>JASSKH010000052.1:0-600000 GCA_031763025.1 Macrocystis pyrifera | reverse complement strand
ATCCTTATTTAGTGACAACAATAAAACAAACCTTCGCTCGAACCACAAACGCTCCCAGCCAGCTGCAAAGACACAGAGCCCATAAAACATATCGCACGAAACTAGCGGTAAATAATAAATACCCTCTATAGCCGTCTAGAAACTACAGTAGCCTGTGACTTGTGGTCAGCCAACTCACAGCCCTACCAATCATGGAACCTTCTGACCCAACTAATAGCTATTTACGGGGGACCATAGTAAATAGGACCAAATATTGTTAGTAAAAATAGCGAAGTATATAGGTTTTTGTGTGTACAGTAGGTCCTATTTAATATGGTCCCCCGTAGTAGTCGGCGATTTATAGCCAGCCAACCAATAGCGCTACTAACCATGAAACCTACCTGGCCAACTACTAGTAACCAGTAGGCGACTTACAGTCAGCCAACTCACAACCCCATTTGGCCCAGCATTGACACAAATATTCAGCCAAGAAAGGCCCTAGCCGGGGCTTGGACAATCTCTAAACCCTAAGTCTATCAACCCATACAGCCTGGGAAAGTTCTCGGGAAGAGAACGTGACAGCCTGGGAAAAAATCTCGGATGGAAGACGCAATGGGGGGTTAGCGTGGACTGTCGCCGCTTGCTGCGGTATGGTAGAGGAACGCGGCACCTGTTTTTTCTTGAGGCTCCCAACTTGACCTTAAGGAGCCGAGCACTTGACCCAAGAACTGATTTTTATAAAAGCTACCACGCTTTCCCTCAATATTAGAACCGTTTGAATATAATATTCAATAAAAAATGTGCATATATGGGGAGACAACGTGGTGAAAAAATGCAACCCGATGAACACTCCCGAAGCCTGTACTATATGTAGGCATAATCACGAAGGATGTTGTACAACACTTCGTAATTGTTTTCATTCCAAACTATTTTTGGGGTGAGAAACTCGGTCAAGTCAGATTTATTTTTGACCCTAAAGTGCTATTGTTACGGGGGACCATAGTAAACAGGACCAAATATTGTTACTAAAAATAGGTAAATATATAGGTTTTCATGTATACCATAGGTCCTATTAACTATGGTCCCCCGTAATAGAAAATTACATGCCCTATCGTAGCACGCATCAGAAATCAACCATTTTGTCGAAGCTGGGTTTAAGCTTTACAGGTACTATCGATACTGTCGTATTCGTTTATTACGTACATATTAAGGCAAACTTTTCTGTGGTTTAGTCCATTTTCGTTTTGTGTTCGGGTTTTTGGTTTTCCAACGAATACTTGATACGATGTCCACACCACTCTTGTATGCTATCGATGACTCGCGTCCGTTTTGCTGCTCGTAGCTCCACGGAAACAAACAACCTGGCGACTTGATGATAAAGTTTAAACTCCGATAACGCTATTAATACGGAGTGTGCCCACCTGCTGTTAACATGAATAGCACAACAACGTCACGTTTCTTCCATAAAAGTAGTAGCGTTAGCCGCAACAGAGACCAGGGGATTAAGCACGCTCTATTTCTGCAATATATAAGTAGTATCGTTTTGTGTCTCTACTTGCCAGTGATAACAACACAATGTTTCTATACTGCGCAATATATTCTCTGCTAACAGCGTTATGTGTCGTACAAAAAAAAAAAAAACGGACATTTACAGGGACCAGGAGATCAAGCGCGTGATGGCGATGGACAAGAGCATGCTGCAGGGCTTTCTCAGCGAGAGGGCGGGAGAGGTCAAGCACGCCTCCTCCCTCCTCTCCGACGCCCTCCTCGAAGACGACGCCAGAGGCACCAACGCCAACCCGGCCACGAGAAATGCCTCCAAAACTGCAACTCCTTCGGTGGCAGCGGCGGCGGCACCGGCGGCACCGGCAGCTGGAGCGACGGTGGGGGGGGAAGAGGGAGGTAACGGTGAGCCGGATGGGGACTTCAGCGACCCGCGAGCACTCCTGTCCAAGCGCGCGCGAGGCGCCGTGGACAACCTGTTGCACGACCCGGACATCCAGAGGCTGTCGGGGCGGGCGGCGGGTTTCGCGCGGGGGAGGCTTTTGCAGGCGGAAGCTGCCGCCAGGGTTCTGAAGGGAGAGGATGAAGGAGAAGGAAACGATATGGGAGGTGTGGGAGGAGTAGCGCAGGCCTCTTCTGGAATGGCAGATCGGGGGGGCAAGGGCGGGCATAGTGCGGGGGGGAGCGGCGACGCACATGCGAGAGAAGGTGGCGGCGGCGGCGGCCCCGACGAGGGAGGGTCGGAAACGCCGATAATTTCGGGCTTGGCGAAGGAAGCGAGGGAGTTCGTGGCGGGGAAGATGGGGCAGGCTCAGGATGGCGCGAGGGAGGTGGTCGAGGCCGCCATGGAAGTTAGACGGTCCCATCGAGCTGCCGAGGAGAAGGGTGTTGACCGTAAGGAGGGAGGAGCCCCGACGGTGGAGGGTGGGATGGATGCGGTGGACGGGAAGGAGAGCCAAGGGGCGTCGGATGGTGCCAAAGCCGGTGGAGACGTGAAGGGAGGGGGGGGGCGCTAGGTGGAATGTTGATGTTGCACACGTCGGCCATGTCATGATCTGCCTCATATATTACTAAATAGTACACATCGGTGGTTTGGTGCTTGGGGTACGTATCACGCGCGTGCAGCAGGTCTATCACGCAGAAACGTGAACAGATCACGCCAGATCGTATCACATCAGTGGGTGAGGACTTAGATGGAGGTCATGCGTATGCTACAGATCCCATCACGTCGAAACGTGCACTACAACAGATCAACAACAGATCAGGCAGACCGTGCCAGATCAGTGTATAATATGCTTCGAAACCCGGGCACACGCATGATAAGATGGCCACTCCCTGTAAATCACTACCGCGGGAATATTCACAGATCTTTCAGATCCTGCAGATCAGCCACGTGAAAACTTACATGTGCAGACGGTGCAGATCCTTGAAAAATGAACTGTGTGAGCCGTACAGTAGTGATTTTGCACTTTCGGACCCGTGGAAAATTGTGGTCGGTGCGTGATGGAGATGGAAGTATATGGGGAAAGGGAGAGTGGGAAGGGTGATGATGGTGATGATGATCATGCAATTTGTGATAATGATGGGTGATGATGCTGATGATGAAAACGGCAACGATGGCGATGATGATGATGATGGTGGTGGCGACGATGACAATGATTATGAAGGTCACACCACGACGCGAAGCTCGCGAGCGGCACACTGATTGCGACGACCGCGGCAGCGCAGCGTTCTTTCTGCTCGATCGAGCAATCACCGCAGCAGCTACTTCATACATGGTGGTACCGTACACCGTTTCGCACAGCCAACCGTAGAGTCTTTGCATGGAAATGTAACAATTAAAAGCGGGGTGAGTGATTTCATCAGGCAAGACATTATTCCTGAGAAAAATGAAATCGGTGGTGCAAGAAAAATGGCTTAAAATTCGTCAGACAAGACACGCCCCTTTATCGCGGAGACCCCACAGTTGCCAGCTGTGACAGTGCAGCGATAAACTCTTCTTTTTTTCTGTGTCGCAACATGAGGGGCGCACGTAGCGTGACCACCATGTTGTAAAGAGTTCCCCAGCTTTCAAATTACCGACAAAATAGCGGTATAATTACGGAAAGTCCGAACCCATCGCCATCGAAACGCGCCACAAAGCGGTATACCAGTGTGATTTTACTCCAGTATACGGTATATAACCAATAGCTAATAACCAAGCTTTGCGAGACCTCAGCGGTATCCGAAAAAAAAGTATCTGAAACCTGCCGAAACCCCATTCTGCTCACACGGACTCCTATTTCCGAGGCGCAGACAGCATCCTACTGATAGTTTTATATTTTCACATTGATTGCGGCTTGTTTCTGTTATATTGTTGGCAGTTCCCAACGGAAATGTAATATATACCCTGTAACACTGACCACCACATCACGCCGATCGACATACGTGTACACGCACGTAATAAGGCAACATCGTAGGGAACAGCAGAGGAGCGCACATCGTTGACTCTTCTTTACCGGGTACAATACAGCAGTATACGACGAAGCATATACCCCCACAGCCTCGATCTACAAAAAAAAAAGTAAATTCCCCCTTCCCCTTTCCCCCCCGGGCGGTAGTAGCAGTAGCCGGATTGGTGCTGCTGCTGCTGTGTTCTGGCGCTCTCGTGTGCTTGCTGCTTGATGGATGGCCGAAGCATCATCACACACAACAGAAAACAGCAGAACTTTTTCGTACGACGAGTACTCGTGTATACCCGTATAGTCTACGATACGAGATGGGTTAATCAGATACCAGGTGTATGTTTCTTATAAAATACGAATGATATGTATGCCCTGACCTGGTACGAAGAGTTGAAAAATAAAAATAACCCAAGGATCAACGTGTTTGTTGCGAGTGAATGTGATGTGTTTGATATCCCAGATCCACGAAAACATGCACAAGAGTCCCAGCAGCCGGCATCTGGAGCTGCGGCGCTGCTGTGATACGTACTCATGCTTCATTTGAAACCTCTGGGCTATGAAGCTATGACCCACAGTTTGATTTTTGAACCCGCGAAGGTGGTGGGTGGGTTTGGGTGGGTAGGTATACCGGCCTCGATGGTGTGGCAGTGAGTGATCGTACCAATGACACTATCGTACCACGAGTGCCCCTTTTTTGGATCTCAACATATATGGAAGGCATGTCTGGTTAGGGGATACATGGTACATCCGAGTACGTTGATGTTGACCTGGACACGGCGGGTACTAGACAAGCAAAGCATATACGGCCGAGTGTAGGAAGCTGGCGGTGGACATCTGACTGATAACATCTATACTATTATTGTTGTGAGGATTGAGGCTGGAGGGAGTGACAGAAAGCTTCTGAGGAACTATTGCTCCTCATTTTTGAGCACTTCCTTCTTGTGTACGTAAGCAAAACATCATATTCGAGCACCTGGTACTGCTGCTGGCGACATCTCAATGACCCGGCATGCCAGGGCTTCGGGAGAAGGGGGCCGTACTTACCGACGCCGAGCATCACACTCCGGTTCCTGGTATACAGACGATGGGCATCTCTTGGATCGGCAACTGGCGGGTTGGCTCAGGGCTGCATCTCCGGGGGCCGTGCCGGGGACCGTTCGCGCCGTAATCGCTCCGCACGCTGGTTTCAGCTACTCTGCCGAGACCGCAGCCTTCGCGTACTGCCACATGGACCCGACAAGGGTACGAACAGTGTTTGTACTAGGGCCTTCTCACCACGTTCACCTCCGGGGTTGTGCAGTCTCGACCGCCTCGTGTATGGAGACTCCCGTAGGTGACCTCGCCATCAACCAGGACGTGACTCGAGCACTACTTTCATCTGGGCACTTCGACGCGATGACGCAGCGCGTGGACGAGGACGAACATTCGATCGAGATGCACCTGCCTTTCATAAAAAAGGTTATGGAAGGGCGAAGCTGCAACGTCGTGGCCATCATGGTCGGGGCACTCGCGGAAACGACCGAGGCGTCTTGCGGCAGGGTCCTGGCGCCCTACCTGGACGACCCCGCAAACTTTTTCGTCGTCAGCTCTGATTTCTGCCATTGGGGGTCACGCTTCCGCTACCAGCCGTGCGATCCCGCACATGGTCCCGTACACGAGTACATTCGCTGGTTAGACCACCAGGGCATGACACTCATCCAGTCGCAGGACATCAAGGGGTTCGGCAGATATCTTGCGGAGCACGCCAACACCATATGTGGGAGGCATCCCATCGCGGCCTTCATGAACGCGATGAAGTGTTCCTCGGCTGGCTTCTCTGTGGCATGGGTGAAGTACGCGCAGAGCAGCAAAGCGACCTCGCCGCAGGATTCCTCCGTGAGTTACGCGTCCGCCGTCGTGACGCTAGCTTAGGACAGGCAGACCCTGCGCTCGTTGGGGGTCGTCAGGGGGTGCACACATCACCGGAGCTTCCGGATGTGCCCCTCGTGCTGTCGGGTAAAACAAAGCGCGAAAGGGAATTGCCACCACTCTTCACATTTTGTGAGCATTTTGCCAGCTGTGTAGTATTTACGGACCACCCGGCAGGAAATTTCGCACGAAATTTCAAGTTACTAGTAGCGTCAGGAGGAAAATCGTGGCCCGCAGTTCGGACTACGTAAATGAAAAGAAAAAATGGAAAGCGGCGCAGCCACCCGCGTTTTTGGCCTGTTTTTGACCCGTTTTTTGGTCCAGTTTGGGGTCAGGGTTGGGGTGTTAGGGAACCCAAGCACCCTCTTTCGCACTTCAAAGGGGGGCCGCGCGAGCTCGCAGATTTCTCGCGGGCCTCTTCTCGTCGTGCTCCTATAGATCCACTTTGACTCGGAGGGCTATCCACAAAAGCGTCCGGAATTCACCGGCAGATTGCATTGCAGTCGACGGCCCAAGGGGGGGAAAGTGAGCGAGTGGCAAGGTGGAGAGAGATGGCAGCGGCATTTTTTTTTTTGGGGGGGGGGAACGAAAAATATTTTGGCATCGATTCCCAACGGCAACGGCGAAGGTTTGCGGACTCAGGTCGAACATGCAGGATGAAGGATTCGGTGGAGTCAAAGGCGTCAGGAGGGGGTAATTGCGTCTTTCCTGGTGGAAAAATCGATCGTGTGCGAGAGGGAAAACGTGTGCCAGTTTCAAAACGAGGTAACAAGGCAAGGTGGGAAGTGGAGGGGCGAGGGGTGGAAGAAGCCTTGGATTTGGTTGGGGGGGGCTCGAGGAGGTGAACACGGTGGGGGTTCTTCTGCGTCTGGGGAGTTCATCCGGGGGGGGGGGGGGGGGGGGGGGGGGTTGGGGAAAATTCGCACCATTTCACGGGGGGGGGTGGGGGACCTCGGGGAGGTGGACGAGGCGGTGGAGGTGGAGGTCAAGCTCCCACCTACTAGGGAGACGGGCTCCGTTTACGTACGGGGCCAAAAATGTATCACCGAGGAGATTTTGGTGGGGAAGGGTGGGACATGGGGACCGACTGCAGTCATTGACTGTTGGCAAGGATGACAGTCCCAGGTCGATAAAGCATGCCATGAGCGAAGGAGCGGAAGAGTACTTCGTTTTCGTTGAAGGGAGAGATGGGTGAGTGGTTGGTTGTTCGTGTGGCAAATGATGTAGAAGAGGAGTCGGTTTCGTCGAAGGGTTGGTACGTGAGAGATGGGTCATGATGACATTTTGTATCAGGTGTAATAACGTTTACAGCACGGTACAAATATATATATATATATATAAGTATATATATATATATATATGGCCGATGGAAGTTGTTGGTTAGGTACATACGTGACGGAAATCATATTTTGATGGTTGGTTGGCCTGATTGTTTTTTTTGGTTTGTTCGTTGGAGACGGATTGTGATTGCTTGTGTAATGTACCAGGTGATATTGATTTACAACAGTATCAGAGAAGAACGGGGTCCAATGTCTAGCAGACGGCCTCAAGGTGTTTCGAGCCACCGAGGGACCCCCAAAAACCTCGCCTTTGCTGGTTGGAGTAGAGAATGTATCATGGCCCAAACCGGCGGCTAAGAAGCGTGGGAAGGGGTTTCGGGTGGTCGTTGACTCGGTGGGCTGCTTCATGTCAAGATGGCGCAGGAACAAGATGGGGAGGAGCTGGCTGCCGCGGCAGAGGATGCTAAGGGTGGCGACAAGTGAAAGGCGGCGGGGCGGGGGGGGGGGGGGGGGGGGGGTACTGATGCTGCTCTCGACGTATGCAGAAACGAACTGGTCGATCGTGTGGCAAGGTACCGGTTCAACTAATGAGTGGAACGCGTGTTCCTACTCTATGCTGTGCCCCGAATCCTAGTGCGATAGTTTGTTTCGGTTTTTTGTTGTTTTGTTCACTTGGGGGGGGGGGGGGGGGGGGGGGGGGGGGGATGGCGACAGCGCCGGCAGCACTGACACTTGACAACGCTCTCGATGAGAGTAAGAAGGATATGGCAGATCCCGCGGCAAGGCCCCCTGCTCGGCTTTGTAAGCAGAGACGGGAACCTATGCTGCTATCGTGCCTTAAGTACGATGTTATTGCCTTTTGTCCTGCTTCTCTCTTTGTGCCTCCTTATGTTCGTCCTCTCCGTCCTCTCCGTCCTTGTTCCGGTCTCTTTCGTATCTTCGCGTAGCAGTCGCGTGTTCTCTCTTCAGCACGTACGTGTACCTCTCGCAGCCTTCTTTTATATTCTTGTGTCATCTGGATTCTGTCTCATTTCGGGATTCCTTTCACTTTATTTCTTCGATTTTATTTGTTATTTTGGTTGGCTTGCTAGTTGTGCTCTTGTGCCCGGTACGTTGGCATCTCATTGTCTCACCTTGCCCCATTCTTCCGAGTGGTTTTGGTTTTTTCTCGAGTGGTTTCGGTTTTCTCCGTCTAACAGCCTGTGACCTCGACATGTTGGTCTCTCTAGGAGGAAGAATCAGGACGGACGCTTGTGTGTCGTTTTCTGCTTCCCGTAGGCTGCTAATGTTTGACCGGCTTTCGCCTTGCAAGTTGTTGAAGTGTGGGAATGAGTTGTGAAGCGCCGCTTTTTCAATCAAGTTCACGATATTTTCCGGTGTGTAGTAGTGCCCTCCTGATGTTGTGTGCTTTTGAATATATACAGCCCTTCAAGGTGGGCTAGTGTCGTGTTATCCCCGCTCCTCCTCTATTGCTGTGGAGGCGTTACGATTCATTGTTCCTCAGAGGAGAGGAATACTTGCCCTCCTGCTCAGAGGTATCTGGAGAGGCAAGGAGCTACACAATACGGTAAACAACACGTGTGAGTGATCAAGCGTAACCAGAGCCAACCTGCATAGCAGGCGGGCTTGTCACATTCTGCCTAACCGTATGCTGCTCTCTAGAAAAGGCTACGTATTCTTGACAGTACCACTCTGTCCCATAATATAAGAACCGATTTCACACTTATTGTTAAACCAAACGGTTCTTGTATTTCGGGACATCTGTCCCATAATATAAGCACCGTTTTCACACTTATTGTTAAACCAAACGGTTCTTATATTTCGGGACAGAGTGGTATACTGGTGTCGTTAGGTACAACTAACGGATTCATGAGAATGCAAACACACACAGCACGAGACGTTCGAATAATCTTATGGAAAACAAGTTGCGAAAAATCGTCGATGAATGATTCGTAAATAAATGAGACTTTTACATTAAAAAAAAATGTCGTGTTGCTCGTAGTTATGGGTGGAATTTAGAAGAAGTTATGTAGTACCAGGTATATGAACGGATGTATACTTGTATGGTATGGCATTTCTCGAAAGTCAAGGTATACCTTCGAACTCTTGGGAATCGATGTGCTGACAGCTTATGTTCTGGTGAATGTGGTTCAAGATGGAACAAATGTTGCGTTACTCGTAGTGTGTATGGAACCTGGAAGTTATAGTATGTGAATGGATGTGCAGTCTTTTTGCTTGAAAGGCGAGGTATACGCTCGTGTTCTAGATCCGTTTAGGGGCTATATAATAATCAGTACCTGAAACATTTTGTGTTGACTCTTATTAATAGTAGTAAAAGGTTGAATGAATTGCCGTTTTTTAAGGAATTGTTTCCACGATGGTACCATGGTATACCTGGTACATTGGATTATTTGCTATCAATGTTCTGACACACTTGCGTTTATGGTGATTGTGGTTCAACATAGACCAAACAAGGTGGGAAAGAGAGATTCCGTGATGTTGAGGGTGACCATAGGTCAGCGAAAAACATGGGTTGATGACTACTGTGGGGGAACTCGGGTTCCGCGAGCAGCTCTTCTAGTGAGGCTGTCACTAACGATGTCTTGAGAACATATACTGTAATAATTTGGGCGAAATGAGCCCACGTTTCTTTCAGACGCGGACTGGGATTCCTCGCCCAGCGTACCGAGCAGAAGCACGAGACTTCCTAGGCAGCGATGGTTAACACGTGCGAAGCTACCACCGCGAGCGCGCGGCTGTCTGTGGCTTTCTTGAACTGGGGCTTGTCAGCCGCGATAAACAACAAAAAAACAGGGTCTGAGAAATTACTTGAGGAGCTATACTACTAAGGGGGAACACAGTAGTCAGGACCAGATGTGCTTGGTAAAAATATTGGAATATACCTGATATAGTTTCGTTGTGTATGGTACTGCATCACCTCGGCTGACAAGGTCAACACACGAGGTCTTATTTACTGTGGTGTCCCGTGATAGCTGGACGTACGTACAGCTGTACACCCGGTAGCCTTTCCCCCCCCCCCCCCGACATCCACCTGGGCCTCGGCATGCTGAGCGCGACGAGACTCGATGCTTTCATGGCCATACACCAGCCAGCCCCTTACGGGACTATACAGCAGGTATATAACCACGCGTAGTTGAAACGCCAGTAGTAACTGGTCGGTTTTAACTGACTTAATTCAGATTCATCACTGGGTTGTTTTCAGTTTCTCATCGCGTGAATAAAAGTCAGGTTTTTACCCAGCTCAACCCCTATTGAGGGTGGGTGTGTTGAAGATAGCGACCAACACAATGGTTGTGGTAACTTGGGTGTTATCAACCATTTGAGCGTGAGCGCCCAGCAGTACGGGTATAGGATGATGATGTTCCGCCCGTGCCGTACGACTCCTTGCATCAACCATCGTAACTCGGACACCAACCATCGTATCATCCCTCAATGACGACTATTATAGGCCGTTGTTGCAATCGTCAATCTGTGTTGCCAAGTTTCCCCCCTCTCTGAAAAACCCAAGAGAAGTTGACAGGTTCCGATCTCCTACCCAACAGGTTCGATTTCTAACTATATATTAGCAAGCCCGGTTTCTAGCTATATGTAGCAATTTCTAGCTATGTAGCAAGTCCGACTTCTACCTGCGACAACAAGCAAGCCCGCCCCTGCTGCACAAGGGTCGCACGAGCTCAGCTTCGGTTCGAAGGACGGTACAAGGGGCAGGCTCAAGGGAGGATCGGCTTCGCACGATATCGCCAGGAAACCTCTCGTCCAGCACGGCACAGCACAACACAGCAGGACGGTACACAAAAATAACCCGGACTTTTTACTGCTTTTACCAACTCGGTCGGTTACAAAAAGTAACCGGTTATAAATAATTACCGGCACCGAGGTTGCACACCTTGAGCAGGTCATCGATTCCTACTTCATGATCTAGATCTTCCAGGGAAGCTAAACTCCGGATCCGTGTTACCTACGAGAGTAGCTCACGTTACCGCGTGGGAACCGTACGACCTGCATATGGTCTTGGGGGACATTTTTGTTTCCGAGCCTTGACACGTGTTACGTATACAGATCGAGTACACCATCCCATAACGGCGGGCTAGGATCTACGTCGATGATCTAGATGATCTACGTAGATGACCTAGATGATCTACGTAGATCATGGTCTGTCTGACGTGTGACTGCTGCCATCTCTGGTATAGAACACGGTAATGCGACAAAAACCTTGAAAGGTTTGCGCGCCTGTGATCCTTCTTTTTTACTGTCTACACAGAAGCAAAAAATCGGAAAAGGAGAAGCGACAGCAGTAGGTGACCTCTTGAAAGTCTGAATCCTTGCTAGAAACGACTTCGTTTCTTCTGAATCCACAGCGAAAACAGCTGCACGTAGTCAACAGTTGTAGCTAAAGTTCAATTCCATGTCAGGTTCTGCGGTAGTGGGGTCGTAATCACGGCCTCCTGAAATACAATACATATATCGTACCCCGTACGGTTGTTCGAGACCCCAAAAAAATCTGGACCACTTTGTCTCGCCCTCCCTAACGGTTGAAAAATTGTCAACACAAAAAAAAAAAAATGGAGGGGAAAAACCAGAAACAAAAGTGAAAAAAACAAAGGGGAGACAAAATCAAACAAAAACGTCTCCACCGAGAAATTAGTTCCACCGCCGCCAACGACGGCAAAATGCCCCGCACCCAAACATGCCTGCATGCACAGGCAAGAAAACTGCACCCATACTCCACTAGGGGAGAGCGGCTGCGCTTGACCCTCACTCCGATGCAAGTAAAACAGCTGCTTGGTAAATACCCGATGCGATTAAACCAACAAAAAAACGCGTTCAACGCCATCCATCCTCCTCTTCCCCTGTAACGACCGGCAGGCCAGCGAGGCCGTCCGGCTGATTCCGAAAAAAAAAAACATCCGCTTCCTCCCACGGAATTATATGGAACCTACGGTCGTATCACGAATCTTAACTTCACCAATCACAAACCGCGAATCACGAATGAGAATCCCGAAATCGCGACACGCGAATCACGTATAAGAATCCCGAATTACGATATCACGTACGCGAATCCCAAAATCGTGGATCACCAGTCATCAAGATTGGGATAACCAATCCCTTTATTGACATCATGATTCACGAATAAAGATTCCCGAATCACGATTCACGAATCCCGACTGACGAATCATGACTCGCAAAAATACTCGATCACGAACGTAAACATGAATCGGGGATCACGAGAATGTATATAGCGAAGAGCCGAATCACGAATCTCGAATCCCCAATCGCAAATCACGAGTCGGGGATCACTAGAATGCATATCGCGAAAAGCCGAATCACGAATCTCGAATCACCATTCCCGACTAATCGCGAATCACGAACGCAAACCACGAACCCAACTCACGAAACGCAAAAAAAAATCAAAGGACTATCCAATCTTGAACACCGAAATCGTGAAGAATAACGAGCCAAAAAACACTAATACAGTACGTATTTTACCGACTCACTAGAACATTTTTTTGAAAAATTCGAAAAATCGCAAAACCAAGTCCCCTATCACATCATGTCTTGGCCTACGACTAATGCCTGGCATTTTCGGGGCGGTCGATGCGCGAGCGCCTCCCCACCAAACACGACGCTAACCGTCGCGCCCCCTGCCACTCCCACCGCCGGGTACACCGTGCCTCTAATTCGCATGACTGCCAGCTCGTCCCCTTGCCCTAGCGGCTCGCCCCCCGAGGTGAAGAAGAGCATGGGAAGGTCAGTGAAGTCTAAGGCGATCCCTATCACATCGCCCTCCTTAACCTGATGCGAATATTGACGGACAAGGCGGGCACGCAATAGGGGGGGGGGGGGGGGGGTACTCATTTGTTGCTTGCCTTAGTCGTTTGACCATTGACCACGCATCACATTCGAGACGGGGGGGGGGGGTGGTTACTCATTGTCATGCACGACCGTGGTCGTATGATATGACCATAGACCATCACATCCCTAACTACAACGCCGGGACGGAGCGAGCCGGGTTTTCACCTACCATGAAAACATTGCTTGCAGGAGGGGGGGGGGGGGGGGGGGGGGGGGGGGGGGGGGGGGGTGAGCGCATTTGTTGGGCATGTCGTATGTACCTACCCAGCCGTATTGGAGGCTTAGCTTAGTCATGCGCGCAGGCCGGGGGGCGGGGGGGTTGGTCTGCGTGATATACCAATCAACTAGCCGATTCGCTTGCATCGAAAGGGGATGGAGGGGCTGGGAATCTACACGAGGCGTGTGGTTTCGCTGCGATAGGGATTGCAAATAGGCAGCCCTATTCACTGTCATTTTTTTTTTTCCAAATTTCCAAATCTCCAAATTCACCGTCAAGGGCTTTTTGCTGGCCAACAAGAAAAAAAACGTATTATTATTACTATTTTTTAATTGAAAAAAAAATGGAAGAAAAAACAATCTTACGAACAAGACTAGGGGTTGCAAGTATGGGTACCACGTTCAAATATGGATGACTGACGGGGGGGGGGGGGGGGGGGGGGGCTCCTGAACTGAACTGAGTTAGGAATTACCCAATGTCACTGTAACATCAGTGTTTTACACTGTTTTTTTTTCATACCTTCCTACAGTAAACCATGGGTATGGGATTGATTGTTGACCGGGTTGCACCTTCTATTCGGTACCCAACACCATGGTATACCGTACCGTATTTCGTACATATGATAGGTTCGGCGCGGGAAAATATTAGACAAGTGCGCACAGATAGGCTGGCCGGCCGCTACTAATATAAAATGGTTGGTGTCCACCCCGTTACTCTCACTCAGGGGGGGGGGGGGTCACCGACACGATCTATACGGTACGCGACATTTATCATGAGAATTCGGGGAGTCAAGTATTTCAGGCTGAAAGTTTTTTATTCTTAACAATTCAAGAATTTTCAGCTAAGCATTAGTGCCGAGCGAGGGATGCTGCTCTAAATCCTATATAAGAGCCTCCAAGAGTCAATGCTGCGAAACCAACGAATTACAAGTACAACCTCCATGTCTCTGGTATTATGACGCTATGTATACCATAAGGTCGTAGTTTATCGCGTCCCTCCGTGCACTCATTGACAGCACGCGCAACCGAAGCATCACACGCAGCTTCCAAAATAGGAAATATTAATATTTCGACGAAACGATCGATTTCACCCGTAGCTGATGAGGGCGTCCGCCCCTCTATCTCTCGACAACCATAAGGCGTACCGTACATCCCCGAAGCGTAACGCACGACCCAAAACAAAGCACGTCCCAGAAACAGCTCAATACTCAAAACCCACACCCCATCGCAAAAACGCTAAACACAAACGAGGGGGAAAGGGGTAGAAAAATATGATACCATAGGTTATCCATGAGCACGTGTACAGGCGAAACTTGAATCACGGCAACGGGGGGACATTTGAGAGTCATCCCCGCAAACCGACACCCAACCCTGACTCTTATCAGCCGAAACCCAAGGCCTGAAACCCGGGGAATAACTCATAAACGTCCCCGTAGTCGTGATGAATATCTCGCCTACATATATACGTACTTCTTCCTCACTACCGCATCGTTTTTCCAGGAAAATATACTCACCGATCCCGCGGCGCCTCCGCTTGAGGTGGAAAACCCCCAAGTTTTTTCCCCGTCTCCCAGCTTCGTTTGTCCCAGCAGCACCTCGCTATCGCCATCGGGGGCGGGGCGTCGGGAAACCCCCAAGCTGATTGCACCGCCCGGGGGCAGCGATGTAACCGTCGCTTCCCTGAACAAGGAGGCGGTAAGGGGTCAGAGGGGTGGCGGTGGTCGTGTCACAAGGAGACTGCAGGTGGTGAGGCAACGGACATCTAGCAGTAGACGTTCACAGGGATATGGTGGTGGTAATGGTACAAGAAGGCAGGTGAGGAACCGAAATTTAATTTCGAGAGGCGGTACGCGTTCACGGGGATGGTTGTGGTCGTCATGATATATAAGGAGGCAGAAGGTGGTGAGGCAACGGGAATCTAAGTGCGCCGCGTCTGGAGGAAGCGATGTAGCCGTCGCTTCCCTAAGGAAGGAGGCGGTAGGCTTTTTCCAGGGACGGTGGTGGCGGTCGTGGTACAAAAACGGTGCTCAACGCACAACTGCCCTTGGGACGTCTTTCTTTCACTAGCTCTGCGGAGCGCAGCTCGTGCTGTACCAGCCGGGTAACACAGACTAAAGAAGGGCTTACCCTGCTGTGGCGCGAGGTAAACTGCCTGAAGAATATTCAGAAGTCTGCCACGCCACACACGGGGTGGGTGTACGAAGCACCCCCAACACACTATAGGTCGCTTGGTGGCACCACTACCGGTAGGACTGGTGGCAGTACTCTGATTGGTGGCAATCACTATGGTTTGCTGACATTGCTGTACCATGGGATGGCGACATCAGGCTCCAATGTCAACGCGAAAAAAATATAACAAAGGAAAAAAGAACGTCCCCGCCCTGGTAATGCCTCCTCACCAGTATGCTGAGTCCTATCGCCGAAGAAGATAGCACCCCCCCGTCGACGAAAAGGCGATACGCCCGAGACGAGGGGGTGAACAAATAAGAGTATGCGCAGAAAATATATACAGAGCAAGCGCGGAAAAAATGAGGATAGGGTGCGGAGAAAATGTGGAGAAAATGCGCAGAGAGGGCAGATAACAGGTGGAGAAAATGCGGACAAAGTTCAAGCAACAGGCATGGAGCGGAGAACAGAAGAGGGGGGGGGGGGGGGGGGGGGGGGGGGGGCGATCAATATTTGTACACTTGACGGAACGCGTGGCGTGATACAGGGAAACATAGCTCGCTGGGTATTGCTTCGTACGTTCCAAGGCTGTGCTTAGCAGGGTACATACTCTGGGTACCCGGGTACCTATCCGAGTGAGGAACCCGGGTATCTACCCGAGTGTTACCCGGGTACCACTCGGGTAGGTACCTGGGTACTTCTCCGAGTAACACCCGGGTACCTACCCGGGTAAGTCTAACCCGTCGGTACCCCAAGTCCCCCAGAGTATTTACGCTACAAATAATAGACGCATCACGATCTCTCTATCCATCTACAGTAGATCATCTAGATCCAAGCCTGCCGTGATGAGATGATGGGCAGGGTCTGTACAGCAGAGGTCTAACCCAGGAAACATGTCGAAGGCCATGCAGATTATACGGCTCCCATCCCGCAACATGAGCTACTACTGTACATTAACTTTTGATCCCAAACAGATCAGGAATCTTGTCTGCCCTCAAGTACATAGATATATCATGAAAATGATCTCAAGATGATCTATTCTGCCTGGTGTGTGGATTGGTGTGTCGGCGTGTTTCGCCGTGTGTCTCGTGTGAGTCGGTGTGCGTGAATTCGTGTGTGCGCCTCGGGGTGCGTCGGTGTGTGTCTCGGTATGTGTACATGTGTCGGTGTGTCTGTGAGTGTGTGGGTGTGTGTTTTGGTGTCTGTCGGTGTTTTGCGTTTAGCGATTTTGGCGGACGCTTGGGTGCCAGCTTGGCCTTGACCCTTTAGTTAGGACGGCAGTCGCGATTTGGGGACAATTGGGGGACAAATTACTTGGAATTAGAGTGATTAGTCCCCAAAACGGGACGGCGGTCCCAACAGTCCTAAAAGTGTTACAACCCTCTTGGGACTTGAGACGGGAAAATTGACGATACGCATGGACGATTTCAGCGACGCCAACTGCGCGATTGGAAGGGTGATCCAAACTGTTTGTGGCCTGCGTTACAATGCAAGGAGTCGTACGGCACGGGGCGCAACATGACCCTACCCGTACTCGCTGGGTGCTCACGCTGCTCCTACACAAGCAGAAGTTTATAACACCAACATTATCGTTGTTTTGGTTGCTACATACCAGGTATGTGTCGGCGTCCTAACGGTTAATGAAGCCGTGCCAGGGGTACACAGCAGTGCAGGAGACCTGCATACGACTACTGCCGTACATCTATCTGCATTGGTTTTTACGAAGGTACTTGCCAATATGCATATAACACTGCTGTAGAAAGCACCCATAACTTCATCATATTCTGCCTGAGCACCGGCGCCCATCCAGAGACTGCGCAAGCACTCGTGCGCCACCACATCAGGCACGCACCTCCAGTCGCCCCTCTCCCCTCTCTTCTCTCTCACCTGCTCGACCGGAGCGCAGCCCAGCGCAAGCCCAGTCCCGGAGACCTTGCCCCCCTCGACGACAACATCCCTTCCCTTCATATTGCCGTCCATCGTGAAGGGTGTTCTCGAAGCTCCGCCTAGCTCGACCTCAGAGTTTCCTCCGCTGCCTACCCCGCTCCCGAGCACTACCCGCATGATGCTCTCGCAGCAACCCATACTTCCTCTCCCTTGCGTCGAGGAACTGTCTGCACGGTGTTGTTAGAGGCATGATGAACGAAGTGGAACACTCCGCATCCAGGAGTTCTTATAAATATGGATGGCACTACTTCTCAAAGAAACGATCATATCCATCCCCTCCCTCTTCTGATATCTGCGGTTTTCGGTCTGCACAATGGCAGTTGTTGTATTAATAGCTGTTGTGTGTACTGTAGGATCAACGGACCAGTATCTTGCAACGCTTACATGCCTGACCGATCGTGCGACTGGTGCTCTCCGCAGCAATAATAGTGTTTGCGATAGAGGTAAAAAAAAAAACAAACTTTACTTCCGCTAAAAAAAGTGAATTTCCTTCCCTTCCTGATTTCGGTGTGTTTGCGAGTGAGGTAAATCAAATCCTGCAGGCGACGCCTCCGAAAATAAGAAGGGAAGTGGGGAGGTGAGGCAACGCGGCAAACAAAAAAAGAACGAACGCTGTGAACAAAAAAAACAGCGTGCGAGTAGCAACGGCAGCCCAGCAAACGTTTCGGCGGCACAGTTGACCGCGAAGCCACCACAGCCATCCCACGACTACAAGCAGCAATAGCAGCTAGCTGGCGCTAGACGCAGCTAGGGGCAGCGCGAGCAACAAAAACAAACAGTGTCAGCACCAGCACCAGCACCAGCAAGCACCAGCACCAACCAGCTTCCATTTTTGGATTGCTGTTGCTGCTGCTGCTGCTGCTGCTGCTGCTGCTGCTGCTGCTGCGCTCGGCCTACGCACGCCACAGCGCCGGCGCGCTCCGCTCCGCCGCCGCCGTCGCCGCCGCCGCTGCCGCTGCTGCTGCTGCTGCTGCTGCTGCTGCAGCCGTAGTATGGTGAAATCGAAATGATACACGAGCTGTCATGCTGTCGCGCTCTCTACGAGCACGAGTTCGAGTACGACGAGTGTGAATACAGTACGAGTCCTTTTTTGGGACGACGCATCCTCCACGTCGTCACCAAGCGGGCGAAGGCGTGTACCGTAGCAGCGGCGGCGACCCGCTGGCACGATCCAACGCCGCTCGTGCGCGCTATACTCAAGCTACACCTCTCGAGCCTCTGTGCTCCCAGCGGTTGTCGTGATGTGTACGGGTAGCAGCATGGTGGCATGGAAGATGCTCGGTGTTTTGATCCTTCGAGATTTGAGTTGCGTTCTGCGTCGGGATAATGCTCGGTGCGTGTAGGCCAATGAAACAGAGAGCCAAAAGTTACCGTAACTTTCGCTGAAATCCTTACTTCGCTGAAGTCTTTTCCGGCCGTTTTTTTCAGAAATTTACCTCAAAAATTTACCTCGGGAGAATTTTTAGAGAAGTAAAAGTAAAAAAAAAAAAAAAAAAAAAAATCGCAAACACTTTCGTGTGCCCGAAGACGGAAAATAAATAATTCTCTCTATTTCCAGTACGAAATAATTAAATTGAAATTTTACTATTACGCGTGTATCAAAACTATTAATACGACAGCAGTGTAGTACGCCGCCGACCATGTCATGTAGTATCATGCATGTTCTGGGACAACGCCACGGACGCTGTATCCTGTATCATGTCCAAAACCCGCGAGCTTCGCACTATTTTACTCGTATTATTAATAATAGTACTCAGTAGCGTGGTAGCATCACAGGCGAGGTACCAGGGGGATAGATATTACCTGTACCGGTACTTGATACCGGGCTTGGAACCTATGCGAACATTGTCCTTTATCCTATTTTTTTACGCGAACGACGATATCATGTGTGCATGTCTATTATACAGCACTACCGGTATTTATTACTTAGAAATACTGTAAACCAACTTTCGACTGTCGCGGTGTACCTCGGCCCTCACGTGTCGATCTGCTGTTTCAGTGCGCGAAATGGTACTGACCGAAATCAATTGGAAATCGAACCAGCTGTAGCAAGTATTATCGTCTCGTCGACCCTGGTGGCATCCAGGGGAGTCACTGGCCAGTAGTCAATCGCGAGGGAAATAACGGAAAACGCGCGCGGTTCACGCAGCTTGCAAAGTTGAGTATCGACCGATCTGCCGATCGGTTGAACTCACAGCTGACGTGCTTTCTTAGTTTTTTACAAAGTACCTAACTGCTGCTGCTGCGGCTGCTGTGTAATGGTCATGTAATGTATGTGCAGGTTACCGCGAAAGCATTCAAACGAAACCTCGAAGATGACGACGACGACAACGACAACAGCGACTCTACTTCAACTACTAGTAGCAGCAGCGGCTCCACCACCACCACCACTACCACCACCACCTCGACCACGTTCAGCGGAAAATCGGGCCCGTCGGGGATACAAGACTTGCGCAACAAAGATTACACCGTATCTTTCACCCCGCCTGATGCGTCAACACCGACGAGAGCCTCGCGCTCGCGCGGCCATGATGAGGCCTCTTCTCAGAACTCTCGCTCTTCGAGAAAATCTTCGAGGTCGGGATCTACGACGACATCCTCATCCTCCAGCGGGGCTAGTACAACCACTTCGGGGTCGTCGCAGTCAAGCTCTACTGGGGGGGGGGGGTATCTACATCATATGTATCAACACGACACTCCATCTCACCACCTACTCTGCTGTCCTCTTTCGCTGTCTTCAGGCTCGGAGAGCGCAGAGTGCGTTCGTCGTTCACCCCACCAAGCGTTCGTTTTTTTTTTTTGGAGAAACGACCAAAGAACCGGTGCGATCTTGGGACTTGGACGAATCACAGACGACGAAGACCTTGCGCTTCGTTTACCGCTCTCCCAATGACACAATAACAGCAGTAGTAGTAGTAGTAGTAGTTGAAGGACCATTGCTATGTGGCCACGGGGTTCAATTCTACGTATGTATACCAGGCGTTCACCATCTTCTCGGCTGCTGCTGTATATACCCACCACCAACAGGTTCTAGGCCTCGTGTCTTTCTTATACACAATAGAACTACTTATAGATATCTCGAGCTCTGAGCGTGCTCGGTTGGTACATCCCTGGCCTCTCAGAGCTCCCACTTGGGAATCGCCTCCTTTTATTACTTGCCGGACCTTTCGAGCGGGTCTTTGTTTTCTCCATTTATTTCTCTTCGTACTTTGAGCCCTTCTTTCCTTTTTTTCGCTTTCGTTTCGTGTGCGTGCGTGCACTCCGAGCACGGTTTCGCGGGCGACCCCGGCACCGTCGCGGGTGTCAGCGGGTGCTGGCGGGTAGAGGGGGTGTTGCAAGGAGCGCGGTCGCCGTTTTCGCGGCTGAGCGTCGCGTGTGCCTCGAGACACGAGAGAAGCATGTCAATACTTCCCTTTCTAAGAGTCATTCATCTTCTTCGCAAGCGTGTCAATTATGTCCTATAAAAAAAACGTGGCTCAACATGGCGCACAACTCTGTAGCGCCCCATGTACCCTTCATCAACTACTAGCAATACTGCCGTTCCCTTCCTCCTGGAGAACCTGACTCGTTCGTGTATCTTCGTGGCAAGCTCGTTGTTCTCTGCCGTGCAAACAGCGAGGGTTGGAGCATACGTACTAACTGGTGGACGTCGACTGCTCGCCATGTATTATGCGGTCAACCTCGCGACGACCCCAAACGTGGAACGACAGGTCCTTATTGCAGAGCTCTTGATGCGTCGTGACTCGATCCATGGGTTGGGTCAGGAACTTTTCGAAATCTCACGGGTCGGGTCGGGAGGTTTTAAACTCTCACGAATCGAGTCAGGCGCCCTCACTCGACCCGACCCGACCCGCGAGGTTTGACCCAACTCGTCAAAAAGCCTGAATATTATTATTTGTCGATCCTGCCAACCACCGCAAATCGTAATCGTTCGTGGAGCCGGATGACATGTATGTGACGCCACCGGCAACGGCGATGCTCCGATAGGTTTGGTGATTATGAGTTATGTGTACACCGGCGACGAACAACGAGAGGATATAACCTGTTCTGCAGCAGGTAAGTATCCGTTTCGTAGGTACCTCTGGCCTGAGTCGCATTGTGCTACATATCTAATGTGAGAGCAACATCATCATCACTATATCACCATCATAATAAAATTCGTCCACAAGTTACTACGTAGCACATGAGACGAGGACCACAGCACCACTACTATCAGTTTGTTAGAGTGGAAAGCACCCACTCTCACATAACCCCCCCCCCCCCTGGGTCAGCTGTCCTATTTCTTAAGGAATGCGGACAGACAGACAGGCACACAGGCATAAAGACATACAGACAAATTTGCATTTTACCAAAACAGAGGCTAAGCTTTATAAGCTCAGAATAGCTTTCAGCAGAGCCAACGAATATGGCATTACCGATCAAACTAAGGGATTCACCCCAGATCTTAGAGAGGGTGTTTGTAGGCGTGTCCAGCTCGATAAACCCAGCATTACGTGCAAACAGTCAAGTCCACTGACCACTTCATGCGCGGAAAGTCCACGGATATCAGGGATGAGGAACGCGTGGCGATGCTAACTTTGCCGGGTACTATCGCCCAAGAAGAGGTTCCGTAACTCCGTCAGAACATTGCCTACAACCGTTTTGCTCGGACCGCGTTGTAGTGGACACACACGGAGCGGACTGTCGGGAGAACTGTCTGCCAGCTGATACCAGTATCAATAAATAGCAAGAGTTCGAGGCAACGAATACACGGCAAAGAAACGGCGTGGAGTACCGGCATCCGCTACTCGACGCATCCCTTCATTCCTCGAACTTACGACAAGGAGGCACGAACCTTCCGACCAAGCTTCAGAGAGGAAGACGTATGCCGAAAAGAGCCGGCGAGTATGTATATCTACATGCCATACACGTCGACGATTTGTCACACAGTTCCTACACCGAATGAGGGCAAGTTCGTTGTTCCTATGCCTACACGGGCCACTTGCACCTGTGGTACGGACACCAGCGAAGTGCACAGCGCAACGTCTAGGGTGATTCCAGCTGATACAGCTGGAATCTCCTACGCAGGGCCGCCGTCTACACTGCAATCTTGAATCAACACGCGACGAGCTAATTTCCAGAACCACATCACATCAACCTTCTCAAGCACATCAGCATGTAGATCACATTCAAGCACGATTACATTACCTACTCCAGCTGCTCAGGGCAATGAAGATGCTATGGATTGGCCTCCCAAACAAGAGATCATACTGACGACCGAGTACGACAATACTGTCAAAATCAAAATGCCGGCACACGAGGGTTCACAACGTAAATCTCGACAAAAAATATTTTACTTATTCTTGCCTCCGACAATGTGCTGTGCGTGTTCCAGTCAGACACCAAAATTGACAACTATCCCAATGAAGGATTAAACATTCGTCAGCTTGCAGATGCCGACAAAACTAGAGACAGGGGAGAAGAAGACGAAGGCTGCTGTACGCCGCGTTCCCAGCAGCAAAACACCTGTACGCCACGTTCCCAGCAGCAAAACACCAGTATCCCACATACCCGCCGCAAGACCCGTGTCCACATGGGAAACCCGGGGATGTACCCCGGGAGTTCCCTGACTACCACAAAACGCCAATAATTTAGGAAAAGTCCGATCAGTTTTCTCGACACAGCGAGGGGCCTCGACTCTTTCCGTCCGGAAAAATAGGCCCTGCATCGGCCGGTCGTGGTAGCCAATCGTTTACCTCGTTCGCCCGTGGCCAAATCTTGAGTGCCGCCCACGGCACATCGTTCTGCAAACGAGCAAGTGAGCGACTGCAGTCACCTAGAGCCGACGCCAGCGCGGCCGCACCAGGGTCCGTAAGAGCCTGTCAGAGGTGTCGGGATGTATTCGTTCATTGCGGCGCTTAAGGTCTCGATATTTTTTGAAGTTTTGGTTTCGACATTTCGCGTCAATTTCTGTGTTTGCGGATTGGCTTTCGTGGATATTAAAATACACTAGTAATACGAGGCACGGCGCTTCGGTTCATCGGGTCTACGACACAGCAGTAGATTTTACTCGTGCTCGTAGGTGGTTTGTGTAGGTATGGCTCTGACCGTTCTGTTGAATCATTTTCGTGTAAATATATCAAGATTCCAATGCTCGTGTGTATTGTATCCTGCAATACCGCAACAGAATCTGCGGCAAAAGCGTTGCCGACGGACGAAATTTTTCGCACTTGGTACAAACAAAAAGGGTTGATGTTGGACTATTGACGTCATGGCTCGAACCGTTCTGCAGATTTTCCTAGACGGTGCAACGGGGTTGGGGCTCACGACCTGGTCGACCCAATACCAGAAACACTGCAAGCGCCTTCGCTGGGACAGACAGTTAACACTGCACCCGTCGATTGGTAGCTAGCTAGTCTCCAACTGCTGATGACGACAAAATGCCTCTCTCCCTTTCTTTTTTTCTATCATCCCATTTATTGCCTTCGCCCTTCTTTTCTCTCTCCCTCCTATATAGTCGTGACTCAGATCCAGGGTCACATAACAGGCTCTCTCCTCCCCCCCCCCCCACACACCGTTCGTGTCTTGCGTTTGTATCGCGAGAAGACTCTAGCCCTTGTGTTCCCTCGTCGACTCGCGTCGAATCAATCGTCTCTATAGGATGTGGAAATTCATAAATGTCTACGTTGGTGAATCACCTAAGCGCGGCAGTGCGCGCCGTGCATCATAGCCCAAGGCAGTGGTGTGCCCTCCTGGAGCGGCCTCCAACAGCACGCGGAGGCGGCTGGTTCACAACACCGCGAGATGAACCAGGGAGAAAATGTCAACCGAATCGGAACCTTCCACGCATCGGATAGATCAGATCAGATCAGATCAGATACATCCCGATCTCACCATCTAGATTTTTCGGGGAGCAGATAGTTCCCCTGATTTGGATGCTTTCCACGATCTACAGTAGATCATGTTTGCTGAATGGGATCTATACGACACGGATCTTTAACCGCACATATGTTATTGCGTTGGATCAGTATGGTACGGTTCTTGCGCAACAGATCATAACAGATCTAAACGATCTAGATCGTAATCTGTACTCCAAATCGTGATCTGTACCCCATGCGTGCAAACATCTGACACCATGCGGAAAGCGCGGACAGCCTCTTTCACCTGGTGTCCGAGGGCCATCAGCGACGCATCCACGTTCGTCGCGTCCACGTAGTTACAAGAGAGGGCCAGCGTGTCTGTCAGGTTCTCGACTCGATGAGGACAGCCGGCCGGCACAAACAGAAGGTCCCCTGCGACGTACGAGGCCGGTTGGCGTGGCGGCGTGGTGTCGCAGGGACGGACGGTCAGAGTCAGATTGCGACAACAAGGCCCAAGGCACAACGCGCGAGAGACAACGCCGACGAGCTAAAACCTACAGCTGTTGCGTAAAATGTGCGGGAGGTTTGAGTACCGCTGTAGTACAAAATCCCAACGATCCTCATAAATCGGGATAGAATGGGACATACGTACTGTTGATACCAGGAACTCTCTCGTGAAAACAAAAAACAACGCGACCCCGCCTAGCCCTGCCCCACAATGCCAGAGAAGTGGATCGTTTCTATGTACATGCCAACACTATTCTCGCCAAGAGTACGTATGAAGGACAAACGTTTTTTCCGGCAAAAACGACGGAACTGTCGGATAATCTGACAATCGTTGTATCGAACAGGTCGCACCGGCCTCCAGGATTCCTTCATATCCCCTCGCTAGAAGCGCCGCGGGAGTTCGAATCGCATCCGGCGTTTCAATGTCCGCCTCAAAGACGGGGTCGTGGCAACCCTCCGGCCAGACCGGGTGCAGGAGGGGGGCCTGTTCTTTGGGGTAGAGGAGCCACCGTTTCTTGCCCTCGAGCAGCGCCATCCAAAAGTGGGACCTTGGTTTCACGGTAAGCATACACACAAGACACACATGATAATACATGCCGCTGTGCTCTGTTTATAGCAGCGCCATAAAAAAAATGGGACCTTGATTTCACGATCAGGGTATAAGGTACACATACGAAAATGCACCCCGCTGTGCTCCATAGCAGCGCCATCTAAAGGTGGGACTATGATTTTCACTACCAGGATATATATAAGACACGCACATGAAAAAAAAAAAAAACATGCTAGTGCCGGCAGGGAGGTACTGGCAAACAGAGTTCGAAATCCCGACTCCGCTCAAAGGCATGTCGCGGTAAAAGCGATGAGGGAGCCACGGGCGCACGTGAGGAGCGGGGGGGGGGGGGGGGGTGTACTCATTATCATGCATGGCCGTAGTTGTATGATCATACACAGGCGCACGTGAGGAGGGGAGGGGGGTGGGGGGGGGGGTGTACTCCTTATCATGCATGGCCGTAGTCGTATGACCATAGACCCTCGCATCCCTACAATGCCGGGACGCAGCACATCGGGTTTTCACCGACCAGGCAGAGATTGCTTGCACCAAGCGCGAAGCGCCGTGAGGTGTTGGGCGAGTCGCATGAAGGGTAAGCTGCATCCTACTAAGAACCACTTTAGAGGCGGATTTGCTTGCATATGGATGACAGCGTCAATGAATTGATTTAATTTCTGGCGTGGCCACTTCCAGAGACAGGGGGGTGGGGGGGGGGTGTACTCAGTATCATGCATGGTCGTAGTCATACGACCATAGACCCTCGCATCCTTACAATGCCGGGACGGAGCACGTCGGGTTTTCACCGACCAGACAGACATTGCTTGCACCAAGCGCGAAGCGCCATGAGGTGTTAGGCTAGACGCATGAAGGGTGAACTGCATCCTACCAAGAACCGCTTCAGAGGTGGATTTTCTTGCATATGGATGACAGCATCAATGAATTTATTTAAAATTTTGGTGTGGCCGCTTCCAGGGACAGCAATGGGCTTACTATGTAACTGCCTCGTGGTTGCCTCACCATATACACACTAGGTGATACGATCATCCCCCTTATGCGGAGTAAAGGTTCTCTCCGCACAAAAATGATCTAACTGGACCGCCAGCCGTGGTAACCGCCAAAAATAAATAAAAACGGCACCCTGGCTGCGGGTGGGGGGAAGGGGGGGAGCGTACTCATTTGTTGCTTGCCTTAGTCATTTGACCATTGACCACGCATCCCTTTCGAGACGGAGCACCGTCCCTACTCCTAATAGAGACACCTCCAACAATTGGGCGCTCATTACGTTGTTTCCATATATTACATAGAAACTTTTTGCTAATCTCATCCCCTTTCTGTTCGGCCGCCTGTGGCCACCATCTATCTCCTAGGATAGCGATCGTTTTCTCGCTGCTATTCATTGTATCAAACTCCTCCATGTCACACTCGTCTATTTCCCTCATCTCTTCTAACACATCCCGTTCCTCCTTGTATATTTCACACTCTCCTACTATATGAGTTCTACTCTCTATTGCTCTGCCATACGGGCACAGTGCATTTTTCTTTCTCCTCCTCCCGGCTACTGGTATACCTATTTCTTCTTTCTGGCAGGTCCAGGTGCCCTACACGAAAGCGCAGTTTCAGCGTTTTCGCGATGTCCATTGGGTCATGCAAATACGTTTTGATTCCTATTCCTTCCCTTAATCCCCCGTATATCTCTAAGTGTTTTTCCGATTCCACCTAGTTTCTTAGCGCTAGCCTTTCCCTTCTTTCTATCCTTTCTTCTACTTCTGCCCTGTACCTCCCAAACTTCCCAGCGGACATCATCTCTTCTTGGTTTCCCCCTGTATCCTTCAATACCTTGTCAACTACGCCATCCCAACATATTCCAGCTCGCCCTTTTGTTACTTTCTCCGATACAGCTCTATCAACTATGGTTGGCAACCTCTTTTTTGGCATGTTCCTCACCTTATATTGCCAGTTCAACTTTCTCATGTCTCTATTGGTCTTGAGTGGGTGCATTCCCAGTTCTGCTCTTAATACTGTATTACTAGTCGTACTTGAGCATCTTAGGATTCTTTTAGCTGCTGTCATTTGTATTGTTTCCAACTGTTTTACGAGTTTCGCGTTCCCTTCCCATACTTCTCCTGCATTTTCTAGCTTTGGTGCTATCACATTCATCAGGATACACCTCTTAATCCTAGTGTCAAGGTGCGAGTCTGTTAGGACCGCATCCATCTTGCCCACTTGTGCCTTACCCTTTCCTATTACTTATGCTATATGTGTATCCCAAGAGCTGTCTTTTGAGATGCTGCGGGTGTGTGGGGGGGGTATACTCACTATCGTGCATGGCTGTAGTCGTATGACCATATACCCTCGCATCCCTACAATGCCGGGACGGAGCACGTCGGGTTTTCACCGACCAGGCAGACATTGCTTGCACCAAGCGTGAAGCGCCGTGAGGTGTTGGGCGAGTCGCATGAAGGGTGAGCTGCATCCTACCAAGAACCGCTTTAGAGGCGGATTTTCTTGCACGTGGATGACAGCATCAATGAATTTACTTAATTTCTAGTGTGGCCACTTCCAGAGACAGAAATGGGTTTACTATTAACTGCCTCGTGGGTGCCTCACCATATACCCGCTGTGTGAAACTGTCATCCCCCTTATGCGGAGTAAAGGTTCTCCCCGCACAAAAATGATCTAACTTGACCGCCAGCCGTGGTAACCGCCAAAAAAAAAAAAAAAAAAAAACGAAAAAAAAAAAAAACGGTACCCTGGCCGTCTAGCTCACGCAGTGAGAGGCGTGTTTTACATCGTCGTCGCCAACCGACGCTAACCCAACCTATATATACCAGGTACCAGGTACGAAGTATATAATATAGGGGGGGTGGGGGCGGGCAATGGAATCATGTGCCGCTTACCCTGTTGCGGCGTATGTACAGCCGCTGGTGAACGGGAGGCATCGCGCAAAAGTCTGGTGGAATCCATGGAGCGACCGACGCGCTCGGAGCAGGCCGGGGGAAGGGCGCCGGAGACAAGCGAGCAACAAAAACTTGCCCTAACCCGTTCAGGCCTTAAGGACCTCACTCCCGTTTTGGGGACACCTTACTTGGAGGTAGACAATTATATATATATTAATAATATATATATATATATGTCTATGTCCAATGCAGCAGCAATAACAAGGTTTCAACGCCGTACCGCCCGCCCTACGGAAGCGTGCTACGAGGCAGCATTTTTTTCGGCCGAAATATTTTCTGATTTCCGGGGGGCGGGGGGGGGGGGGCATCTTAAGGGCACCGGGAAACTCTACCCAATATCGTTCGAGCACAATTTTTCTTTTTTGCGTGTTCTATTCGTTCTTTTGTACCTAGGCCATCGGGTTGAAATTCCCCCTTTTTTTTGTCAAGAGTCAGCGTTTGGAAAAACATAGGCGCACCTCCACCACGGCAAACGCGCCGCCGTAATCGCGCTGCGTTCGAATACCGACGCGTTGGCCAAAAGGTCCGTAGACTCAGATGGTACACTAGACACAGAGGCAGTAGATGGATTTTCAAAAGCTGTGCCGACAATCGCGCGCCTCTGCCGACAACACAACGCAGGTACCTGACGTGACACAGGCTGCGGGATTTCGCAAGCAGCAGCAGCATGCAAGCTTGATCTCCACTGAACCTGTCAGCCCTCGTCTGTTTCTCGAGAGTGTCTTCTTTCTCCAATACCTTATGAGCCAACCACAACTCAACAGCGCTCCGGCACGTATCGCATCTCGCACAAATCACGGATGAGAGCCCGTCCGAAAAGCTCGAAAGCTTGGGGCAAACAAACACAGCTGCCTATATCTCGAAGCTTTTCGACGCGCACGAACACCCAAGAGCCCATTCCAGAAGCCCACACACCTTGGGAAACAAACGCAGCTGTCTGTGTAGAAACCATTTGGACGCGCAGAAACAGCCAAGAGCGAACCCCCGAGGCGCAAGCGCTTGTGGAAAGCAAAGCACTCTTGCTGTGTACGCGCATGAAGCACCTCCCCCCCCCCCCCCCCCCCCCCCCCCCCCCCCCCGCCGAGAAAAAAACACTGCTGTCTTACGTCTATCGAACCCAACCCGACACCCGGCCCCACGCTAAAGACACAACACATCGGAGAAACCGCGCGTTGAGAGCCTCTCACCCCGAAGGAGTCGATGTGCATATCGCTCTTGGATCCCTTAGGGCCCACGAAGAGACTCGGCCAACTGCGGAGGGAAAACAAAACCAAGGGCGACCATCGGGGGGGGGAGAAAAAAAAAAATGGACTACGGACAACCGATTCTTTCCAAGGCGAAAGATACATGGCGAGGCTTTTGATGTGGTACGGGAGCAGTTGGGTTTTGGGAAAGGCACCGCGCGCAATGTCATGCTGCGAATCAACGACCCCCTTTAGCCTCCGAAGACATTTGAAAGGAATTAAGGGCAAGTCTGGAGCACCAGACCGCGCCGAACACGGCCATAACGGGCAATCGCATTCTGCGAGACTTTCCCGAGCACCCCACCCCGGACATCCCCCAGGAAGGGAGGGGTACCGCCGATGCAATCGATCGGGGGAAGCTCAGAACACCGCGGCTTCAACGCTCGGAGCTCAGTGTCTCCTGCACAAGAAAAACACTCGATAGCAGCGGCCACCGTTCACCACGCTGCGCCGATTCCTCATCAGTAACAGCAAGGCACGTGACCTGCTTTTGCTGACGCGGCATTCGCGTGGTCTGATCGCCCCTAACTTTTCGCCCCGCGAAAAAAAACTATCGTGCAGCAGTTTTTTTTTTTTTTAAATCTTGCGGGACACTAGGCCGTCCCTTTCCAGTGGAGCCTCCTCCAGAGCACCGCGATGAGTACATCAAGAGGTACCCAAGAGTATCGTCGTGCGCGCCCACCACAGCGACGCTTTTTACAGACGAAAAACAGCGCAACCATGCGAACGCCGTGTCAGCAAATTGGTACCGATTTCTGGTATTATGCCCCCTCTCTTCCCCTCACCCCCCCATCCCTTCCTTTCTGGGCGCCTACTACCCCCCCCCCCACCCCCCCGTCTAGACGCCTGTTACCCCCCACCCCCACCCCCGCCGCCTGGGAGATTTCGTTCACGACTATGGCCATGCATGACACAAGCAACCCACCCCCTACAGCTCTCCGTTTCGGAAGGGATGCGTGGTTATTGAGTCAAATTACTTAGGAAGGCATAAAATGAGTACGCGGCCCCCCTGCCTGACATCTGCTAAAAACAAATTTATCTGTGTACGGTAGTCCTTGCCCCGACACCCGTTGGAACCTTTTCCCCGCAAAGAACAATCCCCCCCCCCCCCCCCCCCCAACGCCTGAACGCCTACTATTTCCTAGAGCCACACTTACCTATGTAGGACAGTCCTTGCCCGACCACCCGCTGCAGCGTGTCCCTCGCAAAGAGCAATGCCCTCCCCCTCCCATCGCGCACGCCTGGGCGACTACTATCTCCTAGAAACACATGTATCTGTGTACGGCAATCCTCGCCCCGCCACCCGCTGCAGCATGTTCCTCGCAAACAACAATGCTCCCCCCCCCCCCCCCGCGCGCCCCCCGCACGCCTACTATTTCCCAGAAAACACCCATCTGAGTACGGCAATCCTCGCCCGGTCAACCGCTGCAGCATGCTCCCTGCAAGGAACAATGATCCCTCCCCCCCACGCCTGGTCGGCTGCTATATCCAAGAAACACACCTATCTGTGTACGGTAATCCTCGCCCCGCCACCCGCTGCAGCATGTCCCCCGCAAAGAACTTGGGTACCTGTGTTGCGTTGCCGGCGGAGTACAGGCGTGCCGACCAACAAAACAAGCAGACAGAGTGACGGGATGTATTGCTCACGATCAGGGTCAAAAACAGCGGCGTTTCAAGCGCGTGTTTAGTAGGGTATGCGCTCTGGATGTACCCGGGTATCCGCCGGGTGCCCGGCTGTCCCCCTAGTACCCGGGTATTTACTCGGGTATACCCAACATAACCAAGTTCGCTCACGGTCAAAACAGCAGCGTTTCAAGCGTGTGTTTAGTAGGGTATGTACTCTAGATGTACCCAGGAAAAAATTTCCCGGGTACTCCGGTATCTACTCGGGTATAACCAACATTACCAGGTTTGGTACCCGTGTACCCCAGGGTGTATACCCAGGTTTTGGTGCCCGGGTACCCCACAATAGACACCATGTTTTTGTGCGCTGGTACCTCCAGAGCATATAGCCAGGTTGGGCACCCGGGTACCCCAGAGTACATCCCCAGGTTGCTGTACCCGGGTACCCCCGAGTATATGCCAAGACTTTGATACCCGGGTACCTCAGAGTAAATGCACCGTACTACACGAACCCTTGCTCGATTTTTCAGCGTCAGATTACCGAAAAACAGCTGTGTTTTCAAGGACGCCCCGCCCCCGTACCGAGCAAGAGGCACGATAATACACACCCCTCAGATGAATTTCGACGGCAGATTTCTCGAAAATGGGGAAGGTTCACACGCCGAGCGACACAACAGTCCACGGAAACATACCCAACCATCGAGCTTATTTCCAAAGGTACCATCGTTTCGGTTACGTGTGGGAGGGGCGGCTTCCTCGCTGTGGAGAAACCCGGCTCAGACATTCGTCCCACAGGCGATGTACCATCTCATCGCCCGGGTGATACGGCAGATAGATGTATCTCCGGACGCCAAGACGGTCGATTTTCAGTGCGCCGGACGTTTTTCGCGCACAGCAACATAAGCAGCGTATCGATACAACTTATTTTTACGAAACGAAGCAACCTGATCGAAAGCACGATGGGCGACGGCGCACGCCCGAGGCAGAACAGCATCTACTGCAGGAAAGAAATCGTGCGGTCCTATATATATATATATATATATATATATGTATAAACGCCGTTGCGGTCGAAACCCGTCCCTTTTACACGTCGGGCGGGCCAGATCAACGCACAGTTCGCACAGATAGGTGTCACCGATCTGCAGCATCTGTACATACAAGTTTCCACGGAGGATTATCTACAGGATCTGAATGATCTGTACGTGTTCCCGCAGTAGAGATCTACAGGGGGTGGTAATGTCATCATCATGCGTGTGCCCAGGGTTTGTAACGACATTTGTAATCTGACCTGATACGATCTCTTGTCATCTGTGCACGTTTCCACGTGATGGATCTGTGGCATACGTATGCATGATTTACATGCCTCGTATGTCCCAGCCCACAGATCTATACGATTCATTAATAGCTCAGGAAAAACAAGATATTTCCGGACGTGAGTACGAGGTGAGAAAAAACGGTGACATCCTAGATCGAGGAGAACTTTTTTATGTCAAGTTTATCCAGCAGAAAAGTAATGTCCAGCCGGGATTGATTGTGCGCCAGGGAGATTATAGCACAACGCCTTCCATCACACATGCCTGAAACCCGTTCGCCAAAAGGGAACAATCCGACCCCAGGTTCTGCGGCAAAGACCAATCGTGCAGGTACAAGGGCTCCGGCGCCGCGGCCTCCGCTGTCGCCGTTGTCGCCGCCGGAGCCTCCGCCGCTACTGTCGGTCTCGCTGCCGCCGATGCTGGCGCTGGCGATGGCGCTATCGCTGTCGCTGCCGCTGTCGCTGTTGCTGTCGCCGCTGCTGCCGCACCCGCTGCCGCTGCCACTGGAGCCGCCGTCGCCGCCGCCGCCGCCGTCGAATCTGCCGCCTCCTTCCTTCGCCCCTCTCCCCGCCCACCTTGCCCCGCGCTTACCGCCGGACCGGCTTCAGGAACGCTCCTCTCCCTCTTCTCCCTGGCAAAGGTGCTCCGCTTTCCTTCTTCCCCGTTGACGGCGTCGCCATCAGCCTCGACGCTGGCGACGTCACCCAGTCCCTCCTCGGTGCCGCCTCCACCACCGCTGCTCCTGGTAGTGACATCGCCACCATCGAGTTTCTTGCCACTGATGTCTTTGCCTTCACCTCCACCCTCGTGGCCTTCCGCAGCATCAGCAGCATCAGCGGCAGCAGCAGCATCAGCGGCAGCAGCAGCAACAGCAGCAACAGCCACGGGTGGTGGTGGTGCCAGGAGACTGACGAACGGTACCTGGCCGGCGTCGTCCAGCCTCGCCCAGCTAACGGAATCGGGGACCCACCGCCGAACAGGCACTACCTAAGCCGCGTTTCACAAACATGTCGAGACGGGATCGACAGGTCAGCGTGCGCGTGGGGGCGGGTGGGAGGTGAACCGGTACTAGCCGAGCCGCGTTTCACAAAATAGATGGGACGGAGCAGCGAGTCAGCGCGTGCGTGGGGGAGGGTGGGGGGTGAACCGGCACCCAAGGACCTCGACTAAAAAACGGCCGTGTCATCCTCTTCCGCTGTTCATGGCGGTAAGCGTGATACCAATATGTGGCATTCGAGCAGATGATGCACCCGGCATTCGTGGGGGAGAGAATTTCCGCGTACTAACGCGAACCTGCTCGTACTTGGGGTTGCGTTTCGGATAGATGGGACGGATCAACGAGTCAGGGTGTGCGTGGGGGTCGGTGGGGCGTGGAGAAAGGGGTAGGGCGGGGGGGGTGTCGGTTTCGGTGGGCTTCACCGCGGATGTTTTGACCGGGGGCAAGGTCCAGAAAAACGATCGATTTGGGCAAAACAAAGCACGGGGGGAGGGGGACACCCATCGCTGATCCAACAGCTTCCGCGTGCTTTAAGATATGGACGAGGCCAACGGCTCTACAAGAAACACGCCGACAAACTCAGCATAGAACACAACAACAACAACAACAACAACAACAACAACAAAAACAAGACGCCCCCTCTCGACATACTTGCAAAATACTGAAGGAGGGATGTACGTATATATCTCCTTCCGCCGGGGAACGCCTTCAGCAGAGGTGCGCAAACGGGTGAGAGAGACGACCGGAAAAAGCAACTCGCGCGTCAGACAAATGGCGCTCTACTGTAGTCCTAATGAACGCCAGTTTTGTGAATGCCGTGCAAGAGCTGTGTCATACAGATCACACAGATCTCACCCGGAAAAACATGAGCGCAAGAGCCGTGCCATACTGCTCTCATCCAGGTGTTATAAGGCTTAGATTGGGTAGGCGATCGGTTGACCTTTCACCTATAGCCCAACGGACTAAGACCGTAACATCTGTCATCATCGGCAGGACATGGGCCGTTGGTCGTGAGTTCGAATCTCACGTCCAGCATGAAATCAAGGTGAATTTCCTCATGTCACGAATCTGAAAAAATACTTCTGGATCCCTAGAAATTGGAACCGCGTGTTGGAGGCACGTCGACCCGTATATCCGGTTCGTTCCAGGGGAGGAGAGTGTTGTAGGGCTTAGATTGGGTAGGCGATCGGTTAACCTTTTACCAATAGCCCAACGGACTAAGACCTCAAGACAGGGCAAACCTATAGGATCTAGATCGTACAGATCATATGAATCAGGGATCTATCTACAACGAAAGATCTAGCTCGTGCATTGGGGATCTACCTGATCTGGTCTGATTTGATCACGTCTGATCTGTCCGACGCGTCAAACAGATCGACTCTTCTGGAAAACGGCCAGCATCCCCTGCTGTGGCTTGTTGTCTGCCGCGTGGCCCTTTTCCTCTCGAGACCTGCCGGGACTCTCGGTGGCCCGCTTGCTTTGGGAGCGTCGCCGCCGTCCGCGAAAACAATACATAAACGCGGCAAAATCGTGCCTGTTACTCTACTGCCGGACACCTCCAGAATAATTATATTGGTTGACGTCCCTTTTTCCCCTCGGCGGACGGCCGTCAAGGACCTCTGTTAAGGACATCCGTCGAAGACATCCGTCAAGATGATCATTCAAGAACATCCGTCAAGGGCAGCCGTCAAGGACATCCGTCAAGGGCAGACGTCATGAGCCTCTCCAAACGACAACTACAGCGGTATATCAACCCTTTTTAGGATTTCAGTCCCGTTTTGGGGATAAACCACTCACATTCTAACTATTACGGGGGTCCGTAGTTAATAGGACCTGTGGTATACATAAAAACCTACATATTTAACTATTTTTACTAACAACATTTGGACCTATTTACTACGGTCCCCCGTAATAAGTAGCCCCCAAAACGGGACTGATCGCAGTCCTAACAGAGTTTAAGCCTGTACCGCCAACCTACATGTTCGTTTGCTCCTGACGGTACCGCACCTTCTCTCCGACCGCTTTCCTCAAGCTTTCTCGATCCCAAGCACGCCCGCCTTCGAAGCACATGGAAGCCCCGCCCTTAAGGATGACGGGGCGACCCCGCAAGGCGTACGTCTCGATGAAGTCCTCGTAGCTCAAGATGGAGGCGTTTCTGCAGCGGTCGGTTCGGGGGACACGGCGCAAAGGAAAAGAGGCGGATGCTTGAATCGTGCGATGGATATCGAAGTATGACACACAGCTCAACAAGATGAGCTTTTCCATGAAATCTTCGAGCTCACAGCAGTTCTTTTTTAATATTATGGGTAAACACCAAGAGAAGGGAGGAGGCAAACGGGATCGAAGGGGGCAAAACGAAATAACCTCATGGCACTACCGCCGTACCGTAAGTTCCGTTATTGCTCTGATTGGCCCAAGGACGTATCACAATGCACACCTTTGTCATTGTTCGACGAGCCAAAACTAGATTAAGGCTGACAAAAGGAGCCGTGACGAAAGGATAACTCGCGAAAGAGAGGACAGAGGGCACTCTTGCCTCCAACCCTCGCCTCCATCAATTCCCCCGAAACATCAACTCGAAGAAGAGCGAAGAGGTGCCCCCGAGCCCGGAGCTGCACAAGAAAGCCGCGGGTCGGGTCCAGAAATATTCAAAATCTCGCGGGTCGGGTCGGATCAAGAGTTTTTTTTTTTAATTTTACAGGGCGGGTCAGGTCGGATCAAGGGTTTCTCAAATCTCACGGGTCGGGTCGGGTCGGGTCAAGAGGTGATCACAAGCTCCCGGGTCGGGTCAGGTCATGACCCGCGAGACACGGGTCACTTGCGGGTCGGGCCAGCATAACCCACGAGCTGTTTTCTGCTGACCCGCGGGTCGGACCCGCGCATCCGGCCCGTGGATCCGACGCTTCAAAAACTCTCGTTAGCTTCCCGAAGGTTTATCTCGTACAAACACTGAATAATACGCCTTTGGTATCATATTCAAGCATTAAGACCCCGTCAAATCTACATACGTATGTCTGCATCCATCCATCCATACCTGGTATCAACTACAGCCAGGCCACATATCACCGTCGAGTAAAAAATGAAGGTTACATTGTTTTCAAAATTTCGACCCACGGGTCGGATTCGCGGGTCGAACCAGCGGGTCGAGACAAATCGTCTAGCGGGTTGAGATGACCCGCCCCGCGACATGTACCGTATCTCACCGGTCAATCGGAATCTGGTGGCTTTCACGGGTCGGGTCGGGTCGGGTCGGGTCAGAAGGCTTCCAAAATCTCGCGGGTCCGGTCGGGTGACCCGACCTGACCGTGAGATCTGACCTGACCCGCGAACAGCCCTACTAAACACGAATTTCCCCTACTCCCGTGCCCACTACTGTTGTGTGCAGAAGCTTCCTTACAAGCTGTCTCAACCATTGTGTTTCACTGTGTCTTGTGTGCCGTGTACGCGTTACCTTTCGTCCAACAGCTCGAACCGCGCACGAGAGCAACCCGATGGCAATTGCTTGCCGTCCCTTCCCGTGCCTGACTCGCCCCCAGATCCCACTTCCCGCGGCCGTTTGTGTCCAGACTTGTCGCGCGTGGCATAATCAGTCATCGCCGGGGTCTTCGAAGAAGGCGGTATTAGCGACCACCCCGATCCCCGCGCTTCAACTTCCAGCAACGCCTGCTGTCTAGTCCGGAGTGAATCGCAGGCTTTGCGCAACCGCGCGCGTTCGCTCCGCGCCCAGCAGTCGCTGCTGCCGCTGCTGCCGCTGCTGATGCTGCCGCCGTACAACAGCAAAAAGGTCGCAACGCAAGAGAGACTCGAAGGTATCGTTGGGTCGGGGGAATACCTGCAGAGGTAGGGGAAACGACTCACTATTTTGAGGCTCCCTCACCTGGGGCGCTCGCTATCCCACCCAAAAACGGACTTTTTAAGAAGAAGAAAAAAAAACGAGCAGCCGTGTGCCCTCAACCCTTTCGAGACCGCAGTCCCATTCCGGGGGCAAACTTACTTGGAACAATTTGGGTGGTTTGAGCTCAAACAAAAAGGGAACTGCACTACCAGGTATATGCTAAAATATACCTATATACGGAGGACCATAGTAAATAGGACCTACGGTATACACAAACCTACGTATTTACCTATTTTTACTAACAGCATTTGGTCCTATTTACTATGGTCCCCCGTAACAAAAGGGTTTAACCCTCGTAGTACTGCACTGTACATGTACCTAAATTGCACTCTGATTCCAAGTGTTTGTCTCCACAATGGGAGGGCGGTTTTAAAGGGGGTTCGTACTTCCTCAGTTGAGGATGGATCCCCGTCAGTCCGGAGAGAGAAAATAAAAAGGCCAAAAATTTTGCCACGTACGCACCCGGATATATCGTATACTCGTAGCGAGCGTCCGGGTTCCCGATAGAACCGTTGACAGGAGAACTTGTCGGTCGACGGCATGCTACTGCCCCTTTGACGGACAGCCGTCAAGGACATCTCCTTGACGGGAAGCCGTCGACGATCTCTTCTTGACGGAAAGCCGTCAACGAATGCCCCTTGACGGACAGACGTCAACCACCACCCCTTAACGGACATCCGTCAAGGACCGCTTGACGGATAGTCGTCATGGACCTCTTGACGGGCATCCATCAAGGGATGCTTGACTGATAGACGTCAAGGACCGCCCCACGACGGACAGCCGTCAAGGACGGCGCCTTGTCCCACAGCCGGCAAGGACAGCACCTTGTCGCGCAGCCGTCAAGGACGTTGGACAGCCGTCAAGGACAACGCCTTGTCGCACAGCCATCAAGGATATCCCTTTGACGCGCGGCCATCAAGGACCTGCTGTTGACGAACAGCCGTCAAGGACATCCCCATGACAGGCAGCCGTCAAGTACGCTTAGCGGACAGCCGTCAAGGACCGCCCCTTGACGGACAACCGTCATGGATCTCTCCAGGCCAAAAAAAGTACCTGGTATACGGAAGTACTACTAATACAAATGAGTCTAAAGTGCCTTAAAGAGCAAAAAACTAGACGGTCAACAGCCGACGACTTTGCTGACAGGGCGCGCGGGGCTGGCTGACTCCTGTCACCAAAACCTCGATATTTTTCCTTCTTTTTTTCTCTCCATCTTCGACATTTTAAAAAAATACGTTCTGCCGTGACTCTACATACGACGATTGCACCCGATTTTAAAAACGCACGTATTAGGAAGAACTGCACGGTCGTTTCGGGGATAGAGTACTTGAAATTAGATTGGGTATTTTTCGCAGCTGAAAAGTTAAATCCGCGACCGCATATAGCAGTATGTAGCTTTAGCTTTCCTTCAAACAGGAGCAAATCTACCAACCTCTACCGTTTGTACGCTGCAACGCTGCTAGAACACGAAAATAGCTGCATCGATAGGGGGGAAGAGCGGGAAACCAGTGACACGAACATGTCGCAACAGCAGCAGCAGCAGCAGCAACAACATCAACAGCAACTACAGAAGCACCATCATCATCATCAGCAGCAACAACGGAAGCAAACATCAGCAGCGGCAACAACAGAAACAGCGTGATCAGCAGCAGCATCGTAATGGTCATCATGGTGGGCAGCCAAGCAGCAAAACCCAAAACAGCAGCAACAAACGAAAGCAACGTCAGCAGCAGCAGCAGCAGCAGCAGCAGCAGCAGCAGCAGCATCAGCAGCATCAGCAGCAGCAGCAGCAGCGACGGGTTAAGTTGACACCGGACACCTATTTTATATGCGGAAGTGTGGTGACCTCAACTCTCCTTTTCACCACTCCGCCAGAGGACAAAACAAAACAAAACAAAACAAGAACACTAGAGTAGTCGGCAGAAGCGGCGGCAGCAGCAGCAACATCGTCACCACCACCACCACCACCACCACCACCAGCAACATCGTCATCATCATCAGCAGCAGCTGCAGCACCATCCTCGTCGACATCAACAGCAAAAAAAAAAAGCAGCGACTTTTATTTTTGACGCTAGACGCAGAGGAGACCGACGAGGGCAGCTGCCCCCGCGCGTTATCCCTGGCATCGCGAACTGCTTTCGTCGCGGCCAGAGCACACCGCGGAAGCACGTACACACACTCCTCTGGAAGATTTTCGCAAGCTGATATGTCTCGACAACGGGGGAGAGAGAGAAAAAACGCCGAGCGGTGCGTCTATACATTCGATGAAAAGTCGACGAGTAGCGGGAATACTGAATGAGCCCTACCATGCTCGATAAAAACAAAGGCACGTGCCGAGGGGGGTGTACTCCTTATCATGCATGGCCGTAGTCGTAAGACCATAGACCCTCGCATCCCTACAATGCCGGGACGGAGCGCGTCGGGGTTTGACCGACCAGGCAGAAATTGCTTGCACCATGCGCGAAGCGCCGCGAGGTGTTGGGCCAGTCGCATGAAGGGTGAGCTGCATCATCCTACTAAGAACCGCTTTAAAAGCGTATTTTCTTGCATGCGGATGACAGCATCAATGGATTGATTTAATTTCTGGTGTGGCCACTTCCAGAGACAGCAATAGGTTTCATGTGACTGACTAGTGGGTGCCTTACCATATACACACTACATGGTGCGATCATCCCCCTTGTGCGCAGTAGAAGGTTCTCCCCGCACAAAAATGATTTAACTCGACCGCCAGCCGCGCGCGGTAGCCGCCAAAAAAAAAAAAAAAAAAACAAACAAACAAAAAACGGCACCCTGGCTGCCTAGCTCACGCAGTGAGAGGCGTGTTTTACAGCGTCGTCGCCAACCGACGCCAACCCAACCTATACTATATACCAGGTATATATTACGGGGGTCCATAGTAAATGGGACCAAATTTTGTTAGTAAAAATAGGTAAATATATAGGTTTTTATGTATACCATAGGTCCTATTAACTATGGACCCCCGTAATAGTAAAGGGGGGGGGACCGGGGGGGGGGGGGAAGGGATGACACCCGTGACCACGGATTTTTCGTGTTCGGTCACGAGACAGAAGACATCGGATCATGCTCCAATACGCTGCTGCTACTACTACTACAATACGCTGCTGCTACTACTACTACAATACGCTGCTGCTACTACTACTACAATACGCTGCTGCTACTATTTAATACTACTACTGCTACAACTGTACTGATATTTTGTTTTGGTTTGGTGTTTCAAACCCGGGACACAAAAAACCCCATGCTGTTCTTCAGAAAACGCCTCACCACATGCCACCAAACGTCACGGCGGGGGCCTCAGGCATTTCGAAAGAGCACCCTATTTTTGGACGTCGTCAAAATTAGAAACTCGCCTTCGCTCGTGTAACAATACACCCGCTCGGACGATTTTTCCAACCTGATTCCTCGGCCACGGGGAGAGAGTGAAAAAACGCCGAGGGGTGCGTCGATACATGGAAATATGCCGTCGAGATATTTCCAAAAGCCGTATTTTTCGGTTGCACCGATCTCTTGGGTATAACACCCCCCGCTAGGTCATACCAGGTATACCCGCAACCAGAGTCGAGTCGTTGCACAAGGGTAATGCGATCGTTTTTTTCCGCGCTCGCTTTTCTCTCGACAAAAAACGGGAAGGGTGCTATACATACAGTAGAAGTTCAACAGCACATTTTCGGAAGGGCTCTCTCTCTCTCTCGAACAGACCCTTATCCGAAAAAACGCCTCCATCTTCTTGTTCGGTATTAGCAACCTTTACCTCAAAAAATCAAGCGCGAAAAAACGGTCGCATCCCCGTACGAGCTCAACGCCCTCAACCCCTTTACGACTGCGATCCCGTTTTCGGGACAAACCACACTAATTCCAAGTAAATTTGTCCCCAAAACGGGACTGAAGACCGCACTAATTCCAAGTAAGTTTGTCTCCAAAACGGAACAGCAGAGTTCTAAAAGGGTTAAAGGTAGCCAAGTGACTTATATCTAGGTTAGTGGGGTTTGGAGAAATTCGGGTCCGAAAAAATTACACGATGTTTTACCTTCCTTGCCTCCCGCGCGTGGGCATGCGCGCCAGGGCGCTGTCCATTTCTTCGAGCGCATCTTCGAGGTGAGCGTCGCCGAGCTTCTCCAGGTAGAGCGCTGCGAGATGGTGCCCGGGGAGGGAGGAGAGGGAGAACGTCAGGGGATAAGTATAGTGGGGATGGGAGACAGACGCCGGTCGGAGCAGCAGCAGCAGCAGCGTCGACCCAATGAAAGCAATCAGGCATATCGCGTGCTACAGCAGTATTTAAAACAAACGGCGCAATGAAAACCCAAGACAACCAAAAGAAGACAAGATACCTGGTGCGTACGCAATACGTTCGTGAGACCCTCGAAAACAAATACCACTCCGTCCCACAATATAAGCACATTTTTTACAATAATATTCAGTCAAAGCGGTCCTTGTTTACGGGGACAGAGTGCTACATACATACCAACCACCGCGGACAGAAATGCAAGAAACGTCTGCGACCAGGCACTGATAGGAAGATTAAGAGCCCATCTTAACGGGGAACACTAAATTTCGTTATTTCGGAAATAAAACTTCAATTCCAATGAATTTTAATTCGATTTCGAAAAAAAAAAAAGTGTTTGTATCCTATCGGGAAACGGCGCATTCGTTGTCAAACAAAAAGGAAATCGAAACAACCTGGAATAACGCAGGGCGTTACACAACGCCCAGCCGACAAACAGCGACGAGCGTAGACGAGAGCGAAGGTTTGCGTTGTCGCGTGCCCGCCACCGCCAACATTTTATATTTTTGGTGGCGTGGGATAGGAAGCCATCACTCCCAGGGTGTCTTGGGTGGGCGGAGGGAGCCCTCAAGCGCCACGTGCGGAACAGCAACGGTGGTGCAGCTATCGAGGTCTCGAGCGTATCCTCTGTTTTTTTGCTCGTGTGCTCGGTTTTCGTGATGGTTGGCCGATCGAGCAGGCCGAAAAATTGGACTTGCGGCCGCCGTGATTTATTTTGAGGCGCCATCGCCGGGGTAAGATGTGCTATGGTCTGTGGCCGTGGGCGCAGCTATTGCTCCGGTCGCCTGTCGTTGAGGCTCGGGCTTTATCGCCTCGACCGTGGTCACCGAAGCGGCCAAGAATCACCCCAGACTCCAGCGGGGGCGTTGACCCACCATGAACATGCTACATCAAGGCTGATCACCTCTCAAAGTCGAAATTGAAATAAAAAAAGTCACACGAAAAAAGTCCAAAAATACTTTTGACTCAAAATACTCAAAATTGTTTTTTTCTAATTTGCCCCTTCGAATCCTGCCTGGTCATTCACTCTTCGGCCAATCAGATGCAAATTAAATTAGAAAAAATCAAATCAAATCAAATTGAAAGAACCAAAAGTCCTCGATAAGATCGGCCTAGTCGTTCCATTTCCGTCCAGGGAGGTACGAAACAGTTTCAAGCAGCTCATCTGACAGATCATTCCCACAGGTCATGATCTAGATATTTCGAGGCAGGCAGATAGATCAGATTCCCGATCTGATCTGTACGATCTAGCTCATGTTGCAGAGCGGGACCCGTCCCGGCATCGTAGGGATGTGAAAGGTCTACGATCATACGACTACGGCCGTGCATGATATCGAGTCGATTCCTCACCTCGACCCCCTCCCCTCCCCTCCCTCACCGAACAAGACACGAGCCCCCCCCCCCCCTTACTCTCTACCCTTCCCTCCCTCACCGAGCAAGACACGGGTGTCCGGGTCGTCACCACGCCTGAGCTCCTTCCGGAGGCTGCGTACCCTATCGCGGATGAAGGCCTCTCCGTCGTCGCTTCTGTTAACAACAAAGCATCGAAAAAAGGAGTTCGAAACGCGGAGGCAGTGTTGCAATGTTGTTGTTGTTATTCTCACGTTAACTTTCTAATCAAGGAGTCCGTGGTCACACAAAGGTGCTGGAGTCGTAGGAAGACCCGAAAAAAATATTAAAAAAAAAACTGAAACAAAATTCGGCTGGGGAGCACGACGCTACCCACCTAAAAATACACGAGACGGAGATGGCGCGCACTAAACGAAATCAATGTGCAAACTCCACTAGCATGGCCGCGGGTATCCACTCAACTACAGTGTTGCAAAACGTTTATCTCAGTAGCATGTTTACGACTCGGCCCCGATATGGTCTATGAGCGCACTAAAAAAAGACGGAAAAACGGCTCATACAACGAAAAATGGAATCCGAAACGCGGAGGCCGTGTTTCCAGTGCCTTTCAGTGAAAATTACGACTAGGCCTCATTATCGGCTATGGCTGCAGTAAAGAAACACGGAAAAACGGCCCACATAACGAAAAAAAGGAGTTCGAAGCGCGGAGCCGTGTTGCAACGCATTTATCTCAGTATATTTTTTACCGCTTGCCCCCACTATGGGCTATGATTACAGCAAAAAAAGGATTGCAAAAACGGCTCACACAACGAAAAATGGAATTCGAAACGCGGAGGCCGTGTGATAATGTGCAGCTCAGCAAGAATTTTACGACTTGGCCCCACCATGGGCCACGTACAAGCCGGTATGATTTCCAAAAAAAAAAAATGATGCAATGGCCTGTACAGCTATATACAGCGGTGCAAGCCCACGAACACAGAACAGCCCAACAAGAACAGAAGGTCGTACGTTTTGTGGGACGCTAAGATAACGCGATTCAAGATAAATCGCGCGCTGAGCTCAGCGGCGAGCGCAGCGACTAATCCCGACCAGGTATACGTCAGCTCATGTTCCAAGCCCTGCTCGCATTGAACCCTTCCACTCGTCGGAGGACCCTTCTACTCGCAGGACTGCAGTCCCGGTCTTGGGGGGACAAGCTACCAATAAATACTGAGTGGTTCGACCCCGAAAGCGGGATTGCGGCGTTGAAAGGGTTGTGATAGTGATAAGAGAGGCTTTTTTTTGTAGGCAGACCCATATTTACCACTACACCACGCTGACCGGAAGCATAAGCTCCGTTACGGGGGGCCATAGTAAATAGGACCAAATAGTGTTGGTAAAAACAGGGAAACTACAGGTTTTTGTGTGTACCGTAGGTCCTATTTATTAACGGTCCCCCGTAGCAGTCACAGTCACAATACAAAACAGTGCTTATATTTTCGTTGAGAGCGGTATGTGTAGACCCCGTCCAGCCTCGACGCAACGGCTGATCGGAGAACACGTACGCGCCTCGCTGCAAGCTTGAACCTGAGAACCCTCTCGGGCAGCAGCCGGGGTGGGTGGCGGCTGCAAGAAGGGTCACCTTTATTTACGCAGGGATACATAGGGTTTTGCGGAATGGAGTCCAGCAGATATTAAAAAAAAATAAAAATAATTGCCACTCGTTTTTTTCGTCGGAGCTTTTTCAGGCCAAGTCGCAAAATCCGGCTCATATTACTTACTCACACTCGTGGCTTAAGAAAAAATAAACGAAAACGTAAAATCTGTTTTGTTGTGAGAGATCGAGAACTTCGTCGAATCCCGTATTTGCAAGCCGTGGGTCCATAGTCGATAGGACCTATGGTACACATAAAAATCTATATATGACCTATTTTTACTAACAATATTTGGTCCTATTTACTATGATCCCCCGTAATAATATATCATTCAAAAGGTCAGTATAATCAGAGGCAGAGTGGCCCTATGTGATAGGTGCTGCATTCAGCGCGTATAAGGCTATGATCCCGGCGAAGTCGGCCTTATGTCGTTGCGTAGTGACGGCCGGAGAGTTGCGGGAGGTGTAATCGTGCATGGCCGTAGTCATATTACCATAAACCCTCGCATCCCTGCAATGCCGAGACGGAGCACGTCGTGTTTTCACCGACCAGGCAGACATTGCTTGCACCAAGTGCGAACCGCCGCGAGGTGTCCGGCGAGTCGCATGAAGGGTGAGCTGTATCCTACTCAGAACCGCTTGTGAGGCAGACGTGCATATGGATGACAGCTTCGATGAGTTGATGGGGGGGGGGGGGAAGCACATTCGTTGCTTGCCTTAGTCATTTGACGGTTGACCACGCACCTCTTTCGAGACGGAGCACCGTTTCTGCTCCTGATAGAGACACCTTCAACATACGGGGCTCGCATTACGTTGTTTCCATTTGCAACATGAAAAGAAAGTGCTTATCTTATCTTCTCCTGTTTCGCCACCTGTGGCCACCATCTATCTCCTAGGATAGTGATCGTTTTCTCGGTACTACGGGGGACCATAGCAACCAGGACCAAATATTGTTAGTAAAAATAGATAAATATATAGGTTTTTGTGTGTATCGTAGGTCCTATTAAGTATGGCCCCCCGTAATACTATCTACTGTTAGTAATAGAGTATCTAACTCCTCGATGGGGGGTTAATTGACGGGGACCATGTAAGCAGGGAGAAAAGCTATGACAAACGAGGTGGGAATTTTCCTAGGATATTCCTAGAGGGTCAAAGCATGAGCAAACTTGGCGACTTGCTCCCGCTTCCCATCCTGGTGCCACACACGCCGACCCAATATCGCCCACACTGGAGCCTTCCAAACTGCCCCTGGGTTGGGACTTTTCCTGGAACATTCCTAGAGGGCCGGAGCACGAGCAAACCTGGCAACTTGCTCCAGCTTCCCACCCTGGTCCAACGGACGCCGAACTGATACCGCTCGGACTTGAGTCTCCACACTGCCCCTGGGTGTATCGCTTGCCACCGTCGGGCCGGCGCACAGGAAAATTCTTGCAAATTCTCCGTCCAAAACATCGGTAACCGGGAACACCATTAATACATGTATGCTGCATCCACAGGAATGTTGTCAGAAATATCTCCGTCCAAACATCGACAATCGGTGGTACTTTTGTAGCACTGCTGTACTGTCTGTACCTCCATCTATTTACCGTTTCGAAAGTAATACCTATATATATACAGACAGCACATACATACCTTGATGCCGTATGCACGAAGCGGACGATTCAGTAACTCGATTCGAATGGAGTCGGCGCGGATAACGCGACCGACGGAGGGGAAGTTTGGGAGCCCCCCCGGCAAACAACGCCACCACCACCACCACCACCACTACTACCACCACCGCAAAGGCACATGACTGCTTAATCCCCGTCCCACGGCGAGCTATAGAAGCATGAAACGCGACATCTACAGTAAGGACTACCACTATGTGCCCAAATAGGGAACATTTGGATATAATATGAACACAGAAACATTCATCATCTTTTGGGACAGAGTGATAGCTTTCAACCCAGCGTTTTCCGAGCCCCAAATTTCGATTTTCCGGGCACGCCATTGGTCGAGCGGGTCCTCTCGCCAATGAGGGGGCGCTGGGCGCGGCGGGAGTTGCCCCTCGGGACGAAGCTCCGGTTCCACCGTACCCGGGAGGGATAGAGTGTCATTCCCAGTTCATAAATCCCTCTACACATATACAAATCCGACGAACCCGTGACAAAACACGAGCAAAACGGTGATGTACAGCGGTATACTGTAGGTATGATAGAAAACAAAGCACCCTTCCCTACAGATGCACAGTTTTTGTTCCTACTCGTATATTATATATAGTCTACTGAGCTACTCACTGCCTTAGACCTATGCCAATGGAAACGCGAAGTCCGAAACTTTTTTTTCAAAAATATTGCTTTAAAAAAACAGCCGAAAATATCCTCGTATCGCCGCTGTGGGAAATAAGGGAAAATATGTTTGATTTTTTTTTTTTTTTTTTCCAACGGCTGCAGGCGGCGCAATTTGTTTTCTCTCGTTGCAAATTGTCAACACGCTGACAAAAAGGAGCTCGAGCGACGATAGATCCTCGATCTCGATATAGGCTCAGCCCAAGGCCAATCCGCTTGGTGTCGGGCAAGGCCAACGAGTATAGATGACGGCATCGAAGATAGAAAGTGAACACATGCTCTAGGGGGCGAGAGCTTGCCGGCGGCGTCGTGCGGTATCCTCCCAAACCTGAAAAAAAGCGTGTTTTTTGCCAGTCGAGATGGATCGAGAAATTTTGTCTTCTGTTTTGTACACGCCAGCGGCTATTTGTTTTTTTATCGTACGCCTGGCCAGCGCCCGCCGCACGTCACTGGCCATTGTGTGAAGACGGTGACCCAAGGGTGGGTCGGAGCCCCTAACGAGCGCACTCCATTCAGAATTCATGACGCAATCGTTGGTCTTGTCGATCGATGTCTGTCGAGGACTCGGAATCTCGCCGCTTCGAACCAAATATCTTTTCTCGGCCGATCTTGGCCCAACATCGGCCCCAGATTTGCTTTTTTCGGGCTTTTCCAAAAGTTGGGAACTTTTTTTCTTTCTGGACGTGCTCATAGGAAGCGTGTTCTAAAATTTTTTGGCGGGTATCTTTGGAATTCAAACTTTTTATTGATACTTCGCTTTCCCATTGGTATAGGTCTTACCAGATATATTTATATAAAAAATGAACAAAACAAAAAAGACACCTCATCTGTGGGATCGATTTTTTCCCTCGAAACACATCTGTGCGAACTGCGTGTGACACTTGGGCTTCGATCTCGCGTGCCGTGATATAGACAGGGTGAGTAGGATTTTTAATAACAGGGCTTTTCGCGGGTCAGGTCAAACCTCACGGGTCCGGTCGGGTCGGGTCGGGTCAGCTGACCCGACCCGACGACCCGACCCGACCCGCGAGATTAAAAAAGTTGTTGACCCGACCCGACCCGACCCGTGAGATTTGAGAATATCCAGACCCGACCCGACCCGACCCGACCCGACCCGCGAGAATTCAAAACCTCCTGACCCGACCCGACCCCACCCGCCACTTTCGGATTGACCAGTGCGAGGCGGGTTTCATGCGGGTCGGATCACCTTGACCCGCGAGACCATTTATCTTGACCCGCAGGTTCGAATTGCGGATCCGGCCGGTGGGTCGACACTTCGAAAGCAATTTAATACCAGGTATTCATTTTCGTGCCCGGCAGCGATATGTGGCCTGGCTGTAGTGAGTATGGATGGGTGCGGACATGCGTATATAGATTTGGCGGTGTTTTAATGTTTGAATAAGATATCAAAGGAGCATTAACGAGTATTTGTACGAGAGAAGCCTTTGGGGAAGAGAGAGGGAAGTGGTTTTTCAAGTGTCGGATCCGCGGGCCCGATGCGCGGGTCCGACCCGCGGGTCAGCAGAAAACAATTCGCGGGTCACACGCTGGTCCGACCCGCGAGTGACCCGTTTCTCACGGGTCATGACCTGACCCGACCCGTGAGATATTCATCACTTCTTGACCCTTCATCACCTCTTGACCCGACCCGACCCGACCCGTGAGATATAAAAACCTCTTGACCCCACCTGACCCGACCCGCGAGATTTGAAAACCTCTTGACCCGACCCGACCCGACCCGACCCGTGACATTTTGAACACCCCATGACCCGACCCGCGAAAAGCCCTGGTTAATAGTACAACGGGGAACACAGTATAATCAGGACCGGATATGCTTCGTAAAAATACTGGAATGTATAGTTATTCCTGAATACTACGGTGTCCCGTAAGCAGTTGTCGACCAACAAAACTGACAAGTTTTTGGTACGCAACAAAACACCCTTATACTACTGCTGTGATACTTTGTTACGCTTGATCACAGCATGGGCCCGCCGACAACAGAGAACGCCTCCTTACTTTGAGCAAGGATTATTCTTTTAGCACCGCAGTCCCGTTTAGGGGGACAAACCAGTCAAACACTAAGTAGGTTGTCTCCAAAACGGGACTGCGGTTCTAAAAAGGGGTAGACCTTACCGTGACACCGTCCCTGAAGAACTTTGAGCCTACGGGCTGTGTGTTAATAGAATAGCCACGGGGAGTATTACAGCAGCAGCAAAAAGCGTAGCGTTCGCCACTGAGGCTGAGCACGATTTCTCCGTCCACATTTTCTTGGCGTCCCCCGAGCAGTTGAGCTCTTCGCCCGTTTTTCTTAGCGTCCTCCGAAAAGTGTGAGCCTTGTGTTCTTACCACAACAGGCCGTTACGGGGGACCATAGTAAATAGGACCTACGGTGCACACAAAAACCTATACATTTCCCTATTTTTACTAACATTATTTGGTCCTACTTACTATGGCCCCCCGAATTACTTCTTGTTCGTGGGCCTATACTGTACAAACATATACATACATACATACATACATACATACATACACCTATCTATGCCATAATAAGCAATCGAAATGGCAGCCTTACGATCTCATCCTCAAGGGGGAACATAGCAATCACGACCAAATATGCTTCGAAAAAATACTGAAATATATAGGTTTTTGTGTGTATGATGGGTCCTGATCACTATTACATCACTATTACACCATATAGTCACCCGAAATAGGTTATTTCTTTTCGTAGGCCTATACTCTCTGTGTACACCTGTCAATACACGTCGTACTACTGTAAACACTCAATCGCAGTCTTATGTTCTCATCAGGCTATTGTTCACTACTGTTCGTGGACCTTTACTCTGCATACCCATCTGTGTATGTTTATTATGTTCTCAACAGGTTATTTTCACTATTATTATTCGTGGGCCTTTAGTCTGTATACCCATCTACGTCACAATAAGCAACCAAAGAATGGCTCCTGCCGTCTGTACTATGACTGCACCAAGCATGACAATACGCACACCATGCCTCTCTAGGATGTGGGAAACATTTACCATTACGAGAGACCATAGTAAATAAGACCTACGGTACACACAAAAACCTCTATATTTCCCTATTGTTACCAAAAATAATTGGTCCTATTTACTATATATGGGTCCTCCGTGATATATACCTGGTATGAAATACTGCGCAATTCGACGCTACAATAGTCGACGAGGGAAGAAACGGCTGAAGCTTTCTCGCGATAAAAAGGCAGAGCACGCACCGGAGTGGGGAGGGGGGGAAAAAGAAGGACGAAGAAAATAAAAGGGATGAGCAAAAGACAAAAACCAAACACATGAAAAAAAAGCTGGAGTGAGCTCCGTTCACAAAGAGCTCATCTTTCAAAATGGTCGCATAGGTCTTCAAGCCTGGGCTGGTTTGGTCGCTTGGCTGTTGGGCCTCGACTCTGGAGCTACAGCAGTAAGTTTCCCCGACATTTTGGTGGCTAGTTGCGGCGGGCTGGCCGGAGGGCGGAGCCGTTCGAGATTTCAAAAATGAACCCACAAGTAACCAAGGGACTGTGTATTAACGAAAGACTTTTTGTATTTGATTCCGCCAAAAAAAAACTTTTCGTTTGATTTGACTTGCATCTGGTCGGTCGAAAAGTGAATCACCAAGCAGGTGTTTTGAATAAAAAAATGAAAAACATCAAACAACCAGCAAAAAGAAGTCTAGAAAGTTCCTCGCTTTTCCCTCCGTGCAGAGTGCACCAATCTGGACGGAAATGTAAGAAAGGTTCATACATTAACATGAATACCAATAGGTCCTTATATTGGCAGACACCCAGAGTGGTACCTGGTACCGGTATAGACCAGTGGTGACATCCGCAAGTGTCGACCAAATTGGAGGCGCCTTTCTGACGGCGGGGTCGAAACGCCTGTGACGATAGTTATATTGTATCTTCGCGGAGAGCGCGCGCGCCGTCCCTTTCCGGAAAATATGGCAGCAGGAGAACAAACGTCCTCAGTGTCAAGACATGTCTGTCTTGTCTCTCTGTCAGAGTGCAAAAGGCGAATCCATCTGGGTCTACTGTAGTAGGCGTGTCCCCCCTGCCCCTCTGGTAGAAAAAGCCTCGTTAGAAACCCCTATCGTTTGTATGGTTTGGTATGTTGGTGCTGGTGGTTGTTATTGACTTTCATTTACTAAGGCCCCCTGTGAGTTCGCTGGACCTCCCGACTGCAACTCTGGGCGCACATACAAGGGCCTATTGGTATTGTTTTGTGAGTGTCTAAAAGGTATTTATAATTTCCGCCTATAGTAGTTATTAGCACTATTAATAGTTGCCTGGCGAAACCAGTCAACTAACTGGCTGTAGTCGACTAATATTACGGGGGCCATAGTAAATGGGACCAAATTTTGTTTAGTAAATTTAGGGAAATATATAGGTTTTTGAGTGTACCGTAGGTGCTATTTACTATGGCCCTCCGTAATAGTCGGCTGGCGCCATTTGGTTGTGTTCCGCACAAAAATGTGGAGAAAGAAGGCGCCAACGGCCTTCGGCACTGCCATCAGCACCGGCACCGTCGACGGCGAAGGGTTTTTGATGCGCCATGAGTTGCAGCAGATCTCTCAGCTCTTTCTTTCTCCCCTCTGAGCGAGCGGTCTCGCGGGTAAATGCACACCTCGTAGCAAACAAGCCTTCCACAAGCTAGGAAACCCAAATAGTCGGATAGTTGGCACCGCTGCAACGAACTACAATCTGATTTCTAGCTGGGGAGAGCTTGAGTCGTCTAATTCACAGCTCTACGTTTTATACTACGCAGGACAGGACTGAATGCCTGTTATCGAGATTCTGTACGTCAATTGTTTTTTTACTGCTGCAGATTGAACGCGGAAATGTACGCAGCAACATGTCGGAGACAAAATAAAAAAAATCGCAGGAAAACTAACATGGACACACGCTTTTCTTCCCCAAAGAGGGGATTTTCTTGTCGTGTCCCCGGGTTTTGGTTTTCAAGACTGCCTGTCTGTCAAGGCGTTTGTCATGACGGTGTCGCCAGGGGGGTGGAAGTGCGATCTCCTGAGACCTTCGTACTTGTAGCACATCAGCTGTACTACGTACTGTACTTTGTTCCTGAAGTAGACCATCGGCCGCAGTGCTGCTGTACTACAGATCTATACACCATCAAGACCAAGAAAAACACAAAAAAACAAACAGCAAGGGGATGAAAAATGCGTCTGTGCGTTACAGCGAGGGAGCTTCCGCAGGCCGACCCAGTCCGTGTTTTCGCCCAAAAAACAGACAGGACTGTTCGCGGGTCAACCTGCGAGTCAGGCCAGGAAGTATTCAAAATTTCGCGGGTCGGGTCGGGTCGGGTCGGGTCCAGAGGCTTTCAAATCTTGCGAGTCGGGTCAGGTCGGGTCAAGAATTTTTCGAATTTCACAGGTCGGGTCGGGTCGGGTCGGGTCGGGTCAAGAGCTTTTCAAATATCACGGGTCGGGTCGAGCCGGGTCAAGGGCAGGAGGTGATGAAAAGCTCACCGGTCGGGTCAGGTCACGACCCGCGAGAAACTGGTCAATCTCGGGTCGGGCCAACATGACCCGCGAGTTGTATTCTGCTGACCTGCGGGTCGGACCCGCGCATCCGGCCCGCGGATTTGATATGTCAATGTCAAAAACTACCCGCTTTCTGCCCAAAAATGTCTTGCGCGCCAACACTGAATAATACTCCTTTGGCATCATGAGCAAACAATGTAACACAGTCTAATGTATATACGCATGTCCGCATCCATCCACACCCACTACAGGCAGGCCACATGCCACTACTCTGGGGTACAAAACTGAGCATTATTTTTCTTTATAAATGTCGGCCCACGGGCCGGATCCGCGGGTCGAATCCGCGAGTCGAGACAAATGGTCTCGTGGGTTGAGGTTGAGGTGACCCGATTCACGACAGACCCGTATCTCACGGGTCCATCGTTATTTGGCGGGTCGGGTCAGGTCAGGAGGTGTTCAAAACCTTATGGGTCAGGTCAGGCCGGGTCAAGAGGTTTTAAAATTTCGCGGGTCGCGTCGGGTCGGGTCAGGAGCTTTTTTAATCTCACGGGTCGGGTCAGGATGCTTCCAAAATTTCGCCGGCCGGGTCGGGTCAGCTGACTCAACCCGACCCGACCTAACCCGTGAGATTTGACCTGACCCGCGAACAGCCCTGAAAGAAACGGATGGCTCCCTGCCAGTAAGCGCCGTACAGCAGCAGCAACATCAGCCGTGGCGGCAAGCAGCAGCAGCAGCAGCAGAAGCAGAAGTCAGCCGCAAACAGCACCTTATGGGGGGGGGATGTTTACGTACTTGCCGAACGCTACCAGAGCGTTCGGTACGACTTCAATATCGGTACCCGACACCTCGTTAAGGGTTGATATGGACTGGCCGTCGTTCTTTTTCTCGGTTCGCGGAAGTTTTCCAGACACGCGAAAAAAAGAGCGGCGGGTCCTACTATCGTCTGGTATTATTGCAACGCTATCGTTACGGGGGACCCTAGTAAATAGGACCCACGGTACACACAAAAAACTATATATTTACGTATTTTTACTAACAATATTGGGTCCTATTTACTGTGGTCCCCCGCAATAATAGTTCATCTAATCGAATCGTCAGAACGAGCGGCGCGTGCGCAGGTCGTCCGTTTGGTCGTTTCAATAGAGGTGCCCCGACTCCCGGAGAGGCGACAGTACCCCGCGTAGTTTTAAATCAACTCTGGGCCCATGACATGAAAATAGCGGACGATTTCGTGTTGATCTCGGCCTATAGTATGGGCCCGCCAACAAGCAACAACACCTAAGAATCGGGGCAAGTCCGAGATTCTTATTGGGGTGCATCTTCAAGCAGCCTTGAGCATAGGCTATTATATAGGATTTAGTGCGGAGCTCACCACTGAGCCGTTTTTCTCAACCCAATTTTCTTAGCGTTCTCCAAAAGGTGAGCATTATGTTTTTATTGGGCACTTTCTTATTGGCGGGGCTATACTGCATGTCGGCGAGTCGGCTCTGTCGACTGGACGAAAAGAGCTCTCGTGGTGCACGGCGCTTTCTGCGACCAGCCATGGCCTGGGATTGGCCCTGGGGATGACCCTGATGTATCCTGCAGTAAAGCAGTGACGAGTGGCGATACGGCGCGTACGTTTGCTTCACACCGTGTGCCTGCCCGATGTTCTGCGACGATGAAACATCTTTTCCGCGACCCGGGAAATTATTTTTTCAAGGTATTTCTCTCCTTCACCCCATTAATAAAATAAAACAAAATTCACACCCTGGACAATAGACACACACTGGTCTACTGCCAGCGACTATATACATACATAATAGACGAGGGAAAAAAATATCGATATATATATTGCCAGCGGCAATAGACGACAGAAAAAATTATCGATACATATTGCCAGTGACAACAGGCGAGAGTAAAATCTATCGATAGACACTGCCTGCCAACGACAATAGACGAGGGAAAAATCTATCGATATACACTACCAGCGGGAATAGGCGAGGGGAAAATCTATCGGTATATATTGCCAGCGACGATAGTCGAGGGGAAAATCTATCGACATATATTGCCAGCGACGATAGTCGAGGGGAAAATATATCGATAGACGGAGCGAGCGACAATAACCCAGGGTGAAAACCATCGACAGATATTGGCAGTGGCAACAGACGGGGGGGAATCTCTATTATCGATGTCTGTTGCCAACGAGAGAATTAATAGGTTGTGCAGCGTGTCGATCGCTGACCGCTGCCATCCGCAATGATTTGAGAAGTCTGTCCATCGAAGGCCATTGTCAGTCACAACAAATAGGGGGCGGAAAGAGTCGCTAAACTTTGCCGACGGCAGTATAGGGGTCCATTGCACTACCTTCTATCCCTATCATCATTGCTGCAGCGGCCATTGCCTGTTGTCCAGGATCGAAAAACACGCATGCATGCATTTATTAATGCTCGAGATTCGTATTAAATATTGCTCGAAACGCCCATGCTTCCTGTTCCATCGGTTGGTGCTGAGAACACGTGGTAACGATACACCGTGCCATACACGTTGTCGTGTGTCAAGTGGTGTCAAGATAAACCATGCACTCAATATTTTTCCTGCTGTCGTTGCAATGTTTTTTTTACTCCTGTTGCCACACGATAGATGCCTTGCTGCGCTCAGCAGAGTACGTCCTACATGGATGTGTCGATCGATATACATTGTCGACTACAGCAGCAGTAGACGGTGAGCCGTGCCCACCGATGGCCATTGTCGGTGACAGTAGTAGATTGGGGACGTGATCCATCGACAGAAATCGCTGCCACAATAGATCGTGAGGAGTATCCATCGATGACTATTGTCGGCGACAATAGATTGGAGATGTGATCCATCGATAGACATCGCCTACCACAACAGATTGTGGAACACCCAGTCGATAGCCACTACCTGTGTGACAGTCAGTTGGGCTGGGGATATATGTCAATCGATACCCACTACCGACGACAATGCATTGGCAAGTAGGCCAATAATCGATGGCCACTACCGACGACAACAGACTGAGGGAGAAGTAAATCGATAGGCACTACCGACGGCAACAGCAACGTCCATTCCGCCATATTTCCATAGCTATTGCGGTGGACATTGTCTATTGTCCAGGGTGCACAATTTTGCCGGGGCTGGAAATTGTCCGCGAAACGCGAATTAAAATGCCGCGATCCGGGATTTTTCCTGGAAAACGAGAAAAAAAAAACGACCGATTAATGTGAACTTGTAACGCTGCAGTAGTCCCGTTTTGTGGACAAACTACTTGAAATTAGAGCCGTTTGTCCCCAAAACGGGACTGCAGTTCTGAAAGGGTTACTATTAATAATAGTATATATCCCCCCTAAGCCGATACGCCCACCAAAAATACCCCGCAGCCCGGGTAGCCATTTACCGCCGTACCGAACATCACCCTGGTGATTTGCTCCAATTCCCACTCCTCAACCATACGGGATCATCCCTGAATCATCTGAGAATGATTTCTGCATTTTTTTGGGCATGAAATCATCACGATGCACAATGGTGGAATTACACTTAGTCCAAGAGCAATGGTTGAAGTATGCTTGCTTCAAGAGCATTTCGTCTCCCCGAACTCAAGATAATAAATATCATAAATATTGTACCAGGCACCATGTCATTATTTAGAATAATCAGTACCATTATCCTCTCGTCTGCCCCAATTCAGAAAAATAAATAAGTAACGTCCTCCGCCAATGTTTGCATGAAAATTTACAATTTTTACTGCTGTGTTAACCATTAATACAAGGTTGATTGAGCCGCGTAGTCTTAAGAAACGAACATATAATCGAAACCTTCAGATATTAACTGCTTTAAATATTAATAAGTGAGTCTATATCTACGGGTTGTGGTGTAGTTCCTGTGCTCGTCGTTCGTACCGATGTAGTCGCGGAGGCGTCGCAGTGTCGAAGTCGCGCAGAGGTCGCCGTGATGAGGTCGCGTGGCGAGGGTCTCTTGTAGCCGTCGTTACGGCCGACGTAAGCCGAGCAGAGTTCTTCGTTGATATTTAGCAAGGAGATGCTAGAGCTATTAATAGTCTGACTCGATGGGGGGGGATTTTTGTCATCCAAGAGTCTGCGGCGGATAATCTCCCGATCGCTATCTCCCGGGGACGGGTCAATACCGTCAATGACGTGAGACCGCTCGTGACCCGAGATTTGATATCGCTCGACCGGTGACGTGTCCTTCGCGCGTGCGTGTTACGAGATCTACGATATCTGCGACCCTGGCTTCCATAGTGGTTAGGCTTGTTTCATGATAACGTCGCGATATCATCTCATAGCCATGTTGTTGTTGTTGTTTTCTTCACATTGAACCGTTCTTTCTACCCGTCGACATCCAGCACAACCAGTGTCCGTGTCGATTCTTCTATCCTACGAGTAGAGAGATACAAGTTCTGTGGTCACAAAGCTACGCCACAGAGATACTATGCCACGTATGCAATGCAATGCCATGTCATCATACTGCATACAACAGGCACGACATACACATTCCATGACGTAGAGAAACGAAATGAAACAAAGAGAAAAACAAAAACAAAAACAAAGAAGACAACTCGAAAGAGAAAAAGAAACGAGAAAGAAATACGTATAGAAACAAACCATCGTGCCCCCACCGCAGGGGATCTGCCATCGGTCGAATTAAAGTTTTTCTTGTTATTTTACTCGGAAAATATAATTTTCTTCTATCGTATATAGAAAAAGAAAATACTTTACTGCATGGGCTCTTCAACTATATATTTTTTGATGTACTGCGTCGTTGGGGTTGGGGGTTGTGCATGAAGCGCGCGGGGAGGTCGCGGGCGGGAAAGGGGCCTCTTACACGAGGCCACCACGGCAGGATGTAGGTAGGGTACAGCAGCGCAACACGCGGGGGTGCTGCGGCCGTCGCCCGAGCCATCTCTCGCGGGGAGCAAGCAGCAAGCTAGCTTGTATTCGTACGTATGTGGAGCTGTCTGCAGTTTGAATTTTTGAAATATTATATGTTTGCGTATCTATACGGACAATAGCCGGTGCAAAGGGCTGATATTGCTACTGAAGGAAGGAGCAACCGATCTCGCCGAGATAGGCCTAAAGTGCAAACGCGAGGCACAAAACTACCGTCCGCTGCGCGTACTTGTCTGTTGCGCACACAGCTTGCGGCACCCACGGCACACACGGCCGAAACACAGCAAAGAAAGGATGCCATGACGTGCCCACGTACCGAGCGACACTGAGCAAGAGCGTTCTTGGATTCGTCGATTGTGGCTTCTCCGTTGTGGTGACCCTGCCGGTGCCCCCATCTTCACTTCGTGGCCGATGGGTGCGCCCATCGCGCTGCTTCTTCCTCCACCACCGAGCTAATTCGGGAAACGTTCCGCAAGAGCTCATGTGACCAAGTTCTGGAAGGGAGAGGGGGCTCCTCCTTGACATTGCACAATACTTTTCGTTCACACTCCCCCCAAAACATGCCTTCCAATATGTAAGCCTCCTCACGTTTCCCTGCTGTTACATCTCACTGGAAGGATCCCGGACGACTTTTCTAGGTTGCTGAAGTTGTTCGGGTGTTTTATACCATCGGTGAGTGCATGTTCCCCTCCATTGCGAGAACGATTCGCGCTAGACCACAAACCGCCCTCGTCTTCACAGCGAAGCTAGCCGGAGCCGCAGGAGCAGCAGCCTCACTTTTGCACTACGCATCCATCCCCAAAGCCCCTGTCAAGATGGCCGAAGCCGTAGGAGATGCCACCATCAAGACTGCCTTCAGCCCCAAGGTGAGAAGAGCTTAGGCATGCGGACGAAGAGCTCCCGTGCCTCGACCTCGAGCGAACGAAACGAAAGGTTTTCGCCACGACAATGATTGCCTCTCGCGGAAGAACAACACCTCGCAGATCGTGTGGGTGTGGTCGAGTGGCCACACTTTTTGTTTTCGCAAGCAGCACAGCAGGGGATCCCAGCTGCGGGACCAGCACGACCTTTCTTCTCGCTGTAAGCACTCGTTTCACTGCCGCCGTTCCTTCCGCTACCGACCTCGCGGTGATTGATCGATATCGAGTTGACACTTGACACACTCGATTTGGCCTGGCGGTAGTGTGGAGAAGGACGGGAATGGGCCCTGGCGATGGTCACAGGCGCCTTTGCCGCACTGGACTGCGGTCGGCCTGTATGCCGCTCGCACATTGCACGTGTGTGTATGACTGCTGTCGGAAGTCGGAAACGGGGCTTGTCGGGTAATTTTTTCTTTTATCCCCGCGCAGAAGACACTGGACAAGCAGGATCTGTTTGCTCTTTTCAACATTTTTTTTCTCTGTCTTGGTCTTGCATCTTCTTGCCCAGCCACAGCAGCAGCAGCAGCAGCATCAGCACCACCAGGTTCTGCAGCACCAGCACCACGAATTGTTTGTTTTACCCGTACGTATGGTGTGTAGGGTTCTCATTGCCATCCGATATGATTGATTATGTGTATTAAATAGGCAGCCGACGCACGAATAGCAATTTGTTGCGTCATTGCTTTTGTTATTGTTCAACAATGTGTTATTACGTACAACTCTACTCTGGTAGTATTAAGAGCATGGATACTCGTAGTACGTCGTGGAATGAGTTGTGTGACTTTGGTTTGTTTGTGCATCCTTCCTCAATAATACGCAGGTACGTACTGCTTGCTGTACGTACTCGTAGTGCTGCACTTATACATCATAAATACCTTTCACGGCTGACGTATTTCAAAATTTATAAAATACTTGGTACAGCAGTTTTTATAATTATTAATACGGCTGTAGTATGTTCCAGTATAAAACCGTATCGTGTCGGATCACCCACTGGTGTGAACTAATAATATCAACACGCAACACTATTATTACTGCTGTACGTAGGTGGTCCGCGTGCCTATCAAGATCAGTTTCGTGGGTTCGAGTCTCAACGAGTGCATGCTCGTAGGGACTTTTTTCTTGCCTAAAAAAATGATTAGTAGCAGAAAGCGCGAGAGCGTGAGTTAGCTACATTCGATGAAAATCGACCAGCAGTGTGGGAATGCTGAACCCTACGCGCGACAAAAAATAAAGGCACGTACCGGGGGGATAACAAGGGACGACACCTGTTACCACGGCTTGTCCAGAAGATCGCTATATACGGGTAAAACCTCGTACGAGTGGGCTGGGAAGTAAAAGTGACGACTAACAAAAAAAAAAAAAAAAAACCCGAAATGCGGGGTGTTGTTCGTCGGGGTGTTTGTCCCCACCACTGCACATGATAATTACAATTAAGAGTATCTAAACTCCTGAGACAAGAAATCAGGACGGACATTGGCTGCACTGGTGCATTAATAGTTGGTAGCCAAGTAGAACAAAAGGTTTCATGCGAAAAAAACACGCTCATCGTCGGCATCAACTAATACTGGAAATATGATGCCTGTGTGCAGCCCAGCCCCCCCGACCCCTCGCCCCAGGGGAGATCCGAGGCCGAGACGCCCCAGGGCCCAGGGCGGCGGGCCCGCGAGACCATACTTGTACTGCTTGCCTGGTTGTAATGCTCCTGTACCTGTTCAATAGCTTGACTGCCTATTCCGGGGGTCCATAGGAAATAGGACCTATGGTGTCCATAAAAACTTATACATTTACCTATTCTTACTAACAGTATTTGGTCCTATTTACTACGGTCCCCCGAAATAGTACAAAAATCGAACAACAATTACCTACTGCCGCCACAACTACTGCTGTCAATGCAACAACGGCAACGTTGTTTGTCACCAGGTATTTACAAAGTTCTGTGAGCCTTCTTGTGACTCGGCGCTGCTTCCTATGCGGTTGGATTTCGAGCTTCATTTTGGTATGTTTCGATCCCAAGAATGTAAGCATCTGTTCATCACGCAGTCCGAATACCTTCGCATAATCTGACTGGATTTTTTTTCGATTTGAGAATCCGATGGCCCAAGCCGTCAATTTTTGGCCCAAAATCCGACGACGACCAGCCATCAGATTCTCAAGTCGAAAAAGGGCGTGGTCTCTAAATTCAATGTGTTGTCCACGACAGCAAGCAGCAGCAAAGCGATCGATTAGTCGGATGGTGACACAGCTGGATATCATAGCGACGGCTCGGTGCGCTCGACGCGCGGTCGGCGGGCGGCGCGTCTCTCCGTGGTCTAACTACAGTCGGCTGGCGCGGGCTCGGGCCTAGAGACCAAGAGAAGTGCGTGCACCCGGCGCGCACCTCTACTAAGCCACCTACTCGTAGACTATTGCAGCAGCAGCAGTCAGTCGCATTGTTTCACAACGCAAAATACCAAGACAGGTTGACTCTATTAATAGTGCATTCGGCACGCCTCTTCGCCGCAAGATCATAGGCAGTCAGCGTGGGCTCGGACGCTTAGATCCTGCGCGCAGTGCAGCGCTCTTCGCGGCGCCAGACCACAACAGCGGTTGGTCTCGAGCGTTTGCTCGAATCTCCGCACGCGCAATAAATTTGATTTTTTGTGGCACAGGAAGAGACCGTTTCGATTTCTGCCCAGTTCCACGCGCCTGAAAAATGCGATCGGGTCAAAATCGGAAGCTGTAAAAATCGAACCTCATTACGTATGAAACAGCCTTTTGTTCTGAGAGAAGAATGGGCAACCAAAGCAATGGGTGACGATCACAGCAGCGAAGGGCCACGGCATGATCGAGGGATGATACATTGGTTGGTATAGTAGTTGTAACGCAGGGGGGGTTGTCAATGGTTGAACGTGCGGAACCGGGCGCAAGGTTATCCTACGATCCAAGCCGCACTGCTGGGCGGACACGCGAGCTGCTCGTAGACGGTTGATAACACTGAAGTTATGAGGGTTTTGGTCTCTCTACCGTAGGGGTCCTCAGAGGAGGGATCGACAGATTCGCAAATTTATTCTGCGAGTATATACGTACGTACAGACATCGTTTTAGGGCTGGGCACTGGCTGACTCAGTCAGTACGTAGCGATTGTGCTGCTGTCGTCGAAGTCAATGAATCAGTATACTGGATTGCAACAAGTACGCTGGCCGAGCGAATCGAGCAACCCCAAGCGTTGATCGCCCCCCCCCCCCCCCCCTCCCCCCCCAAAGCGGTTTTTAGTAGGATGCAACTCACCCTTCATGCGACTCGCCCAATATCTCACGGCGCTTCGCGCTTGGTGCAAGCAATGTCTGCCTGGTCGGTGAAAACCCGACGCGCTCCGTCCCGGCATTGTAGGGATGCGAGGGTGTATGGTCATACGACTACGACTGTGCATGAAAAATGAGTACAACCCACCCCCCCCACACATTTCCGCCGGGAAGTTTGGGAGGTACAAGGCAGAAGTAGAAGAAAGGATAGAAAGAAGGGAAAGGCAAGCGGTAAGAAACGAGGTGGAATCGGAAAAACACTTGAGAGATATACGGGGGACTCAGGGAAATAGGAATGAAAACGTATTTGCACGGCCCAGTGGACTTCGCGAAAACGCTGAATCTACGCTTTCGTGTAGGTGACCTGGACCTGCAAGAAAGAAGAAAGAGGTATATGAGTAGCCGGGATGAGGAAATAGACGCGCAGATGTGCCCGTGTGGCAAAGCAATAGAGTAGAACTTAGATAGTAGGAGAATGTGAAATATACAAGACAGAACAGGATGTGTTAGAGGAGGGAAATAGACGAATGTGACAAAGAGGAGTTTGGTACACTAGGTAGCAACGAGAAAACGATCGCTATCCTACGAGATAGATGGTGGCCACAGGCGGCCAGACAGGAAGGGGATAAGATTAGCAAAAAAAATCTATGTAATATTTGGAAGCAACGTAATGAGCGCCCAATTGTTGGAGGTGTCTCTAGGAGTAGGAACGGTGCTCCGTCTCGGGGGGGATGCGTGGTCAATGGACATGTGACTTAAGGCAAGCAACAAATGAGTTCGCCCCCCCCCCCCCCCCCCCCCCCCCCCCCCCTCGGCTGGTGTGGGGGGAAAGGCAAAAAGACCCTGGTACGCGTTTTCGCTCAGAACTGCGTTGGCCAGGGTTGAATATGGTCATGATACACTTGAGAAAAAAGAGGAAAAAAAAAAGAAAAGTGCATGCTATGTGTGGTGATGATGTGACGATCTTCCTCTCCCCTCCCGAAACGCAGTTGGTGGGTTCTCGTACTATAATAAGGCGTATTTGTTGGACGCATCTATTGTAAAAACTTCTGGCGAATGTACTGGCCGGTTCAAGCAGTAGATTCACACTGCCAGTAGATTAGCTACCGCCAGTACACACTGCTGTGCCAGTTGCCAGCCCTAGATATCATACCAGGTAGCACCTGGTACATTGTTTCTTTCGTTTTATCTCTCTTTCAGCGTATCAGGACTTGCTACAGCAGCAGCGTGCGTACGTTGAGCCTGTCGTACTCAGTACGATGAACATGGCATTGCTTGTCCACTCTGCTTGCTGCATTGCGATGCGGTACGAATATCTCTGTGTCGTAATTTTGTGACCACTGAGCTTGTGGCTTCATGGGATGAAGAATCGGCGCTGGGGGTCTGCTGGATGTCGGAAGTCGACGGGTAGCAGGAACGGTTTTAACGTGAAGAATAAACGACATAACTGAATGTGTCACACCACTACTGCTGTTGTCACTGCTCTGCGGAGGCAAAAGAGTATACCAGGTATGCGTGTTTGTATTCTTCACGTCAAACCGTCCTTTCTACGTACCCGTCGACATCCATCGCACCCAGTGTCCGTGCCGACTCTTCAATCCTAGAGCGTTACAAGCTCTGTGGTCACCAAACCACGACACAAGAGGTGCTAGTAACACTGCTGTGCGTTGTGATGCAGGTAGCAGACTATTTAGTAGACAAGGCAAGATAGAGGACACCGATGCATGGAAGAGTACTCGTGGATGATACCGGTACATGATATTATTATACCTGGAAAAAAAAAAGCTGAGCAGGCTGGATTTATTATTTGAGAAGGTGTGCGTCCCACACTTCAAACCTCAATATCACGACTCCCGAAATTTCTCAAGTTTCCTGTTTTTTTTTTTTTTTTTTTTAGTTATATACGAACAATTGCTGGAGGTGTCCTGTAAATCTTGTTTTGTTAGTATATACAAACAACTGCACGAGGTGTCCTGCACCACTACTGTAAGAGCATACCACCGCGGTTATACGTGTTACCCCTCACCGGAGACGGGCGCCGAGACCGATCTTCGGTTATTGAACCAGAAATCGAGACTAGGTTTTCGGTAACAAAAACCGGACATTTTTGATCCGGTTATTATTCGGTTACTGAAAAAAAAAAGCCGAAAGCGAATAACTCGCTCGGTTATTTCGTTATTCCCGGTCGGTTTTTGCGTCGCCGATCCCCTACCTCACATAACGCCTCTGTATCTGTATGGAGTCCCTGTGCATGGCAGCACACCCGACACAGCGCACAGCGCAGCAGGCATCGCAGGATCACAGATCACAGCAGCGATGTATAAAGCAGCACAGCACCACAGGCCGTACACCAGCTGCTGTATTTCTGCAGGCAGCAGCGCCACGGACCCGCAGCTACCTAGTATACGTCTGCGTGTTGAGCTACTTGTTGAGCGTTAAGAGTGTTTTTTTTTCGGAAGACCCTCGTTCTTTTTTTTTCTCTTGGGGATAAGATGCCGGGCGCCGCTGCCTCCTTTTTTCGTGGTCCGGGGGGTCCTCCGCCTGTTAGCTGTACGCTACGCCGAGCGACCCAACGGCCGATACCTTTCTGTCGTTAAGTCATCACATCGGTCGTGTGGCGTGCGTCAGGCATTGCGTGCAATACGTCTGTATGGTGGCGTGCCGATGAGATGTACCGAACAGCGCGCACTCGAAATATGGCCTACTTCTCTGGCGTACGATTGGGGCAGTCGAATCGTTCGGGATGATAGCCGTTGGACGAAACATGATGGCCGTTGGACGAAGCATGACCCAACCTGTTTGCCGTTGCCGTTGTTACGCAACTTTGGAACGGAAACACCGTTAGCGCTATTCGTACGTGTCGACGTACGTACGGTAGAGGCGGCCGACGCACGTCCGCTGCTTGTGTGAGTCGGCGTCTACGAAATATGCGCCAACGGTGTTTCCGTTCCAAAAAATTCGAACAACAACGGCTATAATTGAGGCCGTGCTTCGTCCACAACGGCCGTGCGGCATATCCCCGAAAATTGTTTCCAGCAAGAAGGACTCATGTTCAATGTCGCGCTACGTGTTGCGCTCCGTGGGGTGTACATCAACGTGGCGCAAAAATTAGCAATTCATGGCCCCCCTCGATAGCTGGTGTATAGCTCGCTGCGCTTTCCTGAATTGAGTCGGCAAATCATCTTCGCCATCCGACTTGCCGACTAGAGTCAGATAGCTGGCGAACGGCACCTACCGACTACCTTGTAGTCATCAGTCGTGGAATCGTGAAATCCTCCCCCATTTTCAGCTCTTATCCCTTCCATGTTCTGCCCCCCTCCCTTCTCTCCTTCGCATCGATTCTCCCCTCCTGCTCCCCTCAACCTGCCCCCCCCCCCCCACCCCCCCTCCAACTTCCCTCACCCCCTTCCCCCCCCCCTCCCCCGTGCTCCATTTCCCTCCCCCCCCCCCCCCCCCTCCTCCCCCCTCGCCCACCACCACCACCACCGCCGCCGCCGCCCGACGTGACTCAACCCAACGCAACCCAACCCTACCCAATGCCAGGAATTCCGCGAGTTCCCCCTGCGAGAGATCGAGGACATGACGCATAACGTGAGGCGCTTCCGCATAGCGCTCCCGTCCGACGAGCACGTGATGGGCATGTCTACCGCTTCTTGCATCGTGGTCAAGGGGAAGGGCAAGGATGGGAGTGTGGCCGTGCGTCCCTACACCCCCACCACCACGAACGTGACCAAGGTAAGGAGGAGGAGGAGGAGCGGAGGGCGGGGGCGGGCGGGGGGGTGTACTCGATATCATGCATGCCCGTAGTCGGATGTGGCCATGGAGGGAAGGATGGGAGGGAGGAAAGGAGGGTGGGAGGGGAGGGGGGGGGGGGGGGCGCGAAGGAGGGATACTGTTTGTGAGCTCCTTCCCCACCAATTCGTGTTACGGCCGCACGCAGCCCAACAGCCGAAGCACTCCTATCTTATATAATGCATATCGACACATGTGCCTGACGGCCCGCCGCCCCCCTCTCCCCCCCCCCCGCACCCCCCGTTCCTCGTGCTATCACCCCCCCCCCCCCCCCCCCCCCCCCCCCCCCCCCCCCCCCCCCCCCCCCCCCCCCGAGAAAACGATCGCTATCATAGGAGATAGATGGTGGCCACAGGAGGCCAAACAGGAAGGGGATAAGATTAGCAAAAAGTTTCTACTAATGTGTAATATATGGAAACAACGTAATGAGCGCCCAATTGTTGGAGGTGTCTCTATCAGGAGTAGGAACGGTGCTCCGTCTCGAAAGGGATGCGTGGTCAATGGTCAAATGACTAAGGCAAGCAACAAATGAGTACGCCCCCCCCCCCCCCCCCCCCCCCCCGCGCGCGATATTCCTATTTATTAATATCTGTGCAGGGCCACTTTGACCTGGTAATCAAGGTGTACCCTGACGGGAACGTTTCCTCGCACATGTTCGGGCTCAAGGTCGGCGACATGGTCGTAGGTAAGACGCCTTTCGGAGGATGGCCTACACCTGAGCAGGCGTTGCGATCGACTGCTGGCTTGCTCTGCAGAAGGTTTTGGGCTACATGTAGAAGATTGCATACACTTCGCAGGCGTTGCAGACGATTGCTAGCTTTTGCTGTTGCTCTTGCTAACATTTTTGTTGATGTGATGAGGAGTTGGTGTAGACTGTCATGCGTTTTTCATACGGAGCAGTTGAGTGTGGACGATCAACAACCATGTTGTGTAACAAGGAGTCGTTGTGGACTACCCAGGTATATGTCAACCATTTTTTGCCAGAGTCAGGCCAAGTCATGAGCACTATATACGAAAACCACTCTATATCCCTTTTTGTAAGGACCGCTTTGATTATATATTTATATAGAAGAGGTCCTTATTTTGGGGGACAGTAGTATCGATTATGCGCAATCTCTGATGGTGAGACACATACGGATGAAATCTATCCCTCTGTTTTGTTAATGGACGGTCCGGTCGGCCTATATCACACACAGCTTGCAAAATACCAGTCTGATCGCAAATTCAAGGGAGGTTCTGACTGCAGCAAAATGTCGAAATGTACCTTCTATTTGTGGTCAGACTGGGACGTATTTTCGACGAAGTCCTACATACAGATTTAGCACAGCTGTTTTCGTTTTGTTTTGATCGTGTATAAATATGTCGTTACAACAGGTGAAGGGCCCCTTCCCCAAGTTCGAGTACAAGGCGAACGTCAAGAAGGAGATCGGGATGATCGCTGGCGGTACCGGTGAGAGCGCAAAAGCAAAACACCGGCCCCCTTTCTTGACCCCCTTAAGTTTTTCGGCTGCTGTCTCTCTCGTTTTTTGTTCGCCAACCTCTCAAATTCCATGTATTAATGGTTTATTTATGTCCCCGAAACGGTATCTATATATACTGACTGCAGTTTGACCAAAATGATTATTACGGGGGGCCATTAGTAAATGGGACGAAAATTTGTTATTACGGGGGGCCATAGTTAACAGGACCAAATAATGTTATTAATAGTAAAAATAAGTAAATATATACCACTCTGAACCGAAATATAAGGACCGTTAGCACACAATTATTCAATCCAAACGTCCCTTATATTTTGGGTCAGAGTGGTGGGTTTTTATGTATACCGTAGGTCCTGTTAACTATGGACCCCCGTAATAGTAAAAATATGGGGAATATATACATGTTTTTGTTCGCACCGTAGGTGCTGTTTGCTACGGCCCTCCGTGAGTAAAAACTTTTTCCTTACTGCGGTCCCATTGTCAAAACAAAATCACTTCAAAAAATTCTCGAGTAGGTTTGTCCCCGACACGGAAATGACTGCAGTCCTGGAAAAGAGGTCACAAGGGACACAGCGACGAGGTGGGAACACGGTAGGGGTGTACAAGCAGACCTAAAAAAAATCTGCCCGCCGTTTTCTGCGCACGGATGACTACGCAGCCGACCGTGAGGGGCCGGTACCAATTCTGATCAAGGGACGTCGGTGTAAAAGGGACCTTGAAATCCGGAACGCAGCACAGCAGTGTGGGCCCGCCCAACAAGCAGCAGCACCTAGTAATCTGGGCAGAAGCCTGAGGTTGTTATTGTTGGGGCGCCATCTTCGGACAACCTTGAGCGTAGGCTATATTCTATATGGGATTTTGGTGTAGAGTTCACCACTGAGGCGTTTTTCTCAAAACCCGATTTTCTTAGCGTTTTCCAAAAAGTTGAGCATATTTATGTTCTCATTGGGCACTTTCTTATCGGCGGGCCTGTACTGTAGGTAGGGTCCGCGAAAAGGAGCATGTGCCTGCAGTATTAATAGTGTACAGGATACGGTAACAGAGGTATTTGACCAAAAAAGAATCGACGCGTTAAGGGGCCCGCGAAAAAAAAAAAAAAATCCCGGTACGTACCCCGTTCGTGTACCCGTTTTCGAGTACCCAGACAGGGGGTGGGTGGGCATACTAAGACCAAGTGAAATACGAACGCGAAAAAAAAAAAATCCGCTTTTCCTAATTTCGTCCGTGAATCCCAACGCAGGGGCTTTTGTTCATTTTTTTTTTAAAAACTTTTTTGGTGAGGAGTGTAGGTCGTTTTCATCTGTTTTTTTTTTTGTCGAGCACCCTTGACACGCAACCCTTACTTTTTTCGAGTCTCGAATCAGGGGGGACGGGTATACTTACATTACAACCAAAGAGAAGATTTTTTTTCAAGTGTCGCTTTTTTTTTTTTCTTTTTTTTTTTTTTTTTTTTTGGTTCGACCAGAAATCCGGTATGGTCTGGTTTTGTTTCTGAGTCTGCCCGTCTTTTCTGTTTATTATCTTTTAAGCGCCTTTTTTTCTCTCTCCTCCCTCCTTCCTATATATAGTCGTGACTCACATCCGGGGTCACGCAGCAGTTATCACGGGGGACCATAGTAAATAGGGCCAAATGTTGTCAGTAAAAATAGGCAAATATATATAGGTTTTTGTGTGCAACATAGGTCCTATTGAGTGTTGACACCCGTAGTAGCAGGCGCTTCTCCCCCCCTCCCCACTTATTTTCATGACGAGACGGTTTCAGCACTCTCTTCCCGCGTCGACTATTGATAGCGTCGAACTCTGCATACACACGCCGGGCGCTTTCTGCAGGCGTTTTGGTTCGACACAAAGAATTCCCCAAAACGTGACAGGGTTCAAAACCCTTACCTTCGACCTCTGGATAAGTTTTCGAGGCTGACTACTAGACCACCGGCGCGACCTTGGGGGAAAGAGTGTATACTCGTAGGTTGTTGTTGTTGTTGTTGTTGTTGTTTTTTTTTTTTCTCTTTTTTTTTTTTTTTTTTTTTTTCCGTGTACTGCTGTTCTATTTTAGAAACTCGCGCTGTGATGGATATTTATCAAATAAAATTGAAAAAAAAAAAAAAAAAACAACCTGAAAGAATTGCTCGAAAAATTCGTCTTTTGCAAGCCGTGTGTGATAACTTCGATCACGCGTGCTTGGACGATTTTTCTATGGCTTACATGCCGGAAATACAGCAGTCCGTACACTCGTAGTATATGAGGAACACGAAATCTGAAGCTACATTATTCATGAAGTGGGTATGTCTGTATTTTGGGAAGTCACGAAAATACGTATCCAAGGTTGTAGGTGCAGGTATTACTGAGGGCCATAGTAATTAGGACCAAATATTGTTAGTAAAAATGGGAAATATACAGGTTTTTGTGTTTACCGTAGGTCCTGCTAACTATGGTCCCCCCGTCATAGAGTGTTGCCGCGTGTCGTTTCCCTGTCCTGGAAAAATATTTCATCCACACTACGTACGGTAGCAGTATAAGTCATTATTTCCGGGGACCATAGTAAATAGGGCCTAATATTGTTAGTAAAAATAGGTAAATATATACTGGTATTATAGGTTTTTGTGTGTACCATAGGTCCTATTAACTATGGACCCACGTAGCAGCTGATTAATTCCACCCACCCATATACACGTATATACCTTCATCGCGTGCCTCTTTTGGCAAAAATACTGAAATTGAGATACCCTTCAGGGTTTTCAGCATCTGTTTCGGCTGCCTTAAGTATTTATTCCTCGGACCCGATTCTGTTTTTCTGACCCCTGTAATGCTGTCGTCCGATTAAATTGATGCTGTGTGCGATCGTATTCGCGAAAAAGGCATATTTTGATATTTTTTAAAAAGAATATATAGTGTCGAAAAAAAAAACGCGGAGTTTTTTTGGTCTGACGGTGAGGGGCTCCTCTCCGGCTAATACCCACGCAACTCGAACGGGGGGGCCCAATATATTTCAGTGGAAACAGGGGGCCTCACATATTTCGGCGGAATCGGGGGCCCCCACCCCATCTATTTCGGTGGCCGTGGAAATTTGCAAACTCGTTTCGCTGGTAGTTACGATATTACTCTGTGCCGGCGGCATCAGTAAAGTCTTGGTGCTTCGGGTTATTTCGGTACTAAATACCCCCCGACCCCACCACCCACCCCCACCTCCCCTCCCGATACCCCCTCTAAGCCCCTACACACTCGAATCTCCCCTACCCCACCCACTCCCGTTTCCAATGCCCTGGTCGGTGAAAACCCGACGTGATCCTTCCTGACGTTGTATGGGTGCGAGGGTCTATGGTCATACCACTACGGCCATGGATGACAATGGGTACACCCCGCCCCCACCCCACTCCCACTACCCCCCCAACTCCTAACCCTTTAACCGCCCCCCCCCCCCCCCCCCCCCCCCCCCCCTGCCCACCACCGACCCCCGACCTACCCCCGCCGCCATCCCCGCTTCTCACCCGACGCGCACCCCCGCCACGCCTACCTCTTCCCTCCTCTTTGGTATCCTCGTTATTGTTATAGGCATCACGCCGATGTTGCAGGTCCTGCAGGAGCTGCTGTTCAACCCGGAGGACAAGACGAAGGTCACCCTGCTCTTCGCGAACCAGACGCCGGCCGACATCATGCTCAAGTCCGAGATCGACAAGCTGGCGGCGGAGCACGACAACTTCGAGGTCATCTACCTGGTGCGTTGCGCGACGTTTTTGTATATACGGGTGAATGCTTTTTTTTTTTTTTTTCGCGGGGGGGGGGGGGGGGGGGGGGGGGGGGGGGGGGGGGGGGGGGGGGGGGGGGGGGGGGGGGGGGGGGGGGGGGGGGGGGGGGGGGGGGGGGGGGGGGGGGGGGGGGGGGGGGGGGGGGGTGGGTTAAGGTTTTATAAGGTTGGGCGTGCGTGTTTTGTTTGTGGTAGTAGTAGTAAGAGACGTTTTTTTAATCGTTGCTTAACTGATGCGCTGATGCGTGGCGTGAAGTTTTTTATATGTTTTTTTTAGAGTTTTCTAGAGTTTTTTTTTTTGTGTGCTGCATCTTCGCTGCCAACGACGACGCTTGCACCATCACCAACACCATCACCAACACCACCACCACCATCGGTTTGCTTCAATTTATTGTTGATGGTTGACTTCGGAGTTGCATACCTGGTGGCGGGGCGGGGCGTTCAGTGAATCTGTTCAGCGAGTCGATATTTAAAACTTATTGGTTTGCCCGGGCGCCTTCTGCAAGTGTGAGTTTCCCAGCGGCGTGTGCGTGCGTGCATGTAGAAAAAAAAAAAAAACGAAACGGCTGAGTCAAACTCCTATTATAAAAAGGTCAAAACGAACCAAAAAAAAATAAACCAGTGGGTGGCGTGTCGGAGTTTTTCGGCGGAGTTACGAGCAAAAGCTTTTTTTTTTTCTATTGAATTTAGTACCTCCCGTATCTGGGTCTCGGAAAATTGTATTTACGGGGGACTATAGAAAATAGGACCAGATATTGTTAGTAAACAGAGCGAAATATGTAGGGTTTTGTGTGTACCGTAGGTCCTATTTAATATGATCCCCCGTGGTAGTGTTTTATCTACTAGATTATCGATCTCACAGCTAAGTTGTCTTTTCATTTTTTATAGAAATGAAGAAGGTCCCCTTTGAGCTGGGTGAATAAAGCCGGATATCCTTTAGAAAACCGGGTGCGCCCCCTTGTTTTCCGGCTTGATTATGGATCTCACAGCTGAGGTTGAGGTGTATTTTTCATTTTTATAAAACTAGAGGGCCTCCCTTCGACCTGGGCGGACAAAGCTGGATATGATACAGAAAACCTGAAGCTGGAGATCTGCGCCATCAGACTTGGATTGTCCGTTTTTTTGTCGTGTCGTGTTCACTTCTTTCCAAGCCTTTCCGCAGCGAACACATCTAGTAAAATTTACGTATTACAAACATCCACCAGGGTATCATACGAAACCACCTCAACCGTCAGTATATATATATATATATATATTTTTAATACGCGGGACCCGCAAACTTTAAGAAAGGCTTCCAGCCCACAGACCACCCACGAAGCCATGTCTTCTACTGCCGTGGTCTATACCTGGTACGTAAGACACACTCAGCGGGGTACTGAAAAATGTGCCTCAGCACGTATCGTTGCACATTTTGGGGAGTAATGTAAACTAATATTAACAATACCCTCAACAAACTCTCGTCGCTCGCAAGTGGGGAGTGATGGGGACTAACTCAACAAATCTCGTTGGATTGCTTTGTCGCGTTGCCGTGCTTTGCTCGAAATGCCGCTGTTGTTCGCTCGTTCGTTGCCTCTGACTGAAGATCTCACGACCAAACGCTAAGGTACGGATCATTTACAGCAGCAGCAGCAGCAGCAGCAGCAGCAGTACTTCAATTGCGGAGCATTTGAGCTCCCAAAAGCTGCAAATTCAGTGGGGTCTGCTGGGAAAGTTTGACCCACAATACATTTTAAAACAAATGCATATGGCGTCCCATTTTTGCTTTTTTTTTTTTTTTTTTTTTCTCGTGCAGTAATTACAAATCCCAGTATTGGGACACACACACGGCGACGTGCGGCATCGTCTTTCCCCTATAGCGAAATTTACGTTTACACGTCTACCACGAAGTTGAGCTCAGGAGCTGCAACTCATCGTTAGTTGGTAGACTATTGTTATGATAACTGCTTCCAACCTTTGAGCCACCAGGAAGGCATTCCACGCTACCTCTTACAGCGACGGTGACAGATTCTGGAACCTGGCTGTCTCCACCGCACCTGCTCCTCTCGGGGGTCAGGTCGGGTCAACGTGCCCAAACTCCAGGGGTAACAGCAGCCGGTTCTGATGTTGCAACGGGAGCTACGGACTAAATTGACACTCGACACCAAATTGGAACGTGGAAGTGTGGTGACCTTAAGCTTTATTTTCTTACCAATCCGCCGGAGGATATATATATGTTAAAAAAAAAAATGTCATGAAAACCGAACAAGGGTACATCGGATGAAGATATCGACGGAGGATATCGAATGAAGGTATCGACCGAGGATATCGAACGAGGCTACTGTATCGAACAAGGATATCGCATGAGGTTATCGAGTCCAACGCTCGACACGATATCGATCAACATGTATATATCGATATACTCGGTGCGCTTACACGATAACGAAACGTATTTTTTTTCGTCCAGTATCAGCATCACTATGAAATACACGGTAGGAGATGCCAGGGGATCGGACCTACGTTCGAAACGATAACATTGAAACTTCCGATACTTCGGAAGTATCGAAAAAATCGCTTCGACACGATATCCAACACCAGCGGGTAGATGGATCTACTGCACGTTGGGCCCGACTGCTACTACTCATATGATACCGACACTTGCGTTTGCAGGTTGCCTATGCCCCTGCTAAATTTGGTCAGGCGATCACAACAACGCCTGCAAGATGAAATATGAGGGGACACTTGCACTCAATCACAAACGCCGCCACAAGGAAGAGGGTACTCGTATATACCTGAACTGGTCTGTAGTCCTACCGAAATAAACCGCCGAAAAAAACACAAAAAAAACATATGAACACGAGTCGGAATTATTTAGCGTGTTCGATGCTTCATCGACGTTTTGAAAACCCCCAAAACGATCACCACCAGGTACCTGGTAGGTAACCACCATTCTCGACGGAAATGCGCGTGTAAGCTATAAAGTGTGAAAGACCAAACGGTCCTGACATTTGGGCCCAGACTGGTTGCCTGGCAAGAGGTAGTGACCTGGTAGGAGGGAGAGGTCTTTGGAATGAACACGTGGGCAGCAACGAAAACTGTCAAAAACTGTCAGGCCTCTTGAGCCTGCCGCCCGCCCGCCCGCCCACAAAAGGAAGAATGGTCTTTTGGAATGGACACGTGAGCAACGAAAATAATCCAAAGGTGTCAGGCCCTGCCTGCCGTCCACGAGCCACCCAGGCAGCTACAGTAGCTACAGTAGCTACCCAGCGGCGGGGCCATAAAAAAACACGCTCGAAACCCAAGAAATGGAGGACAGGCTTGTGTTGTGTTCTCGTACCCGGTACGTCGGCATGCCACTTGCCTGATGTGAAGGCAACACGCACGCACACAACGTAAGTGGTGGTTTTTGGAAACATCTCGTCGATAACACATCCGCTAGGATGAATTTTTGTTTTCGAGGCGATTTGTTTCTCCCCAAAATTTTGTGAGCGCGCGGGGGGGGGGGGGGGGGGGGGGGGGGGGGGGGGGGCACACGCGACTGAAATGGGGGCTTTTTACAAAAAATCTCGTTCGGCATCTTTTCCATGGATTCGTGCATCGCTCGGCGTTTACACCCTCCCGTCATCACGAGAACTTTGAGAACACCCCCCCCCAGTCATACGACTACGGCCATACATGATAATGAGTACACCCCCCCCCCCCCCCCCCCCACCTGCCTGGTCGGTGAAAACCCGACACGCTCCGTCCCGGCATTGTAGGGATGCGAGGGTCTATGGTCATACGACTACGGCCATGCATGAGATCGAGTACATCTCTCCTATCGAGTACACCCCCTCCCCCCCACCGCTGGGCTGTCATGCTTATGCAAGTCCGCCTCACGAGTGGTTGTTAGTGGGGAGCAGCTCACACTTCATGCGACTCGCCGAATGCATCACGTTTCGCTTCGTGCTTGGTGCAAGCAATATTTTCCTGGTCGATGAAAACCAGACGTGCTCCGTCTCCCGGCGTCGTCGGGATGCGAGGGTCTATGGTCAAACGGCTGCGGCCGTGAGCGATATCGAGTACCCCCCGCCCCCCTGCACACGAGAGGGGGACGACAAACGCACTAACGAAAGTAGTTGGTGTGGCCAGATAAAAATGTAGTCGACGTCTTTAGCCACGAAAGGCGCGCTGCTTTCGGCGTTTGCGCCCGTCCCCTTTGTCGAGAAAGTCGGCTTGGAAAAATCGTTCGAGGGTTTTTGGCGGCGGCCATGTGTGCACAACCCCACCGTTGTGGTCGTGTGTGTGTGCCCCCGCCTGCCGGAGACTGCAGGCTCGGAAAAAACTTGTCCCAGGGGGTGTTAGTTGTCGTGTGTAATCGCCTCGCCTCGGGGATTGTCTCATGGGGTGTGGTGTGAAACACGCATGATATCACACACCCTCGGGATTTTGACTTTTTCCGAGCCAATAGTATTTCCAAGCAAGGGGGGGACACACACAGCAACAAAACATGTTTTTTTATGGCCGTACAATGTATCTCGCACACGAACAGACGCACGACGACCGACACGCGAACAGACGAGACACAGTCTCTCTTGTCTATCAGGCAGGCAGGCACAGATGGATGAAAGGTGAAGATACAGAGAGGCAGACAGACAGACACAAGTACAGAGAGGCAGACGGAGACAGACAAACAACATATCGACAAGACGGCAGCAGGAAGACAGGCAGACAAGGCGACAGGCAGGCGAACAGACAAACCGACACAGATGGGCAGGCAGACAGACTGACAGGAAAGACGGGCTCATTTAGTAATGAAAGCCTACACGCACCCAGCTAAAACTCTTGGAACTCCCTACGCTCGGACGGGCCGTTTCCAAATGGAAAGACGGACAGGGGGAAGGGGACAGGGACTGGAGTTCTCAGTCTTGGAGGCGTTTCCTGTGTTTTTTTTCTTGCAGATCTAGATCGCGCCACAGGGGTTCTGCCTTTTTTTTTTTGATTCCTGGCGGATTTATTTGCACATGACTTATGTGCCAGTAGCTTTCTTGTACCTGGTAGCATTCAGCTGGCTGTTCGTGCTGTTGTTTTTCTATCGTTCTCGTAGTGTACCAGAATCGATGTATACCTGAGACATGTTCCACTGGTGGCAGTCGTTGTTGATAATGCCGTTGCTTTCGTGGGTTTTCTAGTGGTGTCGATGCATGTATTCCTGGTACGTACTCAACTGGTTGTCGTCATGGTGTCTGCTGTTAAGTACAGATGGAGCCCAGGAACTCTGATCCTAGAAGCAGGTTTGTGCAGGTTTGTGCAGGTTTGTGCAGCTCCCATCCGGCAACATCAGCTGTATCACTCAGATCGTGAGTTTATCGACCCTGCGAGGCCTAAATCACGATCTGTAGATGACCTGTAGATGATCTGTAGACGATCTGTAGATGACCTGTAGATGATCTGTAGACGATCTGTAGATGACCTGTACGTTTTCTGTACACGATATGTAGGTGACCTGTAGATGATCTGTGGATGATCTGTAGATGACCTGTAGATGACCTGTAGACTATCTGTAGATGATCTGTTGACGATCCGTAGATGAACTGTAGATGATCACCTGTAGATGGTCTGCAGGATATCTGTAGAAGATCTGTAGACTACCTGTAGACGATCTGTAGATGATCTGTAGACGATCCGTAGATGAACTGTAGATGATCTGTAGGTAACCTGTAGATGGTCTGTAGGATATCTGTAAAAAATCTGTTCGATACCTGCTGTAGATCATGCAGCGGGAATCGATCATCCGTGCGACGTGTGGAATACCAGGTATGTTGAGCTGATCGTCGCTGTCGTCATCACCGTCGTTTTTTGTTTTTCGGATGCTGTCCTTTTTTTGTGACTTGTGTTTGTGTTTTTTTTTTTCAGGTGGACAAGCAACCTGAGACCCCCTGGACGGGTAAGACCGGGTACGTCAGCGCCTCCTTGATCGAAACCCACCTGCCGAAGCCGTCCGACGACAACGTGATCTTCATCTGCGGGCCCCCCGGCATGGTCAACGTGAGACCGCGAAAAAAAGAAATCAGTATTCGTGCACGAGAGAAATGATGGAAGTACTTTGTTGGGCCTATGCGCCGTTAGTCCTCTCTCTCTCTTGAACCCAGCAGTAGCGAAGCCCTTGACAATCTGTTGGAGGCGTGTGATGTTGGCAATGCTGTACAACCAAACCAGAACCGGTAGTCTGCGAGACACGTACAACATTAAACCGAAAGTACGTTATTTTTTGTATGGAACATTTTTGGGATTCTTTATAGTGTAGGAACTCGCGCCGATTGATGGTGGTAACCGTTGCCAACTCGGTATTTAGGTGGAAACTCGACTTTGCTCCGTCCCGACCATGCAGGACATGAGTACCCCCCCCCGCCTCCCATTTCCCTGCCTGGTTGGTGAAAACCCGACATGCTCCATCCCGGCATTGTAGGGATGCGAGGGTCTACGGTCACACGACTACGGCCACGCATGAGATCGAGTACATCTCTTTTGTCGAGTACCCCCCCCCCCCCCTCGTGTCCCTCCATAGCGCCTGCTGATACCCACCCCTCACTACATACGCCTTTTGCCTTCGTATCACCTGCTAACGTTGGAAGCGAAACGAAGATGACCCCCTCCATCCCCCCGTCCCGTTTCCGTCCATAATGACGGTTGTTGAAAACCTCTTTTTTACGGAAAATGGCAGGCGATTTCCGGGCCTAAGAATGAGGACAAGAGCCAGGGGGAGTTGACGGGAGTGCTGAAGAACCTTGGTTATACCTCCGACATGGTGTATAAGTTTTGATTTGAGGAAAAGAAAAACGATGATTTTGAAGAAGGTTTGCTTCTTTTTGTTTTTTTGGTGTAAACGGCTCTGCTTTCGAAAAAGGTGTTGCTTAAAAAACCGTTCCCCAAAAAATCTGATTGTAAAATAGGTTTGTCTTTTGAAGAAAGTTTGCTGCTTTTGTTGTTACGAAACGGCTGCTTTGAAAAAGAGGTTTTCCTTTTCGATGAAACGCTGATTTTGAAAAACGTTTTTATTTGGAAGAAAATGAAGAATAAAACATTCTGAAAGATCACAAGCTTGCTTACCTGTTGAAGAAAACTTGCCTTCGCAGAAGAAGGCCTGCATTTTACAGAAAGCTTGGTTTCAGGAATAGTTTGATTTGGAAACAACCATAATGTGTCGGCGGGAGGAGCAAAGCAAAGGGGGGTTAAGGCATAGGTGAGAAAATACTGCGAAGTACTATCGTAAATACCTCGTATGTGGTACGGCAGGAGAGAGAGAGGAGGCGAGGCACTGGGCACGACTTTTTTTTTCCCTTTTTTTTTTTTTTTCGATTTTCATGCACTTGCTTGTTTGCGTGGCAAGCTCTCCCCTATCTCTTGTCTTTTGTCTCTTTTGAGGGGGTGCATGAAGCGTGTCGTTCTGTGTTTTATGGGATTTTCGTGTTCGTGTGAGAGGCGTTTTTGGGGGGCGGTGGGAGGAGACAGATCATCGCGTTTTTGTCCGCCGGAAAAATAGTTCATACTTGGTATGTTATACGGTACCGTACACTACAGTAGCGAGGGCAAACATGTGGGGAAGTTCCGCATTTTTATGTTGTTTTTTTTGGCGTGGTAAAAATCGTGGTTGGCGCTTCTTCCCTCGGGTTTCGAGAGCATAACGCCGGAAGCACCAGGGGAGATACTAATAGGGGATACGTCGGGAGAAAGATGTAACCTTGGCTACCTGGCGTACTATTCGAGAGCGAATCTGGGCCCGTTCGGAAGAACGCCTCGCAGGACTCGGAGGAACGGCGGCACACACCGCTACATTTATAAAATACTTCTGACGAGAATTGCGACTTCATAATTGAAATTGGTTCGGACTCCTACTGGCATCCTGCAGTGTGTGTTTAACAAATGTGCTTCCGATGTGGCAGGTATAGGTTCTAGCCGCGAGCGCTGGTTGCTCCTGCGTTGACGTGTTTATTGTGCTAAACACAGATGTGATGATACGGGGAATCATATTTCATACCACTCTGACCCTAAATATTGGGACAGTTTTAAATGAATATTAGTATTAAAAGTTGCTTATATTCAGAGACAGAGTGGTACGACGTCATTCGGCGCGAGTCGACGAGAGAAGAAACGGTAGTGGGGGGGGGGGGGGGGGGGGGGGGGGGGGGGGGGGGGGGGGGGGGGGGGGGGGGGGGGGGGGGGGGGGGGGGGGGGGGGGGGGGGGGGGGGGGGGGGAGGGGGAGCTTTCTGTGGTGCCCCACATCTGATTTACGACTAACGTAGGAAGGAGAGAGAAAAGAAGGGCGGAGACGATATAAAGTATAAATGGGATGGACCAAAAAAAAAAATCCTCTGTTTCGGTCAGGAGCGCTCCGTCAGTCTCAAATATTTGCCTTGCAAGCCAAAAAGCCAAGGCAATCAGTTCAGCCCCTCGTACCCTTGGGACTCACGAAGACTCTTGTCGTTTCAGTGCTTTGACGTACATTGGACTCGGTGCTTCAAAATGACTGGTATTCGCGAGTCAACGGGTGGGTCCCGATGACTGGGCAATGGTACTCTGCCGTCCATTTTTGTTTGCTGCACGTATGTAGTTCTGGTGTCGCTGCTGCATTTTCGCTCCCACCCAAAATGCAGCTGACCTCTGCATTTTTTTTTTTTTTTTTTTCATCACTTTTACTTTCCAGCCCACTCGGAGGAGGTTTTACCCTCGACGATCTTCTGGACAAGCCGTGATCACAGGTGTCGTCCCTTCTCCCCTGCGGTACGTGCCTTTAGTTTTTATCGCGCATAGGGTTCAGGATTCCCACTGCTCGTCGATTTTCATCGAATGTACAGCTAACTCACGCTCTCGCGCTTTCCGCTAATCAATTTTATGCAAGAAAAAGTCCCTATGAGCATGCACTCGGTGAGACTCGAACTCACGAAATTGATCTTGATAGGCTCGCGGACCACCTACCAAGCCGCCGGGGACGCCGGCCGTTAGTATAGTGTTATTGTATTGCTGCTGCTTTTTTTCGCTCCTACCCCAAAGGCACATTATATTGTTTCTGGCCGACGTATTTCCAAACGTGTCGTTCCTGCTTTTGGCCGCTCTTCTACGCCCGACCAATCCCTGAAATTTCGAAATTCTCAGTTTGTAAAATTGAGTCTCGGCTGGGGTAATTGCAAACTTCTGTGTCGGTCTGTCTGTCCGCATGGCTTGTATTTTCGAACACTTTCCAATCGTCGATATATAAGGTCGTTACAGATGATATTCGTACGACGTATTCGACCCTTACGGACCTTATATACTGAAACACACATACCATATCACCAGGCAAATTTAGCCATGTAATATATCCACGACACCGTACCATCGTACCATACCGCCAACGTACCATATCACATACTGTGCTTCTCCCGTACCATATCGCCAACATACCATACCAACATATCCCTTATCCCATACCGTGATTTTTTCCATGTAGTATATCAAACCGTTGTACCATCATACCAGGTACCATATACCAACATACGATATCACATCAAGTACACAAGAAGAGCATATATTTGAGGGTGCAATGCGATGAGGTGATAAGTGAGGTGAAGGTGTAAGGTGATGAGGTGATACGTGAGGAGGTGAAGGTGCAAGGGGGAGAGCGATGGCACCAGGGAGCAGCAACAACGGCAACAGCACAGCTCCAGCAGACACGTCTTACAACAGCCGCAGCAGGACCACAAGAAGAGCATATGTTGAAGGTGCTAGGTGATAAGTGAGGTAAAGGTGCAAGGTGATGAGGTGATATATGAGGTGAAGTGCAAAAAGGGGGGCAATGTCACCAGGGAGCAGCAGCAGCCGCAACGGCAACAGCAGCCAACAGTCACGTCGGGAAACAGCAGCAGCAGGACTAAGTGGGTCCGCTAAGCGCTTGCGACGACCGCCTCGAAGAACAGCAGCAACAACGAGTGCACAAGAGCATGTTTTCGCTCGTTCGATATCATACTACTGTTGTACAAAAAAAAAGTTGTTAGGGATTTCTTACATGGCGAGCGATGGCAGAGCGTCAAATGCACAAGAAGAGCATATGCCGTCAGGGCGACAAATCAGGAACGAGTATGAATACTGCTGTAGGTCTAATAACCCCGCTGTTGAAACTACGTCAAGTGCACAAGAAGAGTATATGCCTTCAGGACGACAGAGCAGGAACGAGTATAGATACCATACTGCTGTTCCAACACGAGAAGAGCATTCCCTGAGGGATCTCTAATGTTTCGCGGTACAGCGATCTCTTGCCAATCTGTCATTTAATACCTTGTGGCAAAACAACCGACATGTTTTTCATAGGCCAACAGAGCGTCGTCAGCTCTCTGACCGCTTGTTGGGGATCTCTTATCCCCGTTCATGTTTGTGTGTCTCCTCATCGCGTAATGTTTTCTTCATTTTGCGATCCTCATCACATGTTTCGATACTAAAATAATAACCCCGCTGTTGAAAATACGTCGGAAATCCCTTGTCAGTCAGTCGTTTATCTCAACCGACATGTTTTTCATTGACCAACAGAGAGTCATCAGCTCTCTGACCGCTTGTTGGGGATCTCTTATCCCCGTTCATGCTTGTGTGCCACCGAGAGGCGGGTTGTACTTGGGTTGAAGGTTCGGATGGCGGTGCTATATATACGCTGTTGCTGCAGAACTGTGCGGTGTGCTGTGCGTTTTTGCTGGGCCAGAATGTGCAGCAGTAAAAAAAAACAAACAAACCGGAGAAACGCAGAACCCCGAAAGATACTCGTTAACTCATCATGAGCAGAAAAGTCGTAGACATTTGCTACCGCCGTACACTGCTGCTGCTCAAGATTCGAAACTCGAGACTGAAGACCGAGAAGACCAGCAGATATGATGTTGTCGTCTGTGAACTGTGTGTGTTCTTCACATTTGACCGTTCTTTCTACCCGTCGACATCCAGTACAACCAGTGTCCGTGCCGATTCTTCAATCCTAGATAGGTACAAGTTCTGCTGTCACAAAACTACGGCAAAGAGAAACTACTCCTGTACAATGTTATGCAGTATGCTTTGTACTCGTGTTAATAATCCAGTTCTGCAGGCAGTATAGTAATTCAGTTCGATTCTGGATAGGCAGTCCGCATGAGTACGGTATTGATGTGAATACTAAGCATTGTAGAGCAAGGCAAGGGTTGCCCTGCTGTTCCCTAGGTGGTACCATTTAACAAAAGGTTGGACGGAGGTATGAAAATTCTCTCGCGAATCGCGACATAGATATTTGCTAGGTAGAATTTTACTTGTTCGAAGATGCTGCTGTCGCCGCTATTTATTGTTCCTTGCGTGGGTTTTCAGAAGAAGTGATGGCAGCAGGATATACCATGCATGCTTAATATACAGTAAAAGCTGACCACCCGCGACCCGAACCCTAACCCTAACCCGAACGCTGTGGGGTGACCTGTGCTGGATGCAAAAAAGGTACCGCGGGTTGAAGGTATGTATGCAAAAAACGTACCGCGGGCTGTAGGTATGTATGTATGGAGAAGTAAGTAGTATCACTGTTGTCTTGTTTCGACCTTCTGTAGAAGGGTAGGTTGTTTGTCGTTCTTTGTTGTTGTAGGCCGTTGTTGTCGTGGGCCGTTAAAAACTTTTGTCGCAGTCGGCCTTTTTTCTTGAAAATAGCTCTTGTTTCCCTTCAGCCTTTTTTCCTGGGAACTTTATGAGCGATGGACGACGAAACTCTTCCTTCATGCCGCACACTGTCGGACGGAGAATTGCTGGTCTCATTATATGGACACTATGGATGCTTAATTGCTGTATTTTTTTACCTGTTGTGGTAACCCAAGACAGCACTATACGTACAACACCCTACACGAAACTTACGTACATGCACGTGCGTGTGCACTTTTTCTACGTGTTCTGTTGTCTCAACATAAGACAGCACTATACACGTATAACACCCTACACGAAACTTACATGGCATACATATACGTGCGTGTGCACGTAGAACATCCATTTACACGTACAGCAGTAGTCGTAATCACGATCTTTACCCCCTATTCTGCGATTTTTTTTTCGTTTTTATTCGGCATTTGCGATTATCTCTCTCAGCTTGAATTATTATTATTTTTTTTTTTTGAATTTTGATCGATCGAATTTTTCGATTTTTTCGCCTGTTTTTTTTGGGTTTCGCCTATTTTTCGCATTTTTGCTGATTCTTAACGTTCTTCCGCAGAGTCTCGTCCTGCTTTTGCGATTGTTCGCATGCGAGCTCGCAATACGCAGGCATGGTCCGGAATTATAGAAGGGGACGCACGTAAAGCACCGCTTGCATGTTTGTTTTCGAGGAGTTCACGACGTTTACCCCACTTTGGCGATTTTTTCGTCGTTTCATCTCGTTTTTTCGACTTCATATCGCTTAGTTTTGGTTATTTCCAGGGCTTTTCGCGGGTCACGGGGCGTTCAAAATGTCACGGGTCGGGTCGGGTCGGGTCAGGAAGTATTCTCAATCTCACGGGTCGGGTCGGGTCGGGCCAAGAGCTTTCCAAATCTCACGGGTCGGGTCGGGTCAGGTCAAGAGTTTTTCAAATCTGACGGGTCGGGTCGGGTCGGGTCGGGTCGGGTCAAGAGGTGATGAAAAACTCACGGGTCGGGTCAAGTCATGACCCGCGAGACACGGGTCACTCGCGGGTCAGGCCAGCGTGACCCGCGAGTTGTTTTCTGCTGACTCGCGGGTCGGACCCGCGCATCCGGCCCGCGGATCCGACACTCAAAGTACTTCCCGCTCTCTTACCCAAAGAGTTTTCTCGTGCAAATACCCAATAATACTCCTCTGGTATCTTATTCAAGCATTAAAACACTGTCAAATCCATATACGCATGCCCGCATCCACTAATACCCACTACAGTCAGGCCACATATCGCTTGTGGGCACAAAAAAGAATATTAAATTATTTTTGAAGTGTCGACCCACGGGCCGGATCCGCAGGTCGGACCTGCGGGTCAAGATAAATAGTCTCGCGGGTCAAGATGACCCGACCCGCATGGAACCCGTGTCTCACGGGTCAATCCGAAGGTGACGGGTCGGGTCGGGTCGGGTCAGGAGGTTTTCAAATCTCGCGGGTCGGGTCGGGTCGGGTCAGGATATTTTCAAATCTCACGGGTCGGGTCGGGTCGGGTCAACAACTTTTTTAATCTCGCGGGTCGGGTCGGGTCGGGTCAAGAGGCTTTCAAAATCTCGCGGGTCGGGTCCGGTCAGCTGACTCGACGCGACCCGACCCGACCCGTGAGATTTGACCTGACCCGCGAAAAGCCCTGGTTGTTTCCGAGTTTCGGTCGATAATTGTTTTTCGATATTTTTGGCATTTCTTTTCGTTTTCGTTTTTTGCCAATTCTTAACGTTTTTCGTCGGTTTAGTCCTTCGGTGTTTTCTAATTCGTGAGGTATTGGTTCAGAAATATAAGCTACGCTTGGCTATTCGTATGAACACGTACGAAAAGGCTCAGGGACCATGGGTAGGGGCCAAGAAATGTATATAAAAAAATATAAAGGCCTTCTTCTCGGGCGGGCTACAATTCAAAACACTTAATGATGGTGGGGAAAAATGAGAAACAGGAATGCTAGTCCAGTCCAACTTTCTTGTTCGTGAAAGGTACTTTTTATACTGAGTTGAGTATAACCGCCATCAAAACTCGTATTTTCCTGTCATTTATTCTTACAGTGGGCTCCTTTACCTGTGTTCTGGTAGAGGGCAAGATTCTGTTTTCAGCGTTAAAAGTCGACTTCATGTATTAGTGCATATCTGTTCGAGATAAAATCCGATTGCAAAACGGTTTTTCACGTTGGATTACCTGGTACTTTCCGGATAGTCTCGCAGTGCTGGTATATTTGATGCAGGTGAAGGGCTGCGGAGGTGTCGTCACAAAGATAGGCAACAAAAAACTAGAAAATATATTCTGCATTACTACTGCAGCTAGCTGCTGCTCTAGAATTTTATATCTGACGACACAGAACGATCACACATGAGATACTCACCGCAAGGTGACCGATGGAAGTGGTATCTCGTATAATATACTATTACGGGGGTCCACAGTTAACGGGACCAAATATTGGTAATAAAAATAGGTAAATATATAGGTTTTATGTATACCATAGGTCCTATTAACTATGGACCCCCCGTAATAGTACTATTAATATGTTGAGCATGGATGCATGAGAGTTGTCTGGTGGTCCAGTGACGAAGTTCACTGCATTTTAGACAACCACACACAACGCAGAGTCTACGTCCGCCCTCGGCCTTCTCCAAGAAAACATATTGCAATACACGTAAAACGCCACGACGTGTGTTAAGAAAAAGACGGTTTCAATAGCAAAACGTATTCTCACGATATTGATATGAATACTATTAATATGCACTACAGCATGTTTCACGCATATTACTTCGATCATGTGTATAGTACCAAGTATATGACATGCGGACGAGTGCCCTCTCGCCCCTTCCCCCTTCTCTTCGATCTGCAGTATTTTTCAAATAAATAAATAACCTCGTACTTCGTACTTCGTACTTACGTGCGTACGAGTAATGAATATACCTGGTACCGTGATACATAACATGGTACCTGGTATACGTACGTGCACGCTGGGGCGATGGGACTTCGGTGGACGCATAAACAAAAATCGTACTGGAAATAGAGGTAATTATTTATTTTCCGAATTCGCAGAGAATGTAATAATATACGTATTTATTTATTTTTTTGAATTCGGGGTGCCGTAAACTCGCAATTTCAATTTAATTAATTCGTACCGAACATAGAGTTAATTTTTTATTTTCCGAATTCGGGGAGACGAGAACGGCCAAGTACAGAGAGCGATGATCAAGTTTTATAATACACAAAAACATCAAAGCCCAAGTCCCACCGTCCCGAGGTACAGCGTAGACGGTACCTGGTGCAAGATATATCTACGTGAAACAATTATTTATTTTCCGTTTTCGGGGAGACGAAATGCATGAAAATAAAGTGCCAAGAAGCTTGCCACCAAGCAATATTATAATGAGGCGCGCGAGCGCAAAGCGCGAGTCGGTGGAGCTACAACAACAGTATAGATGCGGCAACGTGTGTATATAGGCACACATGGCTGGGCCAAACAGAACCGAAAAACATCAGAAGGTTTTGTTTTTTTAGTTCTACCTATCTATTAACGAGTACTCGTAGGCAGACTGTGCCTGTCCACAGCAGCACCGTGCGGGCCGTGTCATAAGGCATGCTGCAGGTGGCGCTGTCAGGCCCACCCCCCTACTACTGATGAGGGGACGTTGAAGCCGGAGAAGATCTGCTGTTGTAGATGCCGGTACAGCAGCAGCAGTAGCAGTAGTAGTATACCTGGTACTATAGTAGTATTATAGTGGTGGAACCTGTCATAACGGTTTTGTTTTTTTGAGTTCTATACCTTACGAAACCTAGCTCTACAAGTACTCGTAGGCAGAATGTGCCTGTCCACAAAATACGTCGGAAAAAAAAAAAATCCTGCTGTTGCGGAACTGCTTGTTGGGGATCGCGGTGCCGACTGGTCTCTCTCGTCACTCTCACCAATTCCAACTGCGACTTCACAAAAATAAAGACAAGCAAACTGAGAACAGCGCTCGAATGCATTTCTTCGAGGGCAATGACAATTTCCATACCTCCGTCCAACCTTGTATTAAATGGTAGCACCTATTAATAGGGAACAGCAGGGCAACCCTTGCCCTCTGCTCTACAATCTCAAATATTTGCCTTGCAAGGCAAAAAGCGAAGGCGAAAAGCGCCACGTGCCCCTCTATCTCGCACATACATACCACGCGTCACACGTGGGGCCTGTATTTTGACGCATAGCGTGCGTAAAGGTGCGCTGCAGCTGCTGCCGCTGACTCGTCGTATCCTAGTTACACACACGTTAGACAGACCGCCACCTACTGCTACGGAGGGCCGTAGTAAATAGGACCTACGGTGTACACAATAACCTACATATTCAACTTTTTTACTAACAATAATTGGTCCTATATTTACTATTGTCCCCCGTAAGATCACAGTAGATCATCTACTACCTACCGTGGTGCTATTGAATGTATGCTTGGCTATGTAGAGCAGCATACTCTTATTATCACGGCACCAGGTATGATTGGTGTGCTGAATGCAGTGCTGTAAGATCGTCCGGCAATGTATCTGGCCACAGGCTAAAGCAGTATAGGGGCTTTGCCCTTTGTAGCGCCCCAACTTTTATTTCTCCCAAACCTTTTCACCTCAGACAGACGGATGGATCACATACGATCTACCTACAACACAGGAATACGCGTTCTAAGATAGAGGTGGCACATTTCCGCAAAAAATATTTTCTGAGGTGAGGGGGCTCCTTAACCCAAAGCGGTCGGAATGCCAAATGTTTTCGAACGTTTTTTGAATACTCGGGGCATGGGATTATTCATCGGGATGCGATTTGATTTTAGCTTAGAAGTCAGTTTTCGGGTGAGGTGTGGAGCTCCTTAATCGAGGAGCCTCGGATACATAAGGGTGAACCTACTCCATCGTAGAACGCCTCAAGAATGGATCACGACCTACAGTACTACAACAGATCATTTACAGTTAGTTTCTCACCTGCAGTAGTAGTACCTAACGGCGCTGCGAGAGGTTTCGTGCAGCATCTATATAAAATTGTTGTTGCACTCGATGAAACGCATTCGAGCGCTGTTCTCAGTTTGCTTGTGTCTTGTTTTGTGAAGTCGCAGGTGGAGTTGTTGCGAGTGACGGGAGAGGCCAGTCGGGACAAGCACAGACGGAACCCCAGAGTGCCGTGTTTGGCTCAGGCAGAGCGTCTACTTGTTGACTATCGGTACCACTTGTCATAGTACTCGGCGGGGACACATATCCAGCAGCAGCACACGAAGACGGAACGAGCACCCGCACCAGTCCCACAGGAATGGGGTCCATATCATGGAGGTGTAATTGGGGTTGCAGGGCCAAGTACAAGACTTAAGCGAAGCGCGTCACAGGTCTTGAAACGTTGTACAACAAGGGCAAGTCCCACAGGGAGCAGGGCACTTCCACTATGAATAGTACTAATGAAGAATTGGGGTCGATTTCGTACACAAAATCAGTATGGCAGTGCTAAAGCCATAGCTGAAGCGATGCACGTCACAACGCCGAAACCTTGTACAACTACCACAACCTCAGATGCGCACGGTTCCCGTTGACGGAAGTTCTTGAACCTCCCCTACCCTTCCAGGAAGCAATCGACGTTGCAATAACCCCCCGAGCCACTTGTGAGATCGACTGCGATAAGGTGGTGATTAACAGGCCCTTGCTTAACCGCTTCATTCACGTCTGAGGGTGTTGGATAACGCTCGTGATGATCACGGGTACGGTACGCTGCAGTCTGCGGCTGGGTAACAGGCAGCAGTAAAGACTTTAGCTGGTAGGCAGAAGTGTGTTGTTGGTATCCATGATGCCAGTCACTATCGAAACCAGCCGAACAAGGGGTTGTGACGCCTCCTTGCATGCAATAATACTTGCACCACTGGCCCTTGCAGAGGAATTGGGCGACGAAGTGATTTGGGATGGAGTCGTCGACGGTCGAAATGGAGTAGACGACGGAGACGAGTGAATACTCTTTGCCCAAGACCAACGCTGCCGATGGCGCTGGAGGCTCTCCGGCGTTGCCATCAGCGTGGACTCGAGAAGATGCGATGAAGAGGCGGTCAGGAGCGTTGTCTGCGCCTCAAGGAAGTATCGACCTCAAGGAGGAACTCGCACAGTTGTCGTCGCAGGTGGGGCATAGGGCAGGACCTGGATAAGAGACGTCACGGCCGGCTCCGGTGAAGAAGAAATCGTTGACGGCATCCTGAAGTGATTGAGGTGGTCCGTGTGGTATCAACACCGCAGCGGGATCTCGCCAGCGAGCAGTTTGGTGCGCTGTTATCTCGACGTGTTGATGGTCGTCTACTGGACATTCTGTGCTGTAGTGCCAGTTCAAGCCAAGAGCCTCCCGGGTGTAGACCACACGGGTATGGCGGTCTTCGTTATCAACCGTCCATCCGCTGTCTGGGTGCCAGTGGTCATCAGGCCGTTGTGCCTCCGCTTCGAAAATGGCGCCCGGCGACCCCATTTGAGACCCGACGCCTGGCAGGGAGCTGTGAGCGAGAATGGTGTCACGAGCTTGCCCCGAAGAATCCTGTAGGAAAACGAAATGAAAGTGTGGGGAGAGTTCAAGGAGGGAGTTTGACGTTCGAAAACCGGCCATTTGGACCGTAACAACAAGCATGTCTAAAAAGGAAAAGGGATAGGACGAACGAAGCCAACGAAATATAAACCCAGTCAAGGTGATCATCGATTTAGAAGGTAAACTTACCAAGAGGACTCTGCGCAAAGGGGCGCCGGCGAACATGAAGTCTCGAACGGCTGCCAAAGCTGTGAAATAGACGGCACCGACAGGTGTAGACAAGGTTGGGTCGGGAAGAGATTGGCCGTCCCAGGCAGCTAAAGCCGCAGCGATGGCGGCATTAAAAAAACAGTTGTTGTTGCTATTTGGTGGGAGGAAAGGCACGCAACCGACGCCCGTCGTATCTCCTCGAGGCCTGGTTCCGGATCCGAGTGCAATAGAAGGTCTTGCTGTGGCAGGTCGGAAGGTTGACGGATCATCTAGGAACAAGGCTAGAGTAGCCGCGTCGAGTCGTTCAAGATAGTCGATCTGTGCAACGACGTCGGCATCCTGTTTATGTGTGTTATCGCCTAGAGACATTGGAGAGAGCAGGAAGAGTTGGCCGGCATCGGTGGCACGAGATAAGGCGACGTAGGCAGCCGCACTATCCATATGTCCGCCAACCGGTTTCCGAAGGTCCAGCACTAGTTTCGCGATGGTTTCGCCTTGAGCGCGATAGACAGAAGACAAAATACCAACAGAAAGAGGTAACTGCGTTCTGCAAAAGGGGGATTTTCGCTTATGGCTGCCAACGAGTGAGACGTTCCTCTTGACCGGACAGCAGCCGATGACACCTCGAGACAGGCCCTCCAGTTTAAAGTCCAGCTTTGTCCGCCGCCTCGATGTAGATGATAACCCTCGTAGTTGGAAACTGCAGTTCGACAACGCGGTATCCTGTGACCATATTTTGAAGGTATGGCTCACGCGGGTCGAATTCAATGTCGACCACGACCGCGTCGGCCTTGTTTGTAACGCCGAGCAGGACATATTGGGGTTGTTTACTCAGCACAACAGGGGTACCGATCGCCAGGCATGATACTTGTGAGAGGTTGTTTGTCTTGGAGTCGTCGAGTTGACGAACGCCGTCGTGTAGCCCGCATATCCATGGTTGTTCGGGATCCGGCACCTGTATGAGCAGTGGCAATTATGTAAATTGGCGAAGCTGCAATAGTGTGATTGGTCAAATTATGTACTTGGCGAAGCTTTTCGTCGGTGTAATAATGTGATTGGTGAATATGCCGGAAAACATAGACCCGAAGTGTTTTGTTATTACCAACCGCATGGAAGAAATACCTTCTTGCAGCCAGCTCGCTCATCGGCCACAAGTACATCGCAGGCCGTGGATAGGAACAGCGGAGTGTTAAGAGCCTGGCACAAAGTGCGCATGGTCGGAAGCGGCAGCGCCTGTGACACCTGCAAGTTGCGTACGAGTCGAGAGGAGGATCGTAAGTGTTTTGGAAACCTAGGTCAGATATTACAGGCATGAGTTATCGTAATAGGCGTTGGGTCACCTTGTTGCTGAAAGTGATGAATTTGGCGTCCCAGCAATCACGAACCCCGAGATTTTCCCCATTCAAGACGCGTGCGTTGAGGTAGTCGACGTCTTTGCTGGTGCAGTCGCCACGAAGGAGACGATTCATGATAGGAGCGTATTCTTTCGAAAACCGGTTGTTGTCCTCATTTAGCATGACCGCGGCATTGACGGACTTGACGAATTCGGCACCAGCTCGGTCCTGGGAGTTAAGTTTTGCTAGTGGAGTGACGAGGGAACGAGAATTGACTGGCTTCAGCTGGTTGAAATCGCCGAGGAACACAACGATGAGGCCAGCAAAAGGCTGTCCGGCCCGATCGGGATGAACCGAGCAAGCAGCTTTGTGGAGAGCGCGCAACAAGTCGCAGCTAACCATGCTAACTTCTTCAATGGCGAGGACTGCAACACCCCAATGAACTGCGTTTGTTGCAGGCAGTGGTTTCTGGCCGTCATGAGTACCGGAGAGAGTGCCCTTGTCTCCACCGATTCCGCGCTTCTTACTCCGGGGCGTTGGGTCACACACAGAGTGAACAGTCGTTCCACCAACGCTCGCCGCTTGTTTACCCTGGAAGGCGACTGTGAGTATACGCCCGGCGGGCGCGAACGGACGCACGGCTGGGCACTCGAGGAGGGTCTTGATTACTCTTAGTACATGCGACTTGCCCGTACCGGCGCCACCTCCGATGTACAGCCGGAGGGCGTCCGCTGAAGATTTATCGCTTTGTGATAGCCAGGCCGAGCCGAAGACGTAAAAGGCCTCGCGCTGCTTCCGGTTGAGTCCGAGGTTTTCGGTGATGCGCTGAACGGCGGGATGTTGAAGGTGCGCCGTGCGACCGATATCTGTGGCAGCTACAGTTGTGTTCGTGGCTGATCGTCTACTGTTCATTGCTTGTATCTTGTCGTCGGAGAGGCCACATTGCGAAGATGTCCTAAGATCCAAAAGATACGGCTCCATATGTGCTATTAATAGGTTGAACTGCCCCCCCCGCTTGCAGGGACATACTGTCGGTGTTGTTGACGATGGAGAAGGCGGATGTGACGACGTCGTGTTGTTGTTGCATATTTTGTTCTTGTTCACAGTTGAGCCTCTCCCCACGAGCACAAGTACAACCTTGCCGTAAGTGCGCGAGAACGTTGCTAGTAGTCCCCAGCGGCCGTCCAAGAGGTGGAATTATCGGTGGCGAAGTGTGGCTTTTGTTGAACCCAGCTGCGAGGCACCAGCCGAGGATGTCGTTGACAAACCGATGACAGCGTGACCAATGCGAGATATGAGGAGGACGTTTTCGGTGCAGATGTCTTCGGCGTCATACTCGGAGCTGAACACCTTACCTTGGGAGCGCTCTCCTTCGGTCGAGTTTGTCTGGCTGGCGCTCGCTGCGGATGCGGCAGCTCTGCGCTTGGCAGGTTCCTCGTTCGCTGCTATACCCTGCCGAAGCATGGCCGTAATGTGAAGTCGGAATGGTTTCGTTTGTGGATCCCAGGTGGACTTGTGGCATACTCGGCGCAACGCAGCTGCCCAAGACTCGTCGCTGGGCAGTCGAAGGTCGTTCACAAAGAAAAACGGCTTGAACATGCAAAGTAGGAGGTGGCAGTGATTCTCGGGTTGTGTGTCCTGACGCGGAACATCCCGCATGATGTTGACGATAACAGGTCGATGACGCATAACCTGAACTTTGAAAGGAACCGCGTGAATAGTATAATCCGTATAACAGCAGGTCTGCACACAAAGCGGACAACGCGTCGGGTGACTGCAGTGAACACAACTGGTGATGTGGACAAAGGCCGATCGAGGAGGATTAAGGCACGCGTACAGACTAAGGGTTTGATCTAAACAAAAATCTAAACCAGCATTTATGTGTGTGCATCAGAAGTTTCAAGTAGAAACCAATGAGACAGAAAGTAAGAAGAAACCCGAACTCATCGCACCTGCTGTTCGTCTTTTTTTGCATCGCCTACGAATGGGTAACGGTTGGTACTGGGCCGAACCTTGTTGTGATGTGGTCCAGCGGCAGGAATGGTGGCGTCGCCGATGTCGCCGATACCCTCTGTGTCGTCTGACGACAGGTTTGCGGCGCCTGCTGTGTCGGTTGGCACTTTCGCACCCGAACATTTAGGGCCACCCCCAACGACCTTTTCGACGCGGACTAGCTTGTGCCAAACAAAGTACGACATGCTGTGCAAATAGTGGTGCATGTCTTGTGGACTGCAGCGCTGAAGATAAAGATGGTGGGCCCGTGTGGAGATCTTCAGATTTCCGCCGACGGTAGTGATGGTGATACCGTCGTTGTCGTCGATGTCTTCATTCTGTCACTGTTGTCATCGTCGTTGCCGTTGTCGTCGCTATCGCCAGTGCCGGGATGACCATTGTGACGGTCGGGCGAAGCGATGGCAGCGGCACGTTTATCCACTTCCGATGCTGTCCATGCAAGTAATGGTGCCATGGAGCACGTCGTCGCGACGTGCGAAATCTTGTCGTCGTCGCGCCCTAGCACCTTGCTCGCAGCGGCGGGGGCGCCGATGGCCTGGTTCGAGACGGACTTGTACAAACACGATCGGATAAGATTGACAGCCGTTTGTGTAGCGGGAGTGTCGACGCTTTCTGCACGTATGCATTCAACGACCGGAGCTAGAAGGTTGAGCTAGACATCGAGAGTCTGCTCAGTCTTGGTGCTGTAGTTTAAAATATAAAGGAGCGCACCCCTGGCATCAGAGTCTGTTGATTGTACTCAGAACACGACATATAAGATCTATGGTAGATTGGGGAGTTCCATACTGGAAAGGGATTCCGGCAGTAGGGTATTGGGATATCGGGGTAATGTGTGCCCACCAATGCCACTCGTCAGGTGTAACCCTACATGCCCTATACTGCATATGAGGCGAGTCAACTCAACAGCGAGAATGTAATATAAGAGGAGCTCCGTTTCATGTCTGGAGTCAGCCACGCGTTCCCGTGCCAGCTGCGCCTATGCCTTTAGAGATCAATCAACACACTAGTGAAGTACCGGTGATCTTCTATTGGCAAGCGTAGCCAAGGCCAACCTAGAGAGGTGGGAATCTGCTCCCGGCATGTCTATTCTTTTTAGATGATGTGCTTCGTCAGGGAGCCAGCGTGTGTGTGTATTTTTTCACGTATGTGCATCTTTGTATGCGGGTATCTCATTTCTGAGTTGTTGGGTTGGTGTGTAGCTGTGTAGCACGACCAGCGCCACTTGTTACGTGCCAAAAAGGCAGGATATTTGTGGACGGAGTAATATACTATACAAGTACAGCAGCAGCAGAAGCAGTGAATGCGTGAAAAGAGCGAAGCACCCAATGCAGACCTAATCGCTCGAATGCACGTCCCATCCCTTGTGTGTGCCGGGTCAATGCTGCGGAGGCGACGTTTGATTTCACCCAGGAAGAATAGCTGGATGACCCGAGCTGCGGTGACGCCATGAGACCGGACGGAGAGGCAGCCGCGGCGGAGGTAACAGCAGTAGTGTTCGGGGCATCGGGATTACTCTTACTGAAATGTGGTTGCCTGTGAATCTGGATGAATACTTTCATTGCTTGTATTTTGGAATTGTTTTCCTGGTCGATTTGGATTCCGCCAGGGTTTTTGGTGTTTTCAAGTAGTTTCAACGCCAAATAAAATTCAAGTGAAGGAATGTATGCTATCTCGCATTACCGTCGCGATCTGTGTATCTATGGCGGGAGTAGGGGACAAGGGGAAACTCTTGTCCGGAGGAACGGGGTTCCTTGCGATCTCTGGCATTTAATTTCTTGGCTTAATTTTTAATTTGATGAGTATGACCACTGTGATATTTTGTATGATTTGCATTAATTCCTCATGAAATAGAGGGAGAGGTTTTGGATAAGGCTGAAGAGAGACTATGAAGCGCCTGGGGGCGTGTGCGGTCCATATGAAATGTTTTCTGATTTGGAAGGTTTGGGTAGTATTTCGAAAATTGAGAGTTTGATCTTGTTGGTTCTTGGAAATTTGTGCTTTTGTTCAGAGTCAGTACTGACTGAGTGGTCTAGCAGGTAGTGCTATATAATTCCCTAGGGTGGGTCGGGGGTTGAAGTCTCGCCGAATTCGTAAGTTGATCTTTTCGAGCGTGCGCGCTGGAGACAATACGAATGATTTTGATAGTGTGCCTGTAGACACCAGTAGCGTTTGGCGAGGGGAGGGCCCCGGGGATCACTATACTAAGTCGACGAGATTCCACTGAATATCTTTGGACCAATTCCGCGGAAAATGGCGTTTTACCTGACTGAATCCGAGAAGAAGGCCGTTTTACCTGGCATTGGATTTCGAGAGTTTTATGTGTTTGCAACAGAGAGGGTGGGGATTTGAGCATTTTTTATTACTGATGTGAGGATTTGAGTGTTGATTCAACAATTTGATTTTTGAGTTTCAAATTGGATTTTTGACTTTCTGGGTTTGATTCGAGCTGGTATTAATATTGAGCTATATCAGCCCTGCGATGTCGTACATTTTCATGTACAGAGCTGAGGGGAATATTGATCGTAGACAGGAGCAGGGGGGATATTAGTATGGTCGTGTGTATTGAGTAGGGGGGATGTTGATTGTGCTCAGAAACACGACATATAAGGTCCATGGTAGATTGGGGAATTCCATACTGGAAAGGGATTCCGGCCTTAGGGTATTGGGATATCGGAGTAATGTGTGCCCACCAATGCCACTCGTCAGGTGTAACCCTATACTGCATGTGAGGCGAGTCAACTCAACAGCGAGGATGTAATATAAGAAGAGTTCCGTTTCATGTCTGGAGTCAGCCACGCGTTCCCGTGCCAGCTGCGCCTATGCCTTTAGGGATCAATCAACAGAGTCTCGTAGCATGACCGTAAGGTCCATGTTCGAACGTATGCAATACTGAATAAGCAGGTTGTAGGAGTTGACGTTACCACTCAGACGACGCAGAACTGCAATGAACTGATCGGCCTGGGCAGGTGCAGCTCTAGTGAAGGCGATGGCGTCTTGTTCGAACTCGCGTCTCGCGTCGCCTTCTTTCGCAGCTGCGGCGGCAGCAGCTTGGAGCGCCTCGTTGGAACGATCTTTGGAGTAGACGATGCCTTCGACGACCATGTCGCCGTTAGTGTGGATAGTCATAAATCCGCGTTGCACAATGGTGTGGGGGACGAGTGCCTTCCCACCATTGCTGAATCCGAACCTTGACATGGGTGTAACGGGAAAACGCGATGTTAGCGCAACCTTTATATGGATGAAGTAGTCAAGACGAAACTGTAAGTTAATGATGTACAGGTTCAACACAACAGGACCAACACAGAACGCATCGCACCTGCACGAGTCTTCGGGGCCGCCTTTGTGGCAAGTGAAGGAGCACTTGTGAACGTTCGCAGATGTTGTGACCTCGGCACTATCCGGTTGCATATGCGGGACGAAGTCATTGTCGTGAGGAAGTGACCTCTCAACTCCAGGGCGTCGCCAGCATTGTGCGGGTGGGGGGGTAGTGAGGCATTGCTTCACTGGGGTGATGCCCTCGGTCCCAGATGAGACGGTCGCGTCCGGCACAGAAGGAAGCTCAGACGAAACTGCGGGTTCGTCCGCGCCTTGCAAGGCGTGCGAAAGGTCGTCTTTCGAAGCGATCTGATTGGAGACTATGCGGCTGAAGAAACATGCGAGTTCGGCATATCTTTCGGGCGTTTTGTCCATGAGTTCGCGAAAGCTCGTGAAATCGTTGAAGCCGTAAACCCAAACGAGCAGATGGCAGTGCAGTGTGAGCCATCTCTGTTCTTCGGTCATCCCTTCGTAGGCCTTAATTCTGCCTAGAACCTCTCCATCGCCGTCAGGTGCTCCAAAACGAAGCAGAGTCGTCAACACGGCGTCAACGGCATCGTGATAGAAGTCCGCGCAAGCAACTGGGTCACCGGCAATCAAACGCAGTCGCTCGCAGTAGGCAGGCATGTCATCCTTGACGTGGCTACTGACATCGATATCAACACCCGCCAGCTTCATGGCAATTGGACTGTTGACATCAGCAGGGTTGAGAGTCATCCAGAACAAAGGCTGCCCCATTTGGATGATGTAGGATACGGCTATCATTCGGGTTGACCTCTCGTTGAACGTAGTCCACGTCACACCTGCGTGTACCGATTGCACGGATCTGATGAGCTGGCGAATGTCTGGGCGGCTGGATAGTGCAGCAGAAATCGGTTCGCCGCGGTCCATAGCATTCGCGACGGCGATAAGGTCGTCGGGAGTAATGCCGGCAAGAGTGTCGGCGATACCGTGAGGTAATTTTCCCGTGAGCTTCCAGTGCGCATTAGCAACGGCGTCCCTCTGAAAGAGCAATGTGGCCAAGCAAAAGAGAAAATGTGCGATCCTTTCGGAAACGCGGGTCGCGTCGCCGCAAAAGTATCTGTGTCCATTTCTTGAACGAAAGCTTGCGCGGCCGCTTGTCCAAGTGTCCACCCAACGCGTACGGAAAGAGGTGGTAGTAGGCGCCGACCAAGACGCCAGGTTCTGTAAAGTCCTCCACCAAGTGTCCGGTGTGCGGAATGACCATGGCCTTCAGTGTGCCCCCCGGCGACGGACGGCCAGCTGCGACGGCTGCTTCAGCAGCTGCACGTTCGGGAAGGCTGACGTTCTCTGCATTGCTCGATTATGCTCGTGAAGCGGATTCCAATTTCCTCAAGCGCTCAGGCCTACACTTTGCAGATACGGCATGGTCACCGCCTGTTGGCATGACCGAGCTGATGTCGAGAATTATCGAGCTACGTTTATCTCCTCCGTCGCCATCCAGTTGACCGTCGTTAGTACCCACATCGACTTCTTCTTCGCGATTGCCACGCGCATATGTAGACCTGGTATTTGCACGCGAATTGGTAGGATCCTCTACCGGTATAAGTGAATCTAGGATGCATGGCGGAACTGACCCATCCAAGGATAAGTTTCAAGGTTATCCTTGGAAAACGCGGCTCGACGAGCGAGAACAATGGACCCTGAAACCCTGTTGTTTTCGTCCTGCTGGTAGGAGATTAGCTCGGCGACTTTCTCTCGTCTAGAGCCAAGAAGTCGGCGAAGTTGAGCGTCAGTCGGGCGGGCTCCGACCAGGGCGCGCGTGAAAGATCCGGCAATGTCCGTGTCGCACGCCGGTAGTTGCAGCTGTACACCATACGCGTCCTGGAAGTAAAACGTGAACACACCACGTAGCATAGATTGCGCCGACCCAGGAATTCCACCGACTTTTTACTGTTCCAGTGCGATGACCATGACGCTTGTTCGGACGGCACTTGCAGCCGCGAGCTCAACAAAGGTGCAATCCTGTAGATGTTTAGGCATTTCTCCAAACCAAAGACCGTTCGTCATGGCTGCAGGTGGCACGAGGTTTTTGCGTAGGCTTTGCAGGCATTCAGTGCACACTCGAAGTCGGTTGGGAGCAGCCGTTTCAAATCCGTGCCTGGACAGGATGAGGTTGTCAAGGAGGTTTGTCTGGTCGCCAGGGTAACCCACCATGTCGACGGCGATGTTTGTAAGTTTTTACCAGCTTACAGAAGAGCCTTGTTCAGCAAATTGCCTGCTGTTAACCACGTCCAATCGGACCGTCGACAGAGGCGGTCACATACTGTACAGGAGTCGCTGCGTGGGAAACGAAGCGGTTTGGGGAGGTGGGTGGTGGTTATGTTAGGATATAGTAGGAGTTATGGAGTAGTCGCGTGGGTGAAGAGTGTTCGGCAAGAAGTATTCCTACTGGTGAGAAGTTCGCAAGAAACATACCTGCGGATATTGTTCTTGACTTGAAGATCGAAGTCGTGGGTACACTTATGCAACCTTGAAGGGTCGAGAACACTGTCAAGCATATGAGGACGGTCATGCCCGTCAGTCTTGCCCAATGGGTGATCACATGCCAGCACAGCAGGTTCTCTGACGATGGGAGACCAGGGGCCCGATGCGGTAGACCTGTGGAAGCAATGCACAAAGTAAAAACGTCTTCGACGAGCTTATTTGAAAGTCGTACTTCGACACTATTGCATTTTTGACCAACAGAATAGCACGGTAGGATCGTCGACACAGCTAACTGACGCCTGGATTGTCTAAAGCTTAAACAAGTGTGCCATGCTCTACGTAGTATAACATACTTAGTCAATCACGAATAGGAATCTATACGCATAGACGGTCACCTTCTCTCAGTGGTGGCCTTGTTTCGAGCTTGGGCACGTGCATCCGTATCAGCCTGTCCCTTGTAGCCAAAGCAAGTTTTCGAAGAAGTACGCAAAATGCGCGTAGTGTGTCAGACAGAGCAGGAACCTAGGGTAGGGACGGTGAGCAAAACTGTGTAAGCATCCAACAAAGTAGAGTGCGTAGTTTGTCAGACAAGCCGAGTAGGGAACGGTGACTACACTGTAAGCACCAACACAACCGGACGGTAGTATTAACTGTAGAATATTTGCGCAACACTGTGTGAAGCAACGCACTATCTACTCCTGCACGAGTAGGGACACTTTGTCTCAGTGGCGGCCTTGTCTCGAGGTTGTGAGCATGTATCCGTATCTGCCTGGCGAACAGGCCGTGGTAAACACAGTGAAACGACCACTACAGTAGAGTAGGATCATATAGCTTGGGAAGTTAATCCGTATCAGAGCAGCGTCCCTGGAAGCAAACGGCAGCATTGAGCAGCACAAAATGCGCGCAGTATTAGAGTTAACCAGAGTAAGAACCTAGTGTAGGAACGGTGAGCAACACCGTGATAACAAACACGTACTAGGGTACGAACCTACATGTAGGAACGATGCACAATGCAGTGTAGAGCGATAGCACTAAACACGATTAGGGTCACCTTGTCGGTAAGAACGGTAGGCCACATGGTGTCAAGGTATACTACGAGCTACGAGTGAGGTCACCTTGTCTCAGTGGCGGCCCTGGCTCGAGCTTGGGCCCGTGCATCGGTATCAGCTTCGCGAACAGCATCCCTGGTAGCGAAAGGCAGCATTCGATATTTTACGCAAAATGAGCGCAATTTGTTATTCAACCAGAGTAGGAACACATCACTGGTGTACGGTCGGAACTGTAATCCACATGGTGACGAGGTATACTACAAAATTTGAGTACGGCCACCTTGTCTCAGTAGTGGCCTTGTCTCTAGCCTGGGCACGTGCATGCGTATCAGCCTCGCAAACAGCGTCCCTGTAAGCAAACGGCGGCATTGAGCAGCGCAAAATGCGCGCAGTGTTAGAGTTAACCAGAGTAAGAACCCAGTGTAGGAACGGTGAGCAACACAGTGAAAAACCAACACAGCAATACCTCGTGCATCCGTATCAGCGTCGCCAACAGCGTCCCTGGTAGCGAAAGACAGCCATTGCTAGATAACCTCAGGCATGTAGACCGATGAGGAACAACGAATACAACGGAAGATGTTCACCTTTCGTCGGCGAAGGCCTTTTGTCGAGATTTACGGCGTGCTTCCGTATTGTCCTTTCGGCGAGCGTGCCTAGTGGTGCACCATGAGCGAAAGATAAAATATGCAGGGGGGAAGAGGCTGAAGGGGTGCCGATGAAGAGCACCGCCGTTGCAAGCCCTGTGGTTTGAGGGCTTCATCAACAGTAACACAGGTGACACACAATGGCGTACCTTTCTGCAGTTGCAGCCCCTTTGCGCGCCGCATGCTGTTCTTTGTCCTTCCTTTGAGATTCTGCCGCTTGGCCTTTGGCCTTCATGGCCCGAATTCTTTCAGATCGCGCAGCTAGCCGCAGGTTTGTAGCGTTCATCGGGGACGGACACGATCCCAAAGATGTCACCTGTAAAAGGGCCAGGTCTGGAGCAGGGTCGCTCGCGCGACTTGGCCCTGGCGACGTAAAAAAGTTCGCCGTTGATGCTGTTGCTGCACGAGGAGAAGGTGGCGTTGACGGACCGCCGTTGTAGTCGTGCTTTTTCCTTTTCTTGGGGATCGTGTTGTTGGCTTTTGACGCCATGGTGATGAAAATAACGGGGAAAATAAAGCGGAAGAATACCAACCACCTCATCCCGTGTAACGCGTGGACGATGACGTCGTTGCTTCCTCCGTTATTGACGATTCGCGGTGCTGTGTCGTGGATATTGGCAAAGGAATCGTGAGCATGCGTCGAAGGAGTATTTGTCAAAAGAAAAATGATATAATTAGCTCATATCTACAAAGCCGGTGAGCGCACATAAATTGTTTGAAATAACTCGTTCTACAGTGCTTACTTATTGGGTTTTCCGAGAGATTTGTCAGTGCTTACGAGCGTGTGTAGGGAAAAAGGTCGTTTTTTTTTTATCCTTTACCAATTGAACGGATGACTAAATAAATAGTAGTGGTATTGTGTAGAATGATAATGACATTAGAATAGCACCAGCTATTGTCATAATAGTAGCATTTGCGTGCTCGCTCCCACCAATCGCGGATCGCTCCCGTTCGTTGCTGATATGTGGCGGTGTGACATAGCGGCGGGGTCTGGTCGTTGCCTACTGCTACTAGGCCTGTGTGCTTTACTGTGTTTGCTGAAGTGGCATATGTGCTCCGTAGCATTTAATGCGATATTCTCAGTTTGTTTGTAGAACTGAGTCTCTATTTAGGTAAATGCAAATCTGTCTGTGTCTGTCTGTCCGCAAGGCTTATATTTTCGAACACTTTCCAATGGCGATATATAGGCTTTTCTCAGTTTATAGAACTGAGTCTCTGTTTTGGTAAATGCGAATATGTCTGTCTGTCTGTCCGCAAGGCTTATATTTTCGTAACATTTTCCAATGGCCGATATATATGCTCGTTACAGATGATATTCGTACGACGTATTCGACCCTTACGGTCCTTGTGTACTGAAACATACCATACCACCAGGCAAATTTAGCCATATAATACATCCACGACATCGTACCATGGTACCATACCGCAAACGTACCATACCTTTTACTGTGTTTTTTCCCGTACCATACCGTCAACACATACCATACCACCCACATATCCCATATCCCATACCGAGTTGGGGAGACGTCTATACACCAGACCAGGTGCCTGCTACTGCTGTAGTAGCGTCTTGTTGTGCAAGGGTGGCGATGAATACAAGAGTTGGCTCAGACGCCCATACCGAGTTGGAGAGACGTCTATACACAGACCAGTGCCTGCTACCGCTGTAGTGCTGTCTTGTTGTGCAAGGGTGGCGATGAATGCTAGAGTTGGCTCAGACGCTTGGGTCCTGCGCTCAGTGCAGCGCATTGGCCGCTGGTGTGCACGAAATAGATGAAAAACATTATCTACGAGTACTACTACTGCTGTAGCAGGCAACGACCTCATTAACACCGTTAACCAAACGCGCTGAGCGAGCAATGCTTCTGCAAGGTGATCCCACTTTTGTTATGATCGATGCGCTGTAGCCAATTTGCAAAAGATTTCGCTGCTCTTGCCGACTCTGGAACAAGCGATTGTCCACAAGTGGTTGCCCCCCCGGTGAGGCTGGGTCGCGTAGCTCAAGGCGCAGGGTTCCGTTGAATCCGAAAGTTGGTCCAAGCTGCTTGTATGTGTGTCCGCTATCGATTCGCGCGGTATACAACTCAACGTCGGGAGCGGTTTGGGACCAGATTTTGCGAGGATTGGAGTTTCCTTGTGGCTGCGGTCAGACAGACAGACAAGATTGCAATTACCAAAACAGAGACTCAGTTCTACAAACTGAGAATTCCGACGATTTTGGGTTAAGGAACCCCGTCATTCTGAAAAAATAGTTTAGCGGAAATTGCTACCTCTTATCGTAGAACGCGTCCCGATGTGTTCAAGTTTCGAGGTTATTCGATAGAATGCTCTACTACTATCTATACGTATAAGACGTAGCCCGTGCAATTGTGTATCGGGCGTAGTACTCTATTACGGGGGTCCAAAGTAAATAGGACCAACTATTGTCGGAAAAAATACGTCAATATGTAGGTTTTTGTGTGCACCATAGGTTCTATTTACTATGGTCGCCCGTAATAGGACACACGACTGAAAATATACACACACGCACACAACGCAGTCCGTCTCCTTGCAGGTGTACCCTCTGAGTTCGCCAATTTCATGGGTCTCCTGTGGAAGAAAGTCCAAACGTGTCCGTCAGACTCGAAAAAAAGCCAGAAAAAAAGTATAATATATTTTTGACCGCCAAATGATGGTATACCTATGAGGGAAATCCGCCACATGAACTCAGAATAAGGCGCCACAAACCTCAGACTCGAAAAAGAGCCAAAAATAGGTATTTCCGTTTTTTTTTTACCGGTCAGTTGGCGGTAAATAAATAAATAAAAGAGTGTCTTGGAGTTTCACGTGAGATCAATGAACTCATGTCACAGCAATCCGATACATGGATTAGTTTCCACCAACCGTATGAGGCACACGATACACGTAGGGGGATATTCGCCATGGAGTTTAAGCTCAAGGCAGCAACAGCAACAGACCTTACGCTACACCGACTCGTATCTCTCTCTGGTATATGTCAGTGCCTGGTGCCGTTTTCTTTCGAATGGCCCACACACACACATGCGAAAACAAAACGGGTCACCTAACGACGGAACAAGCGGTACACCGCGAACGCTATCTAGCGTAATCAAGACGTACGAAATCTACTCCTAGCGTACGTAGTCAAACGCCTGAAAAAAAGGAGAGAACTCCCCCCCCCCCCCCCCCCCCCCCCCGGCCATCCTTCTCCTCCCCAGGGTAAACACAACTTCTCTCAGTCTTCTTCCTCTTCTACCCACCCCCCCAGCGCTTCGCTCTCGTAGTTGGTGTATAGGGCCATGGGAGTTGCGAACTTGCTCTTGAACGAGAGTCGGTACGGGGTGCGGCGCAGTCCCATCTCCTCCTTCAGGTAGGCGTGGTTCAGCGGGCCTTCACCCGAAAAAGGGGGAAAAAAAAGCAGAAAAAAAAATGAACGAATAAAGAGGCATCGGTTACAATCTTCACGCGATATTTAATGCGTACGGCGTGATGGCCACGATAGTTATGATGTTGATGATGATATGGCCACGATAGTTATGATGATGATGATGATGACGGCGATGATGATGATGATGACGATGATGACGATTATGATGATATGACGATGATGACGATTATGATGATATGATGATGACGATGGTGCTATTAATAATAAATGATGGCGATGATGGTGCCAATACCTGACGGATGTTGAAAAAAGGTGATGACGATATCCTCACCTTTTTTTTTTTAATAACGCTCGCATTCCTGGGTGGCAGTCATGCCACACAATCTGCATGATCTACAGTAAAACAATGCTTCCTGGGTTGGATCTGTACTGTACAGCTCCTGTACGACATCTCATAACGGCAGGCTAGGATCTAGATGATCTACCTATAGACAGATCTACTGTAAAACAGTGTTTCCTGGGTTGGAACTGTATTGTACAGCTCCTGCACGACATCTCATGACGGCAGGCTAGGATCTAGATCATGTATCTATAGACAGATCCACTGTAAAACAATGCTTCCTGGGTTGGATCTGTACCGTACAGCTCCTGCACGACATCTCATAACGGCAGGTTAGGATCTAGATTATCTATCTATAGACAGATGATCTAGATGAAGTAGTTTCGTCGGAGACAGCGCCCGCTTTCTTCAGCAGCGCCCCCCGACCTTTCGGGAATCGCCGAGGACCTCCTCGCGGCCCCCAGCACGCACAGCTCGCTTCCGGCGACCGATCCGGTGCAGATCGCGACGGCTGCGCACCTTGAGAACTGCATGCTGGAGGGCACCACCCCTGCGCCATGGGTGCTGGAAGATGGTGCTTACACCGGGTGGAGCACAAGTTGGGGCAACTCAACATCAACTTGATCTGGTAAGAAAGCTGAACTCTCTCAACTCGAGCCCAACGCAGACCCCACAGAACCTGGAATGTGTTGTTTGTTTTGCGCGCAATCTCTCACGTCCGCCGCAACGGCGGCTACAAGGGACCCTCGCTTCGCGACCTCTCCACGGCAACTTCTCCGCGACACCATCGACTAACCGCAAGCATGGGATTTACATCGTGACGACCGTGAAATTCGAACCCACGAGTACAAATACGTCATGGTACTTGTGGGTTCGAATCTCACGGTCGTCACCAATGTAAAGCCGATGCTCGCGGTTAGCCGATGAAGTCGAGGAGACGTCGCCGTCGAGAGGTCGCGAAGCGAGGGTCCCTTGCAGCCGTCGCTACGGCCGACGCGAGCCGAGCAGAGTTATTTCGTGTGTTTAGCAAGGCAAGGGAATGCCATGCCCAAGAGGGTCGAGGTTACCAGAGCAACACCGCAGGGGGTCACAAAGGACCGGACCCGACCGGGTCGGTTCTGGAGGCACCCGTAGTCAGCTTGAGGGGAGAGATCAACACGGCCCATGCTGCGGACCTCTAATAACAACCCGATACATAGCCCGGTGGGATCATTCATGCATGACTCCGAGAGGTATCCTCCCTTGCATGCGTGTTCCGAGGTCCACGACCGATACGTCTCACCCTGTCCGCGACATATATACATATCACTCTGTCCCTAAATATAGAGATCATTTTGACGGAATATCGGGATAAAAGCGCTCCTAATAATCAGGTGCAGGGCGGCATACATCACTAAGAGGGAACCGGTGATCTAGTCCGAGGGATGTGGAAACATTGGAGCCAAAAAAAAAAGGTGCTATTAGTGGATGTACCCCTATCGCGGCTGATGTCATCGGCGCAAACTTTGACATCGCGGAACAGACCGTGTTCCCACTGCTTCACTTCACAGTTCACGATCTATTACTGATGTACATATTTCACCAGAGGGATGTTGCAGTAGAGATCCACCCCGATCGGTATGTATGATCCGCAGCAGTAGCTCATATTTGCCGGGTGATAACCCGTACAATCTTCCACGACCTACACGTGTATACGTAGCACACGCTTTTTTTACCGGAGATAGGTCTGTGCTTACACAGATCATGCACGGCACGTCGTAACGGCAGGCTAGGGCCCAGATGATCTGTCTGTAGATGATCTATCTGTAGATGATCTGTCCGTAGATTATCTATCTGTAGATGATCTGTCTGTAGATGATCTATCCGTAGATGATTTATCTGTAGATGATCTCTCTGTAGATGATCTATCCGTAGATGATCTATCTGTAGTTGATCTATCTGTAGATGATCTATCTGTAGATGATCTATCTGTAGATGATCTATCCGTAGATGATCTATCCGTAGATGATCTATCTGCAGATGATCTGTCTGTAGATGATGTATCTGTAGAGTATCTGCAGATGATCTATCCGTAGATGATCTATCTGTAGATGATCTATCTGTAGATGATCTATCTGTAGATGATCTATCTGTAGATGCAAAGTCATCCATCTGTCCTGTGTGTGCTGCCCTTTGCAATGCCGGTCATCACCGGGAGGCCCGATTCACTGTCATCTGGAACGCGGACCGGGATGAGACCGGTTCACACGAGGGCACTTGAACACTGCAAACATACCTGATTACAGTATGGGCTCGCCAACCAGAAAAAAAAACGAGGCGTGCTACGATCGGGGTACAGTAGCAAATCGTTCAGCCGAAAATCGTTTCTGAATGACGGGGGCTCACCTCAACCCAAAATCGTCGGAAAGTGACATTATTTTGTTTTGCAATACGACATTTTTTGTATCTATTAATAGTGGGCTCAAGGATGGTTCATCGGGTTGCACTTTCCCATTTTTCTCAAAACGACTTACTGAAAACTACCAGTACATATATTCTTAAGGTCAAGTCAGGAACCTGAGAAAAAAATGGAGGGCCTCTACCTTAGGATGTGTCAAACCATTGAACACCATTGAGCATATCGTGACACCACCCTTGAAGACCCTTGAGCATGCCGTGTAGTCTACTTACTTCGTGCACGGCGTACGATTCAGTGCGGAGCCCTCGCCGCTGAGCACGGCTTCTTAATCAATCCTACTTCCTCGAGCTCTCCCCCCAAACGTTGGGGAAAACGTCAATGCTACCAACAATAGCTTGTTTTCTTATTCGTGCAGAGCCCCTGTACTGCCGTGCCGTTGTTCATTGGTGCAAGTTTGGACAGGCTTTATCGCCTTGGTCTGAAACATTAGCATATACAAAACCACACGCTCCTCCTCCTCCCCCCCCCCCCCCCCCCCCCCCCCCATACGACTACGTCCCATGCATGACATGAGTACCCCCCCCCCCCCCCCCCCCCCCCCCCCCCCCCCCCCCCCCCCCCCCCCCCCCCCCGCCTACCAGTCACTACCAACTCCAAAACCGGCGAAGAACGGCAAACGAAGCCATCAGCACGACCGCAACTCACTGGTGATGAACATTACCGGCGTCCTCGGCCCGCCGCTCTGTCCCCCTCCCCCCTCCCCCTCCCCCCCCCCCTCCCCTCTCCTGCCGCCGCTGTCTTTCTTGGCCTTCGAGCGATGACGTCCGCGGTTTCCAAGAACTTACCAATGCACTCAGTGTTCTGCAGGAAATACAACCGCATCACAACGTACAAAGACACGTGCAAAGCGGCAAAGGAAGCGCGCAAACGAAAAACAAGCGCGGGCAGGGGGCGAGGGGAGGGGCCGGGCCGGGGGGGGGGGGGGGGGGGGGGGGGGTACTCATTTGTTGCTTGCCTTAGTCATCTGACCATCGACCACGCATCCCTTTCGAGGCGGAGCACCGTTGCTGCTCCTGATAGAGACACCTCCAGCAGATGGAGCGCTCATTTCGTTGTTTCCATAGGTTAACGTAGAAACAGGGAGGGGGAGGGGAGTGGGGGGGGGAGGGGAGCACTCTTCTGATTGTAAACGTTTGGCGATTTCTATCGACCGTTTGGCACACAACTCGAACCTCAGGGGGGGGGGGGGGGGGGGGGGGGGGGGGGGGGGGGGGGTGTGTACTCACTATCACGCATGGGCGTAGTCGTATGACCATAGACCCTCGCATCCCTACAATGCCGGGACGGAGCACGTCGGGTTTTCACCGACCAGGCAGACATCGCTTGCACCAAGCGCGAACCGCCACGAGATGTTGGGCGAGTCGCACGAAGGGTGAGCTGCATCCTACTAAGAACCGCTTCGACCCTTTTAGTACCGCAGTCCCGTTTTGGGGACAAATCACTTGGAATTAGACTGGTCTGTCCCCATATCGGGACCGCGGCACTAGAGGGGTTAAACGCGGATTTTCTTGCATATGAATCACTGCATCGATGAACTGATTCAGGGGGTGGGGGGGGGGGGGGGGGGGCACTCCTCTGAGCATATATGTTTGTCGATTTTTATCGATCGTTCGGCAAACAATTCACACCTCGCACAGATATTCCACAGTGAACCCTACTTCATGATTTACCCATACGAGGACAGATCGATCGATAGATAGATAGTTAGATGCATAGATATCTATATAGATATAGAGATAGAGAGATTGAGAGATAGATAGATGGATAGATAGATAGATGGATAGATAGATAGGATCCCTCATCTGTACAAGGGTGAGAGCAGTACAATCCGCATGATAAAAGGGCGTGTTTCCTGGGTTGGTTCTGTGCTATAAGCAAGCCCTGTGCGCCGCCTCAGAAAGGCAGTGTGGTACACATGTAAAAACCATAAGAAAGTGGAGCTGTCGCTTGGAACTCGCGCCGCAGGACAATGGCAACTGTCATCACCTTGTCTGCGTTGGTGGACCCTGGTCGGTAGGGCCGTCGGCCGATCGCTTCAGTCATCTCGAAAAGGGTTGCGGTACTTTTTCGGCGCCATGTAAAATAGATAGTTGCATGGCGGTCGGTCAGGCCGTCGGTAGGCTGCGAAGTCGGTCCCGAAGTCGGTCGCGAAGTCGATCGTCGTTGCGATTGTCGAAAAGCTAGCCTTCAAAAACAACAACAACAACAACAGCAACAGCAACTTATGACGTACGTACTGGTGCGTCATATTTTATCGTTCTAAAATGTACCTCCCATTTTTTAATTGTTTCCGGTCGGACGGTGCAGACTCTCTCCCCGCTTCACCCGCAGCTCGAAAATAATGAAGCATGCCCTAGAAGGCGTGCTGCCGGTGGCGCTGTCAATCGCGCAGTGGGTCCCGAAGCCTGTCTTCGTGGCGATTGTCGAAAAACACACACACACGTAAATACATGCACCTGGTATACCTTTGATATTTTTACCTTTTCATCAGTTTATTATCATCGCAACTGTATTTGACACTTGTCTTGAAAAAAACTTTTCCCTCAGGATTATTACGGGGGACCATAGTAAATAGGACCAAATATCGTTAGTAAAAATAGTCAAATATATATGTTTTTGTGTGTACCGTAGGTCCTGTTAACTATGGTCCACCCCCGTAATAATAAGGCGTCTCCTATAAGACAGGACCGTACTACATGAGGCCCGCCATATAAGGAAAGCATGTTCTGTAAGGCAAGCCCTATATATAAAGCGTATCCTTAAATTTAGCACATGTTCTCACCAAGTAGGGGGGGTCCATGAGGATGTAGTCCACCGAGCCTCGCAGGTTCTCGGGTACGGCCAACGGGTCGTTGTAGTCGTAGTAGCTGCGAACAAAAGCGGGAGGCGCAAGCGAAACCGAACCCCCGGAAGAGGGGGGGAGGGGGTGTACTCGATAGGAGAGATGTACTCGATCTCATGCATGGCCGTAGTCGTAGGGGGGGGGGGGGGGGGGGTCGTACAAAATATACCCGGAAGAGGGAGGGGGGGGGGGGGGTGTGTACTCGATAGGAGAGATGCACTCGATCTCATGCATGGCCGTAGTCGTATGACCATAGACCCTCGCATCCCTACAATGCCGGGACGGAGCATGTCGGGTTTTCACCGACCAGGCAGATGGGGGGGGGGGGGTGGTACAATGGTTGATGGCGTCAGAGATACGAACGATGCAATGGTTGATGCGAGGATGTCGTACCAGCACGGGGCGCAACATTGGTGGATCTCCCACAGTGCCCGCACCTCTGGGTCCTCGCGCTGCTCGTGCGTAGACGGCCGATACATAGCACAAAAAAAAAATGTCAAAAGTTCTCTTGGCCGCTGCCGAAAGGAGTCCCGAGGGGGGTCAAACCCGCACAGGGCAAAACCGCAGCCAGTCCCATTTTGGTGACAAAGCGGTCAAATTCTAAAGCGGTTGTGTCCCCGAAAACGGGACAGACTGCAGTTTTCCCAAAAAGGGGGTAGCGGAGGGGTGCCATGACGGAGGGGAGGCGTTCCTGGCTGGCCGGGCTCGTCAGCCCGATATCACTGGACTGCCATTCGCGTTCTATATATGCACTCTAATATTGACCGTGAGACACCTGACACTACTACTGTACTATAATAGGATTTGGGATTGGTCGTCGGGTTGCACGTTTACTATTACGGGGGACCCTGGTAAATAGGACCAAATAGTGCTAGTAAAATAGGTATGTATGTAGGTTTTTGTGTGTACCGCAGGTCCTGTTTACTATGGTCCCCCCTACTAGTTTTTCTCAGAAAACAGATTTTCGGTGAGATATGGAGCTCCTGGACTACATATAATCAAGCCAGGAGCCTCAGAAAATTTGAGGTGCCATCCCTGTGAGGCAAGCACGCCTCGACGGACAATAAATTATACCCTGGTAGCTCCGACTCCGATTCCAGGGATATGCAGCTGTGCTGGGATGGACAACAGAGTGGGATTATTTCTGCAGGAGAGGGAAGGGCACGAGAAAAAAAGAAAAGGCAATGTACCGTTTCGTCCAGAAATACGACAGCTGTTGGTCATCCACCACTTACCAGCAGCAGTAGCAGCAGCAGCAACACAACAGCGGTGCCACCACCAGCAGCAACAGCAGCACCGACGACAACAGCAACAACAAACCGGATCTGAGCTTGCGAAAAAGAGGGAGCTGAAAGAAAAGTACGGACAGTAGCGGTACTGATAGTAGTGGTAGTGGTAGTAGTAGCAGTAGTGCCGCGATAATATAGATGGGATGGGGCAAAAAAACAAGAGAAAATAAGTACTGGTCAACGGCAACAAGAACAGCAGCGACAACAAGAACAACCACCACCACCACCACCACCACCACCCCCACCCCCACCACTACCACCGAAAAACAACAACAGCAACGCCTCCACACGTCGGACATAGTATAAACGATGTATCGGGTATCTATTTGTAGTAGACCTTTCGGGGCAGATAGACTCAGTATAAAGCTTACCACTCAATCGAGATGCGGTCTGATTGTCTTAGGGTCAGGGTCAGGGTTGCTCTGAATTGGCTCAGGATCAGGGTTATGGTTAGAGTCAGGGTTAGTTCTGTTCGTCTCGTACACATTGTGTCAAACCATTTTTTTTTTCCATATCACTGGTAAGCAACCCTCTACAGATTCCTGATCTTCAGGATCTACAGTACAGGAGCAGTACAATCTGCATGATCTAGATCCTTGCTTCCTGGGTGGGATCTGTACTGCACAGCTCCTGCACAACCTCTGACAACGGCAGGTTACGATCTGTGGATGATCTATCTGTAGATCATCCATCAGTCCGAAGTTGCGAGCAGCAACTCACACGAACGACTCCGGGTAGGCCTGGTCGAAGCGTCTGTCGTACTCGAAGATAAACACGGTCGCTCCCAGCGCCCCGGTCCCCCCATTCCAGCCGTCAGACTTCAGCAGCTATGCTCGCGGCCGTACGGGGAGGTAGAACAAAAAAAAAACACGCGGATCGTTCATCGAGCGGGGGGGGGGGGGGTGTACTCGATAGGAGAGATGTACTCGATCTCATGCATGGCCGTAGTCGTAAGACCATAGACCCTCGCATCCCTACAACGCCGGGACGGAGCATGTCGGGTTTTCACCGACCAGGCAAGACATTGCTTGCACCAAGCGCGAAGCGAAACGTGAGGTGTCCGGCGAGTCGCATGAAGGGCGAGCTGCATCCTACTAAGAACCGCTTGTGAGGTGGACTTGCATAAGGATACAGCTTCAATGAGTCAGTTTAATTTCATCGAGGAGGGGGGGGGGGGGGAAAACAAAAATAAAAATAAGCAGGGGGTGCGCGTTTTATGGCCGGGCTTACGGAGTGCTAACCCACCGGTTAAAAAATACCGTAGCCTTGAGCAGTTTTGAGAGAACCCCGTTCCAACGAAACGAAAAACAAAAGCCATTGGTCCTGGATCGTGGCACCCCCTGTAGAGCGGCTCAGCACGCAGCGGGATGCAGCAGCTACGGGGGGTCCTCGGGACGTACCCCGTGACTCGCACAGCTCTGCAGTTGCTCGCCGTAAATCGAAGGCTCAACACCTAGTGATGCTCATCCTTGCGCTCGGCAGAAGCAGGCAGTCGAGTCAATCGATGTTAATCGACCGGTACACAAATTGTATTTTTCCGCCTGGGAAAAAAAAAAATCGAAAGTTCAATAATTTTTGTAGAAAATCCTTCATCTCATAACTTTCGCAAAAAGCTGAACACCCAAGGCAAGTCATTGTTATTATCGGCGGTCTCAAGAGGAGACGATGGGTGATGTTGATAGGAAGAAGAAGCGAGAGAGGGCTCGAGGCACCATCATCGACCACAGCTCGACCACAAAAATAAAAACGAAATAAAACACAGGCGGAAAAAAGCGGTGTGGCCCCATGAACTAAAGAGCTCTCGGGTATACTGCTTGCACGCACAACTAAACCTTTAGAACCAGTTCTGCTTAGGGCCCCTTCTTCCCCCCCCTACGGGACCGTGTGGATTGATCTCATGTTCTCAACGTACGTACTGATCCAGCAAATATGGAACTATTCTTACCCGTCGTACAAGAGCGCATCGTACTTTTGCTGTGTTCCACGTACTACAAGCATATTATATCAACCGGACAACTCCGCTTCTTCGCCGAGGAGCGATAGGCTACGCACTGGCTGTTGCTGCTGTTGCGAGGCAACGAAGACAAGCTGTCTTTATTTACGGAAGGCATTCTTTCTTCATGCTATATACATGACACTTCTTGTTTCCAACAAACCAAAAGGGTATACCCGTACCAGGTACACACATTTCAATGGGTAGTGCCTTTGATAGATCGTCACGTCCTCGCCACACCTTGCATGCATTTTCCTCGATTTTTCTGTGTGGATGGCCGCAACCACCCCCGACTAAATACCGTTTTGAGCCCCTCGACTGCTGCGATGGGAAAGGAAGCGAAAACACGGATTGTTTTTTTTCTCCGCTCTCAGTAAAATACCTACTGCAAAAAAAAAAAAAAAAAAAACAACTGTAAATTAATGAAGTTACAACACATAAATCGAAATATGAACATACACACCTTTATACCGTTCATGACAGACGGGGCGCTGATGACCGCCGCCCGCCCCCCCCCCCCCGCCCCCTCGAGAACCTCCCTCGCCATCGCCCGCTGGGTGTCGTCGTCGTACCTGAGTAGACAACCACCACCATCACCACCACCACACGATATCATCGGACCATAGACGCACGCGTTAAGATTCTCACGTGCCGGAGATTGCAGCAGATCGAGATTTCGATATACTTGTTGTTCGCATCATATTAGTAAGCGTGTATTTTTTTTTTAAACTTTGTTAAGAGATCTTGCGACCGTTTTTTTTTTTTTTTTTTTTTTTTTTTTTTTTTTTTTTGTCGGCCGATTTTTATATAAGATGGTTTTCGTCGCGTCTGTTCGTGCTTTTGTTCGTCGCAGATTGATGATCACAAACGTCTGTATAGTTGAGCGTGCACACGATTATTTCATTTCGTCTTTCTTCGGAGATAGCGGCCGTTTCCGTTGGGGCTGCATTTTTTTTTCACAACACAGGAAGAATAGAGGACGCCCCCCCCCCCTGGACAAGTCGGAGCACGAAAACCCATCCTGCACAGCAGTGGCAGCACAGCAGTCATCGGCAGCAGCATTACCACTTGCCTTCCGGCTCTTCACGAGTGCGGGTGTATGCGGCAGGCCTGCTGCTGCTGCTGCTGCTGCTGCTGCTGCTGCTGCTGCTGCCGCCGCCGCCGCCGCTGGAGCTACGGCGACGGCCCGCGGTGGCGCCCGCTCTGGCGCGTTCTCCACTGTAGTCTGTCTCACTGTGCCGCCCGCACATATACGCATCGCTTCGCGGTAGCAAGCTCGGCGTTTCGCCGATTTTTACTCGGTGTACGAGGTTGTTAAAAATATGTCTATATACCGTACGTACGTATTTTTTTAGGGGGATACACGTCATAGTAGAGGCCAGCAGAGGCCAGTAGAGACCATGCAGCCTGTTTCTCCCCGTGGCATTGCGCGTTCCTCGTGCAGGTACCAATCAAGGTGCCCACGTTTCATTTAAGGAAACACGGAGCGCACGTTCCTTTGGAGGGTGGTACTGTAACGGACAGATAGATGGATAGATCTACACATAAAAGTTCCTTTTTATCTCAGGACAGGGGGGTCCTGCACTACCAGTACGCTCTTTGGCGTGATTGAGCCGCATGGAAGTGAGCCGACATGACATGAGTCTGGAGAGAAAAGGGAGGGAGGGGCCACATAGAAGTGCGTCTGTAAAGGAGAGGGAGGGGCGTCTATTACGGGCGGCGATAGCAGCCAGAACCCACTATTTTTTTTTTTCACATTTCGTTTTTGTTCTCCATCCAATATATTATCACCCTCGCCCCACTTCTCCCGCTCCGTCCCAGTCGTAGCTCAAGCCGGGATCACATAGCCCCCCCCCCCCACACTACCGTACGCGCCTTGATTTTTTACCGCCGGAAGAAGTTCAGCATTTTCTTCCCTCGTCGAATTTTGCTAACTCGCGCCGTCGCCGAAAAAATAACATATTAATACCATCTCCATGTGTTAATTAATAACCTGCCCTGTTTTATTGTGATTGCTGTGTGCCCCCTTGGTACTGATTGTAGAGAGACCGAAGAAGCATGTGCAGACAGCAGTGCCGGGACGCGTACTCTCGGACGGATGCTCTACAGATAGATCATGATCTAGATCTTTCAGGGCAGATGATCTGTATGATCTGTACGATATTTTTTATCTACAGCTCATGTTGCCGGGTGGGGGGGGGCGGTTGAATCTACAAGACCTATCACTGTTGTATATTGTGCGCGTGTTTTTCCGAGTTGGAGATGTACCCTTTCAGATCCTGCAAACCGTTTCGTAACGGCCGGCTAGGATCTGGATGATCTATCTACGGATACCCATGTGACCCTCAAATTTCCGAACCGTGTGAACATGTTTCGTCGTTTTTCTTCCCTCCAGAGCCCCGGATCGGTACTCAGAGAAGCTTTCGGGCAGGCACGGGATTGATTGACGCGGGATTGGTTGGCACGGGATTGAGTGGCACGTGATTGGTTGACGCGGGATTGGTTGGCACGGGATTGAGTGGCACGTGATTGGTTGGGGCGAGATTGGTTGGCCCGGGATTGGTTGGGACGTGATTGGTTGACGCGGGATTGGTTGGCCCGGGATTAGTTGGCACGTGATTGGCTCACGCGGGATTGGTTGGCCCGGGATTAGTTGGCACGTGATTGGTTGACGCGAGATTGGTTGGCACGGGATTGAGTGGCACGTGATTGGTTTACGCGGGATTGGTTGGCCCGGGATAGAGTGGCACGAGATCGGTCGGCGCGGGCTTGGTTGACACCAAATTGATAGGCACATGATTGATTGGAAAGGGATTGGTTGGCACGGGACTGATTGCACTCCGGATTGACTCACACGGGATGGATTGATTTGAGCGGCATTAGGATCGAGTTTTTGGCCCACTCACCAGAACTGAGACAGCCCGAAGTCCTCCGTGACCAGCGTCCCCTTCTGCCCCTCGGTGTCGACCTCCTCCACCTAACGCCCAAGCCAGGCGCGAGGGTGGAGGCAAGACGTTGTTATTGTTGTTGTTGTTGTTGTTGCTGCTGCTGTTGTTGTTGTTGTTGTTGTTGTTGTTGTTGTTGTTGCTGTTGTTGCTGTTGCTATTGTTGTTGTTGGCACTGTTGTAGCCACTGTTATTGGTGCAGTTGTTGCAATTAATACCTGGTATTAGATATTAGGCTCCTCGCTCCTATTTCCGGTTAGACTGCCGCAAAGCAGTTTGGTTCCGAACGGAGGTGCGATCGGTTCCCGGCGCTCGCTATTTCGCACAACCAAGAGGGTCGTCAACAGCCGAGACCGATCAATGCATTCTTTTCTGGAAAGCTTTCGACCAAAACCTTTCGACGAAACATCCCCTCCCCTCGCCGAAGAATCGAGCGCAGGTGAAGAACGATCGCCCCCACGCCGACGCGAAATCAAAGCAAACCGCTCTACGAACGGTACTGCCGTAATCGTTCATCACTGCAAAAAATATGACTTTTCTTCAAGCAATGCATGGCCATCCTTCCGGGTGCAACCTTAGCCCTTTGACGTATTACGGGGGACCATAGTAAATAGGACCAAATATTGTTAGTAAAAATAGGTAATTGCGTACGACGTAGGTTTTTTGTGTGTACCGTATATAGGTCCTATTTACTATGGTCCCCCGTAATAGGACGGCAGTCCCGGTTTGTGCAGAAACCTACTTAGATTTTGAGTGTTTTTCCCCCCAAAATGAGACTGCAGTACTAAAAGGGTGGCGTTTAAATATTACGGGGGACCATAGGAAATAGGACCTACGGTACATACAAAAACCTGTATATTTACCTATTTTTACCAACGGCATTTGGTCCTATTTACGATGGTCCCTCGCAACAGGCGTCCTGTATCTCTGTCCGGGCATCATATGGATGCTGCTGTTGTATGTACGTACAGGACAATAGCTGTAGCCTCTCTACCTCTGACCACTGACCGCAGACGTTTGCGATTGTCGGACAGCGTGGGTCTACGTTGTAACTGGTACGGCTGTATCGTAGGGTACGACAGGAATAGTAAGGAGGCTCGGTTTAGGTGCGAAGGACGTTGGAACGGCAGTGTGCTTGCGCTGCTGTGCACTGCGGCAGTGCTTGCGGCGCGGTCGAGAAAGCTCCGCGGGTGGTGTCACCCAAGGCAATGAGGCTACGAGTACTGCTGCTGCTACTGCTGCTGCTGCTGCGGCGGCAGTAGCGTATCTAAGACGTGGGACACCAGCCTGTCCACGACTAAATAACGTCCTCACATTCACTTCGCTGCTGGTTGCCGCCCCCCCTGACCATTGCCTCGCTCGTACGTCTTGCGTCTTGCAGAAACGATTCTCACGGGACTGTGAAAACATGAAGAAATAGAACGGGACTGTGCGGTGGAACTCTCGTCATCCCGTCCATATACTCTGCACCTAAAACCTACGGCCAGCTACGTTGCACCCCAGCACACGTGCCCATACGCGTACTACTGCTTGCTGTGTTCCCGTGTAGCGTGCACAGAGGAAGCCGATAGGCTACGAACACAGCGTAGCATCGTACGTACCTCATCCGCGTCCTTCACAGCCAAGTGCGCTTTCAGCGCAGCCAGAGTGTCCGCCGACAGAGCATCGAGCGTGATCTCAGGAGGCCCTCCTTCGCTGGAAGCACTGCTCGACGAGCGTAAGCGAGCGCGAGCACTTTCTTCTTGGTGTTCGTCGGCCATGGTTCTACTCTTAGTGCTTGTTGTATACCCGTACCTGGTATCGCGAGAGCGTGCTGGGTGCTGGGTGGTTCAAACATGGGGAGGATTCGTACCCTCCCCTAGGAAAAAAACAATGTGGAACTCCGGTTTCGATGAATTCAAAATTCAAGGGCCAAAAGGCCCGGTGTCGAGATCCAGGATTCCACGCATGCATGCACATATTACATGTACGTACGAGTACGTGCACATGTGTTGCACTCGTGCAACACGTGCACATGAAAGTCGTGCAATGCGCGATTTAGCAGAGTAGAAACGCAAGGCCATAGAACGAACAAGGGGCGGGGAGGAGCCGTAGCGACAACCAACGGAAACGATAAGCGGATACTCACATCGGTATCCTTGAAGTCCGCAGGAGCCCAGGGTCAGTATCGCTGCACATCCGGCGTTACAGCAGTAGGTGAATCCGCGGCAGCACGAACGACGACCATACTCGTACTGCCGTGTAGTTCACGTGAACTCGCGATCTGCCACATCATATGTATGTATATGTAGCGTGTTTCATTGCATTGTTACTGCAGAACGCGACGACGAACAGAGTGTTCTGCGTCCGTTGTGGAGTGGGAGGGAAAAGGCGACACACGGCGGTTTCACCAAAAACAGGGTAGACCGAGGGGCCTCGCGAGGGGTTGTATGTGGGGGGGTGTACTCATATAATCTATGGTCGTAGTCATGTTGCCATAGACTTTCGCATCCCTGTAATGCCTGGACGGAGCACGTCGGGTTTTCATCGACCAGGTAGACAATACTTGCACCAAGTCGGGGGAGGTCGGGTCGCAGACCAATCGGACGCGCAAAACGACTTCGTACTGCCTTGAAAACTTCCGACGACCTGAAGGACCAGGTACACCACTGTTATTGTACAGCAAAGGCGCTATTTGACCCCTTGATTGGCCGCCCATTTACACTAAAACCAGTATACTGCCGCCAAAAGAGGCTTTTACGAGCTCAAAAAGACCGGTCTTCTACAGTTACTGTAGTAGTAGTACTACTAGTGATTGTAGCATTCCTTGACAACCTCCCAAACACCGCTCTCCTAGGCTGTTTCCGCAGAGGCAGGCGGCAGTGGCGTGCTGGTCGCGCAGACATGAACTTTGTCGCAGCAGGGGGCGGAGGCGGTGTGTGTGTTGGGTGTGGCGTGTATACTCGTGTCATGCATGGCCCCATTAATAATAGTAGTATGACCACGGACCCTTGCATCCTTAGAATGACGGTACGGGGCACGTCTGGTTTTCACCACCACTGACAAGGCAGACATCTTGTTTGCACCAAGCGCGGAGCGCCGTGAGATGTTCGGCGAGTCGATGAAGGGTCGCTGTATCTTGCTGAGCGGGGGGGGGGGGGGGAGGGGTCGTTATCATGCATGACCTTAGTCGTATGACCTGAGGGGGGGGGGGGGGGGTATAAAAACACCCCCGTTCACGACGTTGTTGATACCAAGGGATCGGGCGAGGGTAAGGCGTGGAAGACAAGCTGTACGCCGCGCCACAGGGGGGGGGGGGCAGAAGCGTATATACATGCGGCGCCTATCTAGTAGGACAGGCTGCCCTGTACTAAGGTTCATTCTTATCGGAGAGCTTTTTTTCCAGATTTTCCAAAGTTTGGAAATAATTGGAGATATGTATCAATATACGGAGGCGTTCTGTCACTATTCGTGAAATTCTCCAGAAGAAAAAAAATCATGTTTCTTAAATTTCACATTTTCGGAAAAAAAAAAAATCGGGAAAATCTTGAAGATGAAAAATTTGCGCGAAAAACACATGGAAATTATGGAAAAAAAACTCTCTCTCCGACAAGGATGACCCTATAAGTTGTTGATCCACGGAGAAGAGCACAGAGAGGGGAACTTAGGACCGGGGCAGTCCCCACGTGGAACATACATACGCGTTAACATGTGAGCGGTAACGGGTATACAACCACAACAGCAGAGGCTGTATCACATACTGAACGTGGGGGCGAGCGGGAAGTTTCGCCTACAGCTCGACATATCCTGCATCACAGCACCTCATAACGGCAGGTTATGACACAGAGTATCTACATTATTTTCAACGTAGATCGTCATCTATTTATTGGCCTGCAGGTGCGTGAAAGCTTCCCGTTTCGAAACTACCGTACGTCGGATAGTTGTTTCGCTCGCGCCAAACAGAGGCAAAAAAGAAGAGGCGGACGCGTGTGGTCGGGGTGACTGATATGACGGTGGTGTGCGGTTGGTCTACCGTATGTGCCTGCACTCGGCTGTGTTTTTTCGTTTTGTTTGCGCTTTTTACGATACCTGATACACAGCAGTACATTTACCCGCCCTCTCTCCTCTCATACCGAAATAGGGCCACACGAAAAACCGGCCTTGTATTTCCGGGGGAGTGACGAATTCGGGAGGGTTCGTACGAAAAGTTACCATACATACCGGAAAGCACGCAAGACAACACCGGTACTTTGACAATTTTCCAAGCTGGGTTTCTCGACAACGAGGAGAGTGCAAGTGTCGAGCGATTATTACGCGTCTAACGGAAGTATCTCCAAAAATAATAACGAGCCAGCTCTTTCCGAACCCACCACAACATACTACGGAGGGTGTGGTCAGTCGTGCCAAATCGGGCATATATACATGGTCGCAGTTTTGCGAATTAGATGATTTTGGATGACTTGAATGGAAGGTATAATATCGACAAGACAAAGCCACTACTGCTGTCTGTACGGCACCTTCCAAGTGGCACGTAGAATGAATGTTTCCGTCCAGAGTTGAAACCGAAACGAACAGAAAACAAAAAACCTGTTTCGAGCTGATTGGTAAAAAAACCCCCTGTAGATTCGTTTTGTACGCCCTGGCTGGTTTATCGTAGAAGAAAACCGAATCGGAAACTAGTCGTAGGGGGTGTGCTATCTTATCACACAAGTGTGTTTATCTTATCACCCGGTGCGTTACACGGTAAGTAGTATCGAACACACTTGTTCTCAAACAAGAAACCTAGACTCGGCCAGCATCCCTTCATATTCTTATCCGTAGCAGCTTTCGCATCATCACAGCTTCCAGAACCCATGCACGGGTCACCAGAAACAACCGAACCCTACGCATTGATTAGAATATCATGATACTCCGATGAGACCTCAACAAACAAACCGAACTGAACTATCATTAAATTGGCACGTTGTTGGCACGTTCCGTAGAGCCAGCCCTTCACCGGAGAGGGTGAGGGGTCTTAGCGAAACAAAAACAAGGAAGAAAAACAGTAGAAAAACAAAAAAAAAGAACCTAGCCCGACCTGATAAACCGGCGCACCAAAAAGGGCGGATCTGCGCTGAGAGCGAAGTTTAGTCTCGCCAACTTTTATGCCTCGCCCCGACGCTTACCTAAGCGACGCGTAGTCTCGACAACCCCCCCCCCCCCCCCCTCCCGACGATATCGACTACTTGTCACTGCGCACCTCGCACGCTCTCAGAGGAAAAAGGGTGGCGCCCAACAGGCGGGCTAAGGGTCGCATCCCCCCCGTGGCAAAAATCCCAGCGAAAATTTGTCTCGACAAACTCCCACCCTTCGCATGACACGGCGACATGTCAATACGTACCTCGAATGTTCTCAAAGGACGTGGTGCAGGTGGCGCCAAGCATGCGGGCTTCTGGTCGGCCCCCCTGGCGCTAACCCCAGCGATGCTTCGTCTCGACAAACTCCCACCCTCCCAAAGATATCGCCTACATACCACTACGCCAGTACCTCGAACGTTTTCAAAAGGAAGGGTAGCGCCTGCTTACCACGTACGTGCCTCGCACTTTTTCAAAGGAAGGGGTGCAGGTCGTGCCAATCAGGCGGGCTACGTGTGGGTCAATCACGATAACGACGATGACGGGTCAGCCCGGGGCCAACATCACGCGCAGCAGCGTTACGGTCTGACACCCGGTACATGCCAGAGGGATTTTTACTCACGTAGGAAACCCGGGGATATACCTAATATGTCCCCCGACCACCACAGGACGGACGCGCTCGACGAATGCCGAGCTTGAACATACGCCCTCACAAAACAATTCCTAAGGATGCCAACAAAGTGTGCCAACGCCGAAGCAGCAGCAGCGGCAAACGCCATGGCACAACACCCCAACAGGTACAGCATAGGCACTGGACACCAAATCTCCCTTCTCCCTCCCCTCCCCCCCCCCCCCTCCCCCCCCCCCCCCCCCCCTTCCTTTCAAACAGCAGCGGCACACCCCATGGTACAACAGCTCTACAGGTACATGACACGAATGGGACATCATACTGCTCCTTTCTCCCCCCCCCCCCCCCCCCCCCCCCCCCTCCCCCCTTCCCCTCTGTTATGTTCCCGGCAGGTCCGACGCGAGGAGGTGGGACCACGGATGGAAACACCAATCGTTTACGGTCAATCACACCGTCTGCCTTGCGACGAGCGTGCGCATGACACACCCCGTCCCGCCCTTCTCCAACACCTGCGCAGCGTTGCGATAATAACATAGGACAAGCCAAGCCAAGACCCACACGATGAAAGCATTGCAGTAAAAATAGCGCGGCGAGCAGGGGGCAGCAGCAGCAGCGGCGGCGGAAAGGGGAGGGGGGGGGGGGGGGGGGGGCGGCGGTGGCACATTCAGAGAGGTGATGATGTCAGACCGTTGCCAAAAAAACGGGCGAAAGCACGTTTTTTCTAATTAAAAAATGTCAACATAATAATTTGGCATTGTTGGACTGCCGCGATAGGATAGGCCAAGTTTCCCATGACGAAAGCGACAACGCGGCGGTGGCGGTGGCGGCGTGGGGCACATTCGGATAGGTAGTGGTGTCGAACGCCAATCGGCAAGCATTCGGTAAACTTTCGGTTTTCATACACTACAACTCGCGTCATGAACGATAGCACACCACCTCGAGCGATACTTCCCATCTGATTTTCTCGGCACATATACCCCCCCCGGCTGTCTGCCTGGTCGGTGAAAACCCGACGTGCTCCGTCCTGGCATTGTAGGGATGCGAGGGTCTATGGCCACACGACTGCGGCCATGGGTGACAGTGAGTACACCACCTCCCTGCCCCCTGCCCCCTGCCCCTCCCCCCCCTACTCCGCCCATAAACCGCCCCGCCCTCCCCCTCTCCCCCCCCCCCCCTCGCTGTCGTTTGCCCTTGTCGGCTGCCGCCACTCGCCAGCATCTCGCGTTACGAATAGCAATACGTTACGTTTGTTTGAATGCACACATAGAAACGCGTCGACGACAAACACGCAACCCAAGGAGCTAACAACTAATACACTCCGCACCATGCACGATCGAAGCATGCATCACGCGCAGCTTGCACCGATAACTTTTGGGGAATTTTCCATGTCCTCACAGCTGAGTTTGTACATACGAATACACTAATCTATATATATATATATATACATACGTAATTGTTCAGGTAAACAAGTCACCGAGCGCGCTTGACACACAGCTTGTGTACGGGAGCGATCCAAACAGTGGGGGTCACTTTTAAGACGGCAGTCTCGGCTCTGCGGACAAACCACTCAAATCACTAAATGCGTCAACAGCCTACGCATTGTTTGTTCGCAACTGTGTATTTTATTATTGAACCAGGGGGAGGGGGGGGGGGGGGGGGGGGGGGGGGGGGGGGGGGGGGGGGGGGGGGGGGGAGACGGACAGGTGAAGATGAACAAACCAATGTCTTGGAGATATTACGGGGGAAGATATAATTAATACTCAGAAACAAAAAAGAGCTGTGTAAACATAAGGGGATACGTGTTTTTTTTTGGTCCATCTCAGGTTCTGCTTATTATAATATTCCCCCCCCCCCGTCCTATTAATAATAGCAGTAGCCTGAACAAATCATTTGTTGTTGTTGTTGTTTTTTTTCTTCAACCCTTTTATATAAGACTGCAATCTCGTTCTGGGCATTCAGATTCCAAGTAAACATGAATACAACATTTCTGAGTGTATATCTATATTTCAGAGTGGATCGTCGCCGAAACGGGACTGCACTTCTATCAACAGTAAGGCCTAAGAAGGCGAGAACGATGCCGCTGTAGTGAAAGCCGCCCGACACAACCGCACCTTGGCGTGCCACTTGAAAAGCGGTCCGTTGTTCCGAGGGAGACCAAGCCCCTTGTAAACGTACTTGACGAGGACGTCGACCTCGTCGAGGGACAAGCCTGAGAGGCAGGTGTCGATTTGGTCCTCCCGCACGGTGGTCAGCACCAGCAGGACGCACTCCAAGCTCTTGTCCTGCAGAGGGGCAGAAAAAGAAAACACGCACACAAAATAGTTTTTAAAAAAAGTGGAAATGAAAAGAAGCCCCAATAGATTGAGGGGAAAACAACCAAAAATGATACAGGCACGCAGCAGACACGCGGCAAATACACAAAAGCATGCGTTCCACTTTCGACAACACAAAAACAGGGAAGGCAGACTTGAGAACAACAAAAAAAGAGGCAGGCAGGCAGGCAGGCAGGCAGGCAGGCAGGCAGGCAGGTTGGCACACAAGACATACACCGTGGTACATGCCAAACGGACACACACCGAGAAGACACAAGGCACAAATGCGCGTTCCACCAGGCCTGCCGCCATGGAGATGTACAGGATCTGCATACACAGCACCCCGATCGAAGGATTTACCCTGGGCTGGGCAATCGATCGATCTTTTACCCCTGTAGCCCCGCAGGTACCACCACCATATTTTGCGTCGTCGGCAGGAGACCGGTTCGAAAATCTCACTTCGAGCGTTTCTTTTCTATTAATAGAAACGCTTCGCGTGCGGTCCCTAAAAAAAAGCAAAACATTTCCCTGCGACAGTAGTTCCCCGGGTATTAAAAAACGAAGCGGGTATATAACTCAGCGCATACGGCCGTACACGGCGGTACCGACGCCCCAAAGATTACCCTGGGCTGGGTAAAATCGATCGATCTGTTACCCCAATAGCTCAGTAGGCAACACCTTCACACAGCACTCCTAGGAAAATCGTCCCTACATCATGCAGGATACACGGCTCAAACCCGGCAACATGAGCTACATCATACAGATCATACAGATTATACATATCATACAGATCATACAGATCATACAGATCATACAGATCATACAGATCATACAGATCATACAGATCATACAGATCATATAGATCATACAGATCATACAGATCTCACAGATCATACAGATCATACAGATCATACAGATCACACAGATCATACAGATCATCTAGATCATACAGATCAGGACCATATTTTCCCTCAAGGATCTAGATCATGGAGTAGGAACGGATGGCCTGTCCGAAGCGTGGAAACTATCTCTACAAGAATTTGTCCCCTCTGCTCATCACGCTACGAATACGATCCACCCTGAAAGAATTTCCCGAGCACTTTTCGCTCCAAAAACATGGGGTGCACGCCCCGACACAAGTCAGCAGGGGTCCGTCCGCCAACAAGGCGGTTCAAGCAAGGCGGTGTCCCGACACAAGGCGGTCAAAGTCGCTAGGCGCGACCGGGGAATTCCACGAATAATCTGGAGTGAATGAGGCGGCTCCCCCAAACAAGGTGGTCATATTGCTCTTGCCCGCCACAGCCTTGCTGGGGGGGGGACACCTACCGCAGTTGGAAAATAAGAAAACCTAGGAAACCTCCGACCGGGCAACGGAAAAGTCGCACACCTCATGTCACCGCCGCGCGGCTATACACGGTATGAACGAAAAATAAAAGAAGCAACTCATCAGCAGCGTTCGCTCACTGCCATATTTATTTAAAGTACGCGCGATCGAAGTATCACTACAGTAGTATCACACACAGCTTGCAAATGTGAGCTTCGACGAAAAGCCTCGACCTCACATGTGTTACGTTATCATATACCTGGCACAGTTTTGTTTGCACGTACCGAACAAAATAAATCCACACCCCTTGAGAAAAAAAAAAACAAAAAAAAAACAAAAACAAAAAAACAGCTCTCATATTGAGAGGGTTCATCATTGAGAGGGTTTCCACGTTTTCACGTCTCCACACACACCTTGACGGACATGTCCTTGCAGAAGATGGGGGGGTCGTCCAGCGACCTCCGCAGCGCGCCAGCGGGGTCTCTGTGAAGAAGCCCCGGACCTCCGTCTGCCGCCCCCGCCAATGCGATCGACCCCCCAAGAAACAGAGCGAGAAAAGGAGGCGTTACAGCGACGGCAACGGGGGTGGTTCCAAGTCAGCGACCCGTGTCTTACTTACCTACGTGTTTATGAGTTGACCCAGTTCGTTTCTACAAAATGGTTGGGAATATAGCATTTTTGACATACCGTGTAACAAACCCTCGACACTGCACAGATCGCGCTCAAATATCGACGGCCGTGACCGGACCGCCTCCCCGTGTCGAGCTCCCCCCAACAGTCTGCCGAAAACAGTGCCCGTACGAAGAGACACGTTCGAGAACGAACTATTCACACACGCGTATAATTGCAGAAAGTTGCAAAACACACCCCCCTCGAACGAATTTCAAACCTGCTTTTTCTCGACAACAGCGAAAAGGCGCACGACGCCGAGCGATGCATCCACGAAACTGGTGCCATGCCGAAAAGTGCTCTGTACGAAGAGAAAAGCTGGCTAAAGTAGCAAACATAAGTGTACATATACCAGGTATATGCAAGGGGGGCTCCGCCGCGGCGGGCTGACGCCCGCCTGCGGCTTCGCGCATGCCCGCAATGTAGGTAAACGGAAGCCGACCGAGAAAAAACCGATTGTACCGCTAAGGGGTTTACATTAATGGAGAGGTTGCATTATTATTTTACTATTCATGACGCTGGCCGTCACCGCCAGCTTCCTCGACTTTGTTGTTGACGTTTTCGTTATGATTTTTTTATGCTACAACATGCATCCGACGTCCGCCCACGAAAAGCAACACCACCGTGCTGCCATACTTTACCCTGAACGCGTACCAGGGGGGTGTGATACCCTACCACCCGTGTGATAACGGGACTCGAATCCCTACAGCAGTGTAAGGCATAACCTTGCACACATCGGACAGACCTTCGATTTTCTCACTTCATCATCTACCACCCTGGACGTAAATATAAGCACCATTCATACATTAATACGGAGACCAAGCAATCCTTATATTGACGCTCAGAGCCGCAGATAGTTCAGGGCAGATCTGTATCGGTAGGATCTACAGCAGCAGCTCATGTTGCACGAAACCATACTCTTTAGGTTTTGCACATGCACGGTCCAGGGGCATGTTTCCCGGGCTGGGTCTTGTGTACCGCTGTGCACATCCTGTTCAGCATCTATGTACGACGGCAGGTTCGGATCTACGGCAGACGATCTTCACAGGAGATCGCGCGGATGGACGTGGAATCGGACACAATCCCTCGCGCGGTTGCTCGTCCGGTTTACCGAGTGACACACGGCATCAATCAAATGTTCACACCAATGTGTGGAAGCCAGGGTCGGAGATACCTATCGCACGGGATATAAATGCTCTAAATAAAATATCGAGAAAATAGGGACAAAACAGTATATTAATGCACAGCAGTACAACCGCGAGAGAGGCAGGCTGACATAAAAGTGGTACACTGAACGAAGGAAAGCTGGGGTTTGCGTAGCGATTCATTGAATCTTGCTATATACCTGGGACTGAAGGAGGCGTGAATAGGTAGGGGATAGGGATACATGTATACGTATTGAACATCATAGAGCCTCGGGGAACCGTTGTACTGAAGCTAGCGTAGAACTCACGCTTTCCAAAACAACTAACCATCCAGCCTGGCCCAGCAAAACCCGGGTAGTACCAATGATACTCTCATAGCAGTGGGCGCCCTGCGTCTTGTAGGCCTGTGTACGCCATCAGCTCTACAATGCTGGCTGCCCGCTATACAGCAGTGCCTGTGGAATCGCTTGACACCGATGGTGCATACAAGCGAAAGTGTGCGGAGTAAGTAGTGCCGGTTGCCGCTATACATAGTGCCGGTATTGTTGGCGGGTGCATACACATCGGCGTTTATACTCGTAGAGAGACCATCCGTTGCTTAATGTACCCTGCAAGCCCCTTCCAAGTCTAAATAAAGACGGACACACACGCATCTCGCTTACGCAAAAATACAAAAAAAAACTAGAATACCAACCCTCTGGGAAACCCCGTACCTTATACGTAGCGACCAAAAACAATGGTTGGTAATTTTGGTGTATTCAATCGTCTACGGACGAGCAGCGTGAGCGCCCAGCTGTTGAGCCCGTGCCGTGTGACTCCTTGCATTCAACCGTTGTAACTCGGGACATCAACCATTGTGTCATACCCCAAAAACGCGCTGTGATCGTTTTCTGTTCTCTGCAATCGTCATTTGTTATCGCCAATTTCCCCCGCTCAAGTCATCGAGATGGGTTACAACAGGAACCGGTATATTTTAGGGTGCGTGAAGGCCTCGTTTATTATTCAATACACCCACTCAACAATGCTATATACACACACTGCAGGTTCTAGACTGTACAGACGGGGCCTTTTCGGGCGCGTCAAGGCCGCTCGGAGCCTCACTACACTAGCGTTGGTGTGGGCGCGGCCAGTCAAGTGTTCAGTCGATCCGCGGACACGGAGCTTCCAAGCCGATTTCCGCGACGAGGCCGGGGAGGGGGGGAACACCCTACCCCACAAAGCCAAGCGATCGCGCGAGAAAAAACTATAAAGCAGACACGAAGGCATCATCACCACCGCGAACAGCATCTAGCAGAGAAACAACCGCTCGTCTCACCTCTCTTTGCTGCACGTTGCCCATGGCGGCAGGGTCCGACACTGACACCTTCGCAGGCCCTCCTTCTCCGCCCCCACCACCCACACCCCCGCCTCCGCCCCCCATCGACGGCGGTTGGTACCCTTGCTGAGCGGCGGGCGCGGGCGGCGTATAACCATGAGAGGCCGCCGGGCTGGCGCTAGCGTAACCCTGGGACGAAGCAGACGCAGCGGGCGCGGGAGCCGACACGGGCGGCGTGTAGCCCCCCCCACTCCCGTACTGCTGCTGGGCCGCCGGCGGCTGGTAACCCCTCTGGGTTTGCGCTGCCGGAGGCGGTGGTGGGCCCGGGGCAGGGGGCGAGTACGCAGCCGCCGGTGGCGCCGGCGGTGGCGCCTGGGGCTGGGGAGGCGGCGACTTGACGAAGGTGGAGCGCAGCCCCGAGCGCATGTAGCCCGGTACTGCCTGGGACGCGTCTTGCGCCGGCTGCGCCGGCCGGGCCGCGGGGGTCACGTGTCGGAGAGCCACGGTCGGCGCCGGCGGGGGGGAGTGGGCGGGCTTCGAGTAGGATGGGATCGCCGGCGCCGGCGGGGCCGGGGGCTGGTAGCCCTGCGGAGCCGGAGGCTGATAGCCTTGGGGCGCCGCAGGCGGGGCCGGCGGCTGGTATCCTTGCGGCGCAGGCGGCTGGTATCCTTGCGGCGCCGGCGGCTGGTATCCTTGCGGCGCCGGCGGCTGGTAACTCTGAGGTGTAGCCGGCGGCGGCGGTGGTTGGTAGCCGCGAGCAGCCGGCGGCTGGTACCCCTGGCCCGGCGGCGGCGGCGGCGGCGGCACGGCTGGTGCGTACCCCGACGACGCCGGAGGCGTCGGCACGGGAGGCGGCGGGGGCGACTGGTAACCCCCCCCCCGCGGAACTTGCGGGACGGGCGGCGGGGGCTGGTACTGATAGCTCGGCTGGCTGGTGGCGGGCGCGGGGGGCTGGTAAGCCGAGGGCGCCGGCGGGGGCGGCGGGGGCGGCGAGGCGTTCGGTAGCGGAGGCGGTCCTGACCGGGGTAGAGGCGGCGGCGCCACTCCCGGGAGCGGCGGCGGCGCCACCCCCCGGGAGCGGCGGCGGAGCCACCCCTGGGAGTGGTGGCGGAGCTACTCCCGGGAGCGGCGGCGGAGCTACTCCCGGCACGGGCGGCGCCCCTCCTCTGGGGAAGAATGGTGGTGGGGATGCCGAAGGGACGGCCGGAATCTTGGGCGGGCCGTAGGAGGGGATCGGGGGGGGTGCCGAGCCTGGGATAGGCGGGGGTCCGGCGGAGGGAACCGGAGGCGGCGGCGGCGATGAGCCTGGCAGCGGGGGCGGGCCTCGCCGGGGTGGGGGGGGGGGGGGTCCTGGCATGGTGGTGGTGGTGGTGGTGTTCGCTATCCACCTCTTTTCGCTCTTGGTTACGATCTCACAGCTGCTGCTGCTCTTGCTGCTGGTGTACCTTTATTGTAGGCTGGTTGCTGGGCTGCTGCTGCTGTTGTTGCTGCTGCTTCTTCGTGCCGCCTGTTTCAGAAAACGTCGCAGACAAACCGCAGAACCAGCAGCAGCACGTGCCAGGTGTTTATTTTAATATAGTTGTATTATATTAATATTAATATTACACACGCCAGACACGCGGGGGTTGCAGGATGAAATTGGGCGAGCCTTCGTTCAGAGCTAGGAACATCCAGCCTGCTCTGATGGAGGACCACAAAAACGGAAGCACAACAGCAGCAGCGTCAATCCACTGCTGTGCTTCCAGTGCCATGTTGTCGTGCTGATTGATCCCTTTCTTTCCGCAACAGGAGGCGGTCTACATATGAAGGCGAGATGGGCGGCCTGTTATTACCTGTTGTTCTATCCCACCCAACTCGGCTACTTTAGACAACGAAGGAAGGCATACGGTACATCAATCTCACATGAGCAATACACTCCTACTACTCACCGATTCAGTGAGCCCACTGCCAGGCCTTCGCCGAAAGCAATTGTGTCCCGTGGCTTCCGAGCTACCCACCTGCACGGTGGTCTGTTTTCCGTCTCCCTGCGAAAGCAACCAGAGAGTAAAAACGCATATTGAATGGAAACCTGGGTGATAGAGGAAACTATCCCCCCACAGCTGAGATTTTTCTGCCAAACAAGCAAACCAAGCTCTCGTACTCGTAGATACCAGTTAGTACGTTGTAGGCTTGAGAAGGCCAGAAGTCACGGCAAGGGATCCCAGGAAGCGAGGGGAGTAGCAGCAGGAGAAGCATGATGATTCGCGTGGCATCGGGACAGACGGCGGCGGCCAGGAGAGCTGCCCCGCTGCGCGCCGCAGCAGCGTCAAGGGGCCTGTCTTCTCTGTTTCCTCTGGACGAAGAGTACTTGGGGTGAGAACACACGCACGGCATATACCATGATGCAAGACCGCGTTGAGGGATATTATAGAGGTCCCGTAGGAGGTTCTTGCTATAAGATGTGCAGCTCGTGCTTGACGTCCCTTTCGATGATGGCTGCCTGGTGGTGTCCCGAGTGGTGTCCCGTGAACGAGACAGCAGTCTTGAGCTTTGGCCCTTCGGTTGTGTCGCTGCTTCTGTGTCTCACACGAAGTACGTGGGGGTTTCAATCGGTACTACTATTAATGGGGAGGGACATAATTCTGTTTGGTGTGTGTTCGTTGCCCTCCGTCCGTCCAAGGACTGATTGGTACAGGTACGCGTACGGTGACAGACACTCAACGCAAGTGCTACCAGGCACGCGTTCGTTTCTCCCACGGCAGTGTACAACTTTGCCGTACACCCGTGCGATGCTTTCAGGCAAAGCTGCTGCTTTGCGAACGAACATTCTTGTCCTCGCCACAAGAACTCTGCTCGTACAACCAGCAAGCAGCAGTACGAACGCTTTCCATCGTACAGCAGCATTGACAGCATTTTCGAGTAGCTTCGGCAGCAGTATATATACACCTGTTGTGGTGGTATTTGGTGTTGTACGAGTCGTGGTGCGGCTGGGTACGTGGTATCGTACGTGGCCCATCGTAGCCGCTGTGCCAGTAGGATTGGTTAGGGTTAAACCCTAGCGCTAGCCCTGGCACAGGTAGTATACGCTTGCATCAACAGCAACACACAATATACGATACGGTGGAGGAATGATATCTACTATTAGTTCTACTACTGTTTGTGTACATGGTGGGGGGTGAGTTCATCTACGAGTTCGTAGGCTCTACTATATCTATATGTTCCGAAATATAAGGAGCTTTTGGTATCATATTTAGAACAAAACCGGTCCATATATTTCCGGACAGAGTTGTCCGTGCCGGTAGGTGTCCCGGCCACCCCAGGCGTCTTACAGAGTGCGAGAGGGATCGTACCTGGTACGAATATGTATGTACGAGAACGCCTTTTAGAAAAGCTTTAGCATCACTACAGCTCCCACCCGAATAACAACGAGCAGTCGCTCGTGCTCGTGTATGCCTGCGCCGTCATGGCCGCAGTAGTGTTATTGGCAGCCCGATATGTATGCAACTACGCTCGGTCAGTCCCAGGAGAAGACAGCAGCAGCAGCAACAGCAGTACAGGGGGAGAGCAGTACGTACAGCAGGCGGTGGTACACCTACACACGAGTTCCACTATTAATATCTGTAGTGATGTTCCCATGTTGCTGTGGCCGTTCGTGTGGAAACCCCGAATTCGGCGGATGAAAGGAGGAGGCCATGAAAAAGTCGCGTGGGATGAGAGATCATGGTGCTTGGTGAGACGGCTAATTGGATTACGTAGCCAAAGTCATTTGGAGGGCTAAGATCCGGGTGGGATCAGGTTATAGATGACATCGCCTATTTGTAACATGTCTTGCACGAGAGAGCCAACAGACATGTGTCTGATTGGCTACTAGATGGGCCCTATTTCGCCCAAGAGACCACCTCCACGTTTTTTTTTTTTCGAACATAGTCGGAATACAGCCCCCGCGCGGCGAAGCCGTGTGGATGACCCTTGCGGGTCGGGTTTAAGGTCAGGGCTAGGGTTGGGGTGAGGGTCGTGTTGGGTCCGGTCGGCACTTGTTCGCCGACAGCAGTAGATCGCCTTTGGATGCTTTGTCTCTTGGTTCCCTCGTGTCAGACATGTCTTACAAATAGCCGCGCCCCTTATAGATGGGGTTTCCTCGATGTTGTGCGCGAAATACTGCCCAGGGGCTGTGATTATGAGGTGATAAGAGGCCCTCCCCATCGGGGTTTCCTGGGTGAATAAAACACCGGGTACCCGCGAGTACCGGGTTTTTGGTGGCAGGGGTATGATACAGCCTTTGCTTGCTCCTGTGAAAATTCAACAATCGCCCGACAGAGCTTTTTAAATGGGTTTCGTGTAGACCCGACCGCGACTTCCCCACCCGTATCGTCGTCAGTTTCTACTCCGGACCTCTACCATCCCGCTGTACGAAAATGCAACTACTGCCCAGGGGACGTGATTTCAAGGATACTTGCGGTAGAAGTCGGGACGGGAAAATGTGGTCGGGACGGGACGGTAACGGGCAACCGTGTGATTTTTCGTTCCCGACCGCGATTTCCCGACCCGTACCGTCGTCCGTGTCTGTTCCCGACCTCTACCATCCCGCTGTACGATGTCGTGTTCCCGTTCCCGGCTACAGGTATTCCCGTTCCCATGACATCTGTCTGCCCAGTCCTGACTATTCCCACTGTCTGCCCAGTCCTGACTGTTCCCGTTCCCACTGTCTGCCCAGTCCCGACTATTCCCATCACACCGTCTGCCCGGTTATCCCCGTCCCATCATCCCGACGCTTGCGCACAGTTTTTTTCCCATCCCGCATCTCTCACTACTGTACATACACCAAGCACTGCACCTGGTGGGAGTTTTATGTGGATTTCCATTCCACTTCCACCAGTTTCGTCGTTCTCCCCATCGTGTGACCATGGATGCAACTGGAATATGGAACTTTTTGGATGCAACAGCACTACAGATCTACAGAGTACATATATAAAAACCAGGGCTTTTCGCGGGTCAGGTCGAACGTCACGGGTCGGGTAGGGTCGGGTCAGCTGACCCGTTGAGGTGTGTTGACTTGACCCGACCCGACCCGCGAGATTTTGAAAGCCTCTTGACCCGACCCGACCCGACCCGCCCCGCGAAATTAAAAAAGTTGTTGACCCGACCCGACCCGGCCCGTGAGATTTGAAAATATCCGACCCGACCCGACCCGACCCGACCCACCAACTTCGGATTGACCCGTGAGACACGAGTTTCATGCGGGTCAGGTCACTTTGACCCGCGAGACTATTTATCTTGACCCGCAGGTCCGACCTGCGGATCCGGCCTGTGGGTCGACACTTCAAAAAACAATTTAATATTCATTTTTGTGCCCAGCAGCGATATGTGGCCTGGCTGTAGTGGGTATTAATGGATGCAGGCATGCGTATATGGATTTGGCAGTGTTTTAATGTTTGAATAAGATACCAAAGGAGTATTATTGAGTATTTGTACGAGAGAAGCCTTTGGGTAAGAGAGCGGGAAGTGTTTTGAGCGTCGGATCCGCGAGCCGGATGCGGGGGTCCGACCCGCGCGTCGGCAGAAAAGAACTCGCGGGTCACGCCGGCCCGACCCGCGAGTGACCTGTTTATCACGGGTCATGACCTGACCCGACCCGTGAGCTTTTCATCACCTCTTGACCCGACTCGACCCGACCCATGAGATTTGAAAAACTCTTGACCCGACCCGACCCGACCCGTGAGATTTGAGAAAAACCCTTGACCCGACCTGACCCGACCCGCGAAATTTGAAAACCTCTTGACCCGACCCGACCCGTGACATTTTGAACACTTCCTGACCCGACCCGACCCGACCCGACCCGTGATATTTTGAACACCCCGTGACCCGACCCGCGAAATGCCCTGAAAAAAACGAGTAGACTGGAGGCTGGAGACTAACTGCAGACATACTGAGTACGTTTTTTTTTTTTTTTTTTCATGTTTTTTCATTTTTTTCCCCCTCTTTTTTTCACATTCCAGATACAAATTTGAACCATGTATGACCCGTTCAATCGGTCGAACCCACACCTGACAATTTGAAGCAGTACGTAATTTTACTGATAATCGGTCGTGCAGCAGTTTTTTTTACATGAAAACCAAGAAACACACGCCACGCACCCGGCGTGAACAAAGACGTGGCAAGCATGGAAACGAAAACACCGCCACCAAAAGGATGCGCAGGAACTGGAGTCGCTTGGTTTGGTTCTCTGCTTGACGCACAGAAGAAGCAGAGCCGCGGGCGCCATCCACCTCCTGTCGAGCACAACCAAACCAAGCAACCCTGCACGTCCGTTTGTTGATACTGCTTTGTTGTTTTTGTGCGGGCGTTCTGGAGATACAAACCCGTGGATTGTTCACTTTAAGGTAGACGACTGTTGTTTTGCTTGGTTCGTGAAAAAGCTACAGGGCACACGAAGAATACTTGATTGCATTTCGCTCTTTTCAACTGTTGTCTCCGGCCCGCGTGCCCGGTCGAGTCCCCAGCCATTCCCGACCGCGTCTGCCGACGGTATTCCCGACCGTGTTCCCGACCGATTGCCCCAAATATGCCCGACGTTCCCCGATTGTTTCCGTTCCCGTCCTGCCCCACCAAGAAATATTATTAATGTTCCGTCACGGATTATGTTCCCGACCGCTTTCCCAACTTATTCCCGATCCGTTCACCGACCATTTCCCGCCCCGTCCCGGCCCGTCCCGCCAAAAATGATCCCCCCATTCCGCCAAACAACCGTTTCGCGTCCCTTCCCGTAGCGCCAACAAGCCGTGTCGTCCCGTCCTTATCTCGTCAAGCAAATGGCTTCCCACCTTTCCGTCCCATTCCCATCCCGGGGTTAACAAGCGAGAACTTTTTCCCATACCGTCCCGCGGAAAGGCCCCTATTTTTTTTTCCCCCTGCGACGTGCAGAAATGTTCCCATCCCGCACGGTACCCTTGCGTGATTTCCGGGACGACAAAGTTACCATCTTCGGGGTATCCGGAGTGAAACAACGGGTACAGGGTACCCGGTACCCCGGTATTTCTCGGTACCCGGGGCCCAAATACTCGGCCAGTTTTGAGTGCTACCCGTCTACCCGTGTACCCGTGACTGTGACGAGCATTGGCTGGACGGTAATACCCGCGAGTAGCCAGGTGTTTGTTGTGTGGGGTACACTTCTGCCACACGAACGCTAGAGGTGCTCCCCGCGATGCCAAGAGTACGCGCCAACTTTGGCTCCCCAGGTACTACAGCAGTAGCGAGTATTTCGGCTTTTGTTTTGGCGGGTGCTGCGCGTCTAATAATCGCAGTCGGGTTACTGTGTACCCCGGGAGATTTGAGGCGTGTGCGAGAAAGTACGTGGTTCTGGAAATAATTGCCTGGAGATTTTGAGCGAAATACTGCGCAGGGGACGTGTTTGCGGAATAAAAGGTTGCCATCCCCGGAGTTCCAGGGTGAAACACTGAGCACCCAGGTACTCACGAGTACCCGGGTTCTCTACAAGAGAGGTACATCTCTATATAATACTCTATTTATTCTGAGATCGCCCGACAGAGCTTTTGGAAGGGAGTTCCTGGAGACCGAAACGCCGCCTGGGGACGTGATTCACGGGATGATGAGTTGCCATCCCCGGGGTTTCGGGGGCGAAACAGCAAGTACTCGGGCGCTCGCGAATAACCGGGACTCGAAGTACCCGGCGAGTATTGAGTGCTGCTCGTCCCCGTGACATGTGTTGGCGCAGCGGGTATTACTCGCGAGTACTCGTACCCGTTTTTTTTTTTGTAAGAGAGGTACATCTCGCAACGACCGAGGTGGCGTACAGCGGCACGGCATGGGTGCTGCTGTAGTATCGTATCATATGGGCCCGCCAACAAGTAACAGCTACGTGTCGTATGTATGATACGTATGATACACCTTGTTGCGACTGCTGTGACGCCCAAGTTGAGCAGCTATGGCTTTTGTGTACCCTACGGGTACCAGGTACCTACAGTAACAATGGTTGAATGTAGTGTAGCACTCGACGTCGAGATAGTTGTCTGTGACAGCAGTCTCGGAGTGCGTAGAGATATACAACAGGAGTGCTTCTCCTCCGGGGATGTTTCATTTCATGTTTACCCGAGGGAGGTGCCCGGCAATACGCTCTTCTGTTCGATACTCTGCTTGATGTCGACGTGTATTGCGTATACCCTTTCCTGTCCTGCCACCATCCCCCACGCCACTGATGGGTATCTCAACTCTTGTACTATATCGTAGTGAGGGTCGTTTCAGTGTGAGTATTGACCCTTTTACGTAGTGTTGCAGTCCCGTTTCGGGGACAAAACTACTTGGAATTAGAGTGCTTCGTCCCCAAAACGGGACTGCATTCGAAAAAGGGTACTGCAGTCCTCAAAGGGTACTGCAGTCCTTTAAGGGCACTGCAGTCCTAAAAAGGTACCCTTTTCGTTAGTATTTCTGCAGTCCCTTGTTGAGGCCGAACTACTTGGAATTTGAGTGGTTTGTCCCACAAACGGGACTGCAGTCCTAGAAGGGTACTGCAGTCGTTTAAAGAGTACCCTATTAGGACTGCAGGCAGTCCCGCTTTGGAGACAGACTGCTTGGAATTTGAGTGCTTTGTCCCCAAAACGGGACTGCGTTCGAAGAAGGGTACTGCAGTCCTTAAAGGGTACTACAGTCCTTTGAGGGTACTGCAGTCCTAAAAGGGTACCCTTTTAATATGTACTACTTGCAGTCCCTTGTTGGGGCCGAACTACTTTGGAATTTGAGTGGTTTGTCCCACAAACGGGACTGCAGTCCTAACAGGGTACTCCAGTCGTAATGGGGTACCCTTTTCGTTACTAATGCTGCAGTCCCGCTTTGGAGACAGACTGCTTGGAATTAGAGTGGTGTGTCCCCCAAAACGAGACTGCAGTCCTAACGAAAAGGGTTGCTGCCCAAGCGGTAGGGCTGTCAGTCGTCACGGCTTGACCCCTTTAGAACTGCACTGCCGTCTCGTTTCGGGGACAAACCACTCAAATTCCGAGTAGTTTGGCCCCAGCAAGGGACTGCAGCACTACTACCGAAAGGGGTAGGTACCCTTTTAGGACTGCAATACCCTTTTAGGACTGCAGTACCCTTAAAAGACTGCAGCACCTTTTTTCGAGTGCAGTCCCGTTTTGGGGACAAATCACTCAAATTCTGAGTAGTTCGTCCCCAAAACGGGACCTCAGTTCTGAAAGAGCTAAGTCGTCAGCTGGTTATTGGTCGAACTAGCAATTGCTGTATAATAGTCGTTTCCCGGAGGTGCCGACTCTTGGATTTATGGGTCTCCATGCTTGCAGGAAGGATTGTTGAATGCGGGTTACGTTTCTTCGTTTTGTGGGCTGGGCGGGGCGTGGCCCCTCGCTGATTCGGCTCAATGCACCGCTATTATAATAATAGTCTATAACCTTTATGTCGGCAAGTCGGTCGACCTTCAGCTGGCTTCGCCAGCGGCCGATCTTTCCGACGATAGTCGGTTAGTCGGCAAACGGCCCCAAACGATTCGTTGTTGGTCGTGAAACCCCCACCGACTCAAATCTCTAAACTCACAGATGAGGAGTTTGCCTGCCCCAAAATGTGTCTTCGTCTGTCGGGCGGGTGGGTGGAAACGTCGCGTCTTCGTAGGATGGCACCATGCCTTGTGACCGAGGGCTTGGCTGCGGGGCGTCAGGGGGGGGGTGTACTCGATAGGAGAGATGTACTCGATCTCATGCATGGCCGTAGTCGTATGACCATAGACCCTCGCATCCCTACAACGCCGGGACGGAGCATGTCGGGTTTTCACCGACCAGGCAAGACATTGCTTGCACCAAGCGCGAAGCGAAACGTGAGGTGTCAGGGGGGGCGTCTGATCTACTACTCACCCTGCACTGGTGTGCAGGATACAGACATATCCTTCATACGGTCGTTATAAACCCCGTAAACCGTGTATGATGCGCGCGATCGAGCGTTCACACACGCAAGAGATTGCCAATACGTGCGAGTTTCGACGCAAGTCCTCGACCTTTCACAGCTGATGTGTGTTCTTCAGTTTTTCTTTCGTTTTTTTTTTTGCTCTGAGCTATATCCTGCGCTATTATGCTTCCTATTAATAACAACGGATTAATAACAACGGCTCTCTCTCTCATTCTCCTCCCCTCCCCCTTTCTTATCTCCCCATATTTCTTTCTCTCTTCGCCCCCCCCCCCTGTCTCCTTGTGTGTCTACGTTTCGCCCCCCTTTCCTCTCCCCCTCTCTCCCCCTGTCTCTCTTTTTCTCGCGCCTTTGTTTGGTCTGCTTGGTGACACCAGCACTCCTGAAACCATGCCCGCGGCGCCCGCTGCGCCAGTAACGCAAGTTTCTACTCTCTCGAACGGGGCTACCGTTGTTACTCACACCAGCAGCCAATTGGTGAGCGTGAGAGGGAAAGGAGTGCGGGGGCGGTGGGGGGAGGGAGGGGGTGGGGGCGGTGGAGGATTCGGGTTTCGTGGCTGAAAGAGGCGATACGTCGCTTGTCTTCCTGCGTGGTATATTTATATATGTGTATAGGGGTGTTGTGTTGGCTGTTGCCTGGTAGCGTTTTTTTGGTGCGGTTTGTGTGACGAAAGCCTCCTCAGGAACAGCAATAAAAATCTTGCTGGAATACCAACCACACTGCCCCTGCCCCTTCTCCTACCCGCATACCTTATCCTACCCCTAACCCCTACCGCTATCCCTGCCTCCACCGCCCCCCCGATCGCCACCCCCGCTCCTATCTACGTACCCCAGGGAGCGTCTGTTGGGGTGGTGGTGGGATCTGGGTCGAGGGACGAGTCCGCCGCTCAGGCCGGAGCCTCGCTCCACCTGGAGGGCATGGCGTACAAACTCACCCACGCACGGTCGTCTATCCGCCTCATGAGGTGAGCTTTAACAAGCTTCCCAAAGCCGCAAAGCCGCATGCACCGCCGCCGGCACTGATTCGACCGCCGGTTTCCCCCCCCCCGCTCCGTCTCGAAAGGGATGCGTGGTCAATGGTCAAATGACTGAGGCAAGCAACAAATGAGTAGCCCCCCCCCCTTCATGAGTACCCCCCCCCCCCCCCCCCCCCCCCCCCCCCCGCTCTGCCTAGCTCTCACACCCTTCACCCCGACTCGCCCAAGACCTTATCGCGTCTGACGCGTGGTGCGAGCAATGTATGCCTACCTGGTCGGTGAAAACCCGACGTGCTCCGTCCCAGCATTCTAGGGATGCGAGGGTCTATGGTCGCACGACTACGGCCATGCATGATGTCGAGTACACCCCCCCCCCTCCACCCCCGCCTCCCACACACAACAGCACACCCCGGTGTTTTTTTTTTTTTTTCTTGAAGCTCATGATGTTATCACCGGAGTGTGCTATCATGCGTGTTGTGCGATTCATTTCAGCTGAATTTTGAAAGTCGCCACCCTTCCACCTCGTTGTAACCCCCACCACTCCGCCCCCACGAACGCCTCTTTGTATCTTGGAACTCCTCGTGTGCGTGTCGTCCTTGTATCGTCCAGGGATGTGGAAAATGCCGGCGGTACCCTTTCTGCCTCAAGAGGGAGAGAGAAGGCGAGGCCCTCTCGCACGTTGTTCCTCGCATATATATATATATATATATGTATTTTAATGGTTGAAATAACGAAATAAGACGTGAGCTCCGAGACCGCGAGGATTTCGTCGGAGTTCGTGTTGGCGTATACGAAGTTTACATTTGTGTACACACCACGAACCTTTTCCTTTTTTTTTGTTGCCGTCTTTTGTGTTTTTTCGTGTTTTTTTTCGTGTTTTTTTTGTGTTTTTGTGTGTGTGTGTGTTTTTTTTGTGTTTTTTTGTGTTTTTTTTTGTGTTTTTTTGTGTTTTTTTTTATTTTTCTCCTTGATGCTTTTGTACATTTTCTCCGTGCACTTCTGTAAATCTGTCTTTCTGTTTGCGTGACTACTATATGTACTGCTGTCCTCGTGCTCTCGATGTTGCCGTCCCGCCGCTTTGGACTGTCAATCAAGTTTCCCACCACGGTTTTTCATACGATTACGGGGGTGCATAGTGAATACCTGGTTAAGACCTACGGTACGCACAAAAAAAACCTATACGTTATACCTATTTTTACTAACAATATTTGGTGGTATTTACTATTACGGGGGTCCATAGTTAACAGGACCTATGGTGTACATAAAAACCTATATATTTGCCTATTTTTACTAACAAAATTTGGTCCCGTTAACCATGGACCCCCGTAATCGTTACTATGGTCCCCCGTAACAGGCACTAGAGTGAAACATTAGTACACTATAGGACACCGGCAATGCTCTGGATTTTGGCCGAGCGTATTTTTTGTTCCTAGTGTGTTTTGTTCTACCCGAATCATTCCCTACGTAGTTCTTGTGGGGGCTGTAGGGCTCAGTTAGTTGGTTAGGGTTGCAGGGCTTAGGATGGAGTTATCGTAATCAACCGCCTGGAACCATGCGCTGACCGTTCCAAATCACCTGTTTCCGTACCTATCTTCTTGCCTTGCCTTGAAAGATCGTTCGGCTCGCACAAGGGGAGGATAGGTGCGACCGTTTTTTTTTTCGGCTCTCGATTTTTTTTTTTGCCAAAAGCGGGAAGGTTGCTAATACCGAACAAGAAGAAGGAGGCGTTTTTTTTGTTTTTTTTACTGATATAAATATATGGTCGAGAGAGAGAGAGAGAGCCCTTCTGAAAATATGATGTTTGACTTTGCACCCTTAAAGCACGCTTACCGTTAAAAAGAGAGAAACCGACCGCCGCTGAAAAAAAAACGATCCGTTAATGTGTGGAACTCAAACGTTTTTTTTTTTTACGGCAATTCCCAATATAAATAAACATGGGAGTGTTCCGTAACGGGAAGGAGACTCGGGAATAATGGATGAAACACCCTCCACTTTTTTTTTTGTTCCTGTCCTGTCCTTCTGCTCGGACTGCTCGGAGGAGATACGCATAAAAAAAAAGCAAGATATGTACTTCGAAGCATACGTGACGAGCGCCCGAATGTAGGAGATATCCGCCTTTAATAGCAGTAGGAACGGTGCCCCGGTCTCGAAAGGGATGCGTGGTCAATGGTCAAATGACTAAGACAAGCAACAAATGAATACGCCACCCCCCCCCCCCCCCCCCCCCCCCCCCCCCCCCCCCCCCCCCCCCCCACCACCTGGCTGTCATCCATAGGCAAGAAATTCCGACTCAAAATCGTTTCTTGGTAGGATGCAGCTCAGCCTTCATGCGACTCGCCCAACACCTCACGGCGCTTCGCGCTTGGCGCAAGCAATGTCTGCCTGGTCGGCTAAAACCCGACATGCTCCGTCCCGGCATTGTGGGGATGTGAGGGTCTATGGTCATACGACTACGGCCATGCATGATAAGGAGTGCACCTCCCCCCCCCCCCGAGGGTCTATGGTCATACGACTACGGCCATGCATGATGATGAGTACAAACATACAAACCCCCCCCCCCCCTCGTCTCGAAAGAGATGCGTTGTCAATGGTCAAATGACTAAGGCAAGCAACAAGTGAGTACCCCCCCCCCCCCCCCCCCCCCCCCCCCCCCCCCCCCCCCCCCCCCCCCCCCCCCCCCCCCCCCCCCCTTTCCCCCCCCCTTTTGTGTGTGTTTTCAGATGCTGTACGCGTCGGAGTGCCCTCCCGATTCGGCAGGAGAGGTCCTCTCGGCGCTCGCGGAATCCGTGGTTTCTCCCAAGATCGTTCCATGGGAGATGTCCGATGCCTCGGTCGGTGGTCCTTTCTCTCTCGCTGTTTTCTTCTTTTGATTTGTTTAATCGTATTTTCTTGACTGTTTCTTACCAAAATGGTAAAATACTGTACATGTTTTTTTTTTTTTTCCTTCTTCTTCTTCTTCCCTTTCTTCCTATGTTGTTTGTGCCAGGGTGGTGTTTTCGTACCCGGTACGGCGGCGGCTGATTTGCTTGCCTTGAATTTCAAAATTGCGTTTTTTTTTGTTTTGTTTTTATTTTCTATCTGCCTTGCACACGAGTTTTGTGACCCCAATGTTTTTGTATCTCTCTGTAGGATGAAGACGGGACGGACACTCGGTGTATAGCTGATTTCGTTGGCCAGAAAATAACTATTTAACGTGTAGACAGCAATCACATACATCCCCCCCCCCCCGCCCCCGCCCCCGATTCATCAGGTCCTCAAATAAGATATGAAAACCCGACGTGCTCCGTCCCGGCATTGTAGGGATGCGAGGGTCTATGGTCATACGATTACGGCCATGCATGATAATGAGTCACCCCCCTTCCCCCCCCCCCCCCCCCCCCCCCCCCCCCTCCCGCCTCAACCCTCCCCAACCTTCTCCCTCTATCTTCGCTGCCGCCGCTCCCTCTTGTCTTCACGGGGCTTTTCATTCATCTTGAATCATAAAAACATATCTGGTGCCTGGTACCTTGCACCTGGTAAAACACGGCAACATATACAAACAAAAAACAGGCGAAGCTCTCCCAGATCATCCTCCACCGCCACGCGGGCTCGACCTCCGAGCAAGTGGACGACGCCCTCCACGCGGCCGCTTTCGGAGACTCTTCCTCGGTGGGGAAGCCCCTTACCCCGGGACCGTGCCGCCTCACCGCGGACGGTCTGAAGCAGTTCCGCGACCTGAGGTACAAGGCCTCGGGCATTACGGTCGTCGGCGTCAATGTTCGCCACGATGACTTTAAGGACCAGGCTGAGGTGTGTGTGTTTTTTGTGTGTGTTTTTTGTGTGTGTGTTTTTTGTATGTGTGTTTTGTGTGTGTTTTTTGTGTGTTTTGTGTGTGTTTTTGTGTTGTGCTTGTTTGATTTCTTGTTCGTTCGTTCAGTTTGGTGTTTTTGTTCGTTCGTTTGTTTTTTGTGTCCGTGTGTTTCGTTCGTTTGTTTGTTTTTTTGTTTGTTTTATGTGTGTTTCTTTGTAATGTGTTTTTCATGTATGTTTTGTGATGTGTAGTGCCGTGATGTGTAGTGCCGTGATGTGTAGTGCTGTTGTTCTTTTGTACTTTTGGCGGAGGAAGCGGGAGGGGGGACGGTGCGCTAGGTGTGGATGGCATGGGTGGTGTGTGTCGTGTATTTCCGCGGACGGGTTGAGGGTTGTTTCGGACATACTTTGGACATCTCAGGAGGCAAGCTCCTATCGGCGTGGTTGGCACCTCACAGTGGTGTGTGTGTACGTCCCTCTCTCTCTCCACGTTTTTGGCTGGCACGACATACCCCCCTTCCTCGCTCTCCCCACCTCCCTCTTTCAGGGTAGGGAGAACGGGGGGGGGGGGGGGGGGGGGGGGGGGGGGGGGGGGGGGGGGGGGTACTGGTATCATGCATGGGGTTAGGGTTGGGGAGGAGGGGGGGGGGGGGGGGGGGGGGGGGGGGGATTTGTGCCATTGGTTTTACCTACCGCGTTTAGGCCCGTCCGTTGGGCGGGTGGCTCTGTACCTCAAGCAAACTTGGACTTGCAGTTTTGTTTTTTTTTGGCGCGACGAAATATATCAAACTCTTGGTGGTGCTTATCTCGCGAAACCAGGAATCATACTTCTTAGAGAACCTTTGCGGCTGCGATTGTATTGGGTAGTAACTCGGCCGAGCGGTTTCTTAGCGGCCGCAAAGCAAGGGCCTCAAAACTGCCGAACTGCTGGCAAGTGGCCGCACCGGAAGAAAGGTCAAGTAATTGACGCTGTCATCCATGTTGCAAGAAAATCCGCCTCAAAAGCGGTTTCTACATTAGTTGTAGGCAGCTCACCCATTATGCGACTCGCGCCCAACACCTCACGGCGCCTCGCGCTTGGTGCAAGCAATGTCTGCCTGGTCGATGAAAAAAACCGACGTGCTCCGTCTTGGCGTTGCAGGGATGCGAGGGTCTGTGGTCATACGACTACGGCCGTGCACGACAATGAGTACCCCCCCCCCCCCCCCCCCCCCCCCCGCCCCCTCCTAGAGCATCATATTCCCATCCCCCATCCCTCGCATTCCCCAGCTCCCATCCCAACTTAACCCATACCAAGTAAATGTCTTTTGGCAACCTTGAACAAGCAAGCCCCCCCCCCCCCCCCCCCCCCCCCCCCCCGCCCCGTGGTCCGTTCGCCTCCGCTACTAATATCCCGAAAATGCGCGAGCAGGAGGCACTTCGGGCGGCGGACACTTCGCCCGCCGCGGCCCGTGCCCCCAGCAAGTACCTCGGGGGTGAGCTCAGGGTGAAGAGCGAGGTCGGGACTACCAGCGTGTCCATCGCCTTCGCCTCCCCTCCCGGGTCGGACGCAAGTGAGGGGGCTACGAGTGCTGCTAGTATTCTGCTCAACGGGTGCTGCTGGTGTTCTGTTCGTAACTGTTATTACCGGGGACCGTAGTGAGTAGGACCTACGGTACACACGAAGGCCCATATATTTTCCACTTTTTTGCTAACAATATCTGGTCCTATTTACTGTGGTCCCCCGTAATAGTTTTTTGTTTTTGTTTTTGTTTTTGTTTTTGTTTAATTCTGATGTTTGTACCCAGAAGGTCCTTGTGATGGTACGGAGTTGTAGAGGTTTGTGACCTGGGGGCTCTCTCTCTCTCTCAGCAGGGATATTTGTCTCTGTTTTGGACGGCTGAGTTTATTGTTTGTTTTTTTGTCTTCGTTTTCGGTCGGTCGGTCGGTCCGTCCGACTGTCTGTTTTGTCCGTCTTCAAGTCGGTACCGGTTCTTCGCCCCTTCGTCTTTCTCTTCTTCCGCCCGTCGGCCTTTTGTTGGGATCGTCGGTTTTTTCCCCTTCACCGGTCTTTTTTCCGTCGGGAGTTCCGGCCGTCTTTCCGTGTCGATATTTCCGGTAAATAGACACGCACACACAGAAAAAAAAAAAAAAAAAACCTTGGGTGACGGAAAAATATTGTATCCCGGCACCTAGTACAGTATGCGCAAAACAAACAAACAGACAGACACACACACACCCAGCAGGAATGAATCAAACACTCTCCCCCAGCGCGTAACGATGTATCTATTATCTATGAACATCCACCTTTTTTTTTTTTTTTTTTTTTTTTTTTTTTTTTTCTCTTTGCTAAACAAAACTCTCCCCGCTAACGATAATCTAGTTACTCCGCGTCTGATATGTGATGGGTGCTGTGAAATGTGTTTCAGGCGCGCCGGCGTTCGAGGCGCTCGGGGCCCTCTTCAACACCCGCGCCGCGGCGGTGGCGGCGCAGACCGGCGCCACGGCGTCGGGCTTCAACGTGACCTACACGGACGCAGGCCTCGTCGGCATCACGGGCACTTGCGCCAACGGGGGAGCCGCCGCCATGACGGAGGCGCTGGTCTCGTGCTTCTTGGTGAGATGCGAAGACGAGGGTGATGCTGACTGCTGCCTGCCGCTTATGAGCCGTTTGCTGTCGACCCTCGTCCCATACACGGCGCTTGGCTTGCCTTGGCTTAGCTTAGCTTTTGGCTTAGCTTTTGGCTTGGGTTGGCTTGGGTTGGCTTGGCTTGGCTTGGGTTGGCTTGGCTTGGCTTGGGTTGGCTTGGCTTGGGTTGGCTTGGGTTAGCTTGGCTTGGGTTGGCTTGGGTTGGCTTGGCTTGGCTTGGTGGTAAGCATTGAGTGTCCGCTTGGGTTGGCTTGGTGAAAGCCCGACGTGCTCCGTCCCGACGTCGTAGGGATGCGGGGTGTCTTGTGGTCGTACGACTACGGCTGTGCATGGCACGAGTACGCACACACCCCTTGACCGGTTTCTTGCCATGTTCCCATCCCCTTTGTTGCTTCCCCTGGGGTGTCTTTTCAAAATGTGCCGCTGTCCCTTCAAGGTTCCCTCCGATTTTTGTCGGCGGGAGGTAACCGCTAAGAAGACAGACCCCCCCCCCCCCCCCCCCCCCCCCCCCCCCCCCCCCCCCCCTGACATTGTGGAAGAGTGTGACATGCGTAAGGAGGAATGGGATTTGTTGGAGGAGATGAGGAAATAGACGGATGCGACATGAGGAAGAAAACACGGTAGAATATTAGTACGCTACCAGTAGATACGAGAATACGATTCGCCATCCTACGATAGATGGTGGCTATAATAAATAAAAAGGCGGAGCAGGAAGGGGATAGGGGGCGCTATTATAGTTGTTTTTATAATGTGCGGCAGTACATTGAAAAACGCGGACTGAGCGCCCATATGCTGGAGGTGTCTCTACTTGGAGTAGGAACGGTGCTCCGTCTGGAAGGGCATGCGTGGTCAATGCTCAAATGACTAAGGGAAGTATAATATGAGTACCCCCCCCCCCCCTATGGTCATATGACTACGGCCATGCATGATAATGAGTACCCCCCCCCCCCCCCCCTAGATGCGAGGGTCTATGGTCATACGACTACGGCCATGCATGAGATCGAGTACATCTCTCCTATCGAGTACACCCCTCCCCTCCCCCCCTAGACAGCCAGGGTACCGTTTTTTTTTTTTTTTTTTTTTTTTTGCGGTTACCACGGCTGGCGGTCGAGGTAGATCATTGTTTGTGCGGGGAGAACCTTCACTCCGCACAAGGGGGATGATCGTATCACGTATTGTGTATATGGTAAGGCACCCACGAGGCAGTTCCATAGTAAACTCATTGCTTTCTCTGGAAGTGGCCACACCAGACATTAAATCGATTCATTGATGCTGTCATCCATATGCAAGAAACCCCTAAATCGGTTCTTAGTAGGATGCAGCTCACCCTTCATGCGACTCGCCCCACATCTCACGGCGCTTTGCGCTTGGCGCAAGCAATGTCCGCCCACTCGGTGCAATAAAAACCCGACGTCCTCCGTCCCGGCATTGTAGGGATGCGAGGGTCTATAGTCATACGACTACGGCCATGCATGATAATGAGTACCCCCCCCCCCCCATCCCCCTCTCTCCCGCCCCCCCGCCCCCCCGGCTATCCGTGTATCTCTCTCAGCCCCCCTCGGAGGCAGAAGTGGAGTCTGCCATCGTTTTCGCGAAAATCTCTCGTGGCCTGAAGATGGAAAAGCCCCACAACGCGCTCCTTGCTCTCGCTGACTCGGCTTCCGTGGGACGGGACCCGAGGGCGTCGGCATTGGACGGCGTTACCGTGGCGGGGGTGAAGGCGGCCGCGGCCACGGCGTTCCAGTCGGGCATGTCGATGGCCGCTGTGGGGAACATCTCGGAGGTGTGTACGCGCTGCCTTTTGTTTGTTTGTAATTGTTTGGTTCAGTTTGGTTTGGTTTGTTTTGGCTCGTTTTGGTCTGGTTTGGTTGGGTTCGGTTTGGTTTGGTTTGGTTTGGTTTGGTTTGGTTCGGTTTGGTTCGGTTTGGTTCGGTGTGGTTCGGTTTGGTCTGGTGTGGTTCGGTTTGTTTTGTGTTGGTTCGGTTAGGTCTGGTTTGTTTTCATTCGATTTGCTTTGGGCTGTGGCCAAAATCAGGTATACCTGATGGCCAAAATCAGGTATACCTGATCCACTTGGGCCAAAATCAGGTACGGACTAAAAACAAGCAAAAAAACGTGCGCCACGAGCGGTGTTTTGTCCATGAGAATCCTAAAAAAAAAAGAATGCAGCTAAAACATTTTAATAAGCGTGCCACATGGCCTCCAGAATCTGAATTGCTTTGTTTTCTTTAGGGTATGGGTACCACGGGCTCCACTTCGACCTGCAGAGAGTCACTTACGTGGGCTTGGTTTGTTTCGCCACGGCGGGAGCGCCAAGGTTATTTACTCTGTCTGGCGCCCCCCCCCCCCCCCCCCCCCCCCCCCCCCCCCCCCCCACCCCCCCCCCCCCCCCCCCCCCCCCCCCCCCTGTTGTCAGCTTTAAGGCTTGTAGACCTTCCTCGCGGGACCGCCTGCTCGGCACCAAATTATCTTGCCCCACCAAAACTCGAGACCAGCTCGACGCGCGGTGGTGCAGACGAAATGCCGTGTGCCCATGGTGCGCTAACGACTGCTGTGCCCATAGAAAACAACGGAGTATACACATCACAGCAACTAACCGAAGCACATCGCACACCCCGAAGAAGAAAAAGTGAAACCAGCGTACGCATGTATGCATTGTGTAAATACGTACTTACGTACGAGTTACGACGTACTAGTACAGAACAGAGTTTTTACTTTAACAGAAGAATATCAACCGAGGGAGCGCAGTCGCATACGGAGAGTACGTATGGCCTCTCTGATTTGTTCAAAGTTGGCCAAAATCAGTTGAAAGCTAGACAGAGTGGAGAAAGTCAGGTATACGTTGGCCGTTTCGAGCCAAAAACAGTTACGATGTCAACCTGGCCAATAAATAGCAGGGCTCTTGAGGTGTGTTTTGTACTTGTTTTTAACATGTAACTGATTTTGGTCGACAAGTGGCCAGGTGTACCTGATTTTGGCTAAAACCCATTTGTTTTTGTTTGGCTCGTTTCGGTTGTGTTGTTCTGTTTTGCTTCGTTCATTCGATTGTGTGCTGGTTCTGTTTGTACGCTTGCTTTGTTTCGTTTGTTTTGTTTGGATATTTAGATGTTTGTTTTTTTTCTGTCCTTTTTTTTTTTTTTTTTTTTTTTATTTTCATTTTTCTGTTGATGCCTTTTATTTTATTTATTATAGTTGTACCGTGTTTTATACCTGGTAGTTTGTTTTTGGTGCATGGCACTACTATTAATATTAATAATACGGGGGACCATAGTAAATATGACCTACGGTACACACAAAAAACCTGCATATTTCCCTATTTTTACTAACATTATTTGGTCCTGCTTACTATGGCCCCCCGTATCAGTAGTGGCGGCGAAAGCGTGCTGGTGCGTTATGTCCCTGTATCTGGGCGACTGCCACGTGAGCTTTCCTCGTTCGACGCTGCCATCCATATCATAAAAAAAGTCCGCCTCAAAGGCGGCTCTTAGCAGGAATTAGCCCACCCTTCACCCAGCCGCATCTCACGGCGCTTACCGCTTGGCGCAAGCACTATCTTGCTGGTCGGTGAAAACCCGACGAAGAGTTTGAGTGGTTAGTCCAGAAACGGGACTGCAGCTCAAAAAAAGTTTTTTTAGACATAAGACATTCATCTGATTGTTTTCACCCACCTGTACCCCACATTATGTCAAATATTTACGAATGGTGCTCCTTTTTTTATACACGAAAACCCATATATTCTACCTGGTAGTATTTTCACTACAAAAATAGTATATATATATAGTATTTTCACTATTACGGAGGACCACAGTAAATAGGACCAAATATTGTTGGTAAAAATAGCAAAATATGTAGGTTTTTATGTATACCAAAGGTCCTATTAACTATGGACCCCCGTAATAAGCATATTTGATCCTGATTATTGTGTAACCCGTATTACTGTGATACAGTTGTTGTAGATCATACAGTCGGCCGGCTACAACAGACTGATCCCCCCCCCCCCCCCCCCCCATTTCCTGCATTTCGCTTCTCGCCTATCTTTCCCCCCCAGGTACCTAACAAGCAGGACATCGCGGCAATGGCGTGATTTGATTGAGCAAAGGAGAGTTCTGGATTGCTCTGGTTGGGATTGGGGGGGAGAGTCTAATTTCGGCGATTGGATTGAACCGAAGAGAGTCTGGTTTTCGCTCTGATTGAACGCGGGAGGGAGACTGAATTGGACGGGAGAGAGTCTGATCCCTATGATTAGACAAATCGAGAGTCTGCTTGCTTGCTCTGCGTGAACGCGCGATTGTAGTCTCTTCGTTCTCGATGAGTATGGAAGCGTCTGGCTGCTCTGATTGGTCAAGAGAAGGTCTCGAGGAGCTCTACTCCGGCGCTATAGGCACCTACGTTGCCTTTCGGAGGGTAATGAACTCGCCGTGCGGGACTACAGAAGTGACACTTTAGTTTCTCTATCCGACTCCGCTCGCGGTTCCATTAAGGGGGGCTTCTTGTGAGCTTGGTAGCGCGCGGACGTTGTGTCTGGGAGTTTGAGGGTCGGGGGAGGGGGGGGGGGGGGGGAGCGGGCGGGCGGGCGGGCGGAGGGGGAAGGGGCCTCACGGTGTGAAGGCACAAATCGAAACACACCGATCTTTTTGATGCTTCCGACTTCCGCACGGCTTGTTTTGTGAGCACCTTTTGACCTTTTGACCTTGAATCTTGACGCCGCGGTCGGACAGGTCTTGTCTCTCCCCGGGGCGTCAAAGTAACAAAAAAAATGCCATTTTTTTTTTTTCCTTTGTGGAAATCCCTCTTCCATTTCACCAACCGCTCCCTCCCCCGCCCCCGGCTGGCGGTCTACCAGCAGCGCAATGCTCTCCGAGCACGATTCGTACGTACGTGACGTAATGATCACGAGAGGCTTGAATTCGACGCCAATTTAGCCGATGGTACGTTTATTTTTCTATTTTTTTGGTTCGATCAGCGCGGACTTTTTTTCTCGTACTGTAGCTCTTCAGGGAAACATGTCGTATGTGTACCACCACTACGGCTGGAAAAAGTGATGCCTGTTCGGAGCCTGATAATGTGAAAAGTTAGAAATATAATCCCCGTTTTGGCCCGTTTTGGGTCCAGATGGCGTGAAAAACAGGAAAAGATCTACGGTAGTCCCCTTTGGGATTCTGACGATCAGTGATGTATGTGAACAAATGAAAATATAATCGACGTTTTTTGCGAGTCTGATGACGTGAAAAAAAAATGAGAATATCGATCCCCGTTTGGACTCTTTTGGACGCTGTGAAAAAAAAAGAAGTTAGTTGTGATACGCGTTTGTTTGTGAACTCTGGTGATGTGCTAAAAACGAAATGTAACCCCCGTTTTGGAGTCTTACGACGTGAAAAAAGAAAAAAATGGAAACCCTTTGGGGTTCTCTGATGATGTGCAAAATACGATTTTTTTTAGTATATCCCCGTTTTTGTGTCTGACGACGTGAAGAAAGGAATTATACCCCCCGTTTGGACTCCGATGTAAAAAAATGGAAAAATATTATCTCTTTATGTATTCGAGTCGGATGACAAGGGCGCCCGGAAAAAAAAAATGTGAACCGTCACAGATATTTTTTTTTTCGCTGTACAAGGGGGGGGGGGGGGGGGGTTACGAGAACCGAGTGAAAAAGATGAAAAAAAGAATCTTTTTTTTCCTTTTACTGATTTCCATGTATTATGTGATCACAACGGTTGCAACGTTTTTTTTTTTTTTTTCATTCCGTTTACTCTTTTTCAGGGATGCCCCTGCGGATGACGTGAAAAAAAAGAAAATGTAACCACTGTTTAGACTCTTTGGTGATGATGTGGTCAAACGGAAGAACGATCCCCGTTTGGACTCTTGACGCTGTGAAACAAGGAAATCTAATCTTTTGGATTCTTTGAGAAACGAAAATGAGGTAGGGCTCCGCGTTTTGGACTCTGATGGTGTGAAGGAAAGGAAATCTGCATTCCCCCTCTTGGCTCTGATGATGCGAATAATTCTAAATCCCTTTTAAGAATTGGGTTTAGGTTTCTGTTTCGACTAAAAACGAAATCCATTGTGTCTTGCCCGCACTTTTTTTCAAAGCCCTTTTTTTTTCGAAGGCAGTTGTTTGACTTCGATTTTTTTAAGCAGGTTTTACTTTACCTCGTTTTTTTTTTTCCATAATAGCACCTACTTGCCCGTCGTTGGAACATCCAGCCTCGAGCATGCCGTTACGGCTTCTTGTACCCTGGGGACTCGCGAGGGCCCAGTGATTTTTTTCCCAGGGCTGTTCGCGGATCAGGTCAAACCTCACGCATCAGGTCGGGTCGGGTCGGGTCAGCTGACCCGACCAGCCCAGCGATATTTTGGAAGCCTCCTGACCCGACGCGACGCGACCCGTGTCAGTTGAAAACCTCCTGACCCGACCCGACCCGACCGGACCCGCGAGATTTGAAAACCTCTCGACCCGACCCGACCTAACCCGTGAGATTTTGAACACCTCCTGACCCAACAAGACCCGACCCGCCAGATTCCGATTGGCTCGTGAGATACGGGCCATGTCGCGGGTCGGGTCACCTCAACCCGCGAGACCCTCTATCTCGATCCGCGAGTTCGAACCACGGATCCGACCCGTGGGTCGACGCTTCGAAAACAAGGTTATCTCCATTTTTGTACCCCGCCGTGATGTGGCCTGGCTGTAGTGGGTGGGTAGGGATGGATGCAGATATGCGAATATAGATTTGGCGGTGTTTTAAGGTTTCAATATGACTCCAAATGAGTTTTATTCAATTTTTGGTTGGTAAGAGAGAAGCTTTGGGGCGGAAAATCGGGATTTTTTTGAGTTGGCGGATCCGCGGGCCAGATTTGCGGGTCCGACCCTCGGATCAGCAAGAAGCAACTCCCGGGTCATGCTGGCCCGACCTGCGAGTGACCCGTTTTGGGCGGGTCATGACTTGACCCGACCCGGGAGCTTTTCATCGCCTCTGGACCCGTTCTGTGAAATATGAAAATCTCTTGACCCGACCCGACCCGACCGGACCTGCGAGTTTCAAAAAAATCTTGACCTGGTGCTATGTTTAGGGGCAGTATCGACCTCGGGACCGACTACTGCTATGCAGGTAATGCTTCTGGCTCTGCTCTATTACGGGGGACTATAGTAAATAGGACCTACGGTACACACAGAAACCTACATATTTCCCTATTTTTTCTGATAATATTTGGTCCTATTTAATATGGTCCTCCGTAATTGTCTTTCACACAAGGTATTCGGAGGTGGTCATTTTTGTACTGTTGTAGTCGCTTGCTTGCTCGCCGGATGTTCACTGAACGAAGGGGCGAGACATTCATCAGCCAGGCAGGCGATAACTCTTGCCAGCTACAAAGCGGGGACACTTTCTACACATCACAACGCCCCAACAGGGGAGAGGGGATACTATAACACTAGCCCACCCCGAAGAGCCGTATACGCATATTGATAGAAAACTCAGGCAGGCTCGAATAATTCGGAGAATTGATCATAGATGCGGCGCTTCACATCCCACTCCCACACCTCCCTTAGCGAAGGCAAAAACCCCCACAGGAATCCGGCGCGGCGCTTGGTGCTCCAGACGATGCTGCTCGCTTCCAGACCAAGCAGAGTCCTGTGACGTTCAGACTCGATGATAGCGCGGCTGATGAACACGATGGATCGAATTCTGTGGTCGTCTTGCATTTGTTCAAGGGTGACACCGAAACGATTCACACCACTGGCATCGCCGTAGAGGAGGAAAAGGGGGCAGTTCTCGATGGCGGCGTCCCAGTTGGGGTAGACAAGAACCGGGGGCATGGGCAACTCGGCGAGAATTACCCTCACGACGGCTTCCATGGCAGGAGTGAAAACGAACTTGACGCCTTGCTTGAAAAAAACAGTGATGGGGGGCCGTATGCGCTTCGCCATATTCCGCCGGAATTTGCTGCAATAAGAAAGTGCACCCAAACGGGAGCGTATGAGCATCTGTTCCAGGCCCTGCGACATGAGTCTTTTCATCAGCGCTTCCACCTTGCGTACGTTCGGTATGATGCCGGCGCGAGAGATGGTGTGACAGAGGAAACCCGCATCTATGGCACCCATGGTAGCGTTCGAAGGGCAAAGCTTGATATAGTGCTTTTGCAAGCGAAAAAGCAATTCCTTCATATAGGCGCCGTGAAGGAAGGGATCGTCGTCGAAGACAATGGCGTTGCCGAGGTAGGCAGCGGCGCGATCGAGGCCTTTGGTGACCTCGTTGACGATGTTGACGAACCACCGTGGAGAAACTCTGCTTTCTTGTAGCATGTCTAGCTACTCGAAGAGTCGCGTGGGTGAGCAGAAAGCAGTGAGAGGTATCGTGTCCTTGTTCACTGTCATCTGATGGAAATAAGAGACGAAATCGAGGAGCGAAACTATTCGACTGCTGCCGAGTTGGTCGAGGACCTCATCGACGCGGGGGATGAGGAGCTGGCCAAGGATGCTGAGTTTGTTCAGCTTCTTGCAGTTGGCCGTGATGCGGATGCCACCAAGCTACGTCGAGATGTCAACCACTTGGATCGCCCATGGCGATGTGAAGTGTTGGATGAGGCCTGCTGCGAGGAATTTGTGCAAAACCGCGTCCACTTGCTTTGCGGTCGGGTGATTGATGCGATAGGACTGAGACGTGACAGGAGAGCTGCTCGGAGAATATACATCTTGAACAGGAGCAGGGAGAAGGAGCCACAACCACTTGGGGACTTCGAGAAGTCGGAGAACTCAGTCAGAACATCACCCAACTGGCTAATGACGGTCGGCAACCAGACAAGGCCGTCCAAATCAAATATAATTTCGCGCATATGCGACGGCAAGCGGTTCTATTCTTGTACACAGCTCGTGCGCTGGTCGGCGCTCAATCGTTCGAGCAGGTCAGGTGAAGGGGAGCGGTCGGTAGGCCGAGCCGAAGAGGCCGCGGATGGTGCACGATTGGATCCAGGGTAGCGAGGGCTGGTGCGCGTCCAATCAAAGGAGCGGGGACCGGGCCTGGGACAGTGAAGTGGTGAACGACAGTTTCGTAAGGACGTCAAGAAGAAGCCGGAGTGTCGGACAGGGCAGCCTCCAAAGGCACTCGTAGCAGCGGGCTAGGGGAGGTGCCGAGCAGGGCGCCATTCTCCACAAGGTGCTCTTCTGCACAAAACCTCATTGGGCTCGTGCAGCATGTTGACGAGGTAGCAACCCGCAAGGGCAGGCGCACCGTTAGTGCGAGACCAATCGAAATCGACGAGTCGATGGTCGCGATTCAGGGTGATGCAGGTGTCACGTAGAGCAGGTGTAATCGTTTGGGGCGGACCGGAGGGTCGGGAACAGACGCTGGCGCACCATGCCGTCCTTGGAGTGACAGCGTGGGGTCGCCCAATACCCGATTAGGTTTTTGGGGCGGGAGCCAGCGTATGGTAGGAGCGGTCCCGAAACCGCATCCAGCTGTTGCATCCGAGTAGCACGTCGTTTTGCATAGCCTCAGATGGGACGATGTTTGCCTATACGTCAGGTGATGCGGTCGGTTGGTCGTCGTGTAAGAACTGTACGCTAAAGCGGTACTGCAGTGGAGGTCTCAAGAGGCGGGGACTAACCAAAGTCGCCCTACAACCTGGGAGGGGTGTGTCGTTTGCAGAAGGCAGAGGGCAGGACTCGCGCGTTTCATGCTTTCTAACGCGTGGGTGTTGATAAAGGTCCGCGGCAAGCCCGTAGCCAAGAGGGCGACACATCTGAGCTGCAAGGCAGCTGGGCCACTATGGATCTTGGCTTTGGTGGTCAAGGAAGAGTTATCCGTCACTACTAAACCATTACCAAGACATGGCCCTTGCTCGGCGAGTAAGGGAGGGTGCTGACCGGAGAGGGTGACGGGACATCACAGAGAGAACAACATCGCCGTGGACCGATGGCACGTTTAAAGCAGGGTCGGGATATCCCGATGGGAAGGCGGCTGCTGACGTGCCGCTTAGACACAGTAGCTGTCACGTCGAAGGGTCAACTTTGAAGATGCATTATCTACTAGAGGACGAGGCGCCCTGAAGAAACGAGAGTTAGTGGCGCGTCGGAGGCGGCGCGCAATCACGGAAGAGACATTGCACGGTCTGCAGAGTCATGCCCAAAACATTTTAGTCGCGCCACAGGGGCGGCTGGTGTGCGGAAAGGTCGTTGGCCCTGTATCCGATGACTCATGTGAGGTCGTAAGGGCTAGCTCCCGCGAGAAGTCGGTCGCCTGTGTCCTAAAAATGACTTGGCATGGCTGGATTGTGAGAGAACCAGGGGTAAGAGCCAAGAAGCACAATCTTGTCTCGGTCGCGTTCCCACGCGGTGATGTCAAAGTTACGGATTTCTCGTCCACATCGCTTGTGTAGGCGGGGGTGTGACATGCGCATCATGTGTCATAGGCTCTGGTGGGCCCTAAAGAGGCGGCTCGTTTTGGCGGCAAAAAACTGTTTGACGCAGGAAAAAGAGATGCTCTCAGCCGTAAAACAGGAAGACGTCCATTGCGAAAAGCAAGAGGAGGGATCCCAGGTGTCGTGTGTGCAGTATTCTTGGGTAGCATCGAACGCGGTGGTATCCATAGTCGCGTGAGAAAAGGTGTGTGTGTGACAAACACGTCCTAAAAAAAAACAGTTGGGGATCTCTCTCTCTCTCTCTGGGAGACTGGTTCCTGCCTGCTTCTAGACTCGCCGGGCCTCATCGGGGCTGGGGCAGGAGGCGCATTCGCCTGGGCCGGTCGCGTCTGCGTTTCCCGATATATCGCAGGAAGAGGCAGGGGGCTCCGGACCGGTCCACCTTGACGGTGGGCGCGATACCTCCGTCATATAGGCGAGGAGCATTTCACATGCGTCTACATAAAATGGTGTTGTCAACACTGCCCGGGCGGCACGCGGGGTCTATTGTCTCAGATCACCTCGTCACGACTGGTCTGGGCAAGGAGGGGCGCACTATGGCGCCAAGGGCGCAGCTGTGGTTAAGCCCTGTGGGGTACACTTGTCGCCCTGTGCGAGGCACTTGTCTTCCATAGGCTCGTTGGTCGCCGGCGAGACGCCGGGAGCCGAAGAATGATTCCGCGCTTCTCTCTGGTCAAGCTGAATGTTTGGAACTGACAACAATCCGACCATCGTCTTTGATAGTCCGCAGCAGGAGGTTCCGGCCGGTCTTGCGTGAAGACCTCGAGCGGAACACCCGTGACGATCTCGAGGGCCCTGTGTTTCCGCACCCGCACCTCCAGGCGACCCTCACATCTTGGCAGTTACGCCTGGACGTGGTGGGTGCCTCAAATTATGAGGTCGTGTACGTAAGAAGCACGCGAAACGTTACGACTAGTGCCATCAGCGCGAGGACCAAGAGTATTTCACACCCATGATTCTCGCGGCGGAGAGGCTGCGGCTGCAACTATGCGACCGCCTTCGATGGGACCAGGATCGGTACGCATACCCGGTTTTGGCGGATGAGAGCTTACGGCTTCAGAAGAGCGGCCGTCTTCGCGAGGACCAGGAGCAACACGCGTACCCGGTTCTCGCGGCAAAGAAAAGGTAGAACTTGCGGTCTCAACCATGTGACTGTCTTCGCGGGGACCAGGAGCGCTACGCATATCTGATCCCGGCGGTGAAGATATTACAGCTGTAGGAGAACGGCAGTTTTCGCGAGGAGGAGGAACAATACGCATACCCGGTTCTCGTCGTAACGAACATGTGGAATCTGCGGTTTCAACCATGTGACCGTCTTTGCGCGGACCAGAAGCGTTACGCATACCTGGTTCCGGTGGTGAAGAGTCTCCGGCGGCAGAAGACCGGCCGCCGTCGCGAGAACCAGGAGCGGCACGCATACCTGGTTCTCGCGGCAACTAACATGTAGAACTGACGGTCTCAACCATGCGGCTGTCTTCACTAGGGCCCGGAGCGACACACATACCTGGTTCTCGTGGCGAATAATATGTAGCAATTACGATGTCAACCATGTGATCGTCTTGCGGGGACCAGGAGTGGTAGTACGCATACCCGTTTCCCGCGGTGAAGCCCAAACGGTGGCAGTGATGCCACCGTCATCGCGAGGACCAGGAGCGATACGCATACCCGTTTCTCGCGATGAAGCTCATACGGTGGCAGTGATGCCACCATCGTCGCGAGGGCCAGGAGCAATACGCATACCCGGTTCTCGCGGTGACAGCCAAACGGTGGCAGCGATACCACCGTCTTCGCGAGGACCAGGAACGATACGCATCCCCGGTGCTCACGGTGACGGGCATACAGTGGCAGTGATGACACGCCGTTTTTTCCTTCATTTTTTCCCGAAGGGGCTTGGGACTTGAGAGGGGAACATTTTGAGGGTAAAAACGAGACGATTAGGGCAACAACGGCCACTGCGTGGCCGGGGTATGATACAAACTGGTGTCCGAGTGACAATGGTTGATGGAAAGAGCCGTATTACGGCACGGGCGCAACATGGTCCTCTCCGTACTGCTGGGCGCTCGCGCTGCTACCGTAGTACACGGCTGCTAGCACCAAAATTGTCACTATTTCGGTCGCTATCTTCTACACACCCAGAGGGAGTATGCACGGACACGGTACTGCTGAAACACGTCTTTGTTTTCTTCGGCGTGGTCCAATGATACCCCTTCAGCGCCAGGTTGTTGATGATTCGTTGTTCTATTCTAATTTGTTCTACTTTTCCCCTGTCATACGTATTTTTTTCTTACCTGGAGCGATAAGCATACCCAGTGCTCACGGTGACGAGCACACCGTGGAAGTGATATTGCTCAACCACTAGACCTCAGACTATCTCCCGACTAACGTATAGCGTGCTCGTTATGGTCTCTATTAAAAGGAGGTGTTGGGGCCCTTGGACCCGCAAGCGAGGCCAACCTTTTGCTGTGTTTGCATCACACAACGGAATTGCCAAGCAGCAAGGGATTATTGTTTGCCAAAAACTCGGAACGAGATCGTAATCCTTCATAAGTCGCTCTTCACAATCGGCTATTCGATCCCGATCTCCATTCAATCCGCAAAGTTATCCCAAAACAAGCCAATTCAACTCTTGGAATTACTTCAAGTTCACTTTCATGCAGACGTTTACATGTATTTTCCACATATTTCCCCATCGTATCGAATAACCGCCCTGCTCTACCCGGAGCATGGGTGATGCCATCACCCCATGCGGAGCACTTAGATAGCGACCAAAAAATCGTTTGCATACGTAGCTCCACCTCCCTACGCTGAGTGCGGATGGACCTATCTATGATGCTAACCAAACCTGTTACGCCTCCAGATATATCGAAATAAAAAACGAATAGGTTTTGGTCTTATGAATCGTTGAACCACGTCTACGTGCAACGTGAGCATGTGCAGCAGCAACAACAGCAGCACGATCAGGATAATGCAGCCTGCTGCCCGTGCCCTACGACTTCTTGTACACTGTTGCACCACTCTGTGCCGGGATGGAAGGGCCGTCTATATATTAACACCAAAACTAAGAAACCATGCTACAGTAGAGGTGCACCGCTTTAGTTCTGAGGCTCCTGATTTGACCTTAAGGAACTCTTGTGACTCACTCAAAACTGACTCGAAGCAAAATCAAAGTGCAAACCGATGAAAACGTCTTACAGAAAAAAAACCAAGAAGGACAGCATTCCGACGATTTTGGTTCAAGAAGCCCCGTCATTCAGAAAATATTCTACCCCACAAGGGCTAGCTCTATCAATGCACGGGTCTGCGTGCTCAGAGTGGTGGTCCGAACAGAACGTTTTATCACCCCGCCCCGCAATCAGGCAGTGAGTGGCCGATGCCGTTGGCTGCGTTTGACACGTTTCATGTCGTCTTTTTTGCCCCTTCTCTAATAGTCTTGAAAGCGCTGGAGGAGTTTGACGTGCCACATCGGCGACTGGCTGGCGGGATACCAAAAATGGCTGGTAGCGCGCAACCAGGGGGTTGAAATCGGCTTACGGCTCAGAAACTTGTGCCTCCAATGCGAGGAGGATGAAGATGATGGCGGTGGCGATTGTGACGACGACGGCGATGGTGGTGGTGATGGTGATGGTGACGATGGTGATAGTGACGATGGTGATGATAGTGATGCGGATGCTGGGCGAGGGTGATGGTGATGATAGTGATGTGTCGATGATATTGATGATGAAATCACAACAACAATGTAATGTTGATGCTAATGATGCTAACCACGATGATGCGATGGTGACGATCACGATGACGCTGCTGCTGCTGATTTCACTCATGAGGGCCATGATGCTGCTGCCGCTGCTGCTGATGACTATGATGCTCGCTGCCAGTACTACTGGAGTGCGCATGCACGAGGAGAGAAACACATCAGCGGAAATATGACTGTGACGACTGTGGTATATTCTCAACTTCGAAATAGCAGCATCTACGGTCTACTAGCTCTTCGGCAGAAATTGGGGGAAATCTGTCCCCATGGCACAATAGACTCATGCCTTACACCATTGCTTTCGGGTTGGTCGGGTGCCGTGCGGTGATAGTCATACAACATGTATCCACTGCAATGCGAAGTATCATACCAGGTTCAGTACATCCTGCTGTATTTTTTCCGCCCGCCAACTTGCACGAACGCATAGCACAAAATGCGCTGGGATCCCAGTTCACGCGCGCAATCTGCACACGTTGAGTAATTGGGAATTCGGTAAACCTATCACTAATAATGCAGAGGGCAAGCAATTTCAAATCCGATGCCGACCAGCACGACGCACCCCCCCCCCCCCTCACAGCACACGGTACGCACAAGGTGACGCCCCCATTCGTCCCAATTTCTGGCGTCAACACATCGAATTTCCCGGGAAGGGTTTCCTTTCGAAGCCTAACATGCCGCCTGAAACAAGAGTGTTTGTTTTTGCTGGGTCAACCCCTATACGCGAGCTCTTAAAAAATGATCCCGAATCGTGGCACTCGGCTGCATGAAGGCCCTCACTTCTACTTCTGTGGCGTGGCGGAAGATAGCCCTACTGTCTTATCAACACCCACATCAAATTCCACGTACAACGTATCAAACGCATGCACATGTTCAGGATAATACACACTCTGGGTCCAAATATACGAACGTGCGCACGCACGCAGCTCTGGCACTACTACTCTATGTAGTGTCCCTCTCCCTGGCACTACAAAAGTAGCGCCTTGAAGCTTCTCTGGCTGGCGTGCAGGCCATGCCCCGAGGCAAGCAGGGGCAACCCGACCCGGGGTCTCTGCGGAAACAAATTACCGCTACTATTACACTACAAAAACTGCGTCGGGACATCGATCGTGAAGGTGTTGTTTACGGCATACAACAATGAACGGGTGAGTTTCGCACAGTACCAACCCTCTCACAAGAAAAAACCGGGGTACTGGCCCGGGTTACGTAGATTTTTCACTTGAGAAGGGGGGTGCTGCACACTACAGTAGCTTCAGGGTGACCGCTCCCGAGTATGTCTCCCTCCAGGCAATCTAAGGCTTGGATTCCTCCTGGGGGTCTTTCGTATGAGAGCGCATTTAGCAGATATTACGTGGTACTGTAGTGCTTAAAGTTGGACACCAAAACGGGTGCTACGCCAACGATCTACAATTAATTCATGTTCTATGGCTAGTACGTATAGCAGGATAAGCTATTGCCGTAGAGCGTTGGTACACCAAAGAGCTCCAATGCGTGCGCTATGACCTGTGCCAGAAGCTGGTTCTCTTCAAGCCTTGCCGCAACAAAGAGCGACATCGCATAGGCCGATTGCCGTCAAGCGTTGCCACGCCAAAGAGCTACAACGCACGGGCTATGGCCTGCAGCAGAAGCTGGTTCTCTTCAAGCGTTGCTCGGTTCTCGGGGCCGCCGAAACGGACCATCAGTTCCGCAACAAGCACAGCGGGAAGCCGTTCGAACACGTTCACCGTTTCCATGACCACCATGGCCTCCACCGTATCCAGGGGCGAGGTTTCTCGAGCCGACTCGACCGCTCGTGCTCGCACTTCATCCAGCGGTTCCCCTCTGTCAACACCCGCCTCGGTGCACCTCAAGAGGGACTCGAGGCAGGTCTTGGCTATGATGGCCATCTCCTTTTGCAGGCAGAGCATCTGCTCGGTAAGCTTCGGAGAAATCTGCGGCGGTGGAGGTAACATCTGCTGGGGGCGGAGACAAAAAAAAGTGCGCGTAGGGGTCGTGTGTAACCGTAGGCGTCATAGTATTTATGCTGGGGTGGGGTACCGAAACCACATGCATACCAGGTACGGTAGAAACATCTTAATTGGGGCCAATCTCGAAGTATCATGTCACTTGAAAGCAGGGTGCGTTCTTCCCTGGATTCGTGTGACTGATAGATGGAAAGCTGTAGTTAATTGATGCCTTGAGTGAGAAATTGAAAGATATTTTTGGCGTTGTATCGTACTGAGGGGGTTTTGCGAATATAGTGGCAAGTGTCAAACGGGGGCCGGGTGCCGTTCTTCAGTGTAAAAATGGTCACTTTCTTACCTTCGATCAGAATTCGAGCCCGAATCTATTAACTCCCAAGTTATTGTGAGCGCTGTCGAGTGCTGTATTGCGTGTATCTATCTGCGTGTTCTGGCGACACTCGACTCTTTTTTTCATGATCTGATGCCAAGCACGATGGTCGCATGTCAGCGCTGGGGTGGAGTACTCTTCTCTCAGCGCAAGTCTCGTGAAATGGCACAATATTTCCACGATTTGGTGCCGAGCACAAAACAGCACCTTACCCTCACGTGCAGCACTATTCACACTACTGCAAATAAGCCACACTACTGCTGTACGTCGTGCTGTAACCCTAGTACATATGCCAACAACGAACGGCATCAACGGCATCATCGGTCACATTAATAGCGCCGTAATCAATAATAGGACTAATAGGACTACAACAACAACAATAACGCCTACACACTGCAACAAAAAACAGCAACAACAACATTCTGTTTAACATAATATGCAGTCAACAGTAACGAGCCTTTCGTATACAAAATCAACGCTCACGGCAGCCATCCCTTCCCCGCCCCCCCACCCCCCCTCTCCCCCTCTTCCTCAACCCCCCCCCCCCCCCCGCCACCATCCCGCCACCTCCCCCCACCCCCCCACTTGGCTACTTCTCCTTCACGACGAAACATTTTGTGAAGGGGAAATACAATATCTTGCTACAATATATTGCTCTCACCATAATGGCCGGGACGTTTTTAGCTGTCCCCGGCCCGATAAGGCCACCATCACCACCATCATGCATAATATCGGAGCGGCTAAACGATGTCTCGTTGCCTTCCTCGCGTGCCGCGAAACGAACTCGGCGTCTTGGCGGGGAGTTGATGTCGGAGGCTCCCCGGACCCCGTCCGTTTGACGCTCCCTTCCCTAACGTTTCCGTTTGGACCTCCTTTTGAGTTGCTGTAGTCACCGTTTGGACGTCCTGAAGAGTTGCTATTGACTCTAGCATCGCCCATACCCTCTGGATCGTCGGCTGCTGTTGCTGTTGCTGTTGCTGTTGCTGTTGTTGTTGTTGCTGCTGCTGCTGCTGCTGCTGCTGCTGCTGCTGCTGCTGCTGCTGCCACGAGCGGTGAAGTTGACTCGCATACCGCGAAACAAACTCGACCTCTCGGTGGGGAGCTACCACCAGAGGTGCCCGCGGACTCGGATGATGTGGTGGCAACCTCTTCATGGTCGCCGTTACGACGCTCTGACTTGCTGCCGCTAGCACCGCCCACCACGCCATCTGTGCCCTTGGCTGCTGCTAGCTGTGACGTCGGAGGCGGGTGGACCAACGGCACCGTACCGATTGGGTCGCTCTGGCTCATGGTAGAGGCCACGCACTAAGCTCGAGGAGGTCCTTTGATTCAATGCGCAAGCTCGCAGGTCTTGAGAGCCTCCAAGCAGCCAGGAAGCCCTCGCCTAGAAATAGTTCGACAGATACGTAGATGAAGTTTACGAGACGGTGTTCGTGTGGATCAACTGTGGAGCACTTCCTACCAGAAAAGGGACCGTGCACTCTCCCGACAGCATAATCAGGGTCTTATTTCCAAACGTTTCACGCGACATACTGTCACAGCCATTCCATGCCGTGCATGATTTCATTGTCGTCGTTTGTATTGCAGTATGCCCCTCGGCTTCATGGCGCAACACAGCTCTGAAAAATACAAGTTGGAACCCAGTTGGACAGCCAAATTGGGTAGTCATGAGTGCGTACAGCCAAACATGTGACGGGGGAGGGGCGGGGTGCTTCTGAGTACTGGCCACGCAACGGAGGTATACCTCTCGCCCCTCGAGTGATGTTGACTTCGCCGCAGGCACTGAAAGCGCGGGAAAGTTTTTTTTTATGGCAAGAGGCGTAACATCATCATCAGCCGTCGACGAAAACTCAACTATTTGACGGGCTGTTTCCAGAGCGCCCGCCATGAAAACACCCACCAGATCATTCTACAGCGTACACCTTGGTACAAACACTACTGCTGTAGGCAGTGAGCAACTCCACCGGGGACACAATCCAGGGTCAATAGGAGAGACACAACAACGAGGACCTTCGGTTTGTCACATTCGCTCATGATCACTTTTCATTTCCCTCCCGAGAAGGTACACATGCACACAGCAGCGCATACTTCATTCCGAGCTTAATTTAGGGCGGACGCGTGCGACGATGGGAGCGCGTGTCAGTTTTTGGCGCAGGCGTTTCTGGCGCACGGGGCTCCTTAACTCTTTTAACCCTAGCTGCAGTCCCGTTTGGGGGGCAAAACCAGCCAAATTCTGAGGAGGTTGTACCACAAACGGGACTGCAGGCGTCCTATAAGGGTTTTTAGAACCGCAGTTCTGTTTTGGGGACAAACTACTCTAGTTTCAAGTAGTTTGTCCCCAAGTCGGGACTGCGGTCACAAAAGGGTTCATTAGGGGCAATGATGAACTTCCCAATGTCGTGGAAGCTTGTCCTTGGGGTTTATAAACTACTTTTGATTTTCCGTTGTATCCCTACGCCGCATGATAGCCCAGCTGAGACTTTTGGTCCGGGTTCTGTACTGCTTTTTCGTTTTTTTTCTCAAAGTGAGGTTTTAGATGAAGTGTAAAACAGTAACACAGCAGTAGTAGCACAACGACGCTCAAGTGAGCAGGGAGCCTCGGAAAATTATTCGGCAGGTGGCATCCCTACCGTACAGCATGCGCTTACACAACCAATATTATACTCATCTTTCACTCTGGCCGAATATACATAAATAAACCGCTCGGTCTTCATATTATTACGGGGGTCCATAGTTAACGGGACCAAATATTGTCAGTAAAAATAGGTAAATATATAGGTTTTTATGTGTACCATAGGTCCTATTAACTATGGACCCCCGTCATAATATTTAACAGTGTCCTTATATTTCCGACCACGTGTACAGCAGTAATGGTATGTTCCTTTTCGGTGGTGTGAGATTCTTGCTGCGCTCACTTTCCGCCAGGGTTCTCGTTTCGGGCCGAATATCTTCTGAGAGGATATGCATGATACTGCGATAATAGGGGGGGTTAACACTTTTTCGCTTTTTTTTTTTTTTTGGTCCTTAGACGGGAGCCCCCCCCCGCTTGACCGAGGAACTTCTGCTGTACCGAGTATACTTGGAAACATCACCGTTCTTCGTTTTTTAACATTCGTTTCATTCCATGGGATTGCTCTTTCGTTTTTCTCCATGGAAGCACACTCACTCGTGCGGTAAAGGTGCACGAAGTAGCGCTTATTTTTCCTTGGACTCCTAACTTGAATAAGAGCTCTATACGTACTAACTATTAGTTAGTCACTGTTAAGTTACCCTAACACCGAATTTGAGAAAAGGTAAGAACGGCAACCCGATGAGCTACTCGTATATCAAAAGCCTATGGGCAGGTTACATCACGAACTGCAGTACGGACTACTATCACGGGAGTCCATAGTTAATAGGACCTATGGTACGCATAAAAACCTATATGTTTACCTATTTTTACTAACAATATTTGGTCCTATTTACTATGGTCCCCCGTAACACGCACGATGCATTGTCGGAGAGCAAAATAAATAATAAAACAATATGGTCGAGACCCAAACGATATTCTAACGATACTGGGCCAAGGAGCCCGGTCAGTCCCAGTGACATTTTTGACCAAACAAGTGCTACCCCTATTCCTATCGTAAGACGTGTCCATGTGTCTGTTTTTTGGGTGGGGCATAGAGCTCCTCCTCAAGTAGGGAAGTAGCTTCACCATTCTCGGGTGCACCCCTACCTATAATACCGTGTAGTGTTCCCGGTACGAGTAGCATGCCCCAGACACTCGCGCGGCCGAAAGCAACATATACTTTTTTTTCCAAATATTATTATGCTGCGAGACCGTGCGGTGGCATGCTTATTCGTGGGGTATCATAGCGCGAAGAAACCCTCGTTGCCGACAAGTTCCCGCGAGTCCACTTGATACCAAATAGCCCCGCCCTCTACATATACACAACTCCCCCCGGAAATTTCACTGCTGACACGTGTTTGCATCTCCCGTAGATCGTACATGTTTTGTGAACGTTGTGATAATTGCTGTAGCTGGTAAAGAATGCCGTTGCAAAACGCAAATCGCGAATCGGATGCCTGGCATCCTGTATAATTGTGGTGGGTATGATACTACTGTACTGTAGTTCAGTTCGGTTCATTTCAGGAGCCCCTCGTCAGCCATAAATTTGTTGGATCGCGATCAGCAACCTACAGAGTGGCATGGATCATAGCCCTTAGTACGAGTGCTCCTATGAACAGCCAGACACCAGATACTGCTGTGTTCGTGATTCAGTACGACAGCAGCAGGTAGTACTCAGTTTTTTCGAGGCCGATCGATCCCTGCGGAATGCCAACATATTGGGTAATCGCTCGATGCGCACCGAGCACTGTAATAGTCCTAGCACGGCTTGGCCGGTGGAAGACGCGCAAGAACCGAATGATCGACCAAGTAAGTAAATCCACATGTTCTTCACCAACAGCTATAGCCGTAATAGCTGCTGGCAACTGGCAAACCAACAGGGCGTTGGGCAAGTTGCATTATTGCACGCGGCGCAGTGTACGTTGATCTCTCATTCGTGCGGCAAATCGTGAGGATCAGTCATAATTTGGTACGGCATAGTATTACGTACATACTACGTACGTAGAGTACTTACAGACTTGTGTGTCTACTCTGTGTTAACATCGCGAGGGTTCCGCGCCGCAAGAAAAGCATAGAGGGCTCAACCTTTACCGTCCACGTGGTAAACTGCAGCAAAGTACCGTCACACGCTATTAATAACAACCGGTCATTGTTGCAGTCCGCCCGACAAGCCCAATCATAGTACGTATTGCATCGCATCGCATCGCATCGCATCGCATCGCATCGCATCGCATCGCAATTTCACCTGTGCCTGGATTGATCGGATGTACGAGTATGTTTCACAGGGCGAGACGCCCGAACCCTTTTTTCGTTGTCCTCTTTTTCTTGACCGGAAGGAAGCTCAATGGCAGCGCGAGACCAATTGCCCTCTGTTGGTGTCGCCTGGGTACGCTGTGCCTGTGAGACGTGCCGCGCCACCGATTTACTGAACTTACTCTATTTTTTTTCTGTTGAGACTTGGTTGAAAGGGGAACGATTACTACTACTGCTGTTGTGGCAGCGCGCGTATGTATGTATGTATGTGTGCCGCCAAACCCACAAACCGAAATAAGTGCGTGTCGTATCATACATCTGCGCGTACCAGGTATAATATATCGCTTTTAAAGTAGCTGGTGGTGGCGTCTTTTGATTGGATTCACTGATGATTTTATTTTTTTTCGTTGGTTTTTTTTTGTTCGTGTTTGCTCGTCCTGCCTCTTTTTGCCACCTACCTGTGGGTACTCTATACTCGAGTCTGCTAAACGATTACCTCTGTTGTAATAGTTGTACAGACGATGCTCACTACAGTACGTACTTGTTTTACGATCCCATCTGCAGTAAACATACCTCTGTTGCTCTTGACAGTTGATTTTTGATGACAGGCAGTTCTACCCTACGTACGTACCTGGTATACTGCTGCTGCTGCTGTATAGACGTACTGTAGATCAAGATCGTACCGAAACACACGTTCGCGAAAAAAAGTGAAACCGTCGAAACGCCGACCAAGTTCACCAGAACCAAGATACTACTAGCCGTAGATCCATAACCAACATAAAACACACCCATCCCCCGAAAACATGTACGATTAGATATACTGGTACTCACAGTAGCTGTACTTCTACTTACTGCCGTAGCCGCCACAACATACATACGCGCTGTTAAAAAACGGTGTATGTATGGTGCTAAACCGCCAAATATCCAACGAACATCATCAACCGAAATATTCACTCCTGGATCTACGTATATATACTGTCCGAAAATGTCAGGAGCGTTTTTAAAAATGATATTTTTGCTCTGCACAGTAATTGACATGGAAATACTGAAACAACTGCTGCTGTTGTAACCGTCCTTATATGCACGGACAGATTGGTACAACACCCTGGTGCATTCTTCTTATCTAAAGTCTACGTAAACACACCCACACACACCCACCCTTTCTTGCAACTAGCAGTACTTTTATTATTCAGCCGTAGGGCACTCGTACAAATTACGCGAACGCACTACTTTTAGACCCAAGAAACAGCAAGCAGTACTTTTATTCAGCCGTAGGGCACAGATGACGCGAACGCATTCCCCGACCGAAGACACGTCTCAGAAACGAATGAAGTCCGCGCTACTATTAATAGTATACCCAGCGTTCCGCCTCCTACAATTTTGTTTGGTCTGTTGGTCAACCGAAAAACTTGTCGTTTCGTTCATTGTCGCGCTGCCGATTTTTTTGTACATTGAGCTTCGAACTCCGGCGACTATAATGCCAACCATTTTCGCACATTTGCCGCCGACCGATCGATGGAGGCCTCTATCGGAGCGCCGCGTTCAGCAAAAGGCACAGGCATCGCGCGGAACCAGAAGCGGCACTACAGTAGGCCGATAAGCCGACAAGGAAAACATCAAAGGGCTACAACAACTCTCAGTTGTATTAGCTTACCGTTTTCGGGCGAGTAAACCGAATGGCTGGGATAAATATTACCAGATACGTACCTACTACTGTATGTACTGGTAAGATATGACCCGCCGCATTATTTTCTTTTCGACATGCATGTACCCGGGTGGTGCGAGACCGTGGAAACCTCAGCCACCATAAAATAGCATGTGTGATGCGAGGGAGGATGCCAGACGAGTCATGCGCACCAAGAAGGACAAAGCCGCGTGGAATACGCTGAGGACGGCGTGCGCGAATCTCCGAAGGGCGATTAATGCAGCGTTGCACGCCTACTATAGTACCTGCCTGGAACGGAGAGACTCCCCGCCGACTACAACCAGCGGGGTTTCTACCAACACTCAAAGGGCACGGTGGGGTTGGACGGTCGAAAGGCGAGAAGCGAGCAGTTTATCCGGGACGAGGATGGCACGCTAGTAAAGGACAAGGTGCACATTCTTGAACGGCGCGCGAGGTTTTTCGGCACCCTCTTGACCACGAAAGCTTGACTTAACCATCAGCGCCCTATTTCCACAACGGCCGTTGGCACCATCGCTTGGAGATGAACCGACCATGGATGATATGACGGCGGTAATCCGGGGTATGCCAAACTGGAAAGCGGTAGGACCAGACTCCCTTTCGGCAGAGTTACTGAAAATCGACCACCCCGAAATCATCCGATACTTTCACAACCTACTTGTCATCGTGTGGAGAACGGGTGACGTCCCCCAGCATTGGAAATATGCGACCATTGAGGCCCTTCAGAAAAAGAAGGATCGCTCTGATTGCAAAAAATACTGAGGGATTTTGCTTGTTGCCCATTCAGGCAAAGTTATGCTGAAAATGGTCACGTCTTGCCTCAGCAACTACTGCGAGGCCGAACGGATAGTCCCCGAGGAACAGTGCGGCTTTCACCCAGCAAGATCAACAGTCGACATGCTGTTCGTCGTGCGCCGACTGCAAGAACTCGGACGAGCTAGAAAAGCTCCCCTGTACATGTGCTTCAATCTGCAGAAAACATATGACTTCGTCGACCGAGAGCTTTTGTGAGTGGTGCTCGCACGCTTCGGCGTACCAGAGAAGATGCTAACCGTTATCTGCCAGTTCGATGACAGCATGCGAGCACTCGGAAAGGTTTGACGCCACTCAGGGGCTGCAGCAAGGACGTGTGTTGTCTCCGCTTCTGTTCGATGTCTTCTTTGCTGCTGTTGATCACGCCATGCTGGTACGCTTCAGCGAAGACCCAGATATTTTGAGGGACTTGGTTCACCTCGAGGAGGACGGGGTGAAGGTTGACCAACTGACTTGCCTACGGAGGGCAGTACGGGGAATGCTGTACGCGGACGATGCAGGCATTGTGTCTAAGTCAGCGGAAGACTTTGCGAAGACGATGACCGTCACTATGACCGTTTTCAAAGTAGCAGGCCTCACCGTATCCGAAAAGAAAACGGAGACCATGCCGCCGCGGACACTGAACCACTCCCTCCAGACCTCACCGCTCGTCGTCCAAGCAACGGGACAGAGGTATAGGCAGAAGGTCGATGCTGTTTTTGTACCTGGGTGGCTTTGTCGTCACAAGCGTTGACATTGTGCCAATAGATCACACGACGGATCCGACTCGCATGAGCATGCTACAATCGGTTCAAATGGGAGCTGTATGACATGGAGGATGCCCCGTTCACTTTAAAAGTGCGCATGCTCAAGACCGAAGTAATGGAGACCCTGCTGTGTACGGGCGTGTGACGTACACTCTTGGCCAGGAGCACTTCGCTGAGCTCCGAACGGGACACCAGAAACTCCTCCTATGGATCATTGGCTTTCAGAGCCGACAACGCAATGACCATCTCATGTCGTACGCCAAGGCCCTCAAAAGGCACATCGCGAGAGCGTTGAGACGACCATCTGCAGACGACGCCTGTTCTTTGCGGGGGCCGTACAGCGGATGACCTGTGAGAGGCTGACCCGCCGGGTGGTATTTAGAGCGATGGCTGGTGGGGAGAACCTAGGATCAGGCCGACCAGAAAATATCGCTAAATTTCTAGCAGAAAACGTCAGGGTTTTTCAAGCCACCGAGGGGTCCACGGAAAGCTCCCCTTTGCTGTTCGGAGTAGAGACGGTGTTATGGCCGAGGGCGGCCAAGAAGAGCGGGAAGCGGTACCGGGGGGTCGTCGAAGCGGCAGATTGTTTCATGGCGAGGTGACAAAGGGACGAGGCGCAGAGAAGCCGGCTGCGCCAGGCAGCCGAGGACGCCAAGAGCGGCGACAAGGGGTGAGGGGGGGGGGGGGAGCAGCCGTACTGATACAGCCGTCGACGAATGCAGCAACGAAATGATAAATCGGGTGGCTAGGTATTGGTTCGACTAGCTCTTGACGTGTTGCAGATGTTTGTTTGTTTCTTGTTGAGTTGTTCAATGGGAGGGGGGGCGCGATAGCGGCAGTACTGACACTTGGCACCGCTATGACGAGAGTAGGAACGAGACGGCAAAGGGTGTGGCTAGGTTCCCGAAACGATTTTCTAGGTCAGACGGGCACCCATGTTACTACCACCGCCTGGAGTACGATGTTCTCTTTTTCTCCTCGCTTCCCTCTTCTTTCTTGCTTTTTGCCTTGTCTCTCCCTTTGTTTCCTTTCCCTTCCCCACAGTCCTATGCCAGTATCTCCCCCTCCTACGTGTCGCTTTGTCCGTGCAGCCGCTTTGTATGTATGATTTCCGTCTATTAATATTAATAACAGCCTTTCTGATCTCTTTGCATCATTTGTATTATTTTTCATTTCAGCATTTACTTGTTTTGTTGTTTTTATTTTCTAATCTTGCGTATGTTGCTGCGTTCTCACATCATGTACGCTGGCATTTCATTTGCTAAAGCCATGTATTAGTGATTTTTTTTGTTCAAGGTCTTGCTCTGTCTCACAGTCTGTGACCACATAACTAGTATCTCTCTAGGATAATGAATCAGGACGGACACTAGGCAGGTCGACAACACACACATGTATCGTCCCCTACTCCCCCTTATATCCGCCGCATTCTCTTCTTCTAAACCTCGAAAATTTACACACTGAATGACAAGGGCATTTATAGTCCACTTCACACACCATAAACCAAGAGCTTTCCAGCAGGCAGCATCTGGTGCCTACTGTTTAGCTTGTCTGCCTTTTAGCTGGCTTGCTTGAGCGAGAAGACTGGCAGTGATCGACCGCTTCGGCGCTGCCCCTTGTTGCGGATAGAGACCTGGACAGCAGAGAGATGATAAGGTGAGACTCACAAGATGTCTCAAGGTTGAGTCCGTGTCTTTCGTTGGCTGTCTTTTCCCTAAAGATTTTGACTCGGGTCGTGCTCTGCGCTCATTCACCAATCCACGCCACGTATGCGGCAGTGCCCAGCTCTTTCGTTTTCCACATGGCGTGGTGGTTGGCAATCGCAAGCGTTTCTATGTGACATGTACCAGGTGTGACTACGCGGTACAGCAGGAAACCTTGGGTCTCATGTATGTGTACGTCTTCAAGGCTGCGCTCGGGAAGGAGTGAAGGGGTTGCGGAGTTGAGTGACTACTTACTGTAGGGTCCTCATTACTATGTGTTGTCGTGGGTGGTAGGGATGCAGGCAAATGCAGAGTACTGGAAATTCGATGGCTCGATGGTGCACATGCTCTGGGAAGGGGGGGAGTGCTCGACAGATATCATCATCACTACGATTGTTGTCAATGTGCACGTTATTGCATACACATGTCGGTTACATAGCACTACTTGCTAGACCACTCAGTCAGCGGTGACTGAGCGGTCTAGCAGGCAGTGCCAGCGGACTGAGTGGTCTGGCAGGTAGTGCTATATAATCAACAAAATATATGGTTTTGGAGTTCGTGGACTCTTGTCCCCCTCCCAGTGATCTCCGTCCCCCTCCCCCCACCCATCGCCTAACGCCACTAGTGTCTAGAGGCACACTATCATAGTCACTCGTATTGTCTCCAGCGCGCACGCTGGAAAAGAACAAAATCCGGATTCGACGAGATTTGAACTCCCGGCTCACTCTTGGGAATAATGTAGCACTACGCACTGGAGACAAAACGAATGGCTATGTTAGTGTGCCTCTAGACACCAGGAGCGTTTGGCGACGGGAGGGCCCCGGAGATCACTGTTACCAAGTCGACGAGATTCCACGAACTCTAAAAACATTTTTTTTTTGTTGATTATACATCACTAGCTGCTAGGCCACCTATTCGACGGCGACTGAGTGGTCTGGCAGGTAGTCTTATATAGCCAACAGCATTGTTTCATCGTCACGACATGCATGATCTTGTTGTTGCCACTTTCGTTCAGCTATCAAATCGTGTGCATGCTGTGTTGGTCTCCTGCTGCTGAGTAAATATTTGGTGCAATACGCTGGAGCGTATCAGCGTTTGGGTGCGTGCTGATCCTTCTTTTGAAGGTCTCCCAGCATCTGTCCCTGGGCTGCCGTTGCTGCTCGTGGGTTGATGCTCCTCGTCTCGTGGTTGATCGTCAACCTGTGGTATTTATAGTGACATCATCAATGAGCGAGTAGTTTCCGCTTTGGCGAGGTAGTTTTTAAATCCACGCTCTCAAGACGCAGCCCAAACGTGAGCCATATTGTTCGGCGTCTTACAACCTCTGCAAGCTTCTCCGAGCTTGCTCGTCTTCCTGTCCTTGTGCGCGCCAGCTCTCGTAACGCTTGGGTATACCGCACCCTACATTTACCGGAGCTTTGGCTATCAAGCCCCATTTAGTTAGCTCATATGACTCGAATAATTAATCATGCCAGTCCACGCAAACACAATCTTCCAGTCGCCTAAAAAACAGGAAAAGGTCTGATCAGTATGTACGTCCCCGGTCGAGCTCTAGGCTTGACTACGGAACTCTTCGAGTGGCTCTTGATGGTTGTCTCCGTTCGCATATGGGCTAATCCTGCTAGTAGCCAGGTTTTACTATCATGCACTTCGTAACGTCGCCCTTATTTGCAGAAGTTGGGACAGACCCGACACAATACTTTTCATCTCTCGGGGTTAATGTTGGCAGCCATCTCGTTGACGAGAACTTCAATCTGGTCAGCGTGGGCTCGGGCGCCTGTGAGTCGAAGCGGCTGGCGCGCCTTTGCGATAAAGTTATTATTTTGTTTCTCATTGCAACGTGTACGTGTTTGCCTTCAGGAGCTCGATAACAGAAAAAATACCCCTCCACCAACCTCCACTGATAGTTTTTAAATACCAGCCACGTCTCGATCGGCCACAAAGCGGCGGACACTGCTTAATTACCGTAGCTTTGCTTCAGCGAGACAACACCAAGGAATATTGGCGTGGTTAGGACTCTCTGACCTTTCACAGGGTGCTACGCAGTCAGGCGTGACCTATCATGACAGGGGGCATATTATAATGCATTAAATATCAAAATAGGAGTGAAGCTGAAGGTGGGCAGCGACCTCGGTGTGCAGCGTTCCGGGTTGGTGTTGACGCGACCTCTGGCGAATTTCCCATTTTTCATACTACGTGCCCCGAGCCATACCGGTTATTATTGCAGCAGCCGTGATACGAGTACAGCACCCACCCTCGTCATGATGTAGAATGTTCATTTCACGCACGACGAGCGTGCACAGTTGAGCCCATTGCCTTTATCGCGACGTGCCCGGCTCCCCTCCTGAACTGTCCCAGGAATTTCACCGCCGCAGTCCTCGCCGACAATGAGGCACTGCTCGCGTGTCTCCCTGTTCGCGGCAACCGAGCGTCAACGTCGAGGGCAACAGGACGTCGACGTATTGCAAAAAAGCATGCGGAGGGCCGCATGGTCCACGTCTTCGCTAGGCGTTGTTCGCATGACTCCTGCACGCGGCATCAGGTCTTCAACGTGGATGGCAACAGGACGTCGATGTACTGCAAGGAACATGCTGAGGACGGCATGATCAGCATCGTCGCTAGGCGTCGGTCACATGGCTTCTTCACGAGGGGGCCGATATTCAGAACTAAGGACAACAGGACGGCGGTGTACTGCAAGCAACATTCGCAGGACATCATGGCCAACATCCGCAGAAGGCGTTGCTCACTTACCTCCTGCACGACGGAAATGAGCTTTACCATCAAGGGCAGCAGGACGGCGGTCTACTGTAAGCAGCATGCTGAGGACGGTATGGCGAACGTGCCCTGAAGGGCATTGCTCACAGGACTCTCGCACCGACGAACCGAGCTTCAACATCGAAAGCATCAAGAGGGCGGTGCACTGCAAGTAGTAAACTGAAGACGGCATGGAAAACGTCGGCAGCAAGCTGTGTTAGCACAACTCCTGCGTCAGGCTGCCGAGCTTCTACGTTGAGGGCGGCAAGACGGCGGCGTACTGTAGGCAACACGCAAAGGACAGCATGGTAAATTTGAATAGCAGGGGTTGCTCCCGTGACTCTTGCACCAACGAACCGAGATTCGGCATCGAGGGCAGCAGGATGGCAGCGTACTGCAAGAAACATGCTAGAGAGGGCGTGGTGAACGTCTGCTCTAAGAGTTGCTCGCATGACTTTTGCCCAAGGAAACCGAGCTTCAACATCGAGGGCCGCAGGATCGCGGCATACTGTAAGCAACATGCTGAAGAGGGCATGGTCAACATCTTCTCCAAGCGTTGCCAACATGAATCTTGCTCGAAGGAACCGAGCTTCAACATCGAGGGCAGCAAGGTGAAAGAAACATGCCGAAGACGGCATGGTGAACGTCCGCAAAAGACATTGCTCACATGACTCCTGCACGCGGCATCCGAGCTTCGGCCTCCAGGGCAGCAAGACGGCGGCGAACTGTAAGCGACATGCTGAAGACGACACGATAAACGTCCGCTCTAAATATTGCTCACTTGACTCCTGTGCGAGGGTACCAAGCTTCAACATCGAGAGCAACAAGAGGGCGGTGTAAAGCAAGCAGCATGCTGAAGATGGCATGGTAAACGTCCGCCGCGCGTTGTCGCATGAATCCGGCATCAGGAAATCGAGCTTCAACGTCGAGGGTAGAAAGACCGCGGCGTACTGCATGAAACATGCTAAGGACAGTATGGTGAACGCCCGCCTCAAGCTTTGCTCACATCACTCCTGCACGCGGCTACCAAACTTAGGCCTCGAGAGCAGTAAGACGGCGGTGTACCGCAAGCAGCATGCTGAGGACGGCATGGTGCACGTCTGCAGCAAGCTTCGTTTGCATGGCTCCTGCACGAGACAACCAAGCTTCAACATCGAGGGCAGCAATATGACTGCGGACTGCAAGCAACGTGCTGGAGGCGGATTGGCACACGTCTGTACCAAGAGATGCTCACGTACCGCTTGCACCAAGCGGCCGATATGGGGTGTGCTGGCCGATGGTGCGGCCATTGTATGCACTCACCATAAGAGCGATCTCTTGGGCGGCCTGGCGATTAACTCCACACCAAAGAGCATGATCGCGGGTTGTCGGAGACTATCATGGTGGGAACTCGTGGGGGAAGCAGCCTATCCACTGCCGTGATCATGGCTCCCTCATGAACGGTTTTATATGGGCGCGGTCGAAACCGCTCGCAACAAGAGTAGTTGTCCTAGGCCATGTTCCGGTGCCATGATGGGCCCCTCGTCTCACGTTAAAGCTGAACACTGTTTTGGACAGCTTCTGAGTGAGCCAATTTTTGATTTGTGTACTTCAAACACAGGAAGGGGGAATGGGAAAGGCTACATTGCTGTAGTGGTCGGCCTTACCCGCAGCAAAAATGTGTTCCCTTGGCGTTAGCCTCACTTTTAATTCCGCGAGAGGGTTTTGCTATATCACTTGATGATGTCAAACATATGGTATCTGTTTAGACACCAGGCAAATCAAGCGCAAATGTTACATAGTCCACGGCTGGGATAAACAAGCTCCCTCTCCGAAATTCACCCCCGTTCCGGTAGTTCCATGGGTAGGGGTATTGCCTATGCTAGCATAAAGCCGTGTCTCGCTTGTCGGGCTGGGTCGAACACTGTGGCCATTTCAACCGGCATCGGTTATTATGTAGTCAGCAGTGCTTTAGTCACGCTTGAATATGTTGCCAGGAGTCGGCAATCAGCAGTTAATCGTGCTGGACGATGTGGTTGAGTCGATCGTCGTGTTGCGTCACGAACGTTGGGGGGCAGGACAGCCGTTCCGGATACTGACTCCCGGTCGTGCATCTGATCAAGAGGGATGGCGGGAAAGGCGCTGTGACACCAACGATAACACCGTTTTCTGGTGGAGATGGCTGGCTGAAATCAAGAAGTCACGCTTAGAGCTGTGGCAGCGACAGTGCCGCTGTCGCGGTCCTAACTGCCGCGGTTGTACCCACAACAGTTTGCGTCGGAGGGTAAGGGACACTTTTGGTGGACATCCACCATTTATACGAAATACTTTTAAGGCTTCCGTCAGGAACATACTTGCGCTTGCGTGGATTAGGTAACAGTGTCCACGATCTCGATGCCTTCCATTCGTGCCGAACGGACGCCCCCTCAGGATGCAAGGTCCCGACAAGGTTGCACAACATATATTTTGATCAACCTCATTCCATGGAACAGCCTTTGAAAATTATACGTCAGATCTCGGTTAGATAAACTGCCACAATTACGACTTCATGCTGCACAAATACGTCTGCAACGAATAGGTGCTCGAGGCATTGAAACAGCGTGCTAAGGTCCGGTAAACTTGACGTCGCGCGGGGGTTCGGGCGTTTTCATGCCTTGGTAAGGTGTCCCACACGGCCGTCGGGCTCTTGGATGTTGTCAACTCCGAGCGTTCTCGACGTTTGGCGTTCGCTTTGTTTTTCGAATTAGTCCTGCGGGTAGCGTCGGGTCCCAAAATTCGCGGCAAGGGGGGAGTCCGTCCAACCGTGCACGCGAGGAGTGTGAGTGTTCCCCCAGACAGGTATTTCAAAAGGCTGCGGCGACACTATCGTAGATTTAATGTTTGTGCAGCAGTTACGACAGCGCCCTTAATGCGCACCTAGTACATATTGTCGTGGCAATAATGGCGAGAGACGTCCCTCATTCGTCGACGGAAGGGTAACCCCTACCGGTTGTGCTCCAGTGGATTTGGGAGCTGTGGTCCCAGAGAGAGGCGAAACGTGTTGGCTTCGAAATTTTGCGCAATGGTATTATAGAGTTGGAAAACGATTACGTACTGCAAGAAAAATGCTGAGGACGGCATGGTGAACGTCCACCGCAAGCTTTTCTCTCACCAATCTTGCAATAAGCGGCCGACTTGGCGTGTGCTGACCGATGGTGCGGCCACTGCACGCACCTGCCATGAAAGCCATCTCTTGAGCGGCCCGGCGTTGAACCTCACGGAAAAAGTGCAAGATCGCGGGTTGCCGGAGAGTAGCACGGTGGGAGCTTGTTGGGAATCACCCTACCCACCGCCATGATCATGGCTCTCTCATGCACGGGCTTGTGTGCACAGCCGGATCCGCTCGCGACAAGGGTAGTCGTCCTACGCCATCCAACGTTTCCGTCAAGGGCTCCTCATGTCTGGTTGAAACTGAGTGTTCGTGTTGAACGTTTTCACATCAACTGCAACAAAGTTTTTTGTACTCAAGACATATCTCTACAAGACTTTAATAAGCGGTGTAAAAACCAGGTTTGATACTCTTACCAGCAAGAAGCATCTCCCTTGACGTTTTCCTCACTCCTGTCCTCGCCTATTTCACTGTCTGGACTCTTACAGATGGTACCTGTTTGGACCCGAGGGGATCCAGTAAGAAGTTGACGTCATCCGAGGCGAGGATAAACAGGCTCTCTCTCCGAAAACGAACGCCCGTTGTGGTGTTTCTCGTACAGAGGGATACGGCCTTCGCTACCAAGAGGATCTTTCGCGATGATTCGACTAGGGTCGAAAGCTGTGGCCTGTTCAACCGGCATCGGCTACGACGTAGCAAGCAGCGGTCAACGGCGCGGAACGATGCAGTTGAACTGGCGATCGTGGAGCGTCCCGAACGTGGGATTTGACAAGGTGGCAGGAAGACATTTTCTAACAGTGAAATTAATAGGCTCTCCAACTGGAGTAAAACGAAAGTCGAACAAAAAATTGAAGCATGTCGCCTGGGTCCACCTGATTATTTGGTAAATGGGTGGAAGCTTCCACTCAACTTCCAAAGCTTCCATTTCGAAGCCAAAACACTTCCAAAACTTTCAATTTGACCTCCAAATGGAACTTTCTAATTGCCAAATGGAAGTTATGGAAGTCAAAATGGAAGTTGTGGAAGTCCAAATGGAAGTTGTGGAAGTCAAAATTGAAGTCGGGTGGAAGCTTCCACATTGGCTTCCAAAATTTCCAAAGCTACCATTTTGACGTCCGAAATCTCCATTTTTACTTCCAAATGGATTTGTTTGACTTCCAAACGGAAGTTTTTGACTTCAAAATGGAGGTTGTGGAAGGCAAAATGGAAGTTTTGGAAGTAAAAAATGAAGCACCCAGTGGTAATCAGCCCGGAATATTTGCCGACATTTGCTGATCTCTCTGGCGCGTGCACTGGGCGTCCAAATTCGCAATAGATGGCATGTAGTCGCGGATTTGTTTTCGTCCATGGTCGACCAAGATCATAGAGAACTGCTTTTGCGGCTTCTGCTCTTGCTCGCTGCTCTGTACATGACGGCATCTCTCCTCAAAGTGATGTCATTATCATGGGTGCTGGCATAATATTAAAGTGTTGCAATTTATCACACCACTCATCGGCCTCTGCGATAGCTCCATTTCTCTTACATACAAGCTGGTACACCGAAACGTATGATTGCGAGTTCCGAAAAACTACATTCGCATGGCCACGTTTATCTATGAAATACGGGAGTACATGGAAGTGAGTGAAATGCGACTGAAAGATTTGTAAGTGTAGTGGAAGTTAAACAGAATGTTTGCGGTGAGCTTAAGCTTTATCTTTACCAATCCGCCGGAGGATAAAAATACAATCAAACGAACAAACAGAATATTTGCTTTACATCCACTCCAAACGGACGCGGATGAAAGTTTACCTGAAAACTGTAGTAAAATATAAATGTTGAAAGTTGAATGGAGGTCGATGGAAGCACGTGGAAGGAGGTGGAGGTTAAGTTTGCGCATGGGAGAAGATAGAAGGGTCTGCGGTCGTACATGGAAGTTTTCCATAGTCATACAAGTCATATACAAGCTTTGGAAGTAGAACGGAAGTGGATGCAAGTACGTGGAATTAGGCCGATATCCCACTTGCATATGGGAGTGGATAGAAGCGTCTGCAGACGCAGATGGGAGTTTTCCATGGTAGTAGAAGGCAAACATATTTATTGGGAGTTTAAAGGAAGTGGGTGCAAGTACGTGGAAGTACGTGAAAGTATGTTGAAGTTATACTTGCTTTCGAGAGTGTATGGAAGCTTCGGCGAACGCTGATGTGAATTTCCGTGCACGTAGGGGTTACACGTAAGTTTGGAAGTTGGATAATTGGAATAAGATGTAAGTGAGTGAGATAAAGTGGACGGTAAGCTTGAATATGGGAGTGGATGGAAGCGTCTGCAGACGTAGGTGGAAGTTTCTATTGAAATGGAAGTTAAACGGAAGATAAATAAGTAAACTGCAACCATGGAAGTTTAATAAAAGTGCGTGGGAAGTACGTACAAATAGGTGGAAGTCGCGCTTGAATATGGGAGTGGTCAGAAGATTCTGCGTACACAGATACGAGTTTCGTAAAAATAAAAAGTAAAATGGAAGCTTTGGTAGCCAAGCGTAAGTCCTGCAAGTTGAATGGAAATGGATGCGAGTAAAGTGGAAGTAAGCAAGTAAATGGAAGTTACGGTTGAGTATGGAAGTGGACAGAAGATTCTGCGGACGCCGATGGATGTTTCCTTGGAGGTAGAAGTCCAATGGAACTTGTAGACGTGAAGTGGAAGTGGGTGACAGTAGGTGGAAGTATATCAGGTGTATGGAAGTTTAGTGGAAGCTGGGCAAAGCTTCCACCGGACATGACCGTGGAAGCTCCCACTTTTGCTTCCACTTGCTTCTAACTTCCACTGGCTTGCATTAGCTTCCAAAATGGAAACTTCCGTGGATTAAATGGAAGTTTCCACTCGACTTCCAAAACTTCCATTTGGAAGTCAAAAACTTCCACAACTTCCATTCGGAATTCAAAAACTTCCATTTGGTAGTCAAAACTTCTATAAACTTCCATTTGGAAGTCAAAATCGAAGTTTTGGAAGTTTTTGACTCCCAAACCGTTTGAAGCGTCCACTCATTTACCCAATAATGAGGACCACCGGGGTTGCCGCCTCGACGAAAAAATGAAACACGCTGCCCCAGGCGTGACTCACGAAATACCAAGAACAATCGGCAGGGCGTCAGCGTCGACGTTGCAACCATAACCGGGGGTAGATGACACGGAGACGAGCCGATTACGCCAAGCCCCACCTACACGGGTGCCGTGTGGACCAAACGCCATGATTTGGCTTACGTGCTGTGATTTGATCAAAACAATCAGACACAATGACCCCCTTCCAGCATCTCGTTTTATTGGATACGTATTTATCAAGACCACGCACGGAAAGCAGTAGATCATACCTATAATCTACGTTGCGGCCGCGAGCAGGGGTAGCTGACATGGGGCCAACCCGGTTGCGCCGAGCCCCACCTCCGCGCGTGCCGTGTGAACCAAACGCCACGATTGGCTAACGTGTTGTGTTTCATAGATCAAAATAACCAGAAAATGACCCCCTCCCAGTATCTCGTCGTATGCCAGGTACCAGGCACCGTACCAGGCACCAGGTATAGTAGATCATACCTGAATACTCCACATAAGATGCTGTGCGTAAGATATCGACGCGGCATGATAAGCCAGCTACGCATGCCAACTACTGCTCTACGCGCTGCTACTGTGTGCGGTGTTGTCGTTGTGTGCACCCAGCTACGCATGCTGGCTGCTGCCTGCTCTATGCACTGCTGCTGTGCGCGGTGTTGTCAAAACCAGCTACCATGCACAACAAGCACTATGTCGTGCCTGCTGTGCGCGGGATAGCGACACAAGATGATCAGCCAGCTACGCATGCCGGCCTCACCCCTCTGCGCACTGCTGCTGTGTACGGTGCTTTCGTTGGGTGCTACTGCTCTATGCACTGCTACTGCGAGCGGATTTTCGTTGTACACGCGCGTGCAGAACTACAACGGTGGTACCAGTCATGCTCGTTCAGATTTTGTAGGAGTAGGGGGTGCTTGCCCCAATGATTTACATTAATACGACCGGTCATGACCGCGTCCATGACCGCCCATGATCGCGTCCATGACCGGTCATGATCGTGGTCGAGTATGGGCGAGACTATGGACGTGTTTAAGATCGCCGTCATCGACGTGTCCATGGGCGCCCATGAACGCGTCCATGGGCAACCACAGACCCTGTCATGGGTAGTCGTAGATGCGTCCATGGGGGGTCATGGATGCGATCATGGATGTGTTTTAAATTGCCGTCATGGATGCGTCCATTACTGGTCTATGACCGGTCATGGGCGCAATCATGGACGTGTGCTAGATCGCGGTCATGGGCCCGTCCATGGACATCCAATGGACGATCATGGATGCGTCCATGACCGCAGCTATGGATGCGTTCATGCGCCCGTACATGGACGCGCCCATGACCGCCGCCATGGATACGATCATGACCGGGTCCGTCGCCAATCATGAGCGCTCATGACCGTAAACGACCATGACCGCGCCTGTGGTCGAACATGGCGACCATGACCGGTTCCGGACGATGGTCGGTCAAGGGCAATAATGAGCGACCAAGGACCCGGTTATGATCGCTCTTGATCGGCCACGGACCCGGTCATGGGCGCTCATGATCGGTCACGGACCCGGTCATGATCGCCCATGGCCGACCACGGGTCCGGCCATAACCGGACATGAACGCGTCCATGGGCGGTTCAACTAATGTAAAGCACCCATTAACACTGGAGACTAAGAGTAAACGAGGTTCGAAGGAAGGGGTAGCAGCATCGAAAAACAAAACGAATTAGATCATATGCTTACGCTCGAGCCTTTTCTTGAGCAGCAGACATTTCAGGATCACAGTGTTCTTATATTGAACAAGATGGATACTTGTTATTGCCCTCGAAGAAATGCTTTCGAGCGCTGTTCTCAGCTTGCTTGTCTTTTTTTTGTGAAGTCGCAGTTGGAGTTGGTGAGAGTTACGAGAGAGACCAGTCGGCACCGCGATCCCCAACAAGCAGTTCCGCAACAACAGGATTCTTTTCCGACGTATGTTGTGGACTGGCACATTCTGCCTACGAGTACTCGTAGAGTTGGGTTTCGTGAGGTAGAACTAAAAACACTAAACCGTTATGGCAGGTGCCACCACTCATTGTATTATTGTTTGGTAGCAAGTTTTCTTAGCATTTTATTTTCATGCACTTCGTCTCCCCGAATTCGGAAAATATATCATTACCTCTATTTCCAGTACGATCTTTGTTTATGCGTCCTACCAGGTCCCACCGAAGTCCCATCGCCTCAGCGTGCACGTATATGTATCAAGGTACCAGGTGTTCATTAGTCGTATATACGTACGAAGTACGAGTTTATATATTAATTTGAAAAATGCTGCAATCGGAAGAGAAGGGGGAAGGGGGGAGAGGGCACTCGCTCGCAGGTAATATACAGTACACATGATCGATATCAGAAGTAATAAGCGTGAAACATGCTGTTGTGCATAGTATTCATATCAATATCATATGCCTGCGGACTGCCTATCGAGAATCGCACCCGAATTACTACTGCACATAGAGCTGGATTTTCGACACGAGTACAGCTGTAGTACATACCTTACTGCACAACAATGTACCTGGTACAGGAGTAGTTTCTCCGTGCCGTAGTTTTGTGACTGTAGAACTTGTACCTATCTAGTACCAGGTATTGAGGAATCTGTACGGACACTGGTTGTACTGGATGCCGACGGGTAGAAAGAACGGTTAAATGTGATTAACACACACACAGTTCACAGACGACAACATCATGTCTGCTTGCTGGTCTCTGCGGTCTTCAGTCTCGAGTTTCGAATTTTGAGCAGCAGCAGTGTACGGCGGTAGCAAATGTCTGCGATATTTCTGCTCATGATGAATGGGCTAACGAGTTTCTTTCGGGGTTCTGCGTTCTCCGATTTTTTTTATTTTTTATTGTTGCACATCCTGGCCCATCAAAAACGCACAGCACACCGCACAGCTCTGCAGCAGATGCAGCAGGAGCAGCCACGCAGCTCTGTGGCAACAGCGCACATATAGCACCGTCATGCAATTCGAACCTTCAACCCAAGTACAACCCGCCTCTCGGTGGCACACAGGCGTGAACGGGGATAAGAGATCCCCAACAAGCGGTCAGAGAGCTGATGACTCTCTGTTGGCCAATGAAAATCATGTCGGTTGAGATAAACGACTGGCTGACAAGAGATATCTGTACCGCGAAATGTTAGAGATCCCCAACAAGCAGTTCCGCAACATACATTTCCGATGTATTTTCAACAGCGGGGTTATTATTTTAGTACCGAAATATGCGATGAAGATTGCAAAATGAAGAAAACGTTACACAATGAAGAGGCACACAAACATGAACGCGGATAAGATCCCCAACAAGGGATAAGAGAGCTGACGACGCTCTGTCGGCCAATGACAAACATGTCGTCGGTTGTTTACTACAACGACAGATTGACAAGAGATCGCTGTACCGCGAAATATTAGAGATCCCTCAAGGAATGCTCTTCGCGTGTTGGAACAGCAGTATGGTATCTATACTCGCTCCTGCTCTGTCGCCCTGAAGTCATATGCTCTTCTTGTGCACTTGACGCTCCATCTATACTCGTTGCTGCTCTGTCGCCCTGAAGGCATATATAGTCTCTTGTGCACTAGGCGTATTTTCAACAGCGGGGATAATAGAGTTGGTACCGCAGTATTTATACTCGTTCCTGTTCTGTCGCCCTGAAGGTATATGCTCTTCTTGTGCACTTGACGCTCTGCCATCGCTCGTTATATGGTAGATCCCTAACAAGCATTTTGGTACTGCAGTATGACGTCTAACGAGGGATAGCATACCCTTGTACACTTGTTGTTGCTGCTGTTGTTCTTCGGGGCGCTCGTCGCAAGCGCTTAGCGGACCTACTTAATCCTGCTGTTGCAGACGTGACTGCTGGCTGCTGTTGCCGTTGCGGCTGCTGATTGCAGGCGCCATCGCTCTCCCTTTGCACTTCACCTCCTCATATATTACCCCACCACCTTGCACCTTCACCTCACTTATCACTTTGCACCTTCAACATATTTATGGTCTTCTTGTGGTCGTGGGTGTCTGCTGGAGCTGCTGTTGCCGTTGCGGCGGCTGCTGCTCCCTGGTGCCACCTCTCTCCCTTTGCGCCTTTACCTCCTCATATATCACCTCATCACCTTGCACCTTCACCTCATTTATCACCTCATCACATTGCACCTTCAACGTACGCTCTTCTTGTGTATTTGATGTGATATCGTTTATTGGTATATGGTACCTGGTATGATGGCACGACGGTTTGATATACTACATGGAAAAAACGCGGTATGGGATATGGGATATGTTGGTGGTATGGTATCTCGGAAAAAAAACACCGTACGATATGTGGTATGGTATATTAGCGTTATGGTACGTGAAAAACACAGTATGTGGTATGGTACGTTGGCGGTATGGTACGATGGTACGGTGCAGTGGATATATTATATGGCTAAATTTGCCTGATGATATGATATGTTTCAGTAGATAAGGTCCGTAAGGTTCGAATACGTCGTACGAATATCATCTGCAACGACCTTATATGTCGACCATTGGGAAGTGTTCGAAAAAATAAGCCATGCGGACAGACAGACAGATAGACAGACAGACAGACAGGCAGACAGACAGACAAGTTTACAATTACGGCAGCTGAGACTCAGTTTTACAAATTGAGAATACTACCAATGGTTGAACCGACATGGCAACACTAAAAAATCCTCTCGCTCAAACGTTTCGGTGAGCAGCACGTAGACTACTATACCGGAAAAACGCACAAATGTTAATATGCTCTCGTTTATACCTTTCGGCGACCCGGGGTACATAAAAAACAGATATTTAGTCAAATTTCGAGTCAAGTGCCTTCGTCTAGATGCGGCCGTCAACCTCAACGACCCCTGCCTCCTGCCCCCCCTTACTGCAGCGTCAAAGGCCGCCAGCAGGACATTAACACCGCGCTGACACCACCCGTTGTCTCCTACCCCCCACAACCGCAGCATCATCAAGCGCCGTCGGCAAGACATGACAACAGCAGTAGATCAGGCCTGAATAGTCTGTGGTATTTTACGAAATATCTTCTACGAGCTTCACTGGGGGTACGATTGTTTTTTCGAGCACGACTTTTGGTACGACTGTACAATGCTTGCAATCAATCCTGTTTTTTCGTGCCTTGTTGGCCGGACTTTTCGAGTAACCGGTACTTGATTGACTTCATACTATTACGGGGGACCATAGTAAATAGGACCTACGGTACACACAAAAACTATATATTTCCCTATTTTTACTTACAATATTTTGTTTTATTTACTATGGTCCCCCGTAATAACCATAAGTACGATGATCTCTTTCCCCCCCCTTCCCTCTCTCTTCGTTCCTTTTGTTTCCTTTCTCCCCCCCGCTATCTTCCTTTCCTTTTTGTTGCTCCATCTGTGCAGCAGCTATCTGTCCTTCTTGAGTACGTATGCTTTCCTTCTAGCAGCCTTGCTGATCTCCCTGTATCATACGTATGTATTCTGTTTCAATTCATAATATTTTTTTGTTTCATGTGTCTTTTAGTCCCTTTTTCTGGTCTTGCTTGTGTTGTTATGTTCTCGTACCCGGTACGCTGGCATTTCACTTTCTTGACCCATGAACGTACGGGTATTGTGCGTTTTGGTCTTGCTCTGCCTTGCAGTCTGTGACCACGTAGTTAGTATCTCTCTAGGATAAGGAATCAGAACGGACACTGGGTGCACTGATGAAGCGTGTAGAAAGGGTGAGTTAATGTGAAGACAACACGCATACGGCTTGTTACACTGCTTTGTATGCGCATCATTTCGGTGCTGTCTAGCATGTGAGACCGTCCCCACAGCTGCTGCTGCTACTGCTGATTGTTATAAGGCTTAGGTTGCGTACAGGCGATTGGTTAACCTTTTAGCAATAGCCCAACGGACTAAGACCTTAATCAATGGCGTCGTCGGCAGGACATGGGTCGTTGGTCGTGAGTTCGAATCTCACGTCCAGCATGAAATCGCTTTTTAAAGAAAGTGAATTTCCTCATGTCAAGAATCTGAAAAATACTTCTGGATCTCCAGAAAATGGAACCGCGTGTTGGTGTCACGCGTCGATCCGTATATCCGGTCCGTTCCAGGGGGGGAGAGTGTTATAAGGCATAGATTGGGTAGACGATCGGTTGACCTTTTAGCAATAACCCAACGTACTAAGACCTTAACATGCTGCTGTTCATTGCTACTACCCTGCTGCTGCTGTGATGTGGCGCTTACGCTGCTGACGAACATGGAAGACCATTGCTGCTGCTCTGTGCCGCTGCACAAACAAGTCTGGCACAACATACTAATCACGGGACCACGGGATAACAACCCCTAATCCCGCGCAAAAATATTAATATCATCATTTTCTTACGGGCGGGTACATTGTGTGACGGTGACAATGCTTACCATCCCGACTTTTGTCGCGTGGACTGGGCATCTCGAACTATATTGCTGCTGTACACGGCAGCGGTAGTATTGCTCCTTTTGCTGCTGATGTTGCACCCTTTCCTGCGCGCCCTCCTACTGCCCTTTCCGGCCTCTCGCGCTCTTACGAAACCACGCGGGGCCGAGCCGCGCACCGTCTATTCAGCATAGTGATTGGCAGTGCTCCTAAACAACAGAGATAGCGCAAACTTTCGCTGTGAGCCAGTAATAGCAGCGTGTACCTTGATCTACAGTAGGTGGTTCACTGAAGATTATAATATCAACAAGTCATGTGGTCAACGCTGTGGTAGTCGAACGTGCAGCCGCCATGATTCCAACTGCCCTAAACGTACACACAAGCACAATATTCCTTGAGGGGTATTTCCTCAAGATATGTTTATCTTGAAGCAGGGTATTTCTTAGATCAATCCGCGCGTGTGGTATCACCGATGTTCCAAAAACCTACAGGTTTCCACCTTCAAATAATTCCCGACGATTCGCGCCGCAACCACGACGGATGGCTGCTGCCGATACGCACACAAGCGGCCCGCTCCAGCTCCGGGCTTCGCGGGCGTCCTGTACGCGTTGAGCGACGTAAACCACCCGAGCGCACCATATTTACTGCGATGGTGCTGCATTGACTCTTCGAGTCTGTTCATAAACTGCACCTGGTACGGAATTTTCGGAGTACTTGCATCGATTCAAAGAAGAGCGGGTTATACGAGTACCGCTACATTGTGAAAAACCGGTGCTCGCTGCTGGCAGTGAGCCGCACAGGGTGGTTTTTTTCCTTCCTCTTGTCTTGGGTCAGCAGGTTCCCGAAATAACGATGCGTGTCGAGGTTCTGTCTCCGTGCAGAGAGATGCAGAGGTGGCACCGAATTGTCTGTGAATATCACCTGTGATGGAGAAAACAAATGGTTTGAAGTGGCGCTCAATGTGGTTAATGATACATGGAAGAGAGAAGAAAACGTTGATCTCAAGAAAAGAGAACAAGGGAAGTGGAAAAGGACAAAATAGGAGAAGAAGTGATTAAGTAGAGTGTTCCGAGTAGACGTGGCTGTCACTTAATCATCATGGGACAGTGCCAATACTGAAGGCAGGTGTATTGTACGGCAGCCCATCTTGTTCCGGTAATGTTCCCTGCAACGTCCCTGGCAACGTTCAGCATCGTTCCGGGTGGCGATGCATGGAATATTCGATGTACCGAACTACGAGCAAGAACACACGTAATTGTTCCACACATTTACCCTAAATATCCAACACTAAAACTCGTATCCCCGTACTCATGCGTAGTGATAGCACATCGGCGTATATATAGATCTCGACCACGCGTCTGTGTTATAATACGTCCGCGTGGAAGTCAGTCAGTAGCCGGAGGAACCGTTAGGTGTAGAAACCTGATGCTTGAAGAATCAAAGAAAATATGAATGGAACAAATGCACCCGGGGAAAAAAATGTGAACCGTCACAGAGTTTTTTTCGCTACACGTCGGGGGCGGGGGGGGGGTTACTAGAACCAAATGTTCTTGTTTTCCTTTTTTTTTCCCTTCTTCTTATTTCATCATGTATTATGTGGTCAGAACGGTTGCAACCTGTTTTTTTTTTCCATTTCGACCTCTGGGGGAGTGGTGTGTCGTTTTCTCTTTTTCCCGGAGACTCCTCTGAAGGGAATAACATATTTAGTCCTGCGCGATGGCAGAGGCAATATGGATGGGGCACAATTTACCCGACTATCCAAACCAATATACCCGAATACTGAGCCGCCAGGTATCTTCGAGCGATCTCTCGATTATCGGTTTAGACGTTGCTTAAGTATACTTAATAAAAATACATTTTTTAAAATTTATTTAGTATACGTTGCGACGGGTAAACAGAAAACCATTCCTTCCTTGCATGGGCAGTCATTTATGCTTCTTTTACCCGACACATACATGTCGAGCAGCAGCAAAGAATGTGTGTATGCTGACTTACTGTGGACACGTATATTCAATATCACTGGGAGATAAATATAGCTGGATGGTCATCCCGGCGGCTTGATATCTGCGTACATGTGTGCTGGTCTGATGGAACAGGTTCACCAGACGATTCGTTGATCTGCGTTGGAACCGCCAGGTACATTCGATCTACCTTTCGAGCTGCCATTTGGATACTGTATATAATTATATTTGGATGTTGAGACCGGTAAACCGAAGACTACTCTTCTCGAACGCAGTCGTTTTTTCATTATTCACACGACACATTTCACACTCCATAATACCAATCCCTGCGATGGATTCATCATTCATCATACGTATTACTTACTGGGCGACATCATAGCTGGATGGTCATCAGAATCGTTCCGGGTGGCGATGCATGGAATATTCGATGTACCGAACTACGAGCAAGAACACACGTAATTGTTCCACACATTTACCCTAAATATCCAACACTAAAACTCGTATCCCCGTACTCATGCGTAGTGATAGCACATCGGCGTATATATAGATCTCGACCACGCGTCTGTGTTATAATACGTCCGCGTGGAAGTCAGTCAGTAGCCGGAGGAACCGTTAGGTGTAGAAACCTGATGCTTGAAGAATCAAAGAAAATATGAATGGAACAAATGCACCCGGGGAAAAAAATGTGAACCGTCACAGAGTTTTTTTTCGCTACACGTGGGGCGGGGGGGGGGGGTTACTAGAACCAAATGTTCTTGTTTTCCTTTTTTTTTTCCCTTCTTCTTATTTCATCATGTATTATGTGGTCAGAACGGTTGCAACCTGTTTTTTTTCCATTCCGACCTCTGGGGGAGTGGTGTGTCGTTTTCTCTTTTTCCCGGAGACTCCTCTGAAGGGAATAACATATTTAGTCCTGCGCGATGGCAGAGGCAATATGGATGGGGCACAATTTACCCGACTATCCAAACCAATATACCCGAATACTGAGCCGCCAGGTATCTTCGAGCGATCTCTCGATTATCGGTTTAGACGTTGCTTAAGTATACTTAATAAAAATACATTTTTTAAAAGTTATTTAGTATACGTTGCGACGGGTAAACAGAAAACCATTCCTTCCTTGCATGGGCAGTCATTTATGCTTCTTTTACCCGACACATACATGTCGAGCAGCAGCAAAGAATGTGTGTATGCTGACTTACTGTGGACACGTATATTCAATATCACTGGGAGATAAATATAGCTGGATGGTCATCCCGGCGGCTTGATATCTGCGTACATGTGTGCTGGTCTGATGGAACAGGTTCACCAGACGATTCGTTGATCTGCGTTGGAACCGCCAGGTACATTCGATCTACCTTTCGAGCTGCCATTTGGATACTGTATAATTATATTTGGATGTTGAGACCGGTAAACCGAAGACTACTCTTCTCGAACGCAGTCGTTTTTTCATTATTCACACGACACATTTCACACTCCATAATACCAATCCCTGCGATGGATTCATCATTCATCATACGTATTACTTACTGGGCGACATCATAGCTGGATGGTCATCAGAGCCGCTTGTACCCGGCGTAGAAGTGCGCTCGCCTGATCAATCAGTTCCATGAGACGCCGCATCGGTCTGCGTTGGACCCATCAAGTACCTTGAATCGGTCTCTTGATTTGACGTTCTGGGATATTATTGTTCAAATATCTTTATTTTAGATGGTCCGACCGGTAAACCGAAAACTATTCCTCGGATGGGCAGCCATTCATGCTTCACCATGCTTCACTCACACGGCATATTTCACACACCAGCAACGTATCGCATACCGTGAGTACATCCTCCATCCAAATGGAAAATCACGTGGCTGGATGGTCATCCGGGCTGTGTCCTGCGTAGAAGTGGTCTGATCAAGCATTTTCAGCAGACGAATGGTCGGTCTGCGTTGCAGTCACAATAGGTCCTAGACCGAAGTCTTGATTTGCCGTTGGCATATTGTCTGAAGATATTTGAATGTCACGACCGGTAAACCGAAACCTGCTTCTCGCACAAGCAGGCCGTTTTGATGCATTCATACGACACGTATCACACCAGCATCGTGCTGTCGACTCTGGATACATCGCCGACTTCAATGGGAGAATCACATAGATAGCAGGATGGTCATCCGGGCCGCCTGTGTCCTGCGTGGGATCGCCCTGGTCTGATCAACGGTTTTCAGAAGACGGTTGGTTGGGTGTGCGTTGGAGCCACCAGATATCCTTGACCGATCTCTTGGTTTTCCGTTTGGATACTGTTTGGAGATTCTTCGATGTTGTGACCGGTGAACCGAAAAGTACGCTTCGCACAGGCAGCCATTATTACTTTATTTGCAAGCTACGTATCACACACAGGCATCGTACTTCTTACTACTGTGGGTACATCCTCTATCTCAATGGAAAATCACACAGCAGGATGGTCATCCGGCCTGTCTGCGTCCTTCGTGGAATTGCGCTGTTCTGATGAAACAAGTTCAGGAGGTGTACGTGTCGGTCTGCGCGGAAGCCGTAAGGTACCGTTGATCGATCTATTGATTTTCCGTTTGTATATTGTTGAAATACCTTTGGATGTTGTGACTGGTCAACCGAAAACTTCTCATCTCGTGGGCAGTTATCCATGATTCACTTACACGACATATATCACACACCAGCAAAACGCTGCATACTGCGGATTCATGCTCCTTCTCACTGAGAGGTTACGTAGCTGGATGGTCATCCGGGCCACCTGTGTCCTGCGCGGAAGTTCGCTGCTCTGATCAAAGATTACAGCAGATCGTCGATCTGCGTTGGAGCTAGCAGGGATCTTATTCGATCCATCTTCTATATATAGAAGTCCTTCACCCGTCTGTGGATTTATCGTTTGGATAATGTTCGAAGATTTTTGGATGTGTGTGTGTGTGTGTTCTTCACATTAAACCGTTCTTCTACTCGTCGACATCCAGCAAGCCCAGTGTCCGTGCTGATTCTTCACCCTAGAAAGATACGAGCTCTGTGGTCACAGACTACGACACAGAGATAACACACCGTAATGCATTAATAGCCTACGTAATACCATGCCTTCGCACTAGGTGCGGCCGACACAACATACATACATACGCCAGCAACCAAAATACACCATAAAGAAAGAGAAGCAACGAAAAAAACCAAACCGAAAAAGAACAAGAAAAAGAAAAAGATGTCGCGACTGGTGATTTGAATCTATTCTTCGGGTGGAAGGGCACTCGCCTATGCTTATTTCATACGAGACATATCACACACCAGCATAGTACTGTAGGACTTCCTACTACTGTTAAGATTTCCTCCGGCTCACTGGCACATATAGCCGGATGCTCATCAGAGGAGCCAGCTGAGCCCTACGTGCGCTGGTCTGATGAAACAGTTTCATCAGACATACTGGCCGGTCTCTGTGTTGTAGCCACCAGGTATCTTTGATCCACTTACGGAACTTCCGTTCAGGCTTTGTTTATTGATCTTCGGTTGTTGCGATCAATACTGTATACCGAAAGTCAGTCGTCGCATGGACAGTCATTTATTTACGCTTTCCCACGCTACACATATCACAGACCAGCTTAGAACTGTCTATCACGGGTTCATCTCCAATCTCACCGGGAAGCCACAAAGAAAGCTGGGTGGTAGTCAAAGCTGGCTGTGCCCTGCGTGGAAGTGCGCTGGTCTGACCGAGCATTCTCCGTCGACGATATATGTATGTACTCGTCGGTCTGCGTTCTGCGTTGTAGCAAGCAGGCGTTTTTCAACCATCATCTATCTGTGGATTTTATGATTGTATTTTGTCTAAATATCTTTGGATGTTGCGACCGGTGAACTTAAAACCAATCCTCGCGTGGTCGGACAGTCACAGTATATACTAATAGTATGTTGATTTCACACGAGGCATGTCACACATAATCATATCACGTGTAACTCCCTCCAGAAAGCTGGAACGAACCGAACGGAATGTTATTTACCGCATGAATTGGTGCTGATTGTTTGTGGGAAGCTAAGATTCAGTGCAGCCCAAGAAAAACAGACAGAGGAAGAAGAAGCACCCTTTTTTCTTGTTTGGGAGGCCCGAATGGCCCAACCGAACGGGAACAAATAGCATATTGTTTGATGTAGACGGACACCATCGAAGATCAGTGTGGACACCATTTTTCCGTAGCATGTGCAAAATATACCTTTCTTACCGATTCGGCTGGCGAGGCCCACAGGTTTTGGCATGGATCTAAACACGGTTTTGTAGATACAGTAGAAACGGAACGAAGGGCCACGAGCAGCCTCGTTCCGTTCCTCTTGTTCGCATGCTCCTTGGAGGGAGTTAAGACATGCCGTTATTACTGCCTACTATAAAGTTATCCCCCATCTCACGGGGAGATCGCAGAGCTGGATACCCATCAGAGTCGACTGCGTCCTGCATGGAAGTGCGCTGCCTGATCGATCGAACGTCTTCAGCAAAGCTACTCGTCGGTATGCGTCGTGCGCACGGGACATATTTGATCCACCTGTGGAATTTCCATTTGGATATAGTCTAAAGATCTTTGGACACTGCGACCGGTAACCTGTACTCCATTCCTCGCGTGGGCACTGCCTGTGCCATACGACACATAACACACACCGGCATATTAAATAGTACTGCCTACCATCAATTCATCCTCCATCTCACTGGGAATTCCTACAGCTGAGTGTTTATCGGACTGGTAGACTAGGGTCCCGCGTGGACATGCGCTGGTTTGATCGTATTGTCCCAGTACATGTACTCGTTAGTCTACGTTGTAGCCACCAGGTATCCTTGGTCGATTTCTTGATTTGCCCGTGGGATATTATACTGTAGTTGAAATATCTTTGATTGTTGCGACTGGTACAACGAAACCGCGCTCGCATAGGCAGAACTACTACGACTGTATGCTGATTTTACGTGACAAATATCACACACGGGCGTAAATAGTTCTCCTGCTGTTGGTTAATCTTCCGTCTCACTGGAAAATCGTGTGTATCGGGATGGTCATCAGAGCCAGTCGTGTCCTGCGTGGAAGTGCACCGGTCTGATAAAATATGATCATCTGAAGTGTTCGTCTTATTAGGTATGGCGATTAACGTGTGTACCAGCGCGTAGCTGATGTGTACGTCGAGACTCGATTGCCGATGACCGGTCAATACACAGTCTATGTTTGAGGCAAACACGTAGTCACTTTGTCAGGCGACTTGTACGTGAAGCTTCAACAGAAGAGAAGAAGATGATGTTTTGGCGACTCCTGGCCTATATTGATTAATTTGCTCAGCTGGAAGCTGATGATGGTGAGCAAAAGTAGAGTGAGCTCAAAGGGGGGCGGGGCGCGTGTGCGCTCGCAGCTCGCAACAAAGGACGACCCGCATACGTCGTTCAAAGACAAAACACCAAAAGCGAGAAATACCCTTGTATTTCGTTCAAAATAAAACAACACGGAGACCCTCAGTTTTACTTCAAAAATCAATACATCTTGGGGTACATACCCATGACCCCCCTGTAGCTTATGTTGTTACTTCAACAAGAACTAAACCTATGCTACCGGTCCCGGAGGGATACTGCAGACACTCTTCTCACTCTATACCAATAGCACGTACTACTTATTATTGTGACTTCTTCTGCGTATGAGTGTACAGCAGTAGATATATTGCTGTATACCTGGTACTGCTGTAATATCCAAACTATATCGCACAGACTGGAAAGCTGTCTGCTGTACCTAGAAATCAATTGCGTAAATGTATACCAGATAACGTAAGTGTTATCGAGTAACGACTATGATGACCACTGACAAATATCATCTCTAATACCTCCTCCCGTTAAGCATACACTTTCTTACTCTGCGTTACATGCTAAGATTTCTTAAAAAGAAACACACACGCAACATCAAGTATTGGTGTTGTTATTTGGAAACCAACACTTGTACATAATGTACTTACATGAGTTCCAAGGATAATCAGGTGTACATGATGTACCTATCGCATGAGATCCCAGGAGTGAATTCAACACATAAAAGGCAAGGAAATAACCGAACATGTAATCGTTTTGTTCTACAAATGTCTACCGATACTGCAAATGGGTGTGCACCCTAAACTATGATTGCTACAAGGGTACTTGGTAGTCTTTATAAAGTGAAAATGGTTTGTCGATCCGCTACAATCACAGGAAAGAATAAACCTGGTCGAAAGTTCCTGCCGCCCCGAAAACAAACAAAGGAACAATGGACAATCACCGCAAGTGGCATACTGCTTGCTCAAAAGACTACCAGGTCCAGCAGTAGTACATCACCAGAGTTCCCTGCTGTATCGTCCCAGGTGACGAGCTCTCCGTCCATCGGACCGCAGATGCTGCAGCCTGTCTTGTACTGTGGCGTAAAGTGAATTTGAGAGAGTGCGACTGTATGTTTTGCCGCCGTCGTCCTGGATCCAGCTGACGATCAGGAAGTCGTAGGTGGTGGAGTCGAGAAAAAATTCCAGCTCTTGTGCGTCGGTCGTGTGGTCGGCGAGAGATTGGATAAACTCCAGTACTGACCTAAAAGCTCCACGGTCCGCGAAGCCGTTTTTGAGAAGCCTCTGTGCGAAGAGGTACCTCACCAGTTGGTCCTGAGGACCGCTGTTGTCGGAGATGCACGTGATCGCATCTCGCCATTGGATTCCAAGGCCGTCCTTGGTGTGATTCCCCCATGGGTGATCCTCGATGACTATGACTACATCACGTCCCTCACTGGACATGTTGCGCACGTTGGAGCAGGATAGGGACCTGCGCCTATCGTGAAAGCTATGTTCACTTTCCATGCTGGTGTCCATGGTGGCCTTAGTTGTCGCGCTTGAGCCGTGAGTCAACCTAAGCTGGCTGTTGGAGCTGGGCTGAGCTGATGCCCATTCAGATGCAAGAAATATTAATAGTATAATCCTTCTGAAAATAATCCTTCTGAAAAGATTATGAGAACCACTTCAGCGTCTTATCCGGAAAAATCCATGATTTGGTCCAGGATATTTTTGAACTGGACTTTGGCGAGATGCTTCGTCCCGCAGTCCGCCAGCATCTTCTTCGTCGGCACGAAATGGAGTGTGATCTTGCCATCCTTCACCAGCTCCCGGATGAAGAAGAAACGTAGCGCAATGTGCTTCGTCCTTGACGAGTATGTCGCATTTCCTGCTACAGTCAAAGCACCTGTGCTGTCGCAGTTGATGGGGACGGAGCTGAAGTTTTCAAACTGTAGCTCCTTGAGGAAATTTGACAGATAGACTGCCTCCTTTGAACCGTAGCTTAGCCCCATAAGCTCGGACTCGACGGTGGATTGCGCTACGAGCGATTGCGTCTTGGAGCCGAAGCTGATAGGCCCTCCTCCCAGGAAGAAGATTGATCCAGTGGTGGATTTGCGAGTGTCCGGGTTCGAAGCGAAGGATGCATCCACGTATCCGTGTAGTTGAAATTGCCCCTTCTTGAAGATGATGGGCAGGTCTGGGTGCCCTTTCAGGTACCTGAGTGCATGCTTAGCTGCAGTCATGTGCGCCTGTGCTGGTTTGCTGCACGCCCTTGTGAGTTGATTGACCGCGTAGCACATGTCGTACCGCGTACACTGTGTCAGGTAGAGTAGAGAACCTACGATGGCTTGATAGAGTTTCGTCCCGGTGGCGCCCAGTAGAGCTTCCTCCGGTTGCTGGCTTGAAAGTTCCGCTCCGTACCCAGGTGTGTGCACGGGGTTGCAGTCCTTCATCCCGAACCTCTCGAGAACGTTGCTGACGTAGTCCTTCTGGGTTATGGACAGAGTCCCTTTCTCGTAGTCGCGGGTAACTGTCATGCCAAGGATAAGGCTGACTTCTCCCATGTCTGTCATTGCGAAGCGATCTGTAAGTGCCTTCTTAAGCTGCTTCACCACGTCCTCGTTTGCTCCACTGATCAGGATGTCATCGACGTAGAGAGTCAATATCGTGAAGGTGCCATCCTTCCCATACGTGTAGACGCAAGGGTCAGACTGCGTGGGCGTGAATCCGATCGTCAGCATTACCGCGTTGATGGTGTCGTACCATAGTACAGGTGACTGTGCTAGTCCGTACAGGCTGCGCTTCAGCTTGTAAACCATGGGCTCCCCGGTCTTGGGATCCTTGATCTCTTGCCCAGGGGCCGTCTTGACGTAGACGTCGCGACCCTCGATCTTGGACTGGAGAAACGCCACTTGAACATCGAGTTGCCACACTGGCCACTCGTGCTCGCATGCAATGGCCAGGACCATTCGGATGCTGCCGATGCGACACACCGGTGCATATGATTTTCCGTAGTCGATACCAGGTTCTTGGACGTATCCTTGAACCACAAGCCGAGCCTTGAACCTGCCGTCAGTCTTCTGCTTGAAGACGAATCGTGATCCGATGATCTTGTTGTCCTTGGGCACACTGGTGATGGGAACCAGCTCGTACACGTCATGGTCTTTGAGGCTGTTCATCTCCTTGTCGATCGCGATTTTCCACTCCTTATGTTCCGGCGAATTGATGGCATCAGCATGCGTGCGAGGAATTTGAAGCACTCGTTTCACCTCCCCCGAGAACCGTTTGTCGTCTTGGTTGGAAGTAGCGAAAGTGAATGCCGTGTATGACAGAAACGGTGCCTCACTGGTGTGGGCAAAATCCTCGTGCATTCCCGTGGTCTTGATCCTAGGTTCTCCTTTCGCCAAGTAGAGCAGCTGGCTGGGCGTAAGTGAGCTGTCGAAAGTGTCATCTGTGTTGGGGTTAGCTCTGGTGGATGCACGCGTCACCCCAGGCTGTGCAACTACCACTTGTTCCCCATCAGGCACGACCCCAGATGGAATGGGCTCGACCTCGGGATCTTGTGACGCTCCCTCCTCGGATGATGTCTTTTCCTCCGCCGATGCTGCCTCCAGTGGACCTGTCTCTTGCGTCATGCTCCTGATCCTGTCTCGAAGTCGTTCCAGTGCAGCAATGACACCCTCGTTTCGTGTGTCCAGGATTGTGAAGTCCAAAGAGGAGGTGATGTCGATAACGTCATTTTCGTAGTCCTGGTCGATGGAGTAGTCCACTCCCATAGGGGGCATGGAGTATGGGGGTGTCTCCAGGAAGGTGACGTTGCGGCTTTCAACCACAGTGCCTTTCGATGGATTGTAGATTCGGTATGCTCTACTGTCTTGACTAAACCCGCAGAGTTTGCCTTCCCACGCCTTGTCGCCGAGCTTGGGTGTGTACGTTTCAATGTGCACGAAGGCCCTTGATCCGATAGCGCGCAGGTCCGATAGATCGGCCTCCTTGCCATGCATCTTGAAGAAGGGCGTTTTTCCTCCCAATGCCGAATGAGGTGACCTGTTGCTTAGGTGAACTGCTGTGAAGAACAGTTCGCCCCACATGTTGCGGGGAAAGCTGCCGTCCTGAAGAAGACACCTTGTCATGGTGGTAAGGGTCCTCCCATCGCGTTCTGATACCCCGTTTTGTTGCGGCGTTGCAGTCGCGGTGTATTCCACACTAATGCCGGAGTTGATGCAGAGAGTCTTCAACGCCTGAGAGACGTACTCGCCTCCCTTGTCGCACCTCAGTCTTTGGATACGTAGTCCGGGTGGAACTGCCACCATCATGTTGTAGAGGTGGAGCGAGTCGGCTGCTTCGGTCTTGGACTTGAGAAGGAATACCTCCTTCATCCGGGAGTAGTCGTCAGTAAACTTGCTGACGTACTTGAATCCTCCCCGAGCTGCTGGTGTGATGGGTCCCATAAGATCCGTGTAGACCAGTTCCATTGGTCCGTCAGTGGTGCGCTTCGTCGTCTTCGGGTGAGCCTTTTGAGTACTCTTGCCTATCGCGCAGATGTCACAGCCTGAAATGGTGCCGGTGTACTCAACACCGTTGCCTTCCGTCTTGCGAAGAAGCTCCATGCTGCAGGGGTTTATGTGTCCCAATCGTCTGTGCCAGGTGTCAGCACTTACTTGTGCTGCAAGAGCCAATGCAGGTGCTGATGATGGCTCCGGCGCAGCAGTCTCAGCCGTCTTGATCAGATCCGTCACAGCCGTCTTGGTCTGGTCTTTGCCGTCAAGGACGGGCAGCAACACGTCAAACGAGCACATACCCGCGTCTTTTCCGTGCTGGTTCAACTGAAGAGATATCTTGCTGTTGAACTGGAGATGAGGATTTCCCGCTTGCAGGATGGTGTTGACCCCGAACTTCATTGCTGTTGCACAAGAAAATAGGTGGCGGCCCATTCCGGGTACGATGAATGTGAAGATGCGCACGGGAATAGGCTGGCCCGACGTATTGATGATGTGCCCACAGATGGTGCCTGTTGCTGTAGCGAATATCTCCTTCTTGCCTGCAGTTTCGATAGGCTTCGGCTCGTCCAGTGTCTTGTAACCCCTCATCCGTTGGCGTAGACCTGGGATCAGCTCATCGTCCACAAAGTGGTCCGAGGCTCCGCTGTCCACCAGCATGGTGAATTTGTTCGGGTCGGGGTTTGGGATCCCTCCCCCACTTCCTGCCGCCAGCGCTGGAAACGCAAATCCCTTGTCAAAATCCTCGTCGAAATTGAGGGATGGTTCCTCGTCATTGATGACCGGATTGGAGCCGGCAGTCAGTACGGCAGAAGCGAGGTGAGCAGCTCCGGGTTCCGGGCGGGGTGCGCCCTGTGTGTAGCACTCCTCATCACTGTGAGAGGTAGTCTTGTGGACGGAGCACCACTTCTGTCCGGCGGCTCCTTTGGTTCTCGCGCTCTTCTTCCCGGAAGATTTTTTGTCTTCGTCGCGCTTGGTCCAGCATTTGCGGATGGTATGACCGTCCCTTCCGCAGTGGCTGCACGTTGATGTTTCCGCTGTCATAGCGACGCCGCGACCAGCGATCTTCCCTTTGGCACCGTTGTTGCGAGAAATGTCGTCCAGGTAGAGGTGACGCATCGTGCTTTGCATCTGGTCGATGTCGAAGGTGGGGTCACGGTACATCATCAATTTGATGTCCTTGTATTCGGAGGTGAATCCCTGCACGCAGATGTCTTCGAATCGTCGGTCGGAGATAGGCTCACCCATCTTCTCCAGTTCGGCGCGGGCGAGGATCTTCTCCATGAAGAAGTCATCAGGGTCTTGCCCTAGCTGCATTGGCGAGTCCACCAATTTGTCCATTGTTGACCGGATGAGCTCGTCTGTGACCTTGTTGTATTTTCCAACGAGTTCGAGCAGGGCTTGTTGACCATTCCCACTCGTACCGGTAGTGTCTTCGTGCTTGGACACAAGGAGCGCTGCTGGTTTCTCCGTGAGCAGGTAAAGGATGGCGTACAGATCTTCGTTCGCCCTGTCGTAGTCGGCAATAGCCTTGTCGAGGGCAGCTTGAGCCGTCCCGGAGGTTTCTTCGGTTGGACGGGACTTTCCCTTGATGAGACTTGCGATATCTCGACGTGTTACCCCAAGTACTACGGCCAGCCGTTTATGCCAATCACGAAATTCACCTGGCTTCCGCCCGTCGAACTTCCGAAGACCCTTGATGGCGTTGGTCAGGTTACCACTGTTGTTGTTGGGGTCATCCATGATCGGTGATGGAAGGTAGTCGCCAGGCGGTCTTGTATGATTTTACAGCAGTACGAGTTGTAGCACCAGGTATAATACGTAGCGGTACTGCTGAGTGATCAAGATACGAAAATAAATTATTGTCGTATCCTCCTCGGAGGAACTATTCGAAATAGTTTTCGTTTTCAACGGTCGTGTGGGGTCACGGATCCAAGTCCAGTGACGACTGTAAAAACAAAATCTCTCTGGGGCCGATGACCCTCTTGGAAATTTGTAGAAGTTCAGCGCTCCTTTATCAGATAGCAGAATGCTTATCGGGAGTTAACTTCTATACCGCTGTAGTAGCGACTGTCAAGTAATCTCTCTGGGGTCGACGCCCTCTTGGAAATATATCGAAGTTCAGCGCTCCTTTAACAGATAGCGGGATGCTTATCGGGAGTTAACTTCTATATCGCTATTGCTCAGAGTAACTGAGGCTTACGATCCACGAAATGGACTACGCTCAGCAGAGCTCCTAACCTTCAGGCGTGCTGGGTTGTGATATGGAGTTGCTGTGGAGCAGTGTATAGCGGCTATACTCGAGTTTTGCTCGAGACTTTTGGTCCTCGTCTATATATAGACAGAAGAAGTGGAGAAGGTGAGATTTCACAGCTCCTTACGCGGTGGTGCTCTGTGGGTGTCTCTATCGTAGTTACAGCAATTTGACTACAGCAGTAGTGGAATGCCCTACGCAGGACCCTCTTAGAAATACGCGGTATCTGTACCACGCGTCACTCACGTTTCAACGAAGTACGTAGACTTGATGTTTGGTTCCTCTCGTCGTGGAAGAAGCTCCCTTTTTTCGTACGTAGCAGCAGGTTTCTTGATCTTGAAAAAAGTCCAGTCCTCCTCCTGCTGTATAGCGAGCCAGTAGCAGTTCAGGGTGGCGGTCTTGGGCCACTGTTGCTAGTAGCTTGCTGCGTGCACGCGTTCCGAGGCTAATTAACCTATTAGGTATGGCGATTAACGTGTGTACCAGCGCGTAGCTGATGTATACGTCGAGACTCGATTGCCGATGACCGGTCAATACACAGTCTATGTTTGAGGCAAACACGTAGTCACTTTGTCAGGCGACTTGTACGTGAAGCTTCAACAGAAGAGAAGAAGATGATGTTTTTGGCGACTCCTGGCCTATATTGATTAATTTGCTCAGCTGGAAGCTGATGATGGTGAGAGCAAAAGTAGAGTGAGCTCAAAGGGGGGCGGGGCGCGTGTGCGCTCGCAGCTCGCAACAAAGGACGACCCGCATACGTCGTTCAAAGACAAAACACCAAAAGCGAGAAATACCCTTGTATTTCGTTCAAAAATAAAACAACACGGAGACCCTCAGTTTTACTTCAAAAATCAATACATCTTGGGGTACATACCCATGACCCCCTTGTAGCTTATGTTGTTACTTCAACAAGAACTAAACCTATGCTACCGGTCCCGGAGGGATACTGCAGACACTCTTCTCATTCTATACCAATAGCACGTACTACTTATTATTGTGACTTCTTCTGCGTATGAGTGTACAGCAGTAGATATATTGCTGTATACCTGGTACTGCTGTAATATCCAAACTATATCGCACAGACTGGAAAGCTGTCTGCTGTACCTAGAAATCAATTGCGTAAATGTATACCAGATAACGTAAGTGTTATCGAGTAACGACTATGATGACCACTGACAAATATCATCTCTAATACGTCTGTCATCTTTGGATCCACCAGGTATCCTCTATCGTTGATGCATCTCTTTGATTTTCTGTTTCTGGGTATACTGTACAGTAGTTTAAATCAAGATCTTTGGATTTTGCAACCGGTACACCGAAAACCGCTCCTTGCATAGGCAACCATTTACGCGTTTATACACGATCAATTCCTCACACCAGCATTCTCCCTACTGTAGAAGTATGGACCCATCCTCCGGCTCACAGGCAGGCCATGTAGCGGGATGCTTATCAGTCGTGGCCTGAGTGGACGCACGATGGTCTGGGCAACCATTTTCAGCAGACCTACTCGTCGGTCTGAGTTGGAACCGCCAGACCTCTTTTTTAATGTATCTCTCGATTGGTCGTGTGGATACTGTTTTAAAGGTCTTTGGATGTTGCGACCGGCTAACCTAGAACCATTCCTCGCATGAGTAGGCCTACTAATTCACGGTTTTGATACATGACTAGTATCACACACAGCAGCATTCTCCCCAGTGTACTTTGGGAAGTATTGCATATATGCTCTGATTTTACGCGATACGTATCACACACCAGCGTGTATATCTCCCTGAGGTCATAGATTCATCGTACATCTCACTGGGGAATCACATACGGGGATGATCATCAGAGTTAGCTGTATCCTGCGCGGACGTGCCTTGGTCTTGCAATATATTCTAAGCAGATAGATGTACCTGTCGGTCTCCTTTGGACCCACCAGGTGTCTTTGATGCACCTCATGATTTTCCGCTTGATTTTTTTACAAATATATATACTGACTAATTGTATTTGGGTGCTGCGACCCGTAAAAGCACATATACACTGACTAAAGATATTTGGGTGTTGCGACCCGTAAAACCCTGAAACCATTCCCCGCATGCCAAATTGGCAATCATTCACACATTTTTACAAGACATAATTGACGCGAATCGACGGAGGAAGAAATGGCTGAAGTCTGTCTCTCGCGATAAAAACGAAGGCGCGAACCGTAGTGGGGGAGGGAGCCTGCTATGTGACCCCGGATCTGAGTTACGACTAGGAAGGAGAGATAAACTAAGGGCGAAGACAACAAATGGGAAGATAAATAAGAAAGAATAAAAATACCGCACAAACAATTGTTGTCCCTACTAGTACAAAGTCATCCCCCTTCTCACTGGGCGATCACATACCTGGATGGTCATATTAATAACAGGCCGTGTCCTACGTGCAAGTTGTTGTTGTTGTTGTTGTTGTTGTTGTTGTTGTTGTTGTTGTTGTTGTTGTTGTTGTTGTTGTTGTTGTTGTTGTTGTTGTTTTCCTCACATCCAACCGTTCTTTCTTCCCGTCGACATCCAGCACAACCAGTGTCCGTGCCGATTCTTCAATCCTAGAGAGATACAAGTTCTGTGGTCACAAAGCTACGCCACTGAGATACTACGTTGTCACGTATGCAATGCAATGCCATGTCATCATACTGCGTACGACAGGCCCGACATACACATTCCATGACCTAGGAAACGAAACGAAACCAATAGAAAAAAAAAAAGAAACAAAGAAGACAATTCGAAAGAGAAAAAGAAACAAGAATATATAGATATGTATACGTATATTAGTCAAATTTTCGTACTTTTGCCAACTTTTCTCTTCGCACGAGCACTTTTAGGCAAAACAACAAGTGCACGGACACGGGAAGCACTGCCGGACACATTGGTCTAGGTCTCGGCGCGATCCGTGCACTCTGAAGTGCGTGGCGGGGGCGCTCAAAGTTATTTTTCCGGCGGGAGTGGATAAGACGATTTCCCTGGTTTCAGTAAAGAGGCCTTACTTTGTACGTACGTATCGGTACATACATATCATTCATGCTGTCTGTTTTCTCCCCTATTTAGGCTCTCACGAGCTGTGTGAGCACACAGCTCAGACATATACCAGGTACACAACAGACAACATGCACAGATCCCAACGTCCCAACGCTGCCGCCCCCCCGCCCACCCGCCGTGCGTGTGCGGCACGCCCATATGCGCAGTGTTGCTGTGGTTGGTTGCGTTTGTCGGAGCCTGCAGTCCGCATTCCACCGTTTGCCATATTATATCCGTACATACCCAGGATGACGTATACCAGGTATATCCCTGTACATATTTTTTGTGTTGCACGGAGCACGGACCACCGCCTAGAGAACAATACACACAGCAGTGCACAGAGCGCGCTTAACTCCAGCTTCCTACAGCACCACAACCCTGCTGCCCTGCTGCCCAGCAGCAACAGCAGTATGCACACCTTGCGCGTATGGCATGCTCGTACTGCGGCTATCACACCAGTTGGTTTATTCGATCACTTGACCACTCCACGAATTACAGCACTAACTATTTATTGCTGTGTGTGATCTAACATTGCCACTGCTCCAGCTGTGCTCAGCACAGTGCGCCAACAGCAGCAGCAGGCAGGGTACTATGCGCATGTGGAAACTCAGTACTACTACCGTAGTTCGTTGTTGTTGCCATCTTCATTGGCCGATGCACGTACCTTCCGCAGTGTGTGGCCCATTATCTCCGGATCGATATATTCGTCGTCTCGGGTACAACAAAAACAAATCGTTCGTACTGCTGTTTGTACCACAAATTATTCGTACAGCAGCAGCGTTCGTACAAAGCATACTTACAGCAGCAGTAGTTCTCATTGCTGTGTGTCCTACATTGCTGACCGATAGATCCTGAAAGGGGGTCAGTACACGTACGTTCCTCGTGTGGCATTCTACAGCAGTACTGCTGTATATGCAGTCGCACCTGTACGAGCCACTCTACTGCTGTAGGAGATCGTGCAACGTGTTTTAGATTGCGTAAAAACACGACGTGCCAGTTGTACGAGCACGGTTCTAGCGTAGACATTTATACTGCGCGCGATAAAAAATTTCGTTTCCGAGGTTCGACTCGCACCATCCACGCTTTTTTTTATATTTCACTTTTGACTTTTTTGTACCAGGACTACAACAGTAGTATTAACAATCATACATTCGTTCACACATTAGCTTTTCTGAGTATATAGTGCCTGGTATGATATACTGCTGTAATACAAGTTGTGTGTGTTTATTTTCCACTTCTGACTTTTTTTGTACCAGTACGTTCATCCACCTTGCTTTTCTGAACGTATAATATGATATGCAAGTTACTTGTTGTGTGTTTTTACCCAAGGTCAAGAGTTTGGGCCCGCTTACGTGTGGCGCGCGTTCACACCTCAACATTTCACAGCTACTTCCGATCGCAATAGTTGGGAGTAAAGCAAAGTATGCTCGAGAAAATACTGATTATTATCGTAGGTACTTCGTACACTCGCAGTATTTCGGGGGTTTTGTACTCGAGATATATACTGCGAGTACTCGCAGTATTGTCAGGTTCTGTCGATACTACTTCGTATACTTTCGGGCTCGCACTAATACGGGGTTCGCTACTGCTGCTGGCGTGGATACCCCCTGTTGTGCTTCAACCCTGTTGTGCTTCAAGTGTCTCGGGGTTAAGTACCGCGGGTACTACAAGTATTCTAGTCTACAGTAGTAGCAGTATTTCGTCCGTTGGTAGTGTTCGTACTGCTGTTTCTTCTGCGAGACTCAGTACTCGCAGTAATGAAATACCCTCAATATGCCCAGTATACTTCGAGTGTGATGTATACTTCAACCGTCTATGCACCGCGTCGACAATTCTCAGGCTCAGCGTTCGGCACCAAACACACCCAGATATAGTCCCACACGAGTGGGAGTTGGAGCAAACCACTTTCGCTGGAGACGATTTGAGTACTTCAAGCAGTCTGGCAGTATTTCGAGATATGCATTTGCGAGGAATATATATCATGCATGTACTGCGAAATACTCTCAGTATCTTCTGTACTGCGCATATTGCCTTTACTCCAAGTCTTTCGTGTTTCGATACTACTACTGCGGGCACATACTTTCCTGTATTATCGGGGTTCGGTACTGCTCACACTCTCATTACTCTCAGTATTTGGGCCCTCTCAGTGCTGGCAATATTTTTGCCGCCAGTACTCCAATACTCTCAGTGCTCGGACCACGATTTGTTCTCGAGCATTTATCTGTGAATGATGTTACCGTGAGCACCAAGAAACATTTATTTTGGGGGAACATATGTATTATTGTACCAGTATGTATGTGCTGTACCTTACTCAACCGGTCACAAAGTATAACGGCGCAACCTCGACCTCGCGCAATTTTTTTGTATACTTAAGAATTAATCGCCGCGAGTCGGCTGGATCGATATATCCACTTACCGCTACCCTATTTTATATTATTTTGTAGCAATGATCCCACACTATAATTCCGTGAACAGTATAATAGTCTGTCCTCAAAAATATGTTGTGTGTTCTTCAGGTTAAAATGATGAGTGGATGCAGGTACTACTTCTACACAAGTGTGCAGGGTTGCATACGAATATTATTTCGCTCTTGCGCCACTCCCCTATTCATACGCACGTACGGCACCTCCCGGAGGGGAACCTTGTATATATATATATAAACAAACCATCGTGCCCCCCCCGCAGGGGATCTGGCAGACATTTGAAAAGAACGAGCTGAAAAAAAAGGACAAAGAAGAAAACACCACTAGTCGTCGTCAACAGAGTAAGACTAAGAACCGAGGGAAAATAACAGGCAAACCAAACAAAGCACAACGCATCCTCCAGGTAGCGGCAGCAGTTTATGTACGAGTAGCACAGCCAGGGTCTCGCTGCTGGTCCGCCTGGTACCTTGCTACCCTGTCTGCCACCTTCGTCCAGCGTTCGTAAACTATGCCCGCCCCCTCGGCGTCAGACAATACAAAACAAGCAAAGCAGGCTCGTCATCCACCCACGCCACACGACTCCTTCAATAAGGCTTATCAATCGGAGAAAGGAAGAGAAAGATAATTAAGTGAGTGAAAATCACAAAGGGTCAGCGCAAAAAGAAGAAAATAAAAAGAAACAAAAATATAAAAAAACAAAAGGAAGACAAAGGGAGATCACGTTCGAACCAGCTGCACCAGTTGGTGGTACGAGTAGAATAGGCATGTTCTACTTCTTAGTCTGCTCGGTACCTTGCTACCCTGTCTGCCATCTCTTTCCTACTTTCGTCCACTGCAGTTTCCCTTCTACTCCTGTTCCCCCGGCCCCCTCTCCGCATTCCCTTGGTCGGGTTTTCTGCTTCTCGTCTTGCTGCTCCTCCTCCCCCCATTCCCTTGGACACCACCCACGGCGGATGCGCGGCGCTGCCTACTCAGCTCAACTTCAGCCTCGTGCCACCTCACCATGAACCGTTCGGCTGCTTCGAGGATCCCCCGGTACCACTTCCCCGCCTTTTTTGCAGCAGTGGGCCACAGCGCGGTTTCAACTCCAAAAACCAAGGGAGCAAGTTCCGTTGACCCTTCGGTGGCTCGGAACTCCCAAAGGTCTTCGACTATGCATCTATGCCAAGTCTTAACCTGTCCGCCAGGTCTCGGGTTCCCCCCACCAGCCATCGTCCCGAACATTACCCGACTGGGTAATCGATCCTTGCTTTGCCATGCCACCCCCCCCGCGAAGAAGAGATGGTCGTTTCGATGCTCTCGCAACGTGTCATCTTGAGGGCCTTCGCGTACGAGAGGGTGGTATGGTCAGTACGAAGTCGGCGCTGGAAGCCAATGACTCGCAACAGGACTTAGTGGTGAGCCGTTCGAAGCTTGGCAAAGCGTTCCGCTCTGAGGGTCCACGTCACACACCCGTACAGCAGGGTCTCAATCACCTCGGCCTTCAGCATTCGGAGTGCGCTGATCTGATTGAACAATTTTCAGCGGACAGACGCACTCAGCATCGTTGCTGGCGGCGATGCATGGAACATACGATGTGCCGAAATACGAGCAAGAACACTCGTAATTGTCCCACACATTTACCCTAAATATCCAACACTAAGAAGACTCATATACTCGTACTCATGCGTAGTGATAGCACATCGGCGTATATATAGATCTCGACCACGCGTTTATGTTAAAATACGCCCGCGTGGAAGTCAGTCAGTAGCCGGAGAAACCGTTAGGTGTAGAAACCTGATGCTTGAAGAATCAAAGAAAATGTGAATGGAACAAATGCACCCGGAAAAAAAAAATGTGAACCGTCACAGATTTTTTTCGCTACACATGGGGGGAGGGGGGGGGGGTTACTACTGTAGAAACAAATGTTTTTTATTTTTATTTTTTTTCCCTTCTTCTTATTTCATCATTTATTTCATCATGTATTATGTGGTCAGAACGGTTGCAACGGTTTTTTTTCCCATTCCGACCTCTGGGGGTGTGGTGTGTGTCGTTTTCTCCTTTTCCCGGGGACGACTCTGAAGGAAATTACATATTTAGTTCTGCGCGATGGCAGGGGCAATATGGATGGGGCACAATTTACCCGACTATCCAAACCAATATACCCGAATATTGAGCCGCCAGGTATCTTCGAGCGATCTCTCGATTATCGGTTTAGGCTTGATAAAAATACATTTTAATATATTTATTTAGTATACGTTGCGACCGGTAAACAGAAAAAACATTCAATCCTTGCATGGGCAGTCATTTATGCTTCTTTTACCCGACACATACATTTCGAGCAGCAGTAAAGTATGTATGCTGACTTACTGTGGATACTTATTCAATATCACGGGGTGATAAATATAGCTGGACGGTCATCCCGGCGGCTTGATATCTGCGTAAACGTGTGCTGGTCTGATGAAACAGGTTCACCAGACGATTCGTTGATCTGCGTTGGAACCGCCAGGTACGTTCGATCTACCTTTCGAGCTGCCATTTGGATGTTGCATAATTATATTTGGATGTTGAGACCGGCAAACCGAAAACTACTCTTCTCGAACGCAGTCGTTTTTTCATTATTCACACGACACATTTCACACTCCATAATACCAATCCCTGCGATGGATTCATCATTCATCATACGTATTACTTACTGGGCGACATCATAGCTGGATGGTCATCAGAGCCGCTTGTACCCGGCGTAGAAGTGCGCTCGCCTGATCAATCAGTTCCATGAGACGCCGCATCGGTCTGCGTTGGACCCATCAAGTACCTTGAATCGGTCTCTTGATTTGACGTTCTGGGATATTATTGTTCAAATATCTTTATTTTAGATGGTCCGACCGGTAAACCGAAAACTATTCCTCGGATGGGCAGCCATTCATGCTTCACCATGCTTCACTCACACGGCATATTTCACACACCAGCAACGTATCGCATACCGTGAGTACATCCTCCATCCAAATGGAAAATCACGTGGCTGGATGGTCATCCGGGCTGTGTCCTGCGTAGAAATGGTCTGATCAAGCATTTTCAGCAGACGAATGGTCGGTCTGCGTTGCAGTCACAATAGGTCCTAGACCGAAGTCTTGATTTGCCGTTGGCATATTGTCTGAAGATATTTGAATGTCGCGACCGGTAAACCGAAACCTGCCTCTCGCATAAGCAGGCCGTTTTGATGCATTCATACGACACGTATCACACCAGCATCGTGCTGTCGACTCTGGATACATCGCCGACTTCAATGGGAGAATCACATAGATAGCAGGATGGTCATCCGGGCCGCCTGTGTCCTGCGTGGGATCGCGCTGGTCTGATCAACGTTTTTCAGAAGACGGTTGGTTGGTGTGCGTTGGAGCCACCAGATATCCTTGACCGATCTCTTGGTTTTCCGTTTGGGTACTGTTTGGAGATTCTTCGATGTTGTGACCGGTGAACCGAAAAGTACGCTTCGCACAGGCAGCCATTATTACTCTATTTGCACGCTACGTATCACACACAGGCATCGTACTTCTTACTACTGTGGGTACATCCTCTATCTCAATGGAAAATCACACAGCAGGATGGTCATCCGGCCTGTCTGCGTCCTTCGTGGAATTGCGCTGTTCTGATGAAACAAGTTCAGGAGGTGTACGTGTCGGTCCGGGCTGAAACCGTAAGGTATCGTTGATCGATCTCTTGATTTTCCGTTTGTATATTGTTGAAATATCTTTATGAATCGGTGCTGATCGGTTGTTGTGGGAAGCTTTTAATAATAGATCCAGTGCAGCCCGAGAAAAACTGTATATCTAGGAAAAGGAAGAAGAAGTGTTGCATCTTTTTTTTTCTTGTTTGGGAGGACCGAACGGCCCGACCGAACGGGAACAAATAACATACCAGGTATTGTTTGATGTAGACGGACACCATCGAAGATCAGTGTGGACACCAATTTTCTGTGGCATTTACAAAATATACCGTTCTTACCGATTCGGCTGGCGAGGCCCACAGGTTTTTGCATGGATCCAAACACGGTTTTTAGATACAGTAGGAACGGAACGAATGACCACGAGCAGCCTCATTCCGTTCCTCTTGTTCCCATGCACCTCGGAGGGAGTTAAGACATGCCGTTATTACTGCCTAATATCAAATTATCCTCCACCTCACGGGGAGATCGCAGAGCTGTACCAGAGCCGACTGCGTCCTGCGTGGAAGTGCGCTTGTCTGATCGATCAAACGTCTTCAGCAAAGCTACTCGTCGGGATGCGTCATGCGCACCGGGCATATTTGATCCACCTGTGGAATTTTCATTTGGATATAGTGTCAAGATCTTTGGATACTGCGACCGGTAACCTGTATTCCATTCCTCGCGTGGGCACTGCCTGTGCCATACGACACATAACACACACCGGCATATTAAATAGTGCTGCCTACCATCAATTCGTCCTCCATCTCACTGGAAAGTCCTACAGCTGAGTGTTTATCGAACTGGTAGACTAACGTCCTGCGTGAACGTGCGCTGGCTTGATCGTATTTTTCCAGTATATGTACTCGTCAGTCTACGTTGTAACCACCAGGTATCCTCGGTCTATTTCTTGATTTGCCCGTGGGATATTATACTGTAGTTGAAATATCTTTGATTGTTGCGACTGGCATAACGAATCCGCGCTCGCATAGGCAGAACTACTGTATGCTGATTTTACGTGGCAAATATCACACACGGGCGTAAATGTTTTTCCTGCTGTTGGTTAATCTTCCATCTCACTGGAAAATCGTATATCGGGATGATGGTCATCAGAGCCAGTGGTGTCCTGCGTGGAAGTGCACCGGTCTGATAAAATATGATCATCTGAAGTGTTCGTCTGTCTTCTGTAGATCCACCAGGTATCCTCCATCTTTGATGCATCTCGTTGATTTTCTGTTTCTGGGTATACTGTACAGTAATTTAAATCAAGATCTTTGGATTTTGCAACCGGTACACCGAAAACCGCTCCTTGCATAGGCAACCATTTTCGCGTTTATACACGATCAATTTCTCACACCAGCATTCTTCCTACTGTAGTATGGACCCATCCTCCGGCTCACAGGCAGGCCATGTAGCGGGATGCTTATCAGTCGTGGCCTGAGTGGACGTACGATGGTCTGGGCAAACATTTTCAGCAGACCTACTCGTCGGTCAGAGCTGGAACCACAAGATATCTTTAATGTATCTCTCGATTGGTCGTGTGGATACTGTTTTAAGGGTCTTTGGATGTTGCGACCGGCTAACCTAGAACCCTTTCTCGCATGAGTAAACCTACTAATTCATGGTTTTGATACATACATGACAAGTATTACACACCAGCATTCTCCCGAGAGTAGATTCATCCTCCATCTCCCTGGGAAAGAATACAGCTGGTAAGCTATCGAACTGCTTGTGTCCTGCGTGGAAGTGCGCCAGTCTCATGGTATATTCCCAGCATAATATGCAGTCGGCTGTCTGCGTTGTAACCGCCAAGAATATTCCATCCATCCCTTGAAATGCCGTTCGGATATTGTTTAAAGATCATTGATTGTTGCGTCCGGTAAGCCGAAACCTGCCCGCCCCTCGTTGGGGCAGTCTCATGTTTGTATGCTCTGACTTTTTTGGCGATACATATCACACACCAGCGTATACATCTCCCTGTCAAAGATCCATCGTACATATCACCGGGGAAAAACATATCGAAATTATTATCAGAGTTAGCTGTATCCTGCGTGGACGTGCCCTGGTCTTGCAATATATTTCCAGCAGATAGATGCACCTGTCGGTCTCCTTTGGACCCACCAGGTGTCTTTGATGCACCTCATGATTTTCCGCCTGATTTTTTTACAAATACATATACTGGCTAAATATATTTGGGTGTTGCGACCCGTAAAAGTATATATACACTGATTAAAGATGTTTGGGTGTTGCGACCCGTAAAACCATGAAACCATTCTCCGCATGCAATTTGGGCAGCCATTCACACGTTTGGACACGACATAATTGACGCGAATCGACGGAGGGAGGAAGAAGTGGCTGAAGTCTGTCTCTCGCGATAAAAGCGAAGGCACGAACCGTGGTGGGGGAGGGGGGGGGGGTGAGCCTGCTATGTGACCCCGGATTTGAGTTACGACTAGGAAAGAGAGATAAACTAAGGGCGAAGATAATAAATGAGAAGATAATGAAGAAAAAATAATATTAATAATATCGCAAAAACAAGTATAGTCCCCTGCTATTAATAGTACGAGTTCATCCTCCTTCTCACTGGGCGATCACATACCTGAATGATCACAATAACAGGCCGTGTCCTACGTGCAAGTGCGCTGGCCTGATTGAACAATTTGCAGAAGACAGGCGCACTCGTCGGTCTGTGTTGGAGCCACCAGGCACATTTGCTGAATCTCTTGATTGGCTGTTTGTGTACTGTTCAAGTATCTTCGGATGTTGCGACCGGTAAATAAACCGGAAACCATACATTGCTCTTTTGGATAGACCTATCATAGTCATTCGTATTGTTTTTACACAACGAATATCCCACATCACCATTCTTCGTATAATAGTCCCCGGTGGCTTGGTAGGTGTGGTCCGCGTGCCTATCAAAATCAATTCCGTGGGTTCAAGTCTCACCGGGTGCATGCTCATAGGGACTTTTTCTTGCTTAAAAAATTGATTAGCGGAAAGCGCGAGAGCGTGAGTTAGCTACATTCGATGAAAATCGGCGAGCAGTGGGAATGCTGAACCCTATGCGCGAAAAAAAAAATAAAGGCACGTACCGGGGGGGAGAAGGGACGACACCTGTGACCACGGCTTGTCCAGAAGATCGTTGAGGGTAAAACCTCCTACTACGAGTTAGGCTGGGAAGTAAAAGTGATGTGATTAAAAAAAATGGGTTCATCCATCAACCTCACTTGTGTGCGATCATCATGTAGCTGGGTGGTCGTCAGAGCCTGGTGTGTTCTGCGTGGAAGTGCGCCGGTCTGAACAGACGATTTCAGCTGACGTACTCGCCGCGGTCTGTGTTGGAGTCACCAGGTATGTTGAAGTCATTGTGTCCCCGAAATGTCGTGACTGCAAAGGTCAACGCCGGACTATTACGGGGGACCATAGTTAATAGGACCTACGGTACACGCAAGCACCCATATATTGGCAAATTTTTACCAACAATATTTGGTCCTATTTACTGTGGCCCCACGTAATAGATAGAGCTGATGATGGTGGACTTTGTATTTTGCAAAGACAATAGTGCGTATTCAACCATGGGGCCAAGAATGACTGATACCATTAAACACGTTGGAGGCTAGGTGACGCTGTGTCTCAAGGTGTACGAAGAACTACTGTACTTGCTAGGCTGTTGTCCTGTGCCCCAATCGCTATAATCCTACTCGGCTGCCTTCCTGAGGTGCGGCGTCTAGAACAACGCCCGACAGGGGTGGTGGCTTATTATTTTCTGAGCTTCTCACGCGAGGAGGTCAATATCTTACCCAAAACATTACTTCGAAGACAAGCATCCCATTCGCGCAAACCGACCTGGATTCATGCGTGCTATAGTCCCATTTTTTTTTTTGCTAGTAGAAGTGTTATACTAATCCGTGTACTAGTCGTTACTCGCTGGGGGAGCTCAACCGGTCAGAAAACAATGAGCCGAAAATTGAAACCCTTCTCGTGATTTATCGCGGGTTGAGTCAGATGTATAGATGTCGAACAAGCAGATCTCGCCGTATAGTTGTAGATGCCAAACACAGAATCCTACAAGTATTAACAACGCGTTCTATCGTACAGTAAGTAAGTAACTAAGTCTGCTCGTCGAGATTATCCATCCAGGCCACCCTTCAGACTGGTCCTCTGGTTAAGAATATCATATTTGGCTAAGGCCGGCGGTATATTGTGACTAAATAACGATGAGCGCAGGCATCATAATATGTATGAGATGTATACGTAGAGTAGTGCACGTGCTGAACCAAATGATGAGCTGTAAGTTCTCAAGCCATATGAAAATTCAGCCTGAAATTCATAGCTACCGAATTACTAGCACACACATGACGCTTTCTGCAGCCTCTATAGGTAACTGTTCTTCGCGCGATTAGTACACACACAGACACACAGACACACAGACATGGCAGGTGCTTCAAGGAAGTGATGGGGGCCGCGTAACGGTGTAGTCCTGGTCCACAGGAACAGAGGGCTTGCGGAATGTGGTGTTCGTCTTGCGACTATATGTGCGCGTGTTTAACGAGTCACAGCGCTAGCAATATAAAAGAGACCCCCCCCTGCTCCCCTTTACCTTGAGCCACACATGCACGAACGTGTGCATGCGTGCTGCGAGCAGGATAGTATTTTCGCTGAATTTATTGGTGGTTAGACCACGACATGCAATCCGAGCATATTACTGGTCAGCCTAGGGGCGGATTTTGAGTTCCTTCATTTTCCTTGCTGTCGGGTTTTTTTAGTACACCTTTTTTTAGTTCCACATATTAATAATAGAGTGCATTGTTTGCCACGCTCGAGAGTTCTGTTGAGCGCACATACATTTTGTGGTCCAAATTACTACGTAATAATATTGACAATAGTAGTGCTATTAATAACATACTACATGGTATCGTCCGTACTCCTGTGTACACCTGTGGTAAAAATATTCTATTCATGCAAGAAACAATGTGATAGACATTCACCCGAAACAGTGCTGACTGGCTGGCTGTATTTAATAGTTGCCGCATCAAGTCGTTTTCCTGCCGTTTTATCGACCACAAGTTATAGTCCTCGTACAAATATTACGAGAATACATATATGCATATACTCTGTTTTTTATCTCGCAGCTTCGTATTTTGTGGTTGGTGTTGTGTGACGAAAAAAAAAAAACCCTAGAAAATATCGAGGAAATTTATCGAATGATTGTCTGGGGTAACGAGGAGGCCTTCTAATCAAATAATGTGTTGAAAATCATAGAAATGTTACTATTGATATTGGTATTATAATAGTTTTACAAAATACTAAGAAAGCACGTCAGCTGTGAGTTCAACCGATCGGCAGATCGTGTAGAATCGGGCTAGCTGGGTGGCCGAAGGTCGATCGGTACATATTCAATCGCATAAGATACGTAGTATTGTATTGCTATGCTACTGCTGCCTGAGCACGAACACATGCATTCGGGTACATACTACATACTTTGGAATACATATGATTGATTATAAATGTAGTACATTAATGGTACATACAACTTGTGTCCACTGGAACTCACTTGTTGTGCTGTTTTTCGGGGCCATATGTTAAGGTCTTAGTCCGTTGGGCTAAAGGTAAAAGGTTAACCAATCGCCTACCCAATCTAAGCCTCAAAACACTCTCCCCCCCTGGAACGGACCGGATATACGGGTCCACGCGTGACACCACACGCGGTTCCAATTTCTGGGGATCCAGAAGTATTTTTTCAGATTTTTGACATGAGGAAATTCACCTTTCTTTAAAAAGCGATTTCATGGTGGACGTGAGATTCGAACTCACGACCAACGACCCATGTCCTGCCGTCGTCGCCATTTGTTAAGGTCTTAGTCCGTTGGGCTAAAGGTAAAAGGTCAACCAATCGCCTACCCAATCTAAGCCTCATAACAGCCAACGATGGTTGCCTATAGTTTTGGCACATACTACTCATACGCATACATACGTTCTTCGAGCAACCATAACAACTGACTGTGACTCGAAGCGAAGAGGTGGTTGGTATAGGAGTAGTACTCCTGTATTTACCGCTGTCCCACATGCCTCTGGACCACACGTATTTCATGGTAATTTGATTCTGAGCCCAGAGAAAACCCTGAAGTTGTCGCGATGCTGATCGATGATGGCGATGGAGTTGCAGTTTGTTTTTCCTCCTTGTACATATCCCATTCTCCTGGATTCTTGCCCCTGGTAACACGTCCGGGTTGTTGGCGTCCCTCCGTAATAGGAGACAAGCATACGACATATAGTTCCATGGAGTACTTAATATTACCTCGGACCATACATAGTAAATAGGACTTACGGTACAGACATTTATTAACCTACTGTATATATTTATACCTATTTTGACTAACAATATTTGGTCTTACTTTCCATGGCCCCCCGAAATACCACACGCAATAAACAAGCCACCTTCTCCCACATAGAATAGGCACGTACGAGATTATGGCAACGATGACGATATTATACGTGTGCTTTTTGTCCTGCTCCGGCAATGTGTCGCATTATTGTACATGTACCAGTCAGTGATGATACTGATGGTGATGATGATGATACTGATGGTGGTGATGATGATGATGATGATGATGACGATGATTGATGATGGTGATGACAAATGTGACGATTGATGATGATCACGATATCGCGTCAATAGCTCGTTTGTTATCTGAAATCTAGTCCGTGCGGTCAGCAAAACGAGCCAACTTAAAGCTTCTCGATGGAGAAAAAAACAGGTGGTTACAATCTGCCCGGAAAATATAATTATACCAGGTATCTGTTTGCACTGCTGCTGTCAATAATATCAAAGAAAGGGTGATTGTAATAGCGACCAGAGTGATACAAGCGTGATCAACCGGTCGTATACTACTGTACTTCACTTGGAAAAAGGGGAACAGATCCAAGACACAAACATGGAATTAGTGTTGGTCGTCGGCTAATCCAGGTCAGGTGCTGCTCGTGCACGAACAGCAGACACGCAAACGAATGGGCGATAACTTACCTGTGGTAACACGCGATTGTGGCACTACACAAACGTTCAAACGGCAAGAACGAAACAAAACCGAACCAAAATATTGATAGTAATAATAGTAGTAAAACGCAACAATAATGTCACAAATTGATAAGAGCAGGGAGGCGCGAACGACAGAGCAGCGATCAGTTATCTACAAGAAATAATTTAATCCTGGCGAGAGCAAGGATGCAACGGAAAGCGTGAAAACGCAAAACACGCGAAGAACAGCAACAAACAGAGGCGACGGGAGTACACCATACACACTTTCATCTCACCCGCGTGCTACAACACCCAAAGTTCCGGCCGAACTCACTCGCACGGTCGAACAAACCCAGACGGCGAGATCTCGAAGGCTTTGTATGACGTACATTTCCTGGCGAACCCATCGGGCGTCCCAAAACACATGCCAATGGTACGTCTCAAGAAAAGGTCTATGGGATGATCCATAGATAGGATGACAGATGGAATGACCCATGGGATGTCTCATGGCGTGATTTATGATGGTATCCGTGGGATTAGCTATGAGACACCCCACAGGATGCCCCGTGGGATATTCCGAGGGTAATCCCACAAGTCGTACCGTAGTAGGCCGTCCCGAAGGTTGCTGCCTACCTTCTCGTTGGATGTCCGACGGGTAGCATGTCATCGCATGGTAGGGTCATGGGATGACTGGTGGGACGTCTCATGGGAAAACGTGCTGCCCACGGGACATACCACGTGACGACGCACGGGATGAATACGCCACAGGATTTCAGGGCGAGGATTAGGGTTATAGGGTTCGGGTAAGGGCTGTATGCTGTACCGTCCAATAGGCGACCCATGAGACATCACAAGGGAACATCTGTGAGTCGTACCATAAAATGACCCATGGAGTCCCCTCGGTATTCCATGAAACGCCCATGCATAGGTCATCCCATGGGATGTCCCATGGGATCGCGATGGAATATCCCGCTGGTCACATGATGTACCCCATGGAAAATCCCACGCCCTAACTCATGGGGTGGCCTATATCGAACGTCTTATGGGACATCTCATGGCGATTGTCATGATTGCCCGTTATACGACCAATGGGCTTTGAAATCCCATGGGATGTCCATGAACCCATTAAGCGTCCCATGGTATTTGGGATGTCTCATAGGATCCACGAAGCCCATGGGATATTCCACATTCAATGGGACGTTCCATGGGGGTTGTCCCATGTGAACATATAGTACCTACGGAGCGTCCCGCAGGAATAGATAAATGTGCATCCTTCGTGAGGAATTGATCCATGGACATGCACGCGAGGAACGGAACGAAAAGAAGAGTAGGCATGGGAGGGAATTCCCTTAGGAAGAAAAGACGAACCAAGGCAGTCGAGTGAAGACAACAAAGAAAGATGAAACCGGGGACATGTGCGAGTACAAGAGGGAGGGAACGGCAGAGGGAAATTATCAACGAAGGAGATGAAATAGTCGATAATCAACTATTAATAGGCGTTTGAAAATTGAGGCGAGGAAAAACGGGTGCGACAAACAAAAAAGAAATTGACCGCATGGTGACCGTAGTGACAACAGAGACAGGCGGTGACGGCGGCAGGAACAACTGTTGCAGCCATTTGTTGCCACAGCGATGGAAGCAACATAATTCGAGTAGCAGCATCATCACCGTTGACGTCGCGTCGACGCATCCGAGGGTGACAGTTTTGGAACGGCGCCCTCCCTTTTCGTCGCCGCTGTTTTGTTTTGTTCTTGCCTCGATTTTCACAATGTTTCGTTGGTTTTTCATTTTGCATTTAAGAGTCTATGTTCTGTGACCTTTTCGATCCTTCTTCGTAGGTTTCCAATTGCGGGAGGGCAGAACAAGCAGAACATACGATGGAGCAATAAAAAAGGCACCCTCCTATGCTTTACCTACCGGATTTGGCTATTATTACTTTAATACAGACATATCTATATGTTCCCCAATAATAATACTCAAGTACCTGGTATAACTTAAGCTGATGTTCGATCAAACATGTTTGTCTCTGTTATGCGTCCATCAATAACTGGCCCTGGGAATACCAGCAACCAACAACCTTTTTCCTTCGTTGTGCCTCCAATCTCTACCCCCGCCAAGTGATATTACGGGGGTCCATAGTTAATGGGACCAAATTTTATTAGTAAAAATAGGTAAATATATAGGGTTTTGTCTGTACCACAGGTCCTATGAACTATGTACCCTCGTAATAGTATACTATTAATACTAAATTGCAGTGCGTGGGTCATGTTTTTACTCACGCTTCGATGCCACGGGGTACAGACCACGGGATAGATTCCAGCGATACTTCTGTGTAGGCTATAGTGCTGTAGTACGAGAATACACGCATCATCCTCGTCGCCACCGTCAGCGCCATCTTGCTTTTCTATGGCTTTGGACTGTGGGTTCTCAACCACGAAGTAATGAAATGTTTACGTTTGCACGCGTAGTCCATGTGTATAGTGTAGTTACTACTACTGTGGTACAACATGCGAGTGACATCGGTTGAGGAGGCCCGCCTTCGAATCGAAACTTAATATTAACCGTTGCGCCCGAGGCAGTGTACTGGAAAACCTGGTGGTGCATATTTTGCCTGGTGTCTACCTCATGAAGGATTTAACTACAGTAGTATACGCGTGCATCATTGCTTGTCAATGAAGTACAATGCCGCATATAGTTCTAGTCCCGGCTCAAGTCGCGTATGTACCTGGTAGATACCGCTATTATTATGATTCGAATATAATCTACTCATTAATACCAAAAAACAGGGGCTTCGATGCGGTGGGCTGACACCCTCGTAGGCTCCGCGCATGCCCGCAATGTCCGAGGATGGATGTAGGCAAATGTTTAATCGAGGCCGTAAATGCGACAGTGCTGCCAAGAGGTACATTGAAAAACAGACGTTTGCGTCAATAGAAATAAACACTGGGATCATATTGAGTGAACCAGCACATAGAGTATCGTAGATAAAACTTAATAAGAGGAAGTGGACAGACAAGATAGATACATACATACGTAGACCTTGTGCATAGATAGCTTTCCTTTGTATCCGGGGATTTCTTCTTTCAGGAATGTTTTTGATTTGATCAACGAGCGGTGAAGCTCAATGATCATGCTGCACATTGTCGGATGGCAAGCCTAATAACAATGAACCAGCAACAAGTAGATGCTGTAATCCGGCACGCTCTTTGCCATCTGGGGCGACGTGTAAATCGAGCCAAAACATTTTATTGCGTCGTACACAGAGTTGGCCACGAAGAACGCAAAAAGCCGACTCCATTTTACGAATACATTTTGATGTGCCGCCAAGTATTATCGCTCTCCTCTGGTTATTTTGTCGTGGGCCTCAGCTACTTAAGGGTAACGTTATTACCTACTACCTACTGGCACTTGTTCGTACAACAACAGCAGTATCACTACTTTTAATATCATTTGAGCTTGTACGTTCGTATACCTACAGAATGCCTGACAGAGTGTGCTTGTATGATACGGTACGACACAACGTGTCAACAACATCGATGATATTACGGGGGGCCATAATAAATAGGACCTGCGGTACACACAGAAACCTTCATATTTGTCCCTTTACTTGCTGACAATTTTGGTCCTATTTACTATGGTCCCCCGTAATATAGCATCGTTGTTACCAGCAACAAACAGCAGCAAGCAGCATACATACATGGCAAACATGAGGTGCCACCAAACGAAAAAAAAAGGATGGTACTAAAACTCTGCTGGATTCGAACCTGCAAAGGTCTATGCCGTACGAGTAAGAGGCTAGGTTGTGCATTGAGCCACTCGGCATCCAGTGTTGAGTGCAACGTGACACATAGACTGATGATGCCTATGCACGAGTATAGACGCTGCAGTTGTTTTTGTGAACAACACGGTTCGAGAACTCGCCCCCCGGACTCGGCGCAGCCGGACGAGGCCGTCACACTGATGGTAGACAGTCGGAAGGGGCGATCTATCTATCTATCTATATTTATTGTGCATGATGTTGATGGACCTTCAACTACGTATACGTATAACCCGACTCTACGCCAATTGTTTATGGCGCTTCCACACGTGGTGACCAGATAAACTGGTGGAGGCCTCCACGTCACGCAAGACGAATACTGGCTAGGTATAGGGAAAAAAAAAACTTGGCAATGATTCCTACAGGGTGCATATTGATTGGACAACACGCCACCGACCACAAGACATGTGCTCCTGACAACCGACATTAGTGGTGCGAGTGGCAGTGAGAAGCATCCATCCTAACGAGGAGTGTTTTTCATTTTGTTTTTTTTTTTAGTATTTTCCCGAAATTTCGGTATTTCCCGATTTGTTTTCGGGGAAAGCCGAAAAACTTCAACCCCGAAAAATGACGACTTACTACTTCAAGTCTTTAAGGCTTTTCAGGAATTTAGGTGCAAGGCTGCGGAGGATCGGGCAGCCACACCGCTCGAGCTGTGCCACCACGCGCGAGCGCACAAGGTTGACAAGGAAGGGTCGTTCCCAAGGTCATTCGCAAGTCATGGCCGAACGCAGAATGCGCAATAGCTTTCTGGGCTCTCGTGGCCGAGTGGACAAGGTGACCGCACACAGAGTTGGTCGACCGACTGAGCTCGGTGAGGGCAATAATAGCTGAGACTTTGCCCGCGTTGTGGGCGTTGTATGTATGTGTATGTAGCGAGACGAGTCGGAGACGGATTTCACTCCCCAGGGCGCCGACACCTGCCTCTACGAGTCGGGCCGATGACAGTGGAACCACCGCACGGTTGGTTTCCGCGAGCGCAGCTGCTGGTAGTGATGGTTCTGTGCCGGGTGAATGATTATTTCGCGAGCTAACTGAGGCACGCGTACTCGACAACATTCAATCCTCGATGAATTCGTTGAAATGCCGAAATTTCGGGAAAACGAAGTATAATAATATCATGCGATACGTGTCGTTAAGATTGACCCTAATAAATGCGAGATGACAATGTAGTGTAATGTATAATAATAGTATATACCATACCTACAGTTATTAATAGTAGCATAGTATAAGCCTATACATGGCTGTTGTTGTATAAACAAAACATAGCCAGAAACATCGCATTGCCCCAGCATCCACAATGCGCAGAGACGGCGGCAACCCACCAGCTCTCCACAGCAGTTTTACACAGAAAAGATATTTCCAAGGATACAATTTTCAGCGATAATTACAGTAATAATTATGTTCTTTAATATTCGCTACCGGGTATATGATGAGTGGTCAGCAGGATAGTCGTGTGGCCAGCAGATTGGACAATGAAAAATGCTGGAAAGCGGCGGGCCCGCGTTGTACCTGCTGCCTGCTTCCGGCCCATTTTAGCTCAGGGTTGGGGTTTGGGGGTTATAGGATCAGTGTCAGGGTAAGGGAGTGGGATTGGGCTGATTTTTAACGGGTGTGCTTTCATCCACTGCTATTTGTAATAGGAACCTTCCAAAACCATGTATTTTTTCCGTTTTTGGATCACTTGGTTTTAGAGACCCCGTCACTGCCCCCTGTCCTCCCATGTCCCCCTCCACCCCCCTGTCTAGGGGAGGAGGGGGTCTCGAAATAACTCAAGAAGTGAAAACATGGGAGGAAAAGGAAAAGACAGAACCATAAAAATATCCTATATTGTCCTGTGTGTGATCACAACGCTCTGGTTTGTTTTTATTCCGACTTCTGAAAAAAAAACTGGTCAGCGTGCCCCTGGATTTGGACAGAAAAAGAAAATCCACGATAAAAAGTGAACAAAACATATTTTTCTGGAGCTACGACAGCAAGCAGTAGCAGTAGGTCTAATACATATGTGTTCGAACCCTATTTGCAACCATTTACAGACTATTCTTTTTTAGTAGGATAGACCTTGTGCATACCATACATAGCTTGTTCCAGCCCGAGAGGGAAAGCTGATCACTACTACTCCTGCTGTTATATTTTTTAATTTTTATAAATTGTGAAATACGTCAGCTGTGAGTTCGACTGATTTAAATAGTTGATACTCAACTTTGCAAGCTGTGTAATACGTCTCGTCTATATTCCATTTTTTTTACCGAATTTTACGAGTATTATTGTGACAAACCGAACGCGCGTATTCTAATCGTGTGTAATTCCTTGTCAAAGATATAGGCGAGCGGCTCCTATTTGTGGTGTCTGGAGCCACGGCAGCAGTACGTGTAATACGTATGTATTCGAACCCTATTTTCAACCTTTTACAAACAACTCTTTCGTGTTGTGACAACGCCCTTTTAGTACCGCAGTCCGGTTTTGGGGACAAATCACTTGGAATTAGACTGGTTTGTCCCCAAATCGGGACTGCGGCACTAAAGGGGTTAATGAATAGTTTGTTGTTCATGCTGACCCGTTCTTGTATGTTGAGATTTCGACACAAAATTATACCTATTGTTAATAGTACACAATAATTATGCTTATTAATAGTGCTGTTTCGGGCGCCCCCCCCTGCTGCTAGATCGAACAAATTATTCGTGGTGGTGAGTGCGAACTGCTCTGTGTACCAGGCACCAGAAGAGGTATCTGTTAGGGTCTTAGTCCGTTGGGCTAAAGGTGAAAGGTTAACCAATCGCCTACCCAATCTAAGCCTCATAACACTCTCCCCCCCTGGAACGGACCGGACATACGGGTCCACGCGTGACACCACACGCGGTTCCAATTTCTGGGGATCCAGAAGTATTTTTTTTCAAGTTCTCTTGACATGAGGAAATTCACTTTTTTTCTTAAAAAGCGATTTCATGGTGGGCGCGAGATTCGAACTCACGACCATGAGATTCGAACTCACGACCATGGTCGACCATGGTCGTGAGTTCGAATCTCGCGCCCACCATGACCATGGTCGTGAGTTCGAATCTCGCGCCCACCATGAAATCGTTGCAACGACCCATGTCCTGCCGTCGACGCCATTTGTTAGGGTCTTAGTCCGTTGGGCTAAAGGTAAAAGGTTAACCAATCGCCTACCCAATCTAAGCCTCATAACATATCCCTTGCTCGTTTTCAATATGTTTATAAACTTGCTTGAAAATAACACGGACGGACAGGGACAGGGACAGGGACAGGTGTGTTGTTTATGAGACCGAAGATTTCATCGAACCTCATCTATCTATCTTTGCAAGCTGTGTGTTGATATACTATTACGGGGGGACATAGTAAATAGGACCAAATATTGTTGGTAGATATAGGTTCTATTAACTATATGTATGACCCCCCGTAATAGTGATGCTTCGATCGCGCGTGCTACGGGGTTAATATGGCCTCATGCAGGATACACCTTCCGTATAATAAGAAAGAGCTGCGAAGATTGAATGTGAAGCAGCGGCAGAATTCAAGGAGTGTGTGCCTTTTCCAGTGTGTGTCTCTATTTGGAAAATAACCGTAATACTTTTCCGAGGTTGCACGTGGCTTGCCACGAGTGAGAGGGTTTTTTTTTTTTTTTCCGGTGTGTATTTCATATACATACATACCTGGTATTTCTTATTACTGTTTCATAAACGCGCGTTCGGTTTATTACAGCACATATTATGTCATGTAAAATTCGGTAAAAATGGAATATAGACGAGACGTATTACGCAACTTGCAAAGTTGAGTATCAACCACTTAAATCAGTCGAACTCACAGCTGACGTATTTTATAAATTTTATAAAATAAAAATACATATTTGGATATCATTGTATTCATTCGTACTACCAAACACCGTTTTAAATAGTAAGGCTATGCGACTATATTTTAGAGAAAAGAAAATTAAGTGGAGGGTGCAAGGACCAAAGTCCACGAGGAGGCAGGTGGAGACATGTAATAATAATAGTGGTGAAAGAACGCCTATTACTCCAAATCGTCTCGGTGACTTACACAGGTCGCCATCTCGGGGCGGGTGTTGCGACTCAAACTCCAGCTTAGGGGTCGACAGGAATCGAGAAGGAGCAGGGGGGGCGGAGGACGAGAGACCCATGCCGATGGCGTGGGGGTGGAGCTTGGATGCGGATTAGGATATAAGAACATAACGTAAAGAGTACATATCGAGATAGAGGAAGGAGCAAAGGCAACAAACATAGCATCCTATATAAGACATAGGAGAAAGCAGACATAGAAAGCAGATATACCTTGTGCATAGGTTTTCTTTGTTTCCGGGGAGTTCTTTCAGGAATGTTTTGAGAGATCAAGGCTCAAGCCCATCATGCTGCACATTGATTGTCGGATGGCAAGCATAATAATAATATCAATTGATTTGGGACTTTGAACTAATAATAATGCGCAGTTTTTTCCGGCCAAAAGCGGACGCGATATACATGCAGGGTCCCACAGGAACCGATGGCGGGCATCGTCCCCGAATCTTGGGTAGAATGGGGTCTAGGCGCAGAGGGGGACCTGGGCCCAAGACCCCCACAGAGGCCGACATGCTGGCTGCACACGACGCCATAACAACGAACTCACGCATAAAAGCCCAACAGAAGTTGGGCAAGCTCGTCGGTACGCAGCCCATGCTGCCTCGCTGGAGGAGCTCCCGGAGACAGCACGCCCCCCCGGACCAGGCGACCCGAGGGGGGGAACCTAAACCAAAGTTCTCGCCAAGGCTCGCCATAGGAGCCTACATGGGGCAGTAGCCACGGCATGCCTTCGGGCGAGACCAACGGACTCACTCCGGGTTATATACCCACAGAATAGTTTGTGGGCATGTGAAGGCGGTTCATTGGGATAGAGGAACACGTGACCGTGAGGTGCCCCTGCTGCGATGCAATTGACGTGGACACTTGCCACGCGCGCATCTGTCCCAGAGCAGGGGCGCAAGTAAACCAACACCAACCGCTCGTCCACGCGATGTCCCGTACTTTGAAACGGCTGGGAATTCCACACCAAGTGGAAAGCGGCGATCCGTTCGCCGCAGACCGAAGTCTGCGGATGGACATCATCGTCAGGAGAGGAAGTCTACGGGATGCTCCTAATAGAGAGTATATGGAGAAGTCCATCCTGCTGGACGTCACCCATGCTGACCCCGAAGCACAGGTACACCTGCGAGGAGGCAGTGCCGATCACGATGGATCAGCTGCCTCTACCTCCGAGGCACGCAAGCGCCAACACTACGCTCGTCCGGGACATGGGTCCTTTTGACGAACGGAGTCACAAACTTGCCACTTTAGCAGTGGCAAGCTTTGGGCTTCTCGGGGTATATGGCAGTAAGTCCATCGACCAGCTAGCAGCTAGTGTTGTGGGGGGGAGGGATGGCGGGTCGATGGGAAGGAAAGGCTTGGTGAAGGAACACCTACTCTAAATCGTCTCGGTGACCACACAGGCCGCCATTTCGAGGAGGGTATCGCGATTTAGACTCCAGCTTAGGGGTCGTCAGGAATCGAGAAGGAGCAGAGGGGGGGGGATGAGAGACCCACACCGATGGCGTGGGGATGGAGCTTGGATGTAGCTTAGGATTTAAGAATAGAACGTAATCAGTACATAGTAAGATGTAGGGAGGAGTAAAGACAACATATGGAAGAGTATCGTACATAAAGCATAAAAGGAAGACATAGAAGTTAGATATACCTTGTGCATAGGTTTCCTTTGTATCCGAGTATTTCTTTTTTCAGGAATGCCTTGATTGATCAACGCTGACGCTCATCATGCTGCACATAGTCGGATGGCAAGCCTAATAATAGTATTGACGAACGATACCAGGTACCCTGGTACTACTTTATGAAATCAAGGATTTGGACTAACCTCAAAGTTTCCAAGCCTATGGTGATTATTATTAGGCTTGCCATCATCCGACAACGCAACATGAGCTTCACGGTTGATCGATCAAAACATCCCTGAAAGAAGAAATCCCCGGATGCAATAATAGTGATAATTGTATTGTTGTGTGTTCGTTTGCAAAAATAAATAGGATCATAAGTCGCCGCCACTGCTGACAGACTCCAGGCCATACAAAGTATATCTACCAATAATATTTGTGTTTGTATTTTCGGGTGTGTCCAAACACTCCTTCTATTCCCGCTCAGCTGTCAGCCTTGCACTTAATTAATTAATCGTTTTCGTACCACCATACCACATTAGATATACTTTTTCTGGGGGTCCTCACTTAAGAAGCTCTTTACTTCATTCACCAGAAAAAAACTGACTTCAGCAGAAATCAAGTTGCGTTCCGATGAATAATCCCACATGGCCCAACGATGCAAAAACGTCAATTTTCGAAACAAGATTGACATTCCGACGATTTTGGGTTAAGGAACCCCGTCATTCAGAAAACGTTTCTGCGGAAATGTCCTACCTTTTCTTTATCGTAGAACGCGTCTTTGCTCGCGAATTTGCGTTAATTTTTTCATCTTTCTCTGTATCAAAATCTAGACTGTGACCACAGAATTATACCATCTCTCGTGTGATAAGGAATCAGGACGGACATTAAGTATGCTGATGAAGCTGGGTAGAAAGGACGATTTAGTGTGAAGACAGCACACAGCACTACACGGTGCAATACCATGGCGTCGTACATAGTACTGGAGGATGCGATTTGCCTGCTATTTCTCTTGGCTGGTTCCTGCTCTTGTTCTCTGTTTATATGTATTACGGGGGAACATATAGTAAATAGTACAAAATATTGTTAATAAAAATAGGTAAATAGATACCTTTTTGTGTATTAAATGTGGACCCCCGTAATAGTAGTGCTGTTTCTTTAGCTCGTTCTCATCAAGTGCCTGGCACATCTCCTGCGGGAAGGCACGACCTTTTTTTTTTTTCCTTTTTTTTCTTTTTTTCTTCCTTTATTCTCCTTCGATTTGTTTTCTCCGTTTTCTGTTTTTTTGTGTTTTTTATTTTTCGTTTGATTCTGTTGTTTTCTCTCTTTCATATAATGTGTAAGTCGTGCCCGTCGTATCCAGCGTGATGACGTGGCATTACATCGTACTCTGCTTACTTCATGACAATGTACAGACAGCATTCTTATTTCTGTGGCGTAGGCTTTTCACCACAGAACTTGTACGTCGTATCTCTCTCTAGGATGGAAGAATCAGCACGGACACTGGTTGTGCTGGATGTGGACGGGTAGAAAGAACGGAGACACAACAAACTATAAATACACACATACATGCGACAGGCACGACTCAAAATATTTAGATTTTATGAAAGAGAAAAATCGAAAGAAACGAACAAAAAACGAATCACAAGAAGAAAAGAAAAAGCAGAAAAAGCAAGTGTGGCGCCCCCCCGTACGTACGCGATATATATATATATATCGCACAGAGTATAATCAGAACAAGCAAAAAGAGACCGGGTATATAGCTTACCACATACTACCAGGTACCGCCAGGTACCTTGTATTTGCGAGACGAACAGAGCTAACCCAGCAGGCCGGGCAGCAAGGCACCAGACCGCCCAATAGGTAGGCTATCTATGCCTATCATGCTCCGAGTACTCGTGCCACAAACCGCTGCGTGCGGCTGCCAGGAGGGTGTTTTAGGTTTGTTTTTCGTTGTGCTTCGGGTTGTGCCTGTTCTCTTTCCTTTTTCGATTCTTATTGGCCGTAATCTCAATTTAGATGTGTTGGTATTGTTTCTTATGCTTATTTTTTGTATTGTCTACTTTGTACCTCATCTTCCTTGTTTTGGGGGGAACGACACTTATTTTCTGCTTGTTTTTTTTTTTTTTTACTATTCTCTCTCGATTTGTTTCCTTCGTTTCTTTCGATTATATTCATTGTTCTCTCTTTCATGGAACGTGTGTGTCGTGCCCGGTCGCATCCAGCGCGATGAACATGGCATTGCATTTGTCTGCTTGCTGATGCATGCGTAAAAACAATGCAGCATCTTCTCCGTGTCTGGGTTTCATGCCCACAGAGCTTGTCATATCTGAAGAAACGGCACGGACACTGGTTGTGCTGGATGTCGACATGCTGAAAGAACGGTTTAACCCGTGAAGAACGACACACAACTCGAACCAGTCAGACCCAATCAACCACTATATGTATAGGGTCAGTCAGTCCACTCTGTCTTGATTGTACGCGGGTTCTGTCAACCATTTCATCAAATTAAGCTCTCCAAAGGGAGTACAGGCAGTGAGTAGTACGTACTTGCAATGTATCATGTTATCACATCAAAATCTTATCTACTTAAAAACTACCAGGGTATCCAATACCAGTCATGAAACTATACTGCTGCTGCTGTATGCTATGTTGTACGCCGATGACGCAGGGATTGTCTCGAAGTCGGCTGAAGGGCTCGCGAAAATGATGACAGTCATCGTGACTGTCTTCGAAGCAGCAGGCCTTACGGTGTCGGAAAAGAAGACAGAGACTATGCTTCTACAAACGCCAGACCAGAAAACCCTCGCACCACCGCTCGTTATCGAAGCAGCAGGCCAGAGGTATAAGCAGACGGCCCAGTTCTTGTACCTCGGCGGCGTTATCCACGAAAATGCTGACCTCTCGCTCGAAATCGACCGACGGATCCGTCTCATGCGAGCATGCCTCAAACGGTTCGGCCCGGAGCTGTATGATAGGACGACCGCCCCCCTTAGCCTGAAAGTCCGAATGCTGAAGGCCGAGAGTGATTGAGACCCTGCTGTACGGGTGTGTGACGTGGACCCTCAGAGCGGAACACTTTGCCAAGCTTCGAACGGCTCACCACCAAGTCCTGCTGCGAGTCATTGGCTTCCAACGCCGACTTCGTACTGACCATGCCACCCTCTCGCACGCGAAGGCCCTCAAGATGACACGTTGCGAGAGCATCGAAACGACCATCCGCAAACGGCGTCTCTTCTTCGCGGGGGGGGTGGCACGGCAAAGCAAGGATCGATTACCCAGCCGGGTGATGTTCGGGACGATTGCTGGTGGGGAGAACCCGAGACCTGGCGGACAGGTTAAGACTTGGCATAGATGTGTAGTCGAAGACCTTAGGGAGTTCCGCGCCACCGAAGGGTCAACGGAACTTGCTCCCTTGGTGTTTGGAGTTGAGACCGCACTGTGGTCCACTGCTGCAAAAAAGGCGGGGAAGTGGTACCGGGGGATCCTGGAAGCAGCCGAACGGTTCATGGTGAGGTGGCACGAGGCTGAGGCTGAGCTGAGCAGGCAGCGCCGCGCATCCGCCGTGGGTGGTGTCCAAGGGAATGGGGGGAGGAGGGGCAACAAGAGGAGTAGCAGAAAACCCGACCAAGGGAATGGGGAGAGGGGGGGGAAGAGGAGTAGCAGGGAAACTGCAGTGGACGAAAGTAGGAAGGAGATGGCAGATAGGGTAGCCAGGTACCGGGCAGACTAAGAAGTAGAACATGCCTATACTACTCGTACCACCAACTGGTGCAGCTGGTTCGAACGTGGTCTTCCTTTGTCTTCCTGTTGTCTTTGTTTATTTTTATTTCATTTTATTGTCTTCTTTGCGGTGACCCTATGTGATTTTCATTTATCTTCCTTTCTCCGATTGATAAGCCTTATTGAAGGAGTCGTGTGGCGTGGGTGGATGACGAGCCTGCTCTGCTTGTTTCGTACTGTCTGACGCCGAGGGGCCGGGCATAGTTGACGAACGCTGGACGATGGTGGCAGACAGGGTAGCAAGGTACCAGGCGGGCCTGCAGGGATACCCTGGCTGTGCTACTCGTACCATAAACTGCTGCCGCTACCTGGAGCATGCCTTGTGCTTTGTTTGGTTTGCCTGTTATTTTTCCCTTGGTTCTTAGTCTTACTCTGTTGACGACTAGTGGTGTTTTCTTCTTTTTCTTTTTTTTTTTCTTTTTTTTTTCCAGCTCGTTCTTTTCAAGTGTTTAACACGTCCCCAACGTGGGGTACGATGGTTTGTTGCTATACTGAAGTATATACATATACCAGGTATATTTTAGTTTCTTTTTTTTGTTTCTTTTCTCTTTCGAATTGTCTTTGTTTTTGTTTTTTCTCTTTGTTTCGTTTTTGTTTCTCTAAGTCATGGAATGTGTATGTCGTGCCTGTCGTACGCAGTATGATGACATGGCATTGCATTGCATACGTGGCAACGTAGTATCTCTGTTGTTGTTGTTGTTGTTTTCTTCACATTAAACCGTTCTTTCTACGCGTCGACATCCAGCACAACCAGTGTCCGTGCCGATTCTTCAAACCTAGAGAGATACAAGTTCTGTGGTCACAAAGCTACGCCACAGAGATACTACGTTGCCACGTATGTAATGCAATGCCATGTCATCATACTGCGTACGACAGGCACGACATACACATTCCATGACCTAGAGAAACAAAAACGAAACAAAGAGAAAAAACAAAAACAAAAACAAAGACAATTCGAAAGAGAAAAGAAACAAAAAAAGAAACTAGATATACCTGGTATATGTATATACTTCAGTATAGCAGCAAACCATCGTACCCCCACGTAGGGGACGTGGCAGACACTTGAAAAGAACGAGCTGGAAAAAAAAAAAAGAAAAAGAAGAAAACACCACTAGTCGTCAACAGAGTAAGACTAAGAACCAAGGGAAAAATAACAGGCAAACCAAACAAAGCACAAGGCATGCTCCAGGTAGCGGCAGCAGTTTATGGTACGAGTAGCACAGCCAGGGTCTCCCTGCTGGCCCGCATGGTACCTTGTTACCCTGTCTGCCACCATCGTCCAGCGTTCGTCAACTATGCCCGGCCCCTAGGCGTCAGACAGTACGAAACAAGCAGAGCAGGCTCGTCATCCACCCAAGCCACACGACTCCTTCAATAAGGCTTATCAATCGGAGAAAGGAAGATAAATGAAAATCTCATAGGGTCACCGCAAAGAAGACAATAAAATGAAATAAAAATAAACAAAAACAACAGGAAGACAAAGGAACACCACGTTCGAACCAGCTGCACCAGTTGGTGGTACGAGTAGTATAGGCATCTTCTACTTCTTAGTCTGCCCGGTACCTGGCTACCCTATCTGCCATCTCCTTCCTACTTTCGTCCACTGCAGTTTCCCTGCTACTCCTCTTCCCCCCCCTCTCCGCATTCCCTTGGTCGGGTTTTCTGCTACTCCTCTTGTTGCCCCTCCTCCCCCCATTCCCTTGGACACCACCCACGGCGGATGCGCGGCGCTGCCTGCTCAGCTCAGCCTCAGCCTCGTGCCACCTCACCATGAACCGTTCGGCTGCTTCCAGGATCCCCCGGTACCACTTCCCCGCCTTTTTTGCAGCAGTGGACCACAGTGCGGTCTCAACTCCAAACACCAAGGGAGCAAGTTCCGTTGACCTTTCGGTGGCGCGGAACTCCCTAAGGTCTTCGACTACGCATCTATGCCAAGTCTTAACCTGTCCGCCAGGTCTCGGGTTCTCCCCACCAGCAATCGTCCCGAACATCACCCGGCTGGGTAATCGATCCTTGCTTTGCCGTGCCACCCCCCCCGCGAAGAAGAGACGCCGTTTGCGGATGGTCGTTTCGATGCTCTCGCAACGTGTCATCTTGAGGGCCTTCGCGTACGAGAGGGTGGCATGGTCAGTACGAAGTCGGCGTTGGAAGCCAATGGCTCGCAACAGGACTTGGTGGTGAGCCGTTCGAAGCTTGGCAAAGTGTTCCGCTCTGAGGGTCCACGTCACACACCCGTAGAGCAGGGTCTCAATTACCTCGGCCTTCAGCATTCGGACTTTCAGGCTAAGGGGGGCGGTCGTCCTATCATACAGCTCCGGGCCGAACCGTTTGAGGCATGCTCGCATGAGACGGATCCGTCGGTCGATTTCGAGCGAGAGGTCAGCATTTTCGTGGATAACGCCGCCTAGGTACAAGAACTGGGCCGTCTGCTTATACCTCTGGCCTGCTGCTTCGATAACGAGCGGTGGTGCGAGGGTTTTCTGGTCTGGCGTTTGTAGAAGCATAGTCTCTGTCTTCTTTTCCGACACCGTAAGGCCTGCTGCTTCGAAGACAGTCACGATGACTGTCATCATTTTCGAGAGCCCTTCAGCCGACTTCGAGACAATCCCTGCGTCATCGGCGTACAACATGCCCCATACAGCCCTTCGCACGTACGCCAACGGCTCCTGCTCCTTCGTCCCGACTACTCCAGCATCACTAAGTTGGACCAAATCCCTTACGATTGCTTCGTCATGGCTAAAGCGTACTAGTACGACGTGCAACGCAGCAGCGAAAAATACGTTGAACAGTAACGGTGACAGCACACAGCCTTGCCGCAGCCCCTGCGTGACATCAAACCATTCCGAGTGCTCGCCGTCATCCGTACGCACGCGAGCCCGCATGCCATCGTGGAAATTACGGATAATTCTCAGCATCTTGGTTGGTACGCCAAAACGTGTGAGTACTTCCCATAACAGCTCTCGGTCGACAGAGTCGTACGCTTTCTGCAGATCGATGAAGCACAAGTACAGGGGGATTTTCCTCTGTCTTCCAAGCTCTTGCAACCGGCGCACGACGAACAACATATCAATCGTTGATCGTGCGGGGTGGAAGCCGCACTGTTCCTCCGGGAGTAATTCCTCGGTCTCGCAGTAGTTGCTGAGGCGCGACGCGACGATTTTCAACAAGACTTTGCCTGCGTGGGCAACCAGCGAAATCCCTCTGTAGTTGTTGCAATCAGTTCGGTCCTTCTTTTTGTGAAGGACCTTGATGATCGCGTCTTTCCATTGCTGGGGGACTTCTCCTGCTACCCAAACATTGACAAGGATGTTGTGAAAGCACTGGGCGAATGCGGGGTGGTCGATTTTCAGGAGTTCGGCCGGGAGACCATCTGGCCCGACAGCTTTCCAGTTTGACATCCCCTTAAGTGCTTCCGTCATCTCGTCCATGGATGGTTCATCTCCGAGCGACAGTTTAAGCGGTCGTGGTGGCAAGAGGTCGATGATCGTGGAATCGAGTTTAAGCGATTTCGTGTTCAAAAGTTTGTGGTAAAACCTCCCCCACCGTTCACGAATTCGCACCTTATCCCGCAACAGCGTGCCATCCTCGTCCCTAATGAACTGTTCGACGTAGCTTTGTGACCACAGAATTTGTATCTCTCTAGGTTTGAAGAATCGGCATGGACACTGGTTGTGCTGGATGTCGACGCGTAGAAAGAACGGTTTAATGCGAAGAAAACAACAACAACAACAACATGGTCTAGATTCACACATATATTTCATACCGGTATTAATAGTATGTGAATCAACAGGCTGAAAAGAGTATTTATTTGATATTAATAGTAGCAGTACCCGGTAGGTGGTACATACCAGGTATACACTTCTGTACTCGATGCGTGTTGTTCCTATTAATAACACTATATAAACCGTTCTTTCTACCCGTCGACATCCAGCACAACCAGCGGCCGTGCCGATTCTTCGATCTGCGGGCACAAAATCTAGTCCCTAACAATCCCGTAGTACAACACAAAAATACGAGATACAAAAAAAGGGAGCTTGTCAGCAGACTGACTACTGCTGCACTTTCACCGCCTTGACGGAGACAGCAACTTTCTGGCGTGACATGCACGCACGTACGCCTTGACTTGACTGACGCCATTGATTGGCAAGCTAACTTTTTTTTTTTTTTCAATCATCCCTTTTAGTTTCCAACTGTACTCGTATTATAATAGCATCGATATATACACTATACCAATATGTACCTAAAAATAAGGACCTTTTGTATTCAATATTTAGGGTCATGTGATGGCTCTACTTTTTCGGCGGAAAATTGTGCTGTAATATGCACGGCGGGAGACAGCTGTAGATGGAATACAGACGGACGGTCCTGATGAAACTCACTCTCGTAGAGCAGCACTAATACGTACCTATTAATGGTGAGGTTTTGTATACGTTTGAGCGAGTACGGATTGTGGGCGGCGAAACGGTTAAAAATCGTCGGTGCGTTATTAATAGTTGTACCTTTTCGGGAAGATGTCAACGATTGTGTAGCCTGTCTGAGGGCAATATATCTATGACATGTACATCGTTAACCAACAAATGTTACAGATAATAATATAATAACACCGGCGGATACACACTTGTGGGCTAAACAGCAGTATTCTTATCGCGTGTAGCCTATTGATATATATAGTGTGAAAAAACATGACATCAGTGATGCATTGCCTGGTACAATAAAGTGGAACGAAAAATGGAGAAAACCAAGAACGTCCCGAGAAAGGGTGCTTGGATCTCATCGGGTGGTCTAGACACCAATAATATTGTTGGGCGAAAATTACGCGCACGTACGTCTGAAGTTTGGTATGGCTCCACATGTTAGAGAATTCTAAATGCTCATCACTGCTGCGTCCTCATGCAAGAGATTCACGACCAACGAATGTCAAACGAACGAAGAACGCACACACAACTCGCTCGCGCGAGCTAAACGATCCCCACACACAGACACTCGCAAAACCGCGCCCCAGGGCCTGCTCTGACCCACAGAACCACACCAAGATACCGCCATCACCACTTGAGCCATCTACAAAATGTGAGTCCCTACGTATACGATACTATTCCCGGTACAGGGTGCTTGTACTACCAGGTTATACTACAGTTGCTGTAGTAGTAGAGCACGCGACATGTGTTACGAGTTCATTCGATAGATAGTATTCTCAGCCCCGGCTTTTTTATTACATCTATCTCAAGAGTATTCAGCTGGACAATATTTCTTTGTGCTCAGCCAGGACGTTACTCTGGATCCTGCATATATTACAGCCCTTAAGAGCCTGTTTGTGCTCAGCATTGACTGGCATCACAATAAGCCGCGAGCCCTAGTCAACATAGATAGATAGGAGATTCTTAAGGCCACGCTGGCACCCGAGCGTCTCCTGGTCCCTGGCTTGCCGGTTTTTGTCTAATATCTACCTGGTAGATGATTTATCGGAACATTAAAAAAAAAACATAGCTTCGTAGCTATTTTAACACGCTCCGTTTAGAACTTGCTGATGGTTCGTGCTTACCGGAGAGCGACCGTGACCTGAACGATGTTCATCACACACAGCAGCTTGTTGTGTTTCTCTCGAGATTGGTCTCCCGCGGGTACTCAACAGAAGCCTACACCTCAACTTGGAGGTGCCGCAGTAAGTAGTAGTAGTCCAAATAGGTCGAAATTTGGAGTGAACACAAGTGAGAAAAAAAAACAACCCCCAACCGAACGTTTGTGCACTTCACTTGCGTATAGCTACAGACAGCTCCTCACAGAAAACTGCAGCCCGCGAATTTGGGGGCTGCTCCTGATGGGGTGTATGAGGGCGTCGGGTGCGCCAGACGGCAGTCGTAGGCAGCCCGAAACGACTCACCACGAGATGTTTTCGTGCACTCGAAGTTGCGGGCGAGTAGCACCAAAGAAAGGCCCCAAAAACGCTACATACAACGTTTCATTTCGTGCAAGCGAGCATATAGCACAATGAATGGCTACATCATCGACGAAGAAATGACCTTCACTAAAATATTGCCGTTCTCCAGGCGGATGATACATATTTTTAGTACTCGTCGTCGAAGACGCTGCGGGAGGAAAAACTACGTTCCCGTGATGGGTAGTAATTCAAGTTATTGGGCCCAAAAAAGGGCGACAAAGGAGGGGCTAAAAAGCTCACAGGCGGATTCTTTGGGACACTTGTATCGACTATTTTTCTATTAACACGAAACAAATACGAAATTTGGTGGCGAATCCGTTACTCTAATTCCAAGCCGCATGTATATATATATATATGTTGCCGAAATGCCTTCGTACGCGCGGGTACTTGACCACGCATTCCTGAAGATAATAATAGCGTCTCCTCAAATGCTGTTGCGTACTACTACTGTACATATACAAAACAGTATAGTACATGGTCGTCGTCGAGTCGGGGTTTGCGTGCGGTCAACTCATCCCACAATGAATGGTAGGTTCTGCAGTAGAGATTGCACGTTTCGGCTAAAAACAATAAGACCGGTTGGGCTCCTCACAGCTCAGGTGAAACCACGAGCAAACCGGTTACTATCAATGCTACGGGGGATTGTAGTAAACAGGACCTACGGTACACAGAAAAACATGTATACATTTCCATATATTTTACTGACAATATTAGGTTCTATTTACTATGATCGTCCTCCGTAATATTATACCAGGTACTTTTACTAATATTGCTGTGGTTTGTTTCATGTAGGACTAGCGCATACATACCAGGTACCCTAGAAGAAATATCGGTCGCATTACGCAAGTAGACTTCTTCGAAGTCACGTGTTCGGGTGACATATTAATTAAGCTCCTCACGGAAGGACCTCAGAAATAGTAAGGCCCCGCCACTACAAGGCGCACTGACCGATCGCTCGGCTCGAACAGGAAACATTTGCTTTTTTTGTGGTGAAGTATTGCGAAGGTTGTTTAGAACCGCAGTCCGACAAATTACTTGGAATTTGAGTGGTTTTGTCCCCAAAAAGGGACCGCGGTGTACCAAAGGGGTTTACTGTATTACGGGGGACCATAGTAAATAGGACCTACGGTACACACAAAATCCTACCAGGTATATAGTTTGCTAATTGTACCTACAATATATGGTCCTATTTACTACGCCCCCCCCCCCCCCCCCCGTATTAGTAGTACAGCAGTCTCATCAGGTCTGTTGTCCGCATTCGGTGAAATGCGATCGGGCAAGTCGGTTTAGGAAGTATGCCATGTATATACCAGTACAGCGTTGGATGCAAATAAATACCTGGTGCACAATAATATCAGCAGAAAGAGTAGTAGTAGTAGTAACAAGCAGCAGCAGTTACCCCGGAACATGTATATATATATATGTATGTGTCTGTGTACGGAACCGATAGCAGTTACATCTTATTGCACTGCTGCATCAACCTTTTCTTCGCTTTATCGCCTGCTGTGTACGGAAGGAACCGACACAGCATTGCTCTGGGGGTGCTGCAGTTACATCTTCTTGCACTGCGTCATCCTTCTTCGCTTTTGCGCCCGTCGTGACGTACTGCTGGGTATTTTGTTGCTGTAGTACTCGTAGTTTGTGCCAGCATAATAAGTAGTAATTAATGTGTAGCATCGTTGTTGATGTTATCCTAGAGAGGCAAAAATAATGTACCTATACCTATATACTATATACACTGGCGCTAACTATTCATAACCGTCTGTGCTACTCGACCGCGTGGCATAGAATTACCGTCTTAAGCAAAGCGAAAACAACTCAGACAGCCAGATATGAATGAATGGTAGTTACTAGCCGCACACGTCATGATACTTTCAGCCGTCCACGAAAGAAAGGGACCTCGCCACACCCTCTCCGTGCACGAAACATATTTCGAATATCCGTCATCAGGCGGGCACATTGCCGCTCTTTCACAGCAAGCAGTGGTGTCACTTACCATGCCACGATTAGTCGGTTTGCTTTTTTCCGGAAAACTACGCTCGCTACGGTCCGCGACGACGTGTGTCAGGAACTTCGTAATTGAGAATTCCAGGCTGAAACTTTTGTTTGTAGAAGAACGTACAGCCATTAATACTACTACGTACTACGTACTCGTAAGCATTTCTGCTCAGAGGATTGAATCCTACCTGGCATAGCAATAGCCTTCAGGAGGCTGTGTGCTCAACATTCTATATTGCACGTTTTTGGTGCACCCGGCCGCAAGACAAAACGCCGCGCAACGTGCCCCTAACTATATACTACTGCATACAGCAGTATAGACAGCAGTATAGATGACATTGAAAAATTCGATCAGACGAGGGAAACAGCACATACATGGTTGGCCCCATATAGTATTGTAATAGCCTTCAGGAGGCTGTTGACAAGACAATATAAGCCGCAGCTCATATTAGCCAAAGTAAGGGCGGATTCCTGACTGCTGTCGCGTACTGCTGTACACGTTAAACGTTGGTGCACACACGATCGCAAGGCAGAAAACGCCGCGCAACGTGCCCCCGTGACGACTGTTACGGGGGACCATAGTAAATAATAGGACCTACGGTAAACTCGAAAACTTATATATTTCCGTATTTTTACCGACAACATTTGGTCCTATTTACTATATTAAGTTCCCCCGTATAGTGGATGGGCATTGAAAAACATTCGATCAGACGAGGAAAACACCATGGTTGGCCCCACACTGCCACTAAGCAGCAATGACGTAAACATTTCTTTGTGGTACCATTTTATTTATTGGTATGTGTCGGAGAAAGGGCTTGCATGACATTACAGCGCACTCCAAGGAAAAATACAAGAAATGTTGTTGAGGACTGATATTATTACGGGAGGTTTCGTACCACTACTTAAAGCAGTAATTTAATAGTTTAGTATGTATGTATGCTGCAACGAAAAGTATTATTAATAATTAATACTACTGTTAATAATAGCTGTAAAACATTAACACAGCAGCATTTCAACGGCAAGGCACATAATATATACCAGGTATGCCTTTTTGTGAGCATTTCTTCGGCACCCCGTCATGCACAGAAACATGTTCGTTCGCCGAAACTTGGTATTGATATTATTGATATTAGTCAAGTGCCCTATCATAGTACGAACGGGTCTTCCGTCATATATATACCTACGCGTAAAGGCACGTACAGCAGTAGTAGCTCGTTGGATTGTGCACGTACAAGCATAGTAAATTTATCTCATAAATAATTGCGATTGCTAGTAATATTAGGCAAGTGCCCTATCATAGTACGGTCTTCCGCCATATATACCTACGCGTAACGGCATGTACTGCAGTATTATTATTACGGGGGACCATAGTAAATATATACGACCAAATATTGTTAGTAAAAATATAGGCAAATATATAGTTTTTAATGTATTCCATAGGTCCTATTAACTATTGCCCCCCGTAATAGTAGTAGCTCGTTGGATTGTGCACGTGGAATAAGCATAGTAAATCTATCTCATAAAATATGTCGATTTAATGCGTGACGCACGTACCAGCGCTCCTCGAGCTATACCTAACTATACATATACAGCAGTACGTACGTAGCTGATTGGATTGTGTACGTTCTATAGCAAGCAGTATATAGTTCTACATTTTTATCTACAAAGAAAGTCGATTTGTCGGGTGACGCATAAATAAATATATATAATAGATATAGCGCTTTTGCCGCGAGCGAGGAGCCTCCGAAAATATACAGCAGCAGTAGTAGTACTAGGAGTAGTAGTAGTAATAGCAGTATATAGTAGTAGTAGTCACTATACTACAGCTGTACCAGGGTGGTAGTAGGTAGGTGTGATGTGCGTCCCCAATACCACTACGGCACGTTTCTGATCAAAACAAAATTAATAGGTAGGATATAGAGGAAAAGGAGCAAAGACAACAGAGTATAAATGACAAAAGCATAGATAGGAGAAAGTAGATATAGAAAAAGCAGATAGACCTTGTGCATGGGTTTCCTTTGTTTCCGGGGATTTCTTCCTTCAAGAATGTTTTGAGTGATGAACGTTCATGCTCATCATCATGCTGCACATTTTGTCGGATGGCAAGCATAATAATAGTAGTAGGTAGGATAAACGGACAACTATTTACTAGTAATAGCTCATACTAATTGTTGTGATACACACACGCGCGCTGTGCAGAAACAGCCGCGCAGGCGGGTTCGGTATTCGTGTATATATAGATAGCCTGTTGTTGTTTGTATCTTGTATATATCCTATCGGTTTGTTGGCACTTTTCACATGGCCCCATGAAAATCGGGGATATTGCAATCTGATCACTTGTTATTATTATTAGGCTTGCCATCCGACAATGTGCAGCATGAGCTTCACGGTTGATAGATCAAAACATTCCTGCAAGGGAAGATATATCCCCGGATACAAAGGAAACCTATGCACAAAAGGTCTATCTATCTTCTGTCTACTTCCTTTTATGCTTTATCTACGATAGATACTCTTCGTTGTGTTGTCTTTACTAATGTCACTTGTTATTAATAATATATTCATTTGATGGGTAGTAAGGCATAAGGAAATGGAACCCTTTCGAGTATGATTGGTGGAACGTCGGCTAAGAAGGAGGAGCCCGTGCAAGAGTGCGTTGTTATTGGTATATATCATTATGTCAGATTATTTGCAGCAGTAGTATATATATATATATATAGGTCCAAAAATTATAGCACCGTCCATGTTTTAGGCAATTGTAATATATTATTAGTCACACTTTTATATAATGATGTATAGGTAGATGGTTTCATTCGAATGGGCGTTGCACACTGTCAGATGGTCAAAGGAATGGTAGTAAAAAATATAACAATATCATCAGTACTACTAGTACTATCAATGTAATCGGTACGCGTACGTACACAGGTGGCCGGGACCCCCCCCCCCCCCCCCCCGACCATATCTCCTTGTTGTGGAGACATCGAACACTGGTAGCACTCTACTCTTACGGGGGACCATGGTAAATAGGACCTACGGTACACACAAAAACCTTTATATTTCCCTATATATTTAATTGCATTATTTGGTCCTATTTACTATAGTCCCCCGTAATATCACATATATATATATGCGTGCCGAAGTGAGAGGTTGTCGACATCTTGCGTGATTTCCTGCACCTCAGTTCACTGCCTCCACAATGGCTATACTGCTTGTTTTACACTCGCTTTGCTGTTTGTGCAAGGGGAGCAGTCCCGACCACCGGTCTGTGCAGATGGGTGGTCCGTTCGCAGTGTCTCACCCCGCAATATTTACCATGTATGTATGTTGACTATCATATCTGTTTCATCTTGCCGTTCTTCGGACCAGGGGGTCACAAAAAAAAGAAATGTGCCAATCAATGTCGATGTCCCGGACAAGGAACCTTCACCGCAGAATCAATCAAGACTTGGTAGTGTAGAACGGAGAAGCAAAGTGGATACTATAGTACTGACTATAATCAAGTAAGTACTGCTCTGTCTGTTAGTTTTATAATTTTGTTCTGTCGTACTTGGCTTGTGATATCTGCAGCGCCTGATCGTCGAACCGGTCCCAGAAAACAGATTGCCTCGGAGTCCCTGAAAAAACAAAAGTCGAAAAAAAAAAAAGGCGGATATCCCTGGATTGTACAGACTCTGTACCGTCTCCTTCTATTTGTCAACATTGATCGATCCACACTATACTGCTGTTGTAGTCAATATGGGTGCGCTCAGCTAATAGTATTGCTTGCGAGACAAAAACACGCGGGAAAAGCGTCCATTGAAAGTGCCCGTTCAGGACGGCTACGTCGTACATTGTCAGTGTGGAGTTGGGCATCTCAAGCTCCGTATGTATATACCAGGTATATAATATATGTATAATATCATATACGTATAAAACCAGGCACGTGCTGCGGTTGGGGTAGCTTTTAGCTATCCTGGAGCCTCTCTGACGCGTGCAAATTCGTGCTGTAAAGGTGCGCTGTAGCCAGCTTTTCTGAGCTTCCTCACTTGACCTTGAGGAGATTTATACCTCACCCAAAACGGAGTTAGAGAAACACTAAGAGCGCAATCCGATGATCAATCCCAAAGTCTACTACATTACATCGGTAGTAGTAGTAGGCACAACTCCTATCATTAGCGTTCCAACGATATTGGGGCAATTGGGAGCCCCGGCAGTAAGCAACAAAATGGCTGTAAAGTGCTACCCCGACCGAAGGATGCCTCCTCTCTTGAAGAGCTCCATATCCCGATATTGGGACAAGGACCCCCCGCAGTGAGAAACAAAATGGCCGTAAAGTGCTACCCCGATCGAAGGATGCCTCCTCTCTTGAAGAGCTCCATATCCCGTCCACCAACCAATCATTGGGAAGCTTGTAAGCTATGCCCGCCACACAATCCCATGGGTAAAAACCAAAGGTTACGGTCTAGCACCTGAATTTCCTGCAGCCTCCTCGTTTGAGGAGCTCTACGCTAGTATTAATAGTAGTAAGTCATACAAAAACTGATTTATCGGGCGAAGCTAAAAAGTGCAACTTGAATATAGTATATAATGAGGTTTCAGGCACGCCTCAGGCATCGTTTCAGGCAAATAATGCCTCGAGCAGATACACGTTTAACCCTTAATACGTAAAGATCAAGCATGCGGGACACTTTGTATCTCTGGACAGGTCTGCCTATTAAGTCGGTACTCGTTGGTGCTCACGTGTGTTGTTTGCTTAGAGATGGAAGAAGAAGAGCAGCTTTATTCCTCTTTCGTGCACGGGAAGGCTCTATGGAAAACCCTGGTTTTCCACCTAACATACGCCTTCCAAGTACTACAAATACGTTCCCAGTGTCTGAACCCAGGTAATTACCGGGCTTTCAAGCTCATACAAGGCAGTATCATACCGGTAGCATTTAGTACAGCAGTCCCGGTTTGGTGACAGACTACTTAGAATTTGAGCGGTTTGTCCCGAAAACGGGAGAGTGCGGTACTAAAGGGGTTAACATTCACGCACTTCAGGAAAACAGTGCACAGCCCAAAAAAACTGCAGTAGGCATGCCACGAACAATCATGTAAAATACTGACTATATTCTAGCAGTCGCACGTATAGTTGTATGGGTTAACAAGGAGCACGGTCGGCCTCAAAAGGTTTTTTCGGCCAAAAACAAGTGCCATATCACCGTACCACACACAGCTCTCCGCCAGCAGGACTCGAACGTTATTTTTTTTTTTCTGGTGGTTCGAATTAGAAAGACTTCATTGAGTGCTTGGGATTTCCATGAAAATACCTCCCCACCACCATTTGGAAAGGAATACACGCTGCCGTAAGTACCTACGTATACAATGGGAACGCGGGTATGCAGCCACGGTCGTCTTCGCGCCACGCCGCGCTCTCCCCCTACAATGGCAATTGACATATCAACCTCAACAATAGCCTGCACCAGGCCGCACCAATTTGACTATCCGCGGTTGCACCGTTGCCTTTGCCTTCACAGAGCTCGACCGTTAACGTTCGACCTCCTCGGAAGAAGACATCATCGTCCGCGGCGAGATAATGTTGTCACACAAGATCGCTTCAGCGTTCGTGGCGGCGGCCATCGTAGCAACTCTGCTTCCTGCAGCAGCACGTGCTGGCAGGGATGTCCGCATCACGTATTCGGAGGAGAACGGCACCGTCAAGACGGACGATTTCGACCTCCTGATTGTGGCGTGTGATCCTGGTGCCCTGGCTGGCGTTTTTGATGGAAAAGTGGCTCTCGAAGAAAGAGTCGAGACCGCCCTAGAAAGGTTCACGTTAGGGACGTCGCTGTGGGATGTGCAACGAAAGGAGGGCGAGGGCAACACGTATACGATACGAATGTCGCCTGACCACCTGTCTGCCGGCGACGGACATGGTGAGTATTGTTAGAGCTGTTGAGCGTTACACGAGGCGTCTGTGTAGAGATGTATCTTATTAATAGACGCTGCTTACGGTAAACGCTTTCTTCACCGAAAATAGTTTCATCGTTTGCGTGGCTGCCGGAACACCTACCATGTTTGTTTACGGTAGCTGTTCCAGCTGTTGGCGTGCAGCATGCGCTGCCGGTGTCAAAAATCGTTCAGACCCATGATGGCATACAGCAGTAGCATCGTCTCGTCTAACATGTACTCTTTCCGGGTGTTCCGACGTTTAAACAAGTTTGGATGTGCTGTATTGTGGGACCATTGTTTAGGTACTACAGCAAGAACACAAACTTTCTGACGCTACGTTATACCCTATGTTTCGACATGTGTTCCTCTCCACCCTCTTTTGCTGCTGTCTTCGATGGGGGTCAAGTGTATTTAATCCGGGACGAGCCACGGACGCGCACGGCCCGCAGCAGCCGGCACACTCTAGTCACGGCTTATCAATTCGCGAACTCGTCTATTAGCGAACAAGAGTTTACGAGCAAAGCGGTAGCCGTGATGGAGGACAACTCTGGCGAGTACGATTGGCTGGGCCTTGAGCCGACGGCAAAGCTGCTAGAGGTGGAGACGGCATCGGATTACTTCCCACATTTCTCTCAGGTGACCACACCGGGGGATACTTTCCTGCAAGATCTATTATGGCAGAGCATTTGTGCAGTGGGGAATATCATGGATGCCAACCGGACGATGTTTATCCAGGAGTGGTTGCGCAAAGCTCAACTATCGTTTGATTGCAAGCAATGTCTGCCTGGTCGGTGAAAACCCGACATGCTCCGTCCCGGCATTGTAGGGATGCGAGGGTCTACGGTCATACGACTACGGCCATGCATGAGATCGAGTACATCTCTCCTATCGAGTACACCCCCCCCCCCCCCCCCCGCACCAGCTAGAATTGCGAAACATTCCAATTTCAAGGCGGTTGTACACTGTAGTCCACATACCCTGGTTGATGCCATATACCTGGCATATGTCTCACACGAGTTTCGACGGAGTCCTCGAAGCTGATTTTTCTTAAATGTTAGATAATACATTTCGCACGAGCCATGGCAATCATTCAAGGGGCGAGAGCGAAAAACTTCTCGCACCTGGAAAGCTCAAAATGGTGTTGCAACTCATGAATGAACCCATATAGTATGTCACATGCTGCACTACAGCATGTGCTCCCTTCCGCAAAAACCTCGCGTTGGATATATAGGCTGTCTATACTCGGAGTGCAGAAAGGTCGGAAACAAAGCACTCGGCAGTGTGCCTTGGGGCACAACAAAACTGCAACACGCCATCTAAGTATCATCGCATCTGCTGACAGCGTCTCCAACTCCAACGTATTGTGGCGTGTTGTTTTCACAGGAAGATATCCAAGCGGGACTTCCATGGGCGGTTTTAGATGCCCAGGGGACCCACAACACCATCTACGTGTCAAGCTTTGGGTCGTTCGAGTCCGTGCTAGCCGTGTACGAGTACGGAAACATGCTCGAGAACACCACGCAGGTGATACATTATCCCGGCCCCCATTGACGCATGCGATTACATTCGTGAAGGCCTACGATACAACGCCGAAACATAAATCAATGCATCGGGCATGCTACCGTAATTCCTCAACTAATTTCCACCTACATGATGGCCCGGTGCTTGGTGGGTAAACACCTTTGTTTGGCACAGAATCGCAGGTTTTCCTGATTCTGATGTGATCGAAAAGGGCCTTCCGAGCGTTTTTTGTGTCAAGCCTTTGACTCTGCGACGTCAGTAAGAGTCACAGCAGCGGGCTATTGCGATTGAGCCGCGACACTCACCATTCCAGCATGCTACCCCCATCCCCCAAGCACCCAAACAGCTTTGCTCGTGACGCCACATGGCAAGCCCTTGTCGCCTCATATCTTCGAAACAAAAAAGTGGTTCGTTCCGGTGTCTTCCGTCGACCCAAGCCGCAGGTCTCGGCGGAAACCGTTCAAAGCGTTTTTGCGGGCGTTGGAGGCCGTATTGCTGTGAAATACATAAGTCTGTCACATATCCATTGAGCTCGACTTGAACACGTTGTTTCTCCGTAAAACGACTCAAGAACTTGCGAACATAAAACGAGCCCACGCCGCTGCGCTGTTGGCTGACGTGTCATATTGCAACCTGTCATCAGGTCCAGGACGCGTTCGAGACCGCGAGGCTTGCAAGCATCACACCACGAGTGGCGGTGATCGGGGCTGGACCATCAGGTGACTTACCATATATATATGCAAAGCGCTACGATATACGATATACGATACATAGCGACGGTTTGTTGAGAAGTATGAAACGCGCATATCAGAACAAACGTATCTCCGCAGAATGTCGGAACAGCGGGTCTGGAGCACGTACATGCTTGGTACGCTACATTATGTGCATATGATGTGCAGTCGCTACACCGATTACCCGATGTACCTTCGTTTCGATGTCAACTACTGGGAAGACTGCGAAGAGGGTTTCAAGACACTTATTTTTCTGTTCGTTGCTTCAGAATAATTCTTCTACTTTCTTACTTCTATCCGGAAATTGGCAGCATCGCAGGACGACCAACGTATCGCAAGTAGGGGTGCCACGGGCCGTGCTGTGCGGCAGGCCGTTGGCCGGTACATCTGCGCGTAAATCCACCTACCGCAGCTGCGTATGGCACCTCAACATGCCACGAAGCAACGACAAAACGGAATCAGCTACGTAAGCGAGGCCCTGCAGCCTTCCTAAATCGTTTCCGTCTAGAGTGCCGAAATCAATCAACCCATACTACTGCTGTGTATCAAGTCATTGAGTAATCATGCTCATTCACTCCCACAGTGCCCCGCATTTAGTATATAGCCTCCCCCCATAGATCCTGGCATGTGTGTGGCCAACGACGATTAACCACGCTTGATACACTGGTTGCCTGGCTGCTACGCGTACATCTCATCTGGGGATTTTTCTCGTGTGGCACTCGCTTGGCAGCTGTGCACACCCCACCATACATGATCGAAGCAGGTATACTGTGTATTCCTCACGAACTCATAGTTGCAAAAACAGACATGTGCGTCCGGGGTAGATACCTTTCATCGTGTGTGGCGTTCAACAGCATTATGACGTCGTCCTTCGACCCGGACGCCTTACCCGTGCCGTGCGAAGGGCTGTTGTTCGCCAGCCAGCAGCTAAAGAGAGCAGGGCTGGAAGACATCACGATCTTCGAGAAACAAGAAAAGTGGGGCGGCAAGACACGTACGCACTACTACAAGGCTCCGGGTTTCCCTGACCAGGCGGAGGTCCCGGTGGAAATGGGCACCTGCTACCTCAGCAACACGTGAGACAAACAAACCTTCTAAGGGCCTTTCTTGTCGGAGAGTTTTTCCTCATAATTCCCATATTTCGTTCCCGCGATTTTTGTCGTCTTCGAGATTTTCCCGATTATTGTTTCTCCAAATAGGTGAAATTTCACTTTCATGATATGTTTGCTTCTGAAAAATTCACAAACCGTGACAGAACGCCTCCGTAATCTTGGCACAAATTTCCAAAATATTCCAAACTATGGAAATTATGGAGAAAAAACGCTTTCCTGCAAGGAAGGCCCTCTGTGCCGCACTGTTCATAAACAAAATGCCAAGTCTAAAGTCAAGTAATGTAGTCTCGAAACGGGTCAAATATCTGCTTTCCGACTTGACAAAGCGGTATGAAGCCCGAACGATGTAAGTGTATACCATTGTGTCCCATGTTATAAGAACTGGTTTTTCACTAAAAGTTAAATATAAAATTGATTTTATTTCGAAACAGATTGGTACACCGCAATGACGAGACAACAGCTGGAGGGAGTCCCAGTGGCACATAGAGAAGACGCAGACGTGTCCAAAGCTACAGCGCGGCGGATGCACCTAGCATTGTCTGTGCGTCCGAGTATAACCATCAACAACGCGTTGATTGATCGTGTTCGCTCACCTACAGTAGCTGCCGGCCACAGGTTGTTGTTTCTAGCGGTACGATGTGGCGTCGCGATGTAATATCGAAACACGATACTATAGCTGTCAAGACTGCACCCGAAGCGCTTCCCTACATATAACTCGCTGGCCCGACCGCTCTGCCTGCTCTACCGCTTGCGTGCATACTCTCTTTGCACCACCCCGAAAAGATACAAAGCTTTCTCGGAGATGCTGGTGACCAAATATGGTCTGAACAAACCCGCACGCATCAATTATGGCGCAGAAGACCCCGGACCAAGAGGCATCTTCAATGCGTCCAGCGAAGACTTCCTACGTTACCCACTCTGGATTCTGGAGAAACCTGACGGGACCCAGGTATTCTTCCCTGGCATGTGTTGTGTGCAGAACTCGCGATCGTGGGGGGGGCGAGTACCTGGAAATGTCCAAACATTTCAGTCGTTGACTTGCAGAACTCGCCTGTTTGGGGATGGAATCGTTGCGACGAGGAAAGGCGGCGGTGGCGCGAGGGGGGAGGGGGCTCTAGTTAGCAAGGAAGCACGACTTTACTCCACTAACATGTCGCACCGCCGCTCTTGGGGTCTTGTATACCAGCAGTCGTCGATGTCGAGCAACAATACGAGCAAGGTATTTGGTAGGCGTCGCCACGTATCATGACCGTTCATAGTGATTGCTGGGTGTTCGGCGTTTTCCAATGTATCACACGATGACACGTGCAGCTCGTTTCGAAGAGTATGGCGAAAGTCCTACACTGACACCGGTTTCTTGTGCGCTGATGATCGCATCGTTCGACCAGATGTCAAGGGACGAGTTTGCGGCCGGGATAGCTACATACGTCGCCGCTCACTACTCCCTCGCCGGTTGGAGCATGGACACGGGCGTGCCCATCCCGCCCAAGCAGCCGCAAGAACTTCCCGACATGACGTTCATGCAATATCTGGAGTCCATTGGAATCGGGCATCTCAAGAACGCGTTCACGTGAGTGGGACACCTTCACAGGACCCGAACCCAACATACCCCCACTGTGGAGCTCTGGCACCCCGACTTATACCGTATCAGTCATGCCAACCCTAGCATTTCCTTGTATCGTCGCAAATTTATGGCTGCTTGCTGGTGTCGTACGTAGTGGGAGTCGCTCCTAAAATGCAACCTTTCGATACACACACTCTTTTCGAGATCCTACTTGTAAGGTATATGTTTTTGACACGACCTGTGTGGTCGTTTCGCTGGAGGCAGGGAGTGTCGGTCTGGTTCGAAGATCCTCCGAAACACGTGCGTGCGTTTCAGTGCGCTAACAATCGGCAGTACAAAGAAGTTTCTTCGGGAAGAGGGAAACAGTGATGATGTATACATCCTCCCGTCTACGTATGTGTGACTTAGTTCACGAAGACTGTTTCAGGTGTTATCCCAAAGCCTTGTTACAGTAGTGCGTCCGGCGAGTGTGGTGAGAAATGGTCGATGGGTTAACACGTCCTTTTGAATCGGGCACGGGGAGTCAAGTCAGAACTTTGACGACGATCCGGACATTCTTCTGGATGCTCCTGAAATCTGCTAGCTTGGAGCACGCATCACGAAGTAGCAGTTGTTGGTATCTCCGGCCATGTCATGTTCGCACGTCTGCGACATGTTTCAACCAAGAGCAAGTTCCTACCGCCTTGCTTTTGTTGCGCCTAAACCACCAAAATTGCCACCAACCTGTGCTCGTTTGTGCTGCTCGTTCAGATACGGCCACTCAGCTCAAGGCTACGGCGACATCACTGAGATCCCGGCATACTACGGGCTCATGTAAGGCCTGAGGGATTACATCATGGGCTAGGCACTAAAGCGAATCGTTTTTAAGCAGTACTACTGTGCACTGTCACGCATTTAAAGACAGAGAAGCCCCGCTCCGCTGCGGACGGGGAAGTCCATCCGTATCTTAGTTCATCCGTATCTTGACGACGGCGTAGACCCCTGTTGATATCGACCACTTTGCGATGCTTGCTCGGTCGAGGATCTCATGGTGACAGGATGGTGGGGCGGTGGCAACGTCTCAAGCGTGTTCTTGCTCGCACGTGTTCCCCGTGTGTCTTTGTCTCGAGCCGCGTTGCCCGCTGAGTGACTCTCTTCTGAACTTTGTTCTATCTGTTCCATGCCTCTCCCCTCGTTGCTTGTATGAATAGCTGGGCTGCGCCCGACGGGTTTACGGCTCAACTGGACGTAGCGGCATCCATCTCCGAGCAATTGGCAGAGGAAGCGCAAGACTTAGAAGCTAGTCGTCGCCTGACGTTAAACGCCTCGACCTTGAGACGCGGCAGCAAGGTTGCTCGAAAGTTCAAGGAGAGGGCCGGGCGGGAGTTTGAAGGCGGCGTTCGTCCTAGCGTCGACCATGCCGCGCTTTTGGTAACAAGGTAAAGTGTTGATCGAAACCCGGCGGGGGTAGACAGGTATACACAGTGGTGCATAGCTGGTAGTGCGTTTGCACGAGATGTACAGATGTGCAATATACTTCGCGAACCGTATCTGACTGACTTCAACTTCGTTTCAGTACTCGTGGATACTACGTACAGTATAGTAGTTCTGCCCTGGTGGCCTATTGGGCATCCCTCGAGAAAATTCCACGCCCAAGTGTCAGCCAGTTTGTACTTACAGTACAGGACATATTCACACCGACCGAGAGCGTCAGCGTTAGATACCCCCCCTCTGCTATACCGCTGCGGCAACAAGCCGAACTCGGTAATATGGTTTACCTTTTGGTGCCCTTCGTATTCCAACTGCTATCGATGTTGCTGATGCCTGCCACCTCTGTTCATTGCCGAAACCAGGTGCTTCGAAGACGTCATGGCAGAGGGTGAGGACGAGGAAGATTCACAAAAAGCCGACGAGGCCGAAGCAGCCTATCTCGTTCAGGAAGGGTGGGGGGAAGTTTGGGACAGGGTCGTGCACCAAGACCAACTGCGCAACAAGATCAAACTTAGCGTTAACGTCATGAAAATTGAACGCAGAGGGCTTGGGGACTACGCCTAACACGGTTTTTGCGATCCGCTGGCGCGGTGATCCCCGAGCCATAAAAGTCCTCGTGGTTCACCAGCCCGGTGATCTATATGCCAGTGAACATCCGTGCCGTCCACTAAGCACGGTGACCACTACGGCACGCTGCCATGGTCTACGTGGCCGAGCTAAAGAATCTTGAGGTACTGCTAAACCGTAGTAGCAGTGCTGCATGATCACTATTCGCGCTGTGCATAAGCTAACCCAGCGGTCGACGCCATACCAGCTCTCCACCGGACAACATATGGTACGAATACTAGAATGCTGGTATTATTTAGATTGTGGGCTACCCAGTACTCGACTAAAAGAGTGCGGTCTAGATTACGGGGGAACGTGCCTTGGCGGAGATCAAGCTTCTGATATCAGTAGACTTGATAATTTGTACTCCTAGTATATTATAGTATGTGCTGCCGTACCTGGTAGAAGCTTGATGTACATAGTAGTACGTCACACGGACACACCTACCTGGTCCATGCGCTTGCTCGTACGGGGAGGAGACGGTGTCGCTCATTATAGAGCAAGTCGGGCGGGAGACACCGCGTCTTTTACTGCAGGAGATACTCCCAGTGAGGTACAAGCTGATGCATGTATTGACGAGGGTTAAGACGTGCATTGTAAATTGGAGCGTGTGCATCGTTACCAGAGTCAATAGTAAGAGTGCGTGGTGAATAGGTGTTGGAGTGTACGAGAGAAAATAGCGATTGCTGTAAACAAAAAAAAGTGTTTTGAGAGCAGGTTTGTCAAATCAAAGAGCCCTTACTGTTTGTTTTTCTGCAAAACAATGTAGCGAGGACCCCCAGCCCACAGCGCCCGTACCAACTGTTGTACAGAGCGCGACCAAAACGCCGTGAGTTGGATAGACATGAAGTTCGCGTTGTTGTTGTTGTTGATTGTTGTTGCTGCTAATATTGCTGTTGGTGATGTTTTCGTAATGCTGGATGTGGTTTGTTGTCGTGGTGGCTAGCGTTGTTGGTGTTGCTGTTGCTCTTGCAGTTGTTGCGACCCATGTTGATGTTGCTGCTGCCGCGATGTTGTTGTTATTGCCGCGGTTTCTGTGGCACAGATATTTTAAGTTCGTTGTTGGGATTACGGTTGCGGTTTGTGCAATAGTATGGTTGGGGTTGGAGTTGTACAGTAGTTCTATTACCAATGTTTGTGGTCACTGTATCTTCGTTTCGCGTTGAATCAGCGCCATGGTCGAGGAGGTGCTGACCCTAGCCGACATGCCAAAAGTTTAATTGTAACAGGAAGCCTATGACGAAACCCGTGATGAAGCTCTACAACTTTCATGACGATAGTCCCAAGAAAGCCCACGAAAGCGCCCTGAACGACGTGAAAGTCCGACACCAAAGGCCCACGAAAGCGCCATTAGAGTCAATCAAAATCCACGAAGAAGGTCCGACGAACGTATTATATACCAAACGAAATATGCCACGTACCTGGCAAACGGAGTCCGCCACATGATTCCCCCCCGTTTTGTTATGTACTTCCATGATGGAAGTTACCACGTACTTCCGTGGAAGCGAGATTGACTTCCATGGGAGTAAATTTTGCTTCCACCACGGCAGATATATTCCTTCCGTGGAAGTACGTGGAAGCACACACTGCTGTCGGTGGAAGATAAAACTTCCACTAACTTCCACCAACTGAATTTTCCAACAACCACGTTCGACGAAATGAAGGCTGTCAATAAATAGCTTCCACAAGAGTCCACCGACTTTTATTGCTTCTACCAGCTTCCGTAGACTTCACTGCATCCATACAAGTAAAATTGGAAGAAACATTGTACTCCCATGGAATAAGTTATAATACTTCCATGGAGATTTGCTTACATGGAAGTAAATGTATTAAAATATATATATATATATATCCACGGAGTGGTATGTACCTCCATCGTTCCCGGGACCAGGGTGACTGGGAAAGACCCACAGCGGGGTCAAGTTACCAAGCGAGAGCAGAGCAGCAGGGAAGTTGGTGGAATATCCCACGGAGGCATATTCTATGAAAGCTTACACATCTTCCATGGGAGTAAATCCAAGTTGTATAGAAGTACATTTTCGATGGAATTTGACGAAAGCTTCCGTGGAAGTTGCTGGAAGGTTCCATGACATCTGCTGTGTATTATTTTCTTCGATGAACCTTCATGGAAGTTCCATGGAAGTGATTTTTTTCTTCCCGAACGGAAATTTTGCTTCCATGGAAACAAACTCCCATGGAAGTAAACTCAAAAGCCGAATATTGTGAGAAATCGGATAAACGCCATTCATCGTTGGAGCCTGTGTACGTGCCAGCTGTCAGATTTACGTCGGCCGGTCTCCACCACAGTCATGGAAAACTCGGGAGAGAACAAAATACACAACTTGCTGTTATTCGTATTGTCCCCTTTCTTCCGCCAAAAGGTTCAAAAAGTGCTATTGCGGAGGACCTTGGTAAATCTATCCAAATATTGTAAGTAAAAATAGGTAAAAGTGTCTTTGTTTTGTGTAACGGAGGTCCTATTTACTATGTTTGGTCCCCCGCAATATTAATAGTGATGAAAAACAATGCGGGAGACTAACCCGAACAAAAACCCCCTCCGCCAGAAACTCGGCTTGAAGTATTTAGTCGAAGGTCATTTGGTATCATACTGAACCTTTTAGGTAGCGGGATACGGTAACATTTATTTTTTTTTCTCGTCAAGGACCTACTGTAGGGTTGTCGTTACTACGGGGGACCATATTGAAGAGGATCCACTCTACACACAAAAACCTACGTGTTTCGCTCTTTTTACTGACAATATTCGGTCCTACTTACTATGGTCCCCCGTAATAGTGGTGGAAATGTGTCCCGGCGAACCACAGGCCTTCAAAAAGGTGAAAAAGAAGGTCAAGCGTTTCCGTAGAAATAATCCATTTGTTTCGCGATTCCTCCCGAACGAGCCGGTCCCAGGTGCTCCACGGGCATGTCTGTCATTGTTTGGTGCACACATGCATGCGCAGAACTGACTGCGTAGGACCAATACCAAGTCGTACTTACCGCCAGATTAGATCCGATGCTGAAACTAAGTAACCGCGAGGCAAAGTCGTAAACGTTGCCCTCTTGCAGTACCAAAAAGGGGCATTCTTTAAGCCGCTTGTTGGAGATATAAACTCTGAAGCCTTTTGATCACGTGTGGTACGAGCCCTTACCAGTTTTCGAGGGAACGTTGTTTATTTTTTGTTTCTTCTGCGGACCAATGTTGAGAGATCTCAGAGCGAGATTTTGTTGATTGGATTTCACTTCTTCCCTCTTGATTTCCAAATACATACCAAATACAATAAAAAAAAAGTAAAAATGAACTTTCAGCTTTCGAGTTTTTCTTCGCGTCCTGTTAACTTTCCAGAGTTTCTATCTAATGCGAGGTATAAGTGTTTGCGTCTATTCGGGAATGCAGAAGAAATCATATTTCGACACAATTCGCTTCGATGAGCACGACCCTAAGGAGGTAAAACAATCCCAGAAAATTATAAATGACAAAATTATCAGGCGGCACAACCAAATATAAAAACACCGTTGCGTTTAATTCTGGTCAGGGTATTTTGGTGTGATAGGTGAACTTCTGCAGGGCCCACAGGCCCTAGGGTCCATAATACATCGGGGGGGGGGGGGGGGGGAGTTTTGTTCAGGTTTCTTGGTCGGAAACAAGAGAAGAAATAGGTATAGAATCTCTTACACGTAGGATGAGAAGAGCAATCTCGTTAACGTTTTGTTCTTGCAATTTCAGTGATTACATGCCTAGGAGGTACGAAATACAAGATACCAATTGCAGGAGTGCGTGAAATAAAAATACACGCTCGTGTATATACAGAATTGACGAGCTACTGTAGCTGCATTTTCCCTTCACTGCCTTAAATAGGAATACGAGCTCGGAAAAAACTTCGCTCGGTCGTCAGCGCCCTGCGTGTCATATTCAAGATTCTGTACTCTTCTGAGAGACTATGTCTGATACGTTCTTTTTTACTCCCAACATTTTTGCGCTCGCGTAACGTCTTGTCGTGCGCACATTTTCCGCGCTGTTTGGGCTTAGTCTTCAAGATAACAGCATTACCTACAGTAGTGTGTGTGTGTGTGTTCTTCACATTAAACCGTTCTTCTACTCGTCGACATCCAGCAAGCCCAGTGCCCGTGCTGATTCTTCACCCTAGAAAGATACGAGCTCTGTGATCACAGATTACGACACAGAGATAACACACCGTATTAGACAGCATTGTCGTAAGATTCTGCGTGTTGTTTCGTAAGATTCTGTACTCTTCTGGAACCTTTTTTTTCTGAGGTCTCCAAAGTTTCAAATTGTGCGCGCACGTACCGGTTTGTCGTGCGCATGTTTCAAAACGATTCTAGTTAATTTTAAAGGCCATTTCTTATGCAGTCGGAAACATGGAATGAAAAGGCCGGTTTCCGACCGGAGACCAAACGTGATAATTTGAAAAAAGCGCTTTTCAATCCAAGATGTTTGTTTCGATTTTGATTTCCGATTGGACCAGACTGTCGAAAAAACTGAGATTTTCGATCCAACTCGTCAGTCGGATTCATGCGTCGGAAATGTTAGAAAGTCCCCCCCGCATGCTCGGACGAATATCAAACACCCACACAACAACACCACATACGACACGATCCCACACCACAACATCGGCGACGCTGGCTTGACTGCTGTCACTTCTGCTGATCGGCGCGAGTCAGCGTGATACACCCTTATCTACGCCCGTCAGCAGCACGTGGCAGCACCCGATGGCCGCAGTGCGCGATATCGATGACCTTTTACCAACTGCTGCGCTGGCTATAGCTTTGGCGACTCTCGAAGAAATTCAGCGCCGCGATGGTCTCGAGGACGAGACAGAGGAGAACGCCCCGCGTATGAAGCTCACACGCTGCTCGAGGAAGAAGCGATACATCATCATGCATGCGTGGTTGGGCGCGGCTGCTGGAAGATGAAGACCTCTTTGACGCCACGAGCATTACGGCGAAGCAGTTTCGACCCGACTTCCGCCTACCCTGCCCTTTTTTCTCGGAGCTGGAAGTCACTCCCTTACGCGTGCATCAAACGTCTCCAGAAAAAAACAAAAACTTTACATTCGATCCGACGGACGATAAAAAGGGTAGCTGTTCTTAATCCAGTTGGAAAAATAACCTATCGGAAACCGGCTTTTTCAGTCTTAGTTTCCGATTGCATAAGAATTGGTCTAAGGTAAGGCCTAAGATGGTGTTACTATTTCACATTCTGTACTCTTCCGACTCTTGTGAACTTTTTAGTTTTTTTTCTAATTCCCGCAATTTTTACGCACGCGTACCGTATGGTCGTGCGTATTATATGCCAGGCACCCTGGTATGCTATATATAGAGAATCCCTAAACGCATGACAGGGCTGCAATCTGCAATTCCCATAACTACGGGAATTATTACGTGCTCAGAAAAGCCTGCTGTCATGTCGGTCGTCGTTGCCTTTCGCACCTTTCAGATTTTTTCCTCTAGGCAATGCTATACCAGGTACATCATTAGAAGATGATACTTATGAGTAGTTATACCTAATACACCTCGTTGTCCTGCATTTCCATTTTCCCGTTGGAAAACGACGCCAATGTGTCATTGTTGCCCTTCGTATCTTTCGAATTATTTCACCTACTAGATATTCCAGTGGTGCATATACTACGCGCGTCGTGGGTCGTGGTCCCTCACTCCGTTTTCCGGCAACATCCGCGAGTCCGAGAACCTCCCTCTTTGTCGTTGCCGCTGTCCTGCGTAGTATGTCTTTGAAAATGTTTCCTTCAGATACGAATTGCACTACGGGGGTACTACCGACTTGCTGGGTCCTGAGACCAGAGTGTATAGCGGGTTCGCGGTCCTGCGTATCTTTGGAGTATCTTCATTTTGGCACGACGTATTGCACTACAGTCTGTACTGGAAGTGCTTGTGTTGTTTGTATAATGCACTCCTACGGAAGGTTTGAATGTGATGTAGACAGAAAGTGCGATGGAGGCAGCCTCTCTGGTATCCTGGAGGCTAGGGGGTAATGACGCAGTTGTTGATGTGTTCGGTGGCTGGGCAATGTAATAGAAAGCTGCGCTATTAAGATGCGAGAAGAGACCGGGAAAGATGTTACGGTGGTATTCCAAGGATCTGAAGGGTTTCCAGAAGTGGACACGGCATGTAGGCAAAGGGGACAATGCGAATTAAACCCGGAGACTGTAGGGATGTGAGCAGACGGTCACAACCCTTTTCCACCCACTCAGCTTCTTATAGCTCATCCTGTTGCCGGCAGTGTTCCCCTACGCCAAAAAAGTACCGACTGAGACAACTAGGAGATGGCTCAGGCATATGTTCCGCAAGCTGGGTGAAACGACGGGAATGCAGGTGACAGTCTTTGCAACGAACTGAAAGAGCTTGAGTGTGTGCATGTGTGTCGGACGGCCGACGGCGCTGTTTGTTCTGAGAACCAATTAGTACATGATGTTTTGGAGGTGGGGGTGTATCTGAGCAGCTTTTCGTAGAACGTAAGCTATCTCGCCCAGAGAGCCCGACGAAATTCTGCCATCATGCATGACACGCGCACCGCTCGACTCTATGACATGGTGTCCAATCCGAGAATCGGATTCGGTACAACGATTGGGAAGAACTAACGGCATCAGAAATGAGGAGGTTTGGAGCGTGAAGGCGAGGGCGGGGCCGCGGGCGCGCCGTCTCGCGCATGGTTTCTCCTTCTATCCTCCCCCCTCTCTCTCTCTCTCTCTCTCTACCACGTCTGCACGCGTGCCCGCGCCAGTGTCTTTCATGCCCTCTCTCCGCCTTTCGTATCACCGCCCCTCATTGGACCACATGATGCCGCTGCGCAGGGAGTTGTTGCAGGACATCCTAGGCGACCATTTGGGCACGCACAATGATTTCTTGTCCACCCAACTGGTCGAGGTGCCGACCATAGACGGCTCTTTTACTCAAATCGAGGTCCGCAAGGTATCCGCGACTGAATGGCTGAGAAAATTAGTACGCGAGGGGTTACAGCAGTCGGGATCCAAGGAAGAAACCGAAGCGGACCTGCTCGCTGTGACGGTAGATGGCACGGAGGCATGGAAGGCCGCCGCGCGCCGGCTGGTGGTGCTATACCGGGCTTTCACGACCGACCCGGTCCGTCCTCACATGTCAGAAGCGACATTTGTTTGGAGATGTACCGGTATCACGGAGGCGCAGCTGACGGACCTCCTGGAGCGCCTGGTCAACTATTGTTACCGATCGAGTTCGACCAGTCCGGCTTGCAGGGGGTGGGGCACGAGGGATTCCTGCGTATACATGAAGAGATCCGGCCGCTGCGGGTAGATTTCTTGAACTCCTTGGGTGCTCCCATGTTGTCTAGAGGCGAGAAGACCGAGGCATTTTATGTGGGAATGGTCGCCCTCATGTCCACTCGCGCCGCTCGCTCGTGTACCAGCAGCCCCCTCGCGATTCACTAAGGGGAAGCTTTGGGACGTCACAGCGCCTCGCATCCGTAGGTGCCGAGTCAATGGCAAGTACACGACACCTTTTCCGCCAGTCGCGCGCCGATATAGCCGCACTCCTCGGGGGGGCAGCTTCCAAGGGCAAGAGCAAGGACGGGTTGGCCGCGATGGGCCGGTACGAGAACGAGCACGACGAGTAGAGCCACCGAGCCGTAGCGGCGATCTCCAACCAGACACCCTCCACGCCGGGTCAGCACGGGGTGCCTTTTGGGAAGGAGGGTCTTTCTGCGCGCGCCCCCCGGGTGCAGGGGCCGCCCCGGGGGAGCAATCAAGATACGGGCAAGGAGTGGAGCACCGGTTCGGCGGGATCATCGGGGTTGCCACGGGCAGACGCCCCACGCCAGGAGCGTGCCGCGCTCCTGTCGCGGCATAAGATTTGTTCGCATTTGCATTCCAGGGAGCCTGCCCCCGACACGACTGTCCGTTTAGCCATGATGACTCCCTGATCCCGGCGGGCTACTTCAAGGCTCACGCCAGCAAGAAGCGTGTGACAACCCAGAGCGAGGGGGGATGCGAGGTGTCGCGCCCTAAGCACAGGTTGTACGCCCTGTCCGACGAACCGGTTGACCTTCTAGCCGCATACTTCGACGAGGACATGGAATCGGCAGGCGGCGAGGACGACGACGCGCGGGACGCCTGAAGGCACGCCCCGGGGAAGCACTCGGCCCCGGGAACAAGCTGGGTGCGTCAGTTCTCCCGCCGGATGCGAACACGGTGGTCAATGATAGGTTGGCCGCGACGCGGAACGGACAGCAGTTGTGGGTCCACGGCAGGCTCTGGGACCCTCGGAGAGTGGCGGGGCGCGTCTCGGTAGGAATACTCATCGACACAGGCGCCGGGGGGGGCAACTACATTTTTCTGGCGTTTTGGAGCAGTGTCCAGTCATTGGGGGGCAGCCCAGGACGGCGTACGCTTAGCCGTCGCGGTAGGGGTTCCCTGCAGGCTGCGAACCCGGCAGGTAGCAAGGTCCCCGGCATGAAGATCGTGGGATCGACGGTGTTGCCGATTGTGCTGCCCCCGGAGGATAAGGCCCGGAACATCTCTGTAAGGATTGTGCGGGACTTGCAGTACGCTTTTATTTTGGGGGCCAGTTTTTTTTTTTCGGTCGCACAACAGCGTCATTTCGCTCGGGGAAGGCAAGGGGTTCCAGCCGTCGCCCGGGGCCGCGTGGGTGCCGTTTCAGCCGCGGAGCGCGGCCACGAAAGCATTCCTGGGACCGGTACTGTGAAATGCAACCCGCTGTTGATTTACTCACACCCGCCCTTTCCCCTCCGTTAGCCCCATCGCTGCCGGCGTGTTCCGTGGGCCAAGCAGCATGGGAGGATGACGGGACGTTGCAATGGGAGTTGCGACTGTCTCGTCGGGTGGAAGTTGGGGGATTTGTGGGAATAGCGGTCGAGGGATACGTAAAGGCTCCCCAGCCCAGCGAACGACAGCTGGTCCTGATCCAGCCGGTGGGGAAGTATGACACGGACAGCGGAGCGGTGGTGGGGATGGCGAGGGGGGTACAATGGTGGAAGCCGGGCACACCGTTGTACTGTAAGGTGGCCAACACGGGAAGAGCGGCCGTGGTAGTGCGAAGAGGGCACCCGATTGCGAAGGTCGTCGGGCTTAACGTAAGGGATGAAGGTCGGTTCCGCGCGCTGTTCGTACACCCCCCCCCCCCCCCCGACCCACTCCCGAAGCCGTCCGAAATCTCCCCGCCTCTCCCCGACCCGAACGACGACGAGACCCCGGCGCGCGGGGTGGTGCTCGCCGATGCGAGCATCGGTCAGCTGAGTGTGGGCCAGAAGAACCAGCTGATGAGTGCGCTGAGCCCCCAGAACGTTGCGGGGTTGTTCCCGGAGGATACGAAGAGAGTCCGGGCTTGTACGGTGAGAGTGTTGCGAATTCCCCTGATTGACGAGGATTGTGCGCCGATCGCAACAAAGCGTTTCTCGCCAGAACAGGCTGATGCCATTCAGAGAGAGGTTAAGAAGCTAGCAGAGGCGGGGATTATTCGCATGTCCACATCGGCGTGGGCCGCTCGATGCGTGACTGTTCGTAAGAAGGACGGCACCTTGCGGCTGTGCCAGGAATACCGCCCCCTTAATAGCCGCATGAAGACCGATAGTGGTGGCTTGGGCGATATTCAGGACATCTTTCAGCGGCTGGTCGGTAGTGGGTGGTTTACTTCGATTGACTTGGCGTCCGGGTTCTTTCAGCTCCAAATCGCGGAGCCGGATCGCCATAAAACAGCGTTCTGGGACGCGCTCGGGTAGCTGTGGGAATATGAACGGTGCGGGTTTGGCCTGGAGGTACTACCACCGGCCTTCGCTAGCATGGTCGCCGACTTGCTGGGAGATTTAAAGGGTGACGGAGTGGACAATAGTCTCGACGACATTCTGATCTACAGCGCGGATTTCGATCGCCATCTTGCCTTCACAAAAGCGGTGCTCGCCCGCTTGCAAGGGGCGGGACTGTTGGGGAACTTCGCGAAGTCTAAGTGGTGTTGCGCGAGTTTGGAGTTTGTGGGCATGGTAGTGGACCGACAGGGCGTGAGGCCGCGGAGTCCAAGATGTTGCAGCGGTGGCGGAGCTTTCCCCGCCCACGACGGTCGAAGAGTTGCGCGCCTTCTTTGGCATGACGGGGTACTTGAGGCAGTTTGTAGAAGGATACAGCGTTTTAGCGGCGCCACAAACCGACATACTGCGTAACAAGGCCTTTGCCTCTAAACGCTCCCGACGCTCTCTGATCCCGTGGTTGGAACTGCACCAGACCGCTTTTCTGGCCCTCAAGTCCGCCTTAACGTCGTTCCCCATCCTAGCCTTCCCCATTAGGGACAAGCCGTTTGTGCTGCACACGGATGCCAGCGCCGTGGGGGGCGGTACCTCCCTAACGCAGGAGAACGAGGGGGCGGAGCGACCCCTCGCCTGCGCAAGTCACCGGTGGTCGGCGACCGATTCACGGAGGGGGGGCACGGAACGGGAGTGCATGGCGGTACTGTGGGCAGTGGCACACGTTCGCCCGTATTTAGCGGGTAGACCGTTCGCGCTCGTCACTTGACTGCTCCGCACTCACATAGCTGTTCCGTAGCCGCAACCTCAATCCCAAGCTGTACCGCTGGTCGCTGCGCCTGGCCGAATACGACATGACCATACGATGGAGGGCGGGCTCGTCCCACCAGCTTCCAGCCGCATTGTCTCGTCTGCTCAGACCAGGTCCAGCCGCGGATCCCATCGATGATTCATTTCCCGACGACGCGACCTCCGGCGAGCCCGACGCGTACGTCGGGCCGCAAGGGCCGGTGTTGAGTGGTTTCCCCTTGAGAGATCTCGAGCTGTCGAAGGAAGGGGTGGTAGACCCGGGAGGGATGCGCGAGAAGAGAGTCGTGATCACGCCGCACGCCACCGAACCATGCTTGCAGAAAACACGAACACCGAGACCACGCCCGCCCGCTGCACCCTCGCTGCTTGGGGCCGTTGTTGGTAGTATCCCTCAGACGCACCGCGGCGCCGTCTCCCTACAGACATCGGGGGAAGAGGACCTGACTGACAGGCAGCTGGGAACGCTCGAGTTTCACGACAGGCTTGCCGCAGTAGGGGTGGGCACGCCGGCGGTGGCGCTTCGGCGATCGACGCGTGCGCCCGCGCCGTCCGTGCGGCTTCGTCCGCTGCCCGACCACGTGGCTCGAGCGGTGCGGGCACCTCGGGCGGCCCCGGCCCCTCCTTTTCGCACGGTGTCGGCGCCTTCGCCGTCGGCAGGGGTGGCTGGGCAACGTCCAAGAGGAGGCGGCGATGCAGAAGAATAGACCTCGTCGGCGGTGGCGCCAACAGGTCGGGGGATGACCACGACGGGACCCGGGGGTAGCTCGGGCCCCCCCACGAGGGGGGAAGGGTTGCCGCTTGGCGAGCAGCCGCCGAAACGAGCGGTGGTGGTGAGCGGGCTATCGACGCACTGCGAGACGTGCCGGGCTTGGTGAGACGGAAGAAGGAAGACCCGCTCCTCGGTAAGGTTAGAGAAACACTTGGGGGGCGAGGTAGGAGCGAGGCCGGGAGAGAGGATGGGCGAGAAGGAGATGGCGAGGCATCTCCTCGACGACCAGGACCTAGTATGGTACGAGGTCGAACAGAGCGGAATCCTAACAAGGCGCACGTCGGTCCTGGCCGTTCCAGGCGTTTTGGTAGCCGACGTGCTCGCGTTAGTACACTGCCAGCACGGACACCCAGGGGTCGGCAGGACACTTTCACTACAGCGCGACCGCTTCCATTGGCCAGGGATGTGTAGAGATGCGAGGGAGTATGTCTTGTCGTGCGAGTGCCGGCGTCGGAAGCGAACACGTAGCCAGCGTATAGCTATGCTGCCTGCCAGGTACCTCGAGCCATAGAAAGTCCTGGAGGTAGACTTGCTGAGGATCTCCAACACGTCCGAGACAGGTAACGAGTACTTGTTGCTGGTAGTAGACAAGGCATCTCGGTTCCTGTTCGCATACTCTCTCCCCTCGAAGGAGGCCCAAGAGATCGCACGCCTTCTCTTGGACCTGTGTCTAACGTTTGGAGTGCCCTCGTTCATCCGTCGGAGGAGGCGAGTTTACAGCCACGGTATTGGAGCATCTCTGCCGCTGGCTAAAGGTGCAGATCGATTTCGGTCCTGCCGATCACCCACAGGGACAGCGTAGTGTGGAACGAGCAGGGGCGTGGTTAGTCGATGTGCTGTCGGAGCTGTGTAGGGCATGGCCCACCCGCTGGGACGAGTATGTAGCTCTCGGATGCTGGATCAAACGCACCATGCCAGACCCGACCCTGCCTTCGGCAATGACCCCCTTCCAGCTCTTGTTTGGCCACAGCTCGCGCACGTCCCTCGACATGTTAGTGCCTCAGATGGATGACACGGAGACCAACGGAGGCTTCGAAAACTTTATCGAAGAGCGCCGGCACAAGCTACGGGAGGTCAGGGAGGCATTCGAGAGGATACACGAGGGCAGGGAAAAGGCGCGGCAACGCCGCAACACATCGATTCAGCGACCATCGACGGGCACTCGAGTCGTGACGGGCGACCTCGTCCTAGCGAGGGAGAGCGACAGCTCGCTCCACCGGCAGGGCATGGAGCCTAAACTGGTCCATGAGAAGTGGACTGGTCCGTGGAAGGTGGTAGAGGTGGTGATTGAGGGCCTGAGCGTCGTCATCTAGATGGAAGGCAGGACGACGCGCTCCAGGACGGTCTCTGCTGCGTCGCTGAAGCCATTCTACACGAGGCCGTCCAATCTTCGGCACCCCACGGAAGATGAGTTTGCGCGGATGGCGTGGGAAGCGGACCTGGGGCTCGGAGGGCACTCGACTACAGCGGCGCCGATGTACACGCTACTGGACAGGAGGCGGGTGGTCAGCGCGACCGGGGTCGCGAGATAGGAGTACCGAGGCCGGTACCTCGACGGGGAGGCGTCAGACTGGGCCTCGGAGGCGAAGTCACTGGACAGCTTCACCCCGCTGCAGCTGGACACGTTTCACGCGTTGTAGAACTTGTACGATCCGAGCAGCGAGCGGAGCCGCCCTGCAGACCGAGACGAGGGGGCGAGGAGACGCCCCGCGCTGAGTATAAAGGAGGCGCTGAGAATGTTCCCGATCGGCACGAAAGTCATCAAGCCGGTCGAGGACGGAACGGGGCGCGCGGGGCGGCCCGGGCAGGTCTATGACTTTTACTCAACGTACTAACGCGTCCGCTTCGCCGACAACGATTGGGAAGAGCTGACGGCATCAGAGATGAAGAGGTTCGGAGTGTGAAGGCGAGGGCGGGGCCGCGGGCGCGCGTCTCGCGCATGGTTTCTCCTTCTATCCTTCCCTCTCCCTCTCTGCGCTTCTCTCTCTCTCTACCACGCCTGCACGCGTGCCCGCGCCAGTGTCTTTCGCGCCCTCTCTCCGCCTTTCGTACGACCGCTCGAACAGCGGACCGAGGATTGAGCAGCTCGTCTTGGGTCCACCGGCGGGTACGGTCTCGGGCAACACAGGCGCACCCGGCTGGGTGGCTTCGGGGCTTCGGGGGGAAATAGATCGGCGAGGAGCGTCTTAGGCTATTGACCCGGGGGTGGCGATTCGGGAGGCGCTTGTTCTAAGCTGGGGAGGATGAGCGGGACGCCGCTGAGAGGCGTTGTTCTAGGCAAGCGGCAACCGGGTAACCGGGAACACTAACTCCCTTAGCTCGGCGACGGCAACACGAGTTTGCAGGAGTTATGCGTTTTGATAGGCGCCAGGTGATTGCTATGTGGAAAAAAGACCCTGTCATCTCGCATTACCCTCCTGATCTGTGTATCTATGGCGGGAGTCGGGGACAACAGGAGACTATTGTCCGAAAGAACGGGATTCCTTGCGATCTGACGTTCTGTTTTGGCCTAGTCTAACCTTGGAGGCGCGACGATTGTGATCTTTCCTATCGATTGGCACAATAGTGTTAGGTGGTGGAGGTATTGTACGTCGGAGGAACGGTAGGGAGTTTCGGAGTAAAGTGAGCATTCAGGAATGTAGTTGGAGGGAACGTGACATGGTACGCCGCGTTAAGAGAGAAAGGCGACGCATGCAGTGTGCGTACTATTAATAGGGGAAAGCCCTTCCTATCGGAAAAACAAAATGGGTCGGGTTTTCTGGGTTTGCTTCCCTCAGTTTGGCTGGCAGAGAATACCGCGGGTCCACCGTCTAGGATATCGCGTGGCTCGCCTTACCCGGCGAAACCAGCTGGGGAGGATGTTACGGTGGTATTCCAAGGATCCGAGGGGTTTCCAGAAGTGGACACGGCATGTAGGCAAAGGGGACAATGCGAATTAAACCCGGAGACTGTGGGGATGTGAGCAGACGGTCACAACCCTTATCCACTCCTTCAGCTTCTTATAGCTCATCCTGTTGCCGGCAGTGTTCCAATTCACCAAAAAAGTACCGACTGAGACAACTAGGAGATGGCTCAGGCGTATGTTCCGCAAGCTGGGTGAAACGACGGGAATGCAGGTGGCATTCTTTGCAAATAACTGAAAGAGGTTGGGTGTGTGCATGTGTGTCGGACGGCCTACTGCGCTATTTGTTCTGAGAACGAATTAATACATGATATTTCGGAGATGGGTATATCTGAGCAGCTTTTCGCGGAACGTAAGCTATCTCGGCCGGAGAGCCCGACGAGATTACGCCATCATGCATAACACGCGCACCGCTCGACTCTATGACAAGGAGACAAAGGTACGATCTACGGCTGGGGCGGAGAGATCCATTCTAATCCCTAGTATTCCCGATGCTCGAAGGATTTCAGGATTTCAGAGTGCGATGTGCGGTACCACTGGCAGCATTTCATGCTGCGAGGTGCTGCGGCTACAATTCTTGCTCGGAGTTCTTCCTCTTGAGTTCCGGAAGTATTTCGTGCTTCGGGGTTCTGTACTGCTCATACTCCCGGTCAGTACTACTGTAAAATCGCAGGAAAATACCAAACAAGAAACAACAGTACACATCGTAATGGTAACTGAAGCACATCGTACGCCTCACCGAACAAGAAAACAACGGCATTGCTGTTGCAGGCCAGTGCGATGTTTGTTGATGATAAGGCCACAGACAAAGCAATGATAGATGAGGCAAGACGAACGGACGGACTGCAAACACTACTAGCAGCAAGAAAAAGATGCAGCGACGACGAGAATGGGTGGGAATCTTGACTCGACCAACCACACCCTGTCTGACAGGTGTTTTGTTGCCACCGGCTATTACGGGGGTCCATAGTTAATAGGACCTATGGTATACATAAAAAAAACTACCAGGTATATAGATACAACTATAATTACGATTTTTGAGGTCGTTGTCACTTGCTAGCTCTTGGCAGACAGACCGACTGATAGACAGCTCTTCGCAAACAGCCCTTCTTCTTTGAAACAGCCGAACAGCCGAACAACCTTTCTTCTTTCTTCTTCGCCAAACAGCCAAACAACCTTTTCTTCTTTCTTCCTCCGCAAACTGCCAACCAATAGACAGCTCTTCGCACGGCGCCTAAAAAAAGAGGCTTCTCGCCTTCGACGAACGGCATAGATAGGTGCAGCTGTCGGCGGCCAAGCTGCTGCTGTCGGTGGCGAACCTGCTGTTGCTGCAACCCCCGCCTCTCCCTTCTCCACGCCCCCTAAGCTCACCTCCCCCTCGTCGAGAGGCGCGTGGTCCTCGCCCTCTGGCAAGAGAGCGGCAACGACAAAGACCGACCTGGTACCGGCTGTTGTTTGCGACCATTGCACGGACCAGCACTTACTTGGTCAAGAACTCCGCGCCTGGTGGCAAAAACGTGACCTTCGCCACCTGCAAGGATCTCACGTGCGTGGTGGCGGGATCATCCTGACAGGGCAACCGACTGCGAGTTCTGTGCTCGCCCGATCATGGAAGGGACTGTCTCGTACTCCCTCGAGACTGCTGACAGTGGTGAGTGTCTTACGTCTATTGTGCATGCTGTATGTTGCCAGTACGTTTTTTGGGGGTTTTCAATTGCCTTTTTGCATACAATCCTACGTCAAAGCGTTTATTTATTTCGTCGGCTCCTCTTACACACAGTGCACGCGAACGCGCACATGCACAACTGTTTGCGGGACGTGAACGAAGGAACGGAGGATTCAGCTGTCGCCGTCACCGCTGCACCGAACGACGTGAGTGCTGCTGCTACTGTGGTGCATTTTCGGTGCATGCACACGATTTCTGTGTGTACATGTTTTTTTTGGTGACCCCACGTACTCATTTTTTGCTCGTTATCGGCTGCCGCTGCTGCTGCTGCTGCTGTCAGCGCCACGCCGTGAGTGCTGCTGCTGCTGTGCACCTGCTTCTCCTGTGCACTCGCTGCTGCTGTAGTGCTGCTGCGTTGTTGCCGTGCTGTGCACTTGCTGCTCCTGTGCAATTGCTGCTGCTGTATGTAGTGCTGCTGCGTTGTTCCGCGTGCATCATGCTGGAAGCGTACATATTTTCGGATCGTCAATTCCGTAGGTTTTGCGATGGCGGCATACCAGGGTACATGCTTTTTTCCTTCCTTACTTTCATATTTTTGCTATGCTGCTGCTGCTGCTGCCAACGCTGCCAACGCTGCGGCGATTCGTTGCAGCTTCTGTTGCTGCTAATGCTGTGGCTGCTTCTGCTGCTGCTGCTGCTAATGCTGCCGCAATATCCACTGAATGTTCGTACGTATGTACTCGGACTACTGTCTTTCTTGGTCGTTTTTGTACTCAAATGGTTCCTTTTGATACGTGATTTTTTTTTTTTTGTCGTGTTGCTCCTGCATTTTGCGTACGTACTGCAATTTCTCGTTTTTTTTGGCTTGGTTATTTTCATATATATCGTTGCTATGCTGCTGCTGTGGTGCTGCTGCGTTGTTGCCGTACATCATGCTGCACTTGCGTGTGTACATATTTCGGTATTGTCAATGAAATTCCGTAGGTTTTGCGATTGCGGCATATGTGAGATGGGTGTATCTCAGGTTCGACCTGGGTCTGCAGCAAGCTTCTCTTTCGGTAAGGTGTAGCGTGGAGGACACGCCAGGTATAGGTGAGGCTCGGCACGGTCAGCCGAGCAGAAGTGATCATGAAGCATGACGCAAGTCATCTCACATGACAGTCATCAGCAATTACTTGGTGATGGAGGCTGGTAATTCCCCGCCTCAACTATCATCAGATCTACGGAGATCTGCGGCCACTTTTAGTACAAGAGTCAATATCCACGATAACGGATGAACCACTGACTGCTGTAGAGTAACGACCTGAGCAGGTACATACTTTTTTTCTTCCTTATTTTCATATCGTTGCTATGCTGCTGCTGCCAACGCGGATTATTGTTTTTATTGGCCATTTTTCTACCCAAATGTTTTTTTTTATACAAAAAAAAAATATTTTTGGTCGTTTTGCTCCTGCATTTTGCGTACATACTACTTTTTCTCGTATTTCGTATTGTTGCTATGCTGCTGCTGCGTTGTTGCCGTACAGCATGCGGAGGTGGGTCTATAGTGAGGTACCAAAAATACTTTTCGGACGGCCTCGGGGTACATACTTTTTTTCTCCCTTCTTTTCATGTCGTTGCTATGCTGCTGCTGCCAACGCTGTGGCGATCCGTTGCTGCTTCTGCTGCTGCTGCTGCTGCTGCTCTGCTTTTAGTGCTGCCGCAATATTCACTTAATGTTTGTATGTACTCGGATAATTGTGTTTCCTGGTCGTTTTGTGGCGCTGCTGCGTTGTTGCCGTACATCATGCTGGACATGATTTGTGTGTCTATTACACTTAAACTTGTGCGTGTGTACATATTTCTGTGTCGTCAATGATTTTTTTGTGGTTCTGCTGCGTTGTTGCCGTACATCATGCTGGACGTGATTTGTGTGTGTGTACTGTACTACACTTGTGTGTCTACATATTTCTGTATCGTCAATGAAATTACGTACTTGCTGCTTCTGCTGCTGCTGCTGCCGTCGTATAGCAAGCGATTACGTGCTGCTGTTGTGCCGCTGTAGAGTAGTACAAATAATGAACTCTGCCCCCCCCCCCCCCCCCCCCCCCCCTCCCTCCCCCGCCGTTCCCTGCACGCCACTCCCGCCCCGCGCACCCTATATGTTTACTTCGACCAGGTCCGTGGCAAGTGCTACAACTGCCGCCTGACGGACTCCACCATCAAAGACGGAGACATCATCATCAAGCGCAAAAAGACTCCCTTCCATTTCGCCTGCTCCAGGGCTTCGCGGAATTCCGAAGCAGTACACCAAGCAGATTGTCGCCATCTAGGACGAACGAAAGGAAACAAATTGTTTCCCACATTTCCCAAAATCACGATTATTTCTTCCTACACATATCCAACGAGTTCAACAGCGAACAGATCCACGTTCTGGGCCTCCCGCCTCGTTACTACAGCATCCTGGAAGACTATTTACATATCATGTCTCATCCAAACTCCTATGCTGGCTACATCGAAATCGCGGCCGCCCAGCAACTATACAACATTTCCGTAACCGTTGTCGTTGCCGGCACTGCTGCTTTCTCTCCTGTCCCAAACCTTCCTTTAAACAACAGCCTGTATGTTGTATATCATCCACATGCCAAGCACTGCTCCACTCTCTCCCCACACTGATGAAATATATTATTCTTATTATTATTAGACGAATGTCATTCTTACTCTTGCGTCACCCGATCTTACGTTTCACATTACATTCATAAATAAACGCTATCATTACATCCTTCACCGTTTCTTACACAAACACATTTAGTTTGGTTGGCTTTGGGCTATGTCGCCAATTAATTGCAGTTATATGTACACGAAACGACGGAATACCTACTCCGAAGGAAAGCCTTGTATTTACCTATTTTTACTGAGAATATTTGGTCCTATTTACTGTGGACCCCCGTAATAGGTTTCAGGGGGACATGAGGTCGTACGAGTAACAAGAGAACGTAACCATCAGCGTCATCACCCTGCATCACCCAGTACTCCCTAATAACTAAGAAGAGCTCGGCCCGAAATAAAACAAACAAATAGTAATAATTGGGACTGCACACCCCTCATGTTTTTCTGAGACATAACATTATGTTTTGGTTCTGTCTCTCAGATCCGGGGTCATATAGAAGGCTCCGTTCTCCCCGCCCCCTTACGGTGCACGCCTTACTTTTTATCGCGAGAAGGGCTCCGTATTTTCTTCCTTCCTCGACTCACACGCTTTTATAGTAGGAAGACAGTTGGCGTCATTCAAGAGATAAACGCTGTACAGAAAATCGAACCCCCGAAACCAACCCTATGAGCTACTACTACTATTACGGGGGTCCATAGTTAACAGGACCTGTGGTGTACATAAAAAACTATATATTTGCCTATTTTTACTAACAAAATTTGGTCCCGTTAACTATGGACCCCCGTAATAGTATTCAGTATTCGAGGTCAACCCCTACCTGGGATCAGTGTGTGAGACATGTTTTGCAATATTTAATGGTGGCACAGAAGAACTGGTGTTGAACACAATACTTGGCACCATAGTCATAGTGGAGTTTGAAATCGATTGACTTACTGCGGCAGTCTCGCGTGCTCTGTACGTACGGTGTTCGTCGTACGTCGTACTATCGCCTCGTGAAGGAAGCTGATAGGCCAGCTACACCCTCTCCTGCTGGTGTTTTCGTCTACGCTTTGAGCACTTTTTTCGCTCAATACAGGTATGATAAGTAGGGTTTACGGTATGTGAGCCCGGATCTCTAGGGGTGTTTTTGAGTTCAACATTGCGTAGCGCGGTCTGCGCTTCGGAATCGTCGTCCTTAAATTGAGAATTTTCCTGGGAAATCGTGGTTCGATGCAAACACGGCGCACACGCATTTATGGTCACTTTTGGCCCGTTTTGGCTGCGGTTTGGGGTCAGGGTTCGGGTTCGGGTTCGGGGTTGGGTGGGGTCTTTGCCTGTACCTTGATCCCAACAGGTAGCAAACTACGTGAACAACCTACCACGGAAAGACCCGGGCTAACAGATTGTAAGAGGACCTTCAATATTTTCAAACCTTTGACACCCGTTCATGTCTTCGAAAACGGAAGACTATGACGGAGCGAAAAGCCTGCTTTGCGACCAATGGCAAGAGGTACAATGAATTTCGCACGACGAACAGCTGATGCTGGTGTACGATATCGATGTTCGATACGCCATCGGCCCTCGCGAACGAAAGCGAGAATGGGTACGAGCTGCAAAGCATGCTTATCCGGGCGAGAGGAAAGCTAAACGCAATGCGTCCATCCACCTCTAGATAATCTGATATTTTTTCCTCGAGTGCTGCTTGAAGCTACCAGGTATGTGATACGGTGCGTGCGACGCACACTGGGTGGGTGGGTGGGTGGGTTGGCGGGTGGGCGGGTGGGTGGGTGGGTGACGTGTGCCCTCTACCGTCTATCGTGGCACTCGCAGTCTGCTGTGCATCGAGTGACGCGCTGCCGACTGATGCCTGTTTCTTTTACGGTCATACTGTGAAGAATTGCTCATGTGGTCGACGCATGTTGAGTCACTATTTAGGGCCGGTCCTAACGAGAACAAAAAAAACGAAACTTAAAAATGAACTAAACGAACAGACTTTCGTTTTTTTTTTTAAACAGCGAGCGGGTAAAAAAACGAAACATAAAGAAAAGAAGCCGATTCAAATTTGTAAGGCCCCATCTTATCGAGGACTTTTGCTTCTTTCAATTTGATTTGATTTTTTTTTCCTAATTTAATTTCCATCTGATTGGCCGAAGAGTGAATCGCCAGGCAGGATTCTCAGGACAAAATAGAAAAAATCAATTATTAGAGCGAAAAATCTTTTGGGGCTTTTTTCGTGTGCTTTTTTTAATTTCAATTCGAATTTGGGAGTTGATCAGCCTTGATGTAGCATGTTCATTGTGGGTCAACACCCCCAGTGAAGTCTAGGGTGATTCTTGGCCGCTTCGGTGACCACGGTCGAGGCGATAAAACACGAACCTCAACGACAGGCGACCGGAGCAATAGCCGCGCCCTCGACCACAGACCATAGCACATCGTACCCCGGCGGTGGCGCCTCGAAAGGAATCATGGCAGCCGCAAACCCATTTTTCGGCCTGCTCGATCGGCGAACCATCACGAAAACGGAGCAAACCAGCAAAAAAACAGAGGATACGACGCTCGAGACTTCGATAGTTGCATGGCCGTTGTTGTTCCGCACGTGGCGCTTGAGGGCTCCCTCCGCCCACCCAAGGCACCCTGAGAGTGATGGCTTCCTCCTGCGCCACCAAAAAAACAAAATGCTGGCGGCGGCGCGCACGCGGCAACGCAAACTCGTCTACGCTCGTCGCTGTTTGCCGGCTGGGCGTTGTGTGACGCGGTGCGTTATTCCAGGTCGTGTTTCGATTTTTTTTTTTTGCAATGAATGCGCCGTTTTCCGATAGGATACAAACACGATTTTTTTTCGAAATCAAATTAAAATTCATTGAAATTGAAATTTTATTTCCAAACATCGAAATTTAGCGTTCCCCGTTATTATGGCCCCTTAGCGGTGCAATTTTTTAGAATGACTCAACCACCACAGCACGTGATTCCCGGCGATAGCGCTTGACAGCGACAGGGGATAGACACAACTCGCACACGCGAGGCACCCTCCACAGCAGGCGGTTCTCGTGGTCCAAGCCGCTCCCTCCAGAGTGCTCTAGAACTTGTGTATCGGTCATCGCTGTTCGATGGCAGACGTGTCATTGTTGAGTGGAACTCATGTCGAAAATTTTACCGCCACAGCCACTTCCTGATCCCCCAGTTTCTTGCGGGGGCACCCATTGATCACAACCTACCCATATATACTCGCACCGTCAGCAGACAAGCCGCGTGGCAGCCACATACACTATTTCGGCCATCGTGCGCTTGCTAACCGGTCGAGGAAACTTTGTCAGAACTTCATCCCAACGCTTCGAGCTCCTCTTATGTTCCTCTTCGACCCCGGGTAACCCGTATTTCCTTAAAAATAAATGTGAAAACGGAGGTATCGGGATCTCTACTTCATTTTTTTTAACTTGACCAATAGCACTCACGTACTCTTGCTCCTCGTTTTTTATTTCTTGTTTACTTCCGTTTTTTTTCGGTCCTTTTTACGCGTGTAGCAAGGGGACAGCCAGCAAAAAATAACGCTCTCAAACTCAGGCGCAAAATTACAAAACTACTTGTTGTAGGTATGACAAGAATTTTGCCTCTTGGTCTTTTTTCGTGGCCACGAGCCCGTCGGCAATATTTGGGCATTTTTTCGATCCGTTTCCCGTTTCGCCCCACCGCATCGACACAAGACAATCGAGTACGTGCCGGAAATAAGCCATATTATGGTCGCATCGCACGCTACATGATGTGCGTTCCGCTCCCGGGGCGTGTCCGTAATACTACTACTGCTGTACAGATATGCATCGTAGATATCTACCGTATGTGTTTAATAGCACGTGTGACAGTAGTGCAAGCCGGGTCACCCTCTACTAGCAGGTCAGGACCACCAACCCAACGCCGACACACCGCCACACCACTCTGCACCGACATACACCCGTCACTTACCCCGAAGCGCCCGCCGAAAACGTGAGTGCGTGCACTTGCTCTGCTCAGGACTTGTCTTGGTAACATGTATCTGTTGTCAGAGAGGGCACGATGGCGGCAGATGAGGTCCCCTCCCCGATATACTTCTCAGTTTGAGGGGTTTTGTGCTTGAGTTGTGTGGGGTTGTTAAAATCGCATCGGAACAAATTCGATGATAATGGTAGGCCCATGACCAAGAGGTCGACGCTGATGCGCCCATCATATTCGCACTCCTACTAGCGGCCGTTCAACGCACCGCGTCCGTACACCTGGTATACCATGTGGGTGCAATAGCATTGAGTTCCCCATGACCCCAGCTTGTCGTGGAGAAAAGGAAGTACGTCGAGTTTATCATGAATGCAATATGTCTGAAAAAGAAGGGTGCAAAGCTTCGACGTCCTACATCTTATTATGTACCAGGCACTTTTGTTTTGCGCAAATAAGGTCACGGTGGTTTGTTTAATTGGCAGCAAAGACAAATAAGGTCACGGTAGTTTAATTGGCAGCAAAGGCAAATAAGGTCACGGTGGTTTGTTTAATTGGCAGCAAAGACACGGTGGGGCCACGGAGACGGCACGACGAGACCATGGAGGCGCCATATGGTGGATTTATTGGTCCCATGGTGAGGCCATGGTGGGCTATGGTGGGTGCGTGGTGGGTTTATGGTGGGGCTGTGACGGGGTCACGCGCGCCGAGTTACCATGCGGCCTCGATTGCGTAAAAAACAGAACGGAAACTAACTGTACGTCACTCCGAAGTCTGGAGCAACAGCGATTCTTGAACTACTTACGTAGTAATACGGAGGACCATTCGTATAGTAAATAGGACCAACGGTACACACAGAAACCTATATATTTCCTATTTTTACTAACAACATTTGGTCCTATTAGCTGTGGTCCCCCGTAATAAATGGTAGAGCTCTGAACAAATTTGTGCCGTACCTACGATACAATTATTGTCCTCGTGGTACATATCTTGGCATTTATATATGTGTACTGTACGTGCGTCAAACATGGGGCCATCGGTCGTAAGAAGTGGAGGAGCTCGTTTTCTCCCGAGAATTAAGAAAATTGACAGCAGAAACGGTGCTCAGGATCGGTGCTCAACGGTGGAGACAAAATAAGAAATTGAGCCTCGACGACAAATAGGGGTTTAATTCTAGCAGGTGCCTTACTTCTGTCGTCGATGTATAAGTGCGTGCTCTCTACTACTGATTTTCCGAATCCAAGCTCTGTAGACAATGTTAATACCTGCTGTGGTTCGTTGTACCTGGTAACTGGTATAGTACTGCTGTAGGCCCCCAGGCTACTTGAGACAACAACTCTTGGTTGTGTTCCCTCTATAGTGCCGGTTGCTCGCTACGATGGTAGTGCTTGTGTGTGTTCTTCACCTGGTTTTTTCACCCGTTGACATCCAGCACACCCTGCCTCCGTGCCGATTCCCTGTGAAATCCCTTGACACAAATGGGATCAGCCAGTACGGCAGTTTCCAAAATATTACCCGTGTCCACGTACTGCACGCAAACCCCTCCATCCCGTTGCACAAAAAACATAAGTACGATACTGTTAGCCTTGTGCTCTCAGCGCTCCTCAGCGCTCCTCAGCGTTTCTTAGACGTATTTCTTTGCGTTTTTCGTGCTAGCGCGAGATAAGGTTTACCTCACGGGAGGAAACTGCTTCATCGTGATCCCCAACCCCGACTGTATCGGGGGCGGCCTCGGGCGTGCTTGCGCCGTGCCCTGACTGCCGGCTGGCCGGGTGTGAATACGTCAGCTGTGAGTTGGACCAGTTGCGTGGTCAATACTTGATTTGTCACAGTCTCGTGGCCAAAGAATTTGGTTGACAGCCCACCTTTGCCCCGTCAGGCCTACTTTTGGCCCGTCAAACCCTCTTAAAAAATATCATAGTTTTTATCATTGGGATGTCCTTGACAGCTGTGGCCGGGTGCGCTGTTCTCGTTTCTTAGAGAATTGTTTATATAAAAACGTCGCTGTGAGTAGGACCAGTTGAGTGGTCGATTCTTGCTTTATAACAGTCTCGTGGCGAAAGAGTTTGGTTGACGGCCTACCTTTGCCCCGTGAGGCCTACCTTTGGCCCGTCAAACCCTCTTCTGAAATATGATAGTTTGAGCCTTGGGATGTCCTTGCCGACTGACCGTCTAAGGGCAAATGTGCCGTCGGCCGACATCTATGCTCGCTCGTGACGGTAAAACAAATCTGTTCTCGATGCCAGCACCCAGGTTGGACCTCTTTTCTAACGGGAGAGGCCGCATCCTCCGTGGCTTTCGACAGCTCATGGCGGCAAGAGTGTGGGGAATATGGGCTGGGGTGGCCGGTCTCATGCCTCGCCGTTGCTTGTCCGTTGAGGGTTGGGCGTTCCAAAAACAAGTGCCGAATTTCCGATTCGGGCTATTTTACGTATGAAAGCACGAGTTTTGCGCACAAATGTTCGTAGGCTAGCATATGGCCGCGAAGCGAGAGTCACGGGCCTCTTCGGCTGCTGTGCACGCCGGGAGACCAGATTCCATAAGGCAGAGAAAACGGAGTCTTCGGTGTCGATCGAATCGGACGAGCCTACGCCGCAGGAGGGGCGGTACGGTGGTGGAGGTACGAAAGGTGTCTATGATTTATTTTTTTTGTACACGCAGCACTAGCAGGCAGTGTCACATGCATCGTGGGTTGTAAAGGCGTTTTTTTTACGTAACCGCCAAGAAAAAAAACAAAGTCATGACCGAGTACGTGTGCGGGTTACGCTCAAGCTGCAGCATATTTCGGTGCTGACCTACGAGGGTGTGAGTATGTCTTTGATCGTCGTGCCTACTGCTGTGGAGACGAATGGAGCGCATGTTGACGATTTCCTCTCGCCCCCGCCTGCAGTACGAGTAGAGACATATACGGAATGCATGATGATGACTTTCTCCCTCCCCCGTCTTTAGTATACGTAGAGTTAAAAGGAGTTCGAAAAAGAAAAGCGTTTTCTCCCCGCCTCTGTGTACAAGAAAAATAGGTGATGATTTACGACGCTAGGGCGAGTTTCCGCCAACGCCCACCGTAAGAGTGTGCAGAGTCTACGGTATTGGTTCCCCCCTCGATCACCGTGCTTTTCTGCCCCGACTGCTGTGCCGGAGCGGCCTCGGGCGTGCGTAGCGTACTGCCTGCTGCTGCTGCCGCTACGTACCACCGCTGCTGTAATGTTCTGTTGTTGCCGCTCACGCAGCTCCCCTCATGGAGTAGCTCAGCCTGCGATATGTTTCGTTGCTGATCTTCAGGGTATTTTTTTTTTCACTGTTGCTTTCCAGCTTCTGGACGAGCCGTGGTCACAGGTGTCGTCCCTGTTCCCCCTCGGTAAGTGCCTTCATTTTTACCGCCCAGAGGGTTCATCCTTCCCAACGCTCATCGATTATTCATCGAATTTTGTTGGTGCTCTCGCGCTATCGGTTCGTCTAGGTTTCACGCAAGAAAACGTCCCCTCGGTAAGTGCCTTCATTTTATCGCACAGAGGGTTCAGCCTTTCCAACGCTCGTCGATTATTGATTGAATATTTGTCAACTCATGCTGCCACGCTTTCGGCTATTTGTTACGCAAGAAAAATTCCCTACCAACCAGCACTAGCACGCACTCGGTGAGACTCGAACCCACAACTTAACTTTATTAGGGACAAGATTCACCCACTACAAAGTATCTCCGTCGGGGACGCCATTTTACCTTCCCTCGCCGTGCCCCACCGTGCTCCCCTGCCTCGACTGCTGTGCCGAGAGCAGCTCGGGCGTGCGTAATGTGCTACTAGTGCTGCTGCTGCTGCTGCTGCTGCTGCTGCTACGTGCAGCTGCCGTGTTGTTCTGCTGTTGCTGCTGCTGCTCACGCAGTTCGCCTCACGGAGTAGGTCAGCCTGAGGTATAGTACTACCTTTCCTCCTCGTACGCCACCGGACTCCCCTTCCCCGACTGTTGTGCCAGGGGTAGCCTCGGGTATGCATGATGTGCGACCGCGGCTGCTCCTGCAGTCGTTATGCCGCTGCTCTGGTCTTGCTGTTATGTCCGTGCTACTGCTGTGTTGTGCTGCTGCTGCTCTTGCTATGTCTGCGATATGGTTTTGCTGCTGACCCCCGTGAGCATGGTCAATATGCAAGTAACCCCTTCCGGTGATGTGTCTCCGCATCTTAAATCTGAAAGACGGATCCATCTGCTTCGGAAGCTGTCCGAGTACCGTATCGTTATTGACATTTGTTTGGCGTCCTGGAGGTCTCGTGCCAGCGCCGTTTGTGCACAATACGTACCTGTACGTTATGCTGCTGCTGAGTTTGCCGCAGCAACGTAAGCGCCGGCGATTTCGCTCAATCGACTGCTGCTCAACCAAGTGTTTTGTGGCTATCTGCATACGAAAAGTATCTACAGTACGGACGCCGAGCGTCTGGTACGTAGTACCTTGTAGTAGTGCTTGCTGGTTTACAAACGAGATATGTGCTGTGCCGGATGGCGGATGGCAATGTTTCCTTTTCTTGTGTTCCCAGCGTATTCTTTGTTTTCACTCAAAATTGTTTTATATTCTGCACCCCTTGGCAGTACTGCCGCACTAACAGCCTCGAGTTGCATACCGGTACGCCTTCAGCCAACACGACCATGCGCGGACCGCCGGCGGGCGTCAGCCCGCCGCGGCGAAGCCCCCGTTGTATTAACATACGTTTGCCCTAGTTTTTTCTACAGACAACCAGCCTACTTGGTTCTTCCATCAGCGATCAGCGTAGGGTGCATGTCATCGGAATACGGCACGCAATATGGCATCAACCCGAACCAACGTTAAACCCTTTTAGGGCTGCCATCCCGTTCTGGTTACAAGCCACTCAAGTTCTGGGTAGTTTGTCCCCAAGACGGGACTGGAGTACATACAGGGTTTAGTGTCTGTGAACTATGATTCGTACACTATATCTATCTGCAAATAAGTACGAACTGGGTCCAGCAAGATGCATCATAACTTTTCAAATTCGGCCTTGAAAAAGACTAAGTTGGTTTTCTCGACAGTAAACACAGCATTCACATATCATATGGCCGCATCATCAATAATAGGAAGAACTCGTAGGTGAAGATGTGTGCTTCGATTTATATTGGCAAGTAGTAAGTGTTTGAACATTAAAATTGCTTGATTGCGCAGGAGGGGAAACAGAAAATGAGCAACGAAACAGGTTCGTTTGTGGTCGGAAATCAGTGTATAAGTTGGCGTTTCGATGAACATTCGTACGACGGCTGTATGTACTGCTTTACTTGTGATACCGCAAAGAGAGCGTCGAGTTCGCACAGACAGGGATGATCCGATCGTTTTTGTAGCTAGCTCTCGTTTTCTCGACAGCGGGAACAATGCTAAAGTCCAACAGTCGGTATATTTTCGGAAGGTTTTACCAAATATTTTCCCAAAACACCCTTGATGTTGTTCTGTATTGGCAAAACGTTGTGGAGAAATCGAGCAATACGAAAACGATCGCACCCCCCGCTGTGGAAACTCGACACATCGGCGCCGGAAGGCTCACAGCAGCTAGCTGCAGGTAGTGGTCTTGTTTGACATTCGATGTGGTTCAGAAAAAGAACAACAACAACAACAACAACAACGAAACGGCAGATCAGGTAGATCAGGTCTACGTTGGGCACGTTTTCGGTTCACTTTGTTTCGTTCATGAATTCACGCTACAACAACAGGAAGTAAACAGTTCATTATCTACTTGCACCACCCCTATCCCTCCCTTATTCATCTTCTCATACAAATCACTGGAACAACAGAACCAATAAAGTCCTTATTAACAGAACCCAATGGGTATATAGTGATATTATCACCAAAAAACAAAGGTGTATGCAATCCTAACCAGCAGGTACCAGACAGGTCCTGACTGAGGCGTTCTACGATAGAGGTTCACCCTAACATTTTCTGAGGCTCTTCACTTGACCTTAAGGAGCTTCATACCTCAACCCGAAGACTGACTTGAGCAAGAAGCCAAATAGCATCCCGATGAATATTCTCACGGCCCAAATACCAGGTATATAAAACGTCGTTTTTTCGAAACAAGATTGGCATTCCGACGATTTTGGATTGTGCTAGTGCGGGGGGCCACAGTAAGCAGGACCAAATATTTTTAGTAAAAATAGGCAAGTATATAGGTTTTTGTATTTACCGTAGGTCCTATTTAATATGTCCCCGCGGAATACCTGTATCGTAGAACGTCTCCTACCTGTATATCCGAACAGGTAGTGACGGGTCTGCGACCGGGTATTACCCGTCAGGTGCCGGGTACCTAGGGAACAGACGAAAGGGGCACAAACCTACACCCTGCGTCAGTCAGGGGTGGTCAACTCATTGACACCAAATATATACACACGATATCTACGTGTGCAAGCCCATTCTGGACGTGAGGATCCTCCAATGCACATATGACCTAAAAAAGTACTTTGTCCGGAGATTCCCTGCTTTCGGAGTACGGAAGGGAAAACATATTTATATGTGGAATATAAAAATCCCTGGACAAAAGACAGTAATAGTCCAATATTCTATTGATAGCTTCCTATTCCAATTGACTTGTCTATTGTGGTCCCTAATCCCAGCTAGTTGAAAAGCGTCGAGCTCTATTATCCAGACAATTTCTATTTAGTGACCCCTACCTGGCCCTCCTGCTGTCCAGACAATTTCACTTTGTAGGAAGTCTCCGTAATCAATGGTCCGGACAATTTAATGGACCTTCTCCTAAATATATTGTCCGGCCAATTCCAATTGACAGACTGTCTCCTGAATCAATTCTCCCGACAATTCCAATTGATTGTCGGCCCCCCGAAATAGTTGTCCGGACAATTTCAATTAGTAGACTGACTCCAAAATTATTTGTCCGGACAACTCCAATTAATATACAGAGTCTCCCAGATCAATTGGCCCAACGATTCCAATTTATGCACAGTCTTCAAAATCAATTGCTCGGAAAAATTCAATTAGCAGACTGCTTCTAAATCAATTGTCCGGGCAATTCCAATTAATAGACGGTATACGAAATAATATATCCCGACAATTTCGACTATTAATAATACAAAACCTCCAAAACTACTTCAGACAATGCCATTGGTGGGCAGTCTCCTAAATCAACTGCCCATACATTTCAAAACAACCGTGCATACCAGGTGCGGATTATTTTGTTTCGTGAACCTTTTTTTAATGATTTACATCTGAGCACATAGGCCAGGCGGTATCAAAACTTCGTACGTGCGGACATAAAATGCGAAGCTAAGGTTGAGGTGTCCCGCCATTTTCTGCTCATGCCTTGGACAATAGACCTATCAATAGGCTATTGCCCCTACAGCAGAGTCACGAAGTTGTCTATTAATTGGAATTGTCCGGGCAAGTGATGTCATAGACTGTCTAGCAATCGAAATTGTTTAGACAATTGATCTTAGATACTGCTGTCTATTAATTGGATTTATCAGGACAAATGATATCGGGTACTGTCAAACAATTGGAATTGTCCGGGCAAGTGATGCCATAGACTGTCTAGCAATTGAAATTGTTTGGACAATTGATCTTACTGCTGTCTATTATTTGGAGTTTTTCGGACAATTGGTATTGGGTACTGTCTAACAATTGGAATTGTCCAGACAAATAATTTTGGAGACTCTCTGTCAATTGAAGTTGCTCTTACAATTGATTTCAGAGACTGTCCATTAATTAGATTTTTTTAACAATTGATGCCTGGTACTTTTCAATAATCGGAATTGTCCAGACAAATGAGCTCGGAGACTGCCTATCGATTGACATTACTTGTGCTGGCAAATGATTGCACAGGCTGTCTATTAGTTGGAATTGCTTGAACAATCGATTTCGGGCGATTTACGTGAATTGGACTTGTCAGGGCAACTGCTTTGAGATACCGTCCTTTAATGGGAATTGTCCGGACAATGGGTTTCGGGAGCGATCTACTATTATTTAGAATTGGAATTTTCATGACTATTGAGTTTAAGAGGGCTCTTGGTATTTGAAAGCTGGCAGCTACCTGTAGAGTTACATTTGATTTGGTCAGTACACAACAGTACCACCATGCTAGTATTGCCTCTACAACAGGATCGGGAACTTCCCTCGATACGCAATCATTTGCAAGGTCCTTTATTGTGCCGTATTACGAGTAGTATCAATTCAATGGGGAGTGTCTATCAGAATACAATTAACTACTCTGTAGGTACACGGCCATGACATTTATCGAGCAATTGATTTCTTGCGCGGCATATGAAATTAATTGTTGTGCGGACGGTTCCAACTACTTTCCAATCGCCGAAGTCCGTTTGGACAAAATCATTTAATTGACAGCTGCTAGCACCCGAAATCAATTGTGCGGACAATTTCAGTTTTTAAGCAACAGCAGAAATCACATGTTCAGACAAATCCAATTAATAGACAGCTCCCGAAATCAATTGTCTGAACAATTTCAGTTAGTGGACAACACTCGAAATCAATTGTCTGGACGATTCCAATTATTGGATCAGCACCCGAAATCAATTGGTTGAATAATTCCAATTAATTAGTAGTCTCCGAAACCAATTGTTTGGACAATTCTAATTCATAGACAACAGAACACTCGAAACTTATATTGCTCACCACACAATTCAAACTACAGATGGTATTCGAAATCAATTGCCTGGACAATTCCAATTCGTAGACAATCGCCGAAAACAATTGTCTTTCCAATTTTAATTGATGGGCAATCGCCGAAATCAATTGTATGGACAACTCAAAGAATAGATAGTCGCCAAAAACAATCGTCAAGACAAATCCAATTAACACATATACATATGTTATCCGCCTGAATCAATTGTAGACACAATAGACTACTGAAATATTAGTTGTAATTGTCCAGGGTAAATATATAAGTAGGTATATATATATTCTTCTGACTTGGGGCAGACCAAAAATGTGTGGACAGCTCGGGTAGGGTGGGTACGGAATATTATTAACAGCAGTACCAAACAGTCTTTACGTTTACGGCCTGCCCCGACCTCGGGGTGGGCCAGAGCCCATCGGAACCTTCGACGGTCTGCCGGTGGTCATACGAGCCCCAGCCTCGCTCGGTGGAGAGGAATCCCGTGCGGTCTGGTAGGTGAACTACTGGCGGCGCGGGGAGTTTTATTCTCAACCCCAATGCCGAGGAGTTCGTTCCAACAGCAGAGGAGGAGCATCGCCACAGCGGAGAGCGTAACGGGTACAGCATGGGGAGTGGAGAGACTGGGCATTGCGTGGGTAAGCAAACACCCCGACAGCGAAGACGAGAGCGTCGGGGTGGGGGGGTGGGCTGGGACGGCTGAACCCAGCCATTGGAAACGAAGGCACGCACCAGGCTAGAAAACAGAGAGCCTACATCATGATACAAGGAAAAATAAGGAGAAAAAGACAAAAAAGAGGGAGGGGTCGGACCTCTCGTCGGCTAGCAAAGTTTGCAGCACACGAGGCTCGAGCGAGACAGAAGGCGGCACTCGTGACGGTAGTGACCTACGATGTGCGTAGCCTGGCTGTGAAAGGGAGGAACGGATACGGGCATGCCGAGTGTGTGCTGGCGAAGGCCCGACAACTGGGCTGTGACTTCGTTGGCCTGCAGGAAACAAGGAGACCCGGGAAGACCAAATTTTCTGCAGCAGGATACAGGGTTTTCTGCTCTGGGCAGGAATACACGGATGGCAGGCAAGGACTATACGGAGTTGGTTTGGCAGTGAAGGAAATGATACGCCGTAAGTCTGTTTATACCCACCAGCTAATTGACGAACGCCTTATGCCTATGCGCTTCGAGCTGACTGGTGAAAGCGTTGCGGTCAACCTAGTTGTTGTCTATGCCCCAACGGAAGCCAACCTCAACATACAGATGAAAGAGGAGTTTTGGAAACAATTGGGGCACATGGTTGAGCAGATTCCAACGAAGGAATGCCTGTTCGTGCTGGTAGACCCAAACGCGCGGACTGGAAAGAGGATGGAAGGGTGCGGTGACGGTAGGGTGCCTGGGGCGTACGGACGTGATGAGCTCAGCAATAACGGCAAACGCCTGCCGGCATTCGCTTCAGACAATAAGCTCGCTCTCACGAACACGTTTTTTTGCGCTCGAAAGGGTGGAATATCCCATACGTTCAACGGCATCAGCAGCCGCAACGACCAAAAACGGATTGACTACATTCTAACCCGCCAAGCACACCGACCTCGCGTGCATGATGTTAAGGTCCACCCCCAGCCTCCGCCCCCAGCCGAGGCGGATTCAGACCGTAATATCGTATATGCGATGGTCCGCCTCAGCGGTCGTTTCGCACCCAACAGACACGTACGAACGAAAAACAAAATTCGATCGGCAGAAGTTTCGATCCGACGGAGATTGCAGGCAGCGAGTCGTGGCGCGGATCCTTTCAAAGCTTCCCTTCCTTCCCTCGCAACCGAACAGTATCTCTAAGATGGCTGAATCCTTTGCGGAAGTTATTCTTGATGCAGTAGCGAAGGACGTACCGCCCCCCCACCACGACACCCACACAAACCCGGGTGGTGCGAGACCGCGGAAACCTCAGCCGCCATACAACTCGCATGGGATGCGAGGGAGGATGCCCGTCGAGTCATGCGCATCAAGGAGGACAAAACCGCGTGGAAGACGCTGAGGATGGCGTGCGCGAATCTGCGAAGGGCGATAGGTACAGCGTTGCACGCCTACTTCGAAGAGTACCTTGCTGAAACGGATAGACTGCTCGCCGACAACGACCAGCGGGGTTTCTGCAAACACTTGAAGGGCACGGTGGGATTGGACGGTCGAAAGGCGAGAAGCGAGCAGTTCATCCAGGACGAGGATGGCACGCTACTAAGGGACAAGGTGCGCATTCTTGAACGGTGGGCGAGGTTTTTCGGCACCCTCCTGACCACGAAATCTTCTAAGCTTGACCCAACCATCAGCGCTCTATTTCCACAACGGCCGTTGGCACCATTGCTTGGAGATAAACCGACCATGGATGATACGACGGCGGCAATTCGGGGTATGCCAAACTGGAAAGCGGTGGGACCAGACTCCCTTCCGGCCGAGTTACTGAAAATCGACCACCCCGAATTCATCCGGTACTTTCACAACTTACTTGTCAACGTGTGGAGAACGGGTAACGTCCCCCATCAATGGAAAGATGTGATCATTAGGGTCCTTCATAAAAGGAAGGATTGCTCAGATTGCAACAATTACCGGGGGATTTCGCTTGTTGCCCATTCAGAGTTTGGCTGAAAATGGTCGCGTCCCGCCTCAGTGACTACTGCGAGGCCGAAGGAATACTCCCCGAGGAACAGTGAGGCTTTCGCCCAGCACGACCAACGGTGGACATGCTGTTCGTCGTGCGCCGACTGCAAGAACCCGGACGAGTTAGAAAAACCCCCCCCTGTACATGTGCTTCATCGACCTGCAGAAAGCATATGACTCCGTCGACCGTGAGCTGCTGCTGTGGGTGGTGCTCGCACGCTTCGGCGTACCAGAGAAGATGCTAACCGTTGTCCGCCAGTTCCACGAAGGCATGCGAGCCCGCGCGCGTACGGATGACGGCGAGCACTCGGAATGGTTCGACGTGGGGGCTGCGGCAAGGATGTGTCTTGTCACCACTTCTGTTCAATGTATTCTTCGCTGCTGTGATACACGCCGTGCTGATACGGTTCAGTGAAGACCCGGATATTTCGAGGAACTTGGTTCACCTCGATGAGGACCTCGGTGAGGACGGTGAAGGTTGACCCACTAACTTGCGTACGGAGGGCAGTATGGGGTATGCTGTACGCGGACGATGCAGGCATTGTGTTCAAGTCGGCGGAAGGCCTTGCGAAGATGATGACCGTCATAGTGACCGTTTTCGAAGCAGCAGGCCTCACCGTATCCAAAAGAAAACGGAGAGACCATGCTGCTGCGGACACCGAATCAGGTAACCCAGACCTCACCACTCGTCATCGAAGCGGCGGGACAGAGATATAGACAGACGACGCAGCTTTTGTATCTGGGCGGTCTTGTCCTCGCAAGCGCTGACATTATGCCAGAGATCACACGACGGATCCGACTCGCATGGGCATGCTACAATCGGTTCAAACGGGAACTGTATGATATGGAGGATGTCCCGTTCACTCTAAAAGTGCGCATGTTAAAGGCCGAGGTGATGGAGACCTTGCTGTACGGATGCGTGACGTGAACTCTTGATCAGGAGCACTTCGCTGAACTCCGAACGGCACACCACAAAAACTCCTCCTACGGATCATTGGCTTCCAGCGCCGGCAGCGCACTGACCACTTCATGTCGTACGCCAAGGCCCTCAAAAAGGCACAATGCGAGAGCGTTGAGACGACCATCCGCAAGACGCCTCCTCTTTGCGGGGGCCGTACAGCGGGCGACCAATGAGCGGCTGACCCGCCGGGTGATGTTTGGGACGATGGCTGGTGGGGAGAACCCAGGACCAGGCCGACCGGAGAAGAACTGGGCCCAATGTCTGGCAGACGACCTCAGGGTTTTCCAAACCACCGAGGGGTCCACGGAAAGCTCCCCTCTGCTGTTCGGAGTAGAAACGGTGTTATGGCCGAGGGCAGCTAAGAAGAGCGGGAAGTGGTACCGGGGGGTCGTCGACGCGGCGGACTGTTTCTTGGCGAGGTGGTACAGGGACGAGGCACAGAGTAGCCGGCTACGCCATGCAGCTGAAGACGCCAAGAACGGCGACAGCGAGAGAGGGAGAGGGGAGAAGGGCAGCCGTACTGATACAGCTGTCGACGAATGCAGAAACGAAATGATAGATCGGGTGGCTAGGTGTCGATTCGACTAATAGCTCTTATAGACTGTTGCCTGTAGCTCCCTCTATTTCGTGTCACTTCGTCCGCGCAGCAGATATCTGTCCTTCCTGAGTACATATGCTGTCCGTCTGGCAGCCTTTCCGAAGTCATTGCGTCGTTTGTATTCTGTTTTCATTTCAAATATTTATTTTTTTGGCTTTATTGTCTTTTTGCTCTTATTTTTTGGTCCTGCTTGTGTTGTGTTCTCGTGCCCGGCACGCTGACATTTCACTTGCTTGACGCTTGAATTTGCGTTTTTTTTTTGTCTCACCTCTGTCTCACAGTCTGTGACCACGGAATCAGTATCTCTCTAGGATAAGGAATCAGGACGGACTCTGGGTGTACTGATGAAGCTGGGTAGAAAGGACGATTTTACGTGAAGACAACAACAACAACAACAACAACAACAACAACAGAGCAGTGTTGTACAAGTAGTGTATAGTCAAGCACATTGACTCCAAGGGACCTAGTATACTATATTAACCGATCGTTCCGTACAAATCTCCAGGTTTCGGACTGTTCGTTGTTTGCGGGCTGGGAAGCACTTCCCGGTGGGTTCGAGGTATGACACGGGCATAGACTCAACCCAACCCCCAACCGTAATAATCCTGACCCCGAATCGGACCCCGAATCGGACCCAAACCGGCCCAAAAACGGGCGAGAAGCGCGGCTGCGCCGCTTTCGTTTTTTCTGTTGTTCTGAACCTGCGGACCACGATTCCTCCCCTCACACTGTTAGGGGATGTAATTTTCCAGGAAAATTCCCCAATATATTTCACGGGATGGATTACGAGTACTACTGCACTGAAAGGTGCCATGTTCCATTTTTCCTGTATTTTCCCCTTCTTATCCTTATGAAAGAAGTACTACATAGTGGGTGGGTGACAAGCGTATTTTGGCCCACTCATTTCTCTTTTTACTTAGTTAAGTGTTCACCGGGATGCATATTATAGTTCCCTTTTTCCTTCTCGTTTCTTCCCCCTTGCACGTCCCTTCAGGCTCATGCTCGGGGTAAGTATGTGTCTGAGCTTTGGCTTCCCATTTTATTTATTTATTTGGGATTCTTCTCATTTTCTTTTTCTTTTTCGGTTTGGTTTCTTTGTTGCTTCTCTTTCTTTATGGTGTATTTTGGTTGCTGGCGTATGTATGTATGTTGTGTCGGCCGCACCTAGTGCGAAAAGGCATGGTATTGCGTAGGCTATTAATGCATTACGGTGTGTTATCTCTGTGTCGTAGTCTGTGACCACAGAGCTCGTATCTTTCTAGGGTGAAGAATCAGCACGGACGCTGGGCTTGCTGGATGTCGACGAGTAGAAGAACGGTTTAATGTGAAGAACACACACACACATTGTATGAGTAGGCTTTACAACACAACTGTGAGCCCGGATGTTTAGGGGTGTTTTTTTTCCTAAAAATTGCCTGGCGCGGTCTGCACTTCGGAATCGACGTCCGCAATTGAGCAATTTCCTGGTTCGATGTGAAGGTATTACAGTAGTCGTAACATTTCAACGGAAACAATTCTTTTTTTCAATAAAGTTATTGCGGAACAATTGAATTTCACTTGTTGGTCGTAATACCCAGTGGTCTCTAGATATCTGTGTATAATCGGCCATGTTAATGATGCCCCCCGCTCGACCCCACTTCTTCTCGACCCCAAACTTTTTTCTTCTTTTTTTCATCATCACGTTTACTTTCCAGCCCACTCGTAGGAGGTTATACCCTCGACGATCTTCTGGACAAGCCGTGGTCACAGGTGGTGTCGTCCCTTCTCACCCCCGGTACGTGCCTTTATTTTTTGTCGCGCATATAGGGTTCAGCATTCCCGCTGCTCGTCGATTTTCATCGAATGTAGCTAACTCACGCTCTCGCGCTTTTTCCGCTCATCAATTTTTTATGCAAGAAAAAGTCCCTACGAGCATGCACTCGGTGAGATTTGAACCCACGGAATTGATCTTGATAGGCCACGGACCACCAAGCCCCCGGGGACTACGACAGAACAGCACCGCGAGACAGCACTACTACTGTTCACACTATTAATAGGAAGTCGGCGCATCCCAAAACAGAAGGACGAAAATCAGTAGGCATCCACTGTTGTGTCACGATCAGCTCGCCCCTCCTTCCAGCTTCTGCTTCATCTCACGTGAGCATGTGTAACCTCGTAAGTTCGCAACTTTCCTACGTACGTACTACCTGGTATTATGTATGATGTCCATGTTTTTTTTCCCTCTTGATTGAGGTGATGTTCCACTCCAGAGTTGTTCGATTCTTTGTTCTGTGACCGCAGGCTGCATTGTGGCGCTGATTTAATGTGAGAACAACAACAACAATGTCGGTGATGCGAGTAGTGATGAAGTTGTGCCGCTGTATGGTGGGGCATGATACTCATAATGTTTCATGGTGGGAAAATGGGGTTGGTGGGAGTATATAGGAGGGAGGGGAAAACGAGGCCGGTCAACCAACACGCACTAGAACGAGCTAGGCGCTTCCCCTCGCCGCGCGATGATTGTTGCCAAAATTTTAAGAAAGCTTCATCCAGCCAAGAAAACCACGTCAATTCCCGTCATGACCTCCCACTGCTGCTGCTGCTGCTGCTGCTGCTGCTACTGCTGTTGTGGAGTGCGAGCGGCCACGCCGCGCGACTCGCTGCCATACAGGCGTGCCCCCCTTCGCTGCAGACAGCTCCCCACCTCCCGCTACCTCCACTACCGATCTCCCCGCAGTAGAGTGCGGGCGGCTACTCGTACCCCGTGCGACTTTCTCCCGTCGTTCCATCCGGCCACATGCACACGGTCTGGTCTGGCGGCCGTTGGTTTTCTCGCGAAAAGGTGAAGATTTGTTTTTTACCCTCGCTCCGAAACTGCCACCACATCTGCCACCCCCACAGTTATATCCCCCGCAAGTGGAGTGCGAGCGGCAATTTTTTTCTCGACTTGGAAGTCTCTCCCGCCGCTACACACGGCGAGGGTGCCTGCCCCCCGGATGTATTTCGCCGTACAATAGGCAGTCGCTTTTGAGAGACGCTATCATACGCAGCGCGTTCGGGATTGGAAGTCCCTTCTATACCGACGTCCCTTATTAAAGTTGGTACCGGCCCCTCACGGTCAGCAGCTGGCAAAAATGGCGGGCAGTGAGGTCCCTGATATACTGTTTTCCCTTGAAGGGGGTCCCCAATATACATTTTCCATAGAAATAGGTCTCTTAAAAGGGGTCCCTTACAAGGGGGCTACCTACGGAATAGCCGCTGCTGCGCCCTTAACATGACACCGTGTCTCCATGGCATCGTCTCCGGGATCCTCCACCTTCTCAAAAAGCTTTTATGAACATAACACCCGGGCCATCCGCTGCCTTTCGTATATCAAGGTCGCCAATCCCTGGGCCATCGCGGGACCTTTTGACGGTCCCGTTAGCCCCAGCTCTCGACGTAGGAGGGTCTTTATCGAAGACGTTGGAGATTTGTTTGAGGTCGCATACGTTTTGATAAAAATCTTGAAGTTTTCTTGCCCTTGCAAGAGAGGCACCGCCATTTTTGGCTGTCCTAAACATTGCCAACCACCATGACCACCGTGTGTGACAGACGACCCTCCTGCCAAGCGTATCCCCGCGGGGCTCAGTTTCCGGACGGGCATATTTTCGGTCTCCCTGCTTCCGCCGTCACCTTCGATGGTGGCGCATCATATCTCCCTGCTGCACCAGCGGTGGGTCACGATTGCTATCCACGTTGGCTGCCCCTGCGCGTCGCGCCCGCGGCTCTTTTTAAAGGCACGACTATCGTCCAAAGCAGTTCATCATGGTATATCTTGCGACGCTCTTCGGTCTCTGCGCCGTGTGTGATTAGCTCCTCGAGAGCAAGGCCCTGTTCCGATACCTACTGGTTGTACATACGGAATGGGGGTCGCATTTTTGTCTTTTGAGCCAATGAGAGCCCCTCCGGCCGAAAGACCACCTTATTTCTCGACAGTATCAACCCTTTTAGGACTGAGTGCCGTTTTGGAAGGGTGGGTAAACCTTGGCAGTGAAATCTTCGTGGCTATTAATAGCAAGGCTGTTCGCGTTTTCAGGGTATGAAGCACTTCCTGGTGCGATCAAGGTACGGGCGTAGACCCAACCCAAATCCCTAGCCCTAACCCTGACCCTAACCCTGACCCCAACTCGGGCCCGAAAAACCGGCCAGAAACGTGCGAGAAACGCGGCTTCGTCGCTTTTAGTCATCACTGCTGTTATTCCTCTACCTGCGGTCCTCAGCATACTCCTGAGCCACTCGAAGCACATAAATAGCTACATTGGGAAGATTCACTGTCAAGGTGTTGTTTTTGGGGACAACCCTCTGAAATTCCAAGTAGTTTGTACCCCAGAACGGGACGTAAAAAGGTGTAAAAGTCTCTATTACGCGGGACCATGTAAAACAGGACCTACGGTACACATTAAAACCTATATACTCCGTTATTTTTACTAACAACATTTGGTCCAATTTACTACAGTATGGTCCCCCGTAACAAGAAGCGTTTTGATTTCGCGATAAGTCCCGTCGTGTATGGGACTTTTTACTAATCTGCAGGACAACATAATGTTCTTGCGTCCAAGTTTGAGGGAGGTACGCAGCCGCTCTCCCGAGTGGTGTACACTCGGTAGTGAAAATATTGGCATCATACCCCCCCCCCCCCCCCCCCCCCCCCCCCCCCCCCCCCCGCTTCCATAGCACCAGTCTAACCTGTGCCCGTTGGTCTTTAACTTAGTCGTGCATAAGGCTGCGTGGTTTGCGAAGCCTCAGGTGAATTGACTAAGTTAGGCTGCAGCGAGATCTACGGACGAATGTTTTAGGGTCGAGCATATATTTTGTCTCCCCAATAGAGTAGATAACAAGGGGAATAACCACATGAGCCGACATACACAAGCAAGCTCATATGTCGACGGTAAACAAAAACTGGAGGATGTCAATTGCCCGAACCGACACGTAGCGACCAGTCAGTGCTGAACAGAGTCCAAACGAACAAATCAGACAACCCCCTAGGCCAAGCGGGCAGATCACTCCCCCAAGCATCAGCTGAGTAGCGCCGAATTGTTTTTTTTTTTGTGGTCTCATAACGCGACGGCCCCGCCAACGATCGCGATATCCAACATCCCGTGGCAGAGAGGGCTACTAATAATACATCCGACATGTGTACCGACTTCCTTTCGCTGGTTGTAAAGCATTTTCGTTTGGTGACCTGTAGATATTTCAATATTTCAACGGCTGGTGCGGGCCATTTAATCTTGTTCCGCTGCGCAAAGACGTAATATGATTTTACCTTGCGTCACTTTGTCTCCCTCCCCACGTCCGAACGCAACCGAGGGGGACCCTAGTGCTTTACTCCAAACTACGCATCCTGTTGTACCGGGTTCAAAAAGGTATATGGAAGATGATATACACAACAATCATCGAGTCTCCCTTTTCACGCCACGGCTTCTTCGGCATCTCGACATAGTAAGGATGAGGGTACCCTGTAAGCAAGCAATCGACTCCCGGATACAATTTCCGGGACCTAGACGACACTGAATTCAAGTATATAGTCAATCCAACAATGTATGCTAAACTTCGTGCAGAAATCCCACCCAACCAACTGGTCAGACGTAAAGATTTTACGGGGGGGGGTGTACTCGATATCATGTATGGCCGTAGTCGTACAGCCATAGACCCTCGCATCCCTTAATTTGCCGGGAGGGAGCACGTCGTGTTTCATCGACCAGACAGCCATTCATTGCTCGCACCAAGCGCGAACCGCCGTGAGTTGTTCGGCAAATCGCATGAAGGGTGAGCTGCGTCGCACTAAGAACCGCTTGTGAGGCAGGTTTACATATAGACGACTGTTACGGTCGTAATCCAAGGGTCCGAGGGGTTTCCAGAAGTGGACACGGCATGTAGGCAAAAGGGGAAAATGCGAATTTAACACGACAGCTTCAATGAGTTATTTTTTTTCCGGAGTGGCCCCTTCTAGAGACGGCAATGGGGGTACTATGTGACTACCTCTTGGGTGCCTTACCATAAACACTACCAGGTACGTGATACGATCATTCCCCTCGTGAGGAGGGAAAGTTATTCACCCCGCACAAAGGATCTATATCTAAATCGTCAGCTGTGAGCGACCGCCAAAAAAAAAAACGTGACCCGCCATATTTTACAGTATCTTTGCCAACCGACGCCAACCCAACCTATGGAATATAGAGGGGGGGGAGGGGGCTGTTGTTTTCTCTTTTTTCGCACACCGTTGGTCGTGAGGGGATTTGATGCGCTTGGGCTCCTTGGTTGTTGTTGAAAATCCCATCGGTCAGCCGACATACCGACGCCGTTAGCAACACCTGAAAAGGCGGAGAACGGTTGTACTCCCGCGTCGTGTTGCACTTGGCGCCACCTGAAAAGTATGGAGTGTGTCCCGTGTGTCTCAAATCGCCGGCAACAGCAGCAGTTCGATGCATTTCCAACAACAGCACCGTCTCTCAACGCGCGTTTGTTTATGTTCGCAGAGCCCGAGCCGATGTCCGACCGCAGAACGCGTCGTGATAAGGCGATCACACGCACGACGACAGCGGCAGCAGCATCATGCCTCGTGGTGGCCATGGTGGCGATCTTGCTTCCTGCGGCGCATGCTGGCAGGGATGTACGAATCACTTACGAGGACAACGGCTCTATCGAGACTCGAAACTTTGACCTGCTGGTGGTGGCGTGCAACCCGAAATATCTAGCCGACGTTTTTGACGGAAGGACCGATGTTGAGGAGAGAGTCGAGGCCGCCATTGAGACGTACACGCTGGGAACGTCGCTGTGGGATGTGCGCAGAGAGGAGGGTCAGGGCAACACGTATTCCATGCGTATATCCCCTGACCAGATGTCCGCCGGCGACGGGCAAGGTCAGTCTCATACGTAGCTGTGACGACTTGGTTTTTTCATGGAATATTATGCTGCAGAAAACCCTGGGCACATGTAGTGCAGGAGTGGGTGAAATTAAATAAGTACCAGTTGGTAGTGACGTGACCTGCGTGGGTAGTGTGAATAAAATCGTAAGGAGACGATATAGAGTTTCACTGTGCAAGCCTTAACCGCGTTCATACCAGCTTCCAGAGATACTTCGAATGCTGAAGGTTACGCGGCGCGCAGCAAGCGTTGCAAGAACCACACTGTTGTAGATGCAGGCTAGTCTCGATATGGGCTATCGCGCCAGCCTTCCCGCCAAAACCATACAGTATGGCCTTACGGCTGAATCAAAGGCTGCATATGGTAGTACAAACGTTTCAAGCGACATCATCGGTAGCCGATATTCTGCCTATTTTCTCTGTTTCACGGGTGGAGTGATGCCCTCCTCGACGCTTGCTGTGGCATAGGTGCGGCATTTACCAAATACATACTGAGCACATTATATGAGGGACGCATGTTTTTGCCTCGTAATGTAGCACCCAAATATTTTGGCCTCATAGGGTTAACAACTAAAAGAGCTCTGCTTGTACCTCACCTCAAAACTGGTTACTCGTAGGATTCAGAAAAACAGAAAAAAGGCGCCGCCCGACAAATGATCCCAAAGCCTGGGTATATCACGGGCAACGTTGTAAAAACACCATCAATAATGCGATTCCAACGATACTGCCCGGTCAGTCGGAACATTTTGGCCAAAAAGTGCTCGTGCCTCTGTCGTAGCGCACGCATCGAGGCTCCTGTAGTACAGGATCTTCGCTTCATATCTCATCTAGAAGAATGATATTGATAAAGCAAAATATGTGCGCTTAACCCGATGAGCAAAGTATTGCGGATAGCTACCATGCTACCCAGCAGTAGCCAGTAGTCTATACCGAGTCACCGATCGGTATTCTAGTCGCTTGTAGCGAGTAGGCCACACCAGCAGTACAAAGTGCGACGGCAATACAAACAGTGCGGTATGCCCAGTTCCGATTCATTATTACGGGGGGCCATTGTATATAGGACCAAATATTGATAGTAAAAATAGGGAAATATATAGTATGTTGTGTGTACCGTAGGTCCTATTTACTATGCCCCCTCCGGAATAGTATGCGGTGGAATTCCATTGGATCAGATATCTTGGGTTATATTCGGCAGAACCCCGAAATATCGTTTCGATTTCAACCGAGGTTTTTAATTCGAATTTTAGTTTTCACCGCATGCTGGGGGCGTCTTGAGACGTGACAGCTACGTAATCGATCGACCGTGCACACGCACACAGTCGTCCACTTCGCTTAACCTCTCCTATCTTCTCCTCCTCCTCCTCCTCCTCCTCCTCCTCCTCTTCCTCCTCCTCTTCATCCTGTCCTGCTGGACAAGACCGATAATCAACACTGACTGGGTATGAGCGCCTTTTTCTTTCGAATGTTCTCGTGAGAGCCGAAGCTCGAACAACAACCACAGTCGGTTCGACACCGGCTGAAGTGCTTACCTCTGCGGCGGGCTGCCAGACCTAACCCAAGAATCCGCACACACGCCTATGCGGGGATTTTCCGCCAAGAGAATGCGATACCGTAGGTGCAGTACATGAGGGACAGAGCGATATACGTAGCTAATACGGGGGACCATGGTAATCAGGACCCATCAGAAACACAGGAACGTATATATTCCAGTATTTGTACGAAGGATATTCGGTCCAAATTTTACCGATGTATGTTCCCTAGTAAGAGCAATGAATACCGGTTGTACGGTAGGGGGGCTGGCCCCATTTTGCCACTCCCGCCGCGTTTACGCTACAGGGGCGAGTAGCGCCGTAATTCACCTAGCTCGGACTTCATCGTACATACGATTATGTTGGCACAGACAACAGCAGTGTAGCAAAAAAAGGCCATGACGGGTGATACTTTGTATCGTGAACACACAAAAAAAAAAAAAAATCAAGACTGCAAAATAAATAGGGCAGTCGCTCGGCCGAGTGGCTGTGAGGCGGCCGAAAGTGCAGGGACCCAAAACGTGACCGCCTCCTACTGCTGGAGCACCAGCCTAACACACGCACATGGAACTCCAACGATAATATGCCATAATAAGGCGTGCCTCACGGGGTAAACGCTCCTCGGTGCTGTCAGTGCACTTCAGGAGCCCCTTCAGCCAAAAAAATATATTCGCCAAAAAAAGGTGCAGTACCTCTATCGCGTCGCAGGCGTCCCCCCGCCCCCTGTTCCAAGCCATCCAACGTCGAGAACCGCACCCCACGTAGAGAACGAACGTGCGATCACGGGCTGAAGTTCATGACAACAAGCTACGGTGTGGGGCCTTTGGCTCGCCAACAGCAAACGTCTTCGTATTCTGAGCAAGTGTGGCAGCTGTATCTGGTCTGTTCAAAGCGCTACGTGCAACCATATATAGGGTACGCCTACGACTACACGATGGATGTATGTGCTAGTTGATCACACAAGCCTGATAGCATTGTTGGGACATCGTTCTTGAACAGCCTTGACTAAGCGTAGCAGGCTATTGTATACCTGGTACCTGATGGGGTTTAATGCAGCGTTCGCCACTGAGCACGATTCTTGTTGCTCCAATTTTCTTCAGCATCACCCAAAACGTGAACCTTACGTTTTTAATCATGCAGAGGTAGATTTAATTATCATTCACGGGAGCGTAACGCGTCCTCGGCGCGTTTCACAAACAAAACCTTGAGCTGTGCTTAACGCTGTCGAGGTCTTCAGCTTTGGCAATCGTACTGACAAACGATATACCCTAGGTAGGGGTGCACCTGCCCTAGATTTTGTATCTGAGGCTCTTCGCGGAAGGTTCTCTGTACGCCACCCACAATACCGTGATTTCGACGAAAGGCATGCGAGTACTGTTGATCCTGTCGGCGACGCTTGCTCCCGATGTGCCGGCGGTTGCTCATCTAGGTTCCAACGCCGTCGTAGTAAAAGCGTCCCTATACACGTAGCTACTCACTCGCAAATCTGATTGTCAACATAATGACCTATAGTGCGTGACATGTGTCAAGAATTTAATCGACAAGAATTTCGGGCGAATTTTTTGTTCAATTCAAGAATTTACAGCGAAGCATTAATTTGTGCTGAGCAAGGGCGCTACTCTATGTCCTACATAGTACCCTTCAAGAGCCAGTGCCCGACGTCGACAGCACAGCAGCAAAAAGCCGCGAGCCTCAGCCGAAATAGTACATTACTATTTGATGATGTAGCGTTAACCGTAAATAAATGTACAACGAAAAATATTATCAAACGCCAATATAGGGTTTCCAAGATTGCGCAGTTCCTCAGGGGTCAGGGGAGAAGACCGGTGAGAACCAGAAAGTTGGGCCACAAAGTGCTCACCTCTATCGCACAGCAGTGGCATGTGTCCTATATGCCTTGAACGTGTAGATGAGGTGGGGTTCGCAACACAGAGTGATATAGGGCGACCCGTCTGGGACTATAGAGGAAGCGTGCTGCGACAGGGGTTGCGCTACTTGGCTGGAACGTTTTCTGAATGACGGGGGATCCTTACACCAAAACCGTCGGGAAAATGCCGTTGTTTCTGTTGCAATTTTTTTCGGTTGTTCGTTTTTGTGTTCTTAGGCGGTAGGATATATTTTCTCCATTTGTTTTTGGCTTTTTTACTTTTTATAGTGTAGAGGTCCTGAAGTGAGGAAGTCTTACAAAAAGAAAAGGGTATACCTCCACCGTAGCATGCGTCATGTGGCAAAGGCCTCCTACGGCAGATGGCTCAGGATGTACAGAATTAGCCACGCGAAGACGTTGGCTGCTATTCATAGTAAGGCTACGTTTGAATGTGTTGCTTTCAGTTCCGGAGACCAATGCCAAGCAGGCGTAGGACGCGCACGTAGCAATACTTGTCTCGCACCGGGCGGGGTACACGCTCAAGCTATGCACGGCGCGATAAGACCGTGCGGCACTCCTCCTCATTTGTGTCATATCGCTCCAACAGCACGCTTGGATCCCTCCTACGACAGGAAAATCACTTTAGGGGTGCGATAGAGCAGTGGTGAATTGGGGTCCGGCACATCTATCCTTGAAATAAGTCCATAGTTTTGCCAACGCTAAGCGTGATCGCTGACGATGTATATCCTAACGGGCGTCCCATGTGCGTTCTGTTTTGTTTCGTCTGTCTTCTGTCTTCTGTCTTCTGTTCGTCCAGTGTATGCCATCCGCGACGAGCCGCGCGCGCGCACGGCTCGAACCCGCCGGCATACTCTTGTGACCGCGTACCAGTTCGCGAACTCATCCGTGGGCGAAGACGAACTCATGGGCCAGGCATCGGCAGCCATGGATGGCAGCTCTGCTGATCACGCCTGGATGGGTCTCGAGCCCAGCCCGACGTTGCTGGAAGTGGAAACATCGGAATACTTTCCGCACTTCTCCCAGGTAAACTCTACTCTCTACTGTCCACCTGACCAGCACGGTGATGGAGGAGTCTACACAGGTGGACGGAGATCCCTTCCCCTGCACAATGTGTGGGCGTACAAATATCCGCGTGAAGACAATGAACAATGTAGCACACCATTAGGCGTACCGAATTGAGAGGTTGTCGATACCTTGCGGGGTTTGCTATAGATATATGCATTGTTGTGGAGACCTTGAACAATGTAGCAGACCACAAGAGGTGGGAGACAAGTTCTCGTTAGATAGCGCCCAATGATGTGCTGCGTTCTACAATGCCTCCACAAGAATTGTTTTACGCCCATATTGTGCAGGGGGGGGGAGAGGGAGTTGTGTAGCGCAAGCAATGGTGTTCTCCGCAGAATAAAAAACTTTCGTACAACGTCTTAACTATAGCTGCACTGCCGCTTGCCTCGGCTGTTGGCGCTCGTCCTTTTTCAGCGCATGACAAACTCGCTACGAACAGCCCAGCGTACTACTGTAGCACAGCAGTACCTTATCACACATGTATGTGTTCACATGTGCGACCGCGATGGGTAAAAGGGCACGCAGGAATAGACAGCTACAGTAGATAACGCAACATCGCAAAACAAGGCATGTATTTGTAGACACGTGCTTCCTAGTGACGATGGCTTTGGCCGTGCCGTACGTCGAGAATACGTTTTAAACTGGCGTTAACATACTAGGTGAGTGGTACTGGTATCGACGTCGTGCCAACCGGAGGGATGCATCCACCCGTGCAAGTAGGGTTCCGCGACCGGGCGCAACATATCTGTGCGGATTTGTGGCATGGATGATGGGCCGCTGCCCCCTCCAAACCGTGCACGGAGTGTACCAAAACGTCTTGAAAAGGGGGCAAGCCAAGGTGGCGGGCTCATGTAGGGGTACTGTAGCCCCTGCTGTAACGTTTCTTGGTGTCCTCGCTAGATGGTCTCGATACTATGGGTAAGTCAATAGCGAGTCACTAGCAAGTCACCCCAAAACCGACTCTGAGAAAATGTGTACTCGTACTAAAACGCTTAACCGATCAGCAATCCCATCGCCTGCAGAAGTTTACAACGAGCAATATTGTGCGACACAAAGGGGATACTGGGTACAATCGGCAATGGAAATATTCCGCCGAGGAGAGCGTCATCAGTCCGAAAGGTTCCGGCCGAAACATGCTTTACTAAGACACCCCTACATCGTGTATGGTACGGCACGAGTCTAACGTGATAGACTGCGAGCAGCAAATCGTCGTTATGTGTCGCATTTAATTACATGGTGTTAAGAGTATCGTCTATCAATAGCACGCATCCAAGGTGCTCGTCGTCATCAGAAACTGCATCGAACCGCTTTGACACGCGATGTGTGGCGACGCACTCCACGCGTCGCCAGCTCATATCGCGCACTCAGGACTGTATATACCCCCCGTACCGTGCTCACAGGAGGATATCCAAGCGGGACTCCCGTGGACCGTTTTAGACGCTCAGGGAACCCACAACACCATCTACACCTCAAGCTTCGGGTCGTTCGAGTCCGTGCTAGCCGTATACGAGTACGGAAACATGCTCGAAAACACCACTCAGGTGGGATGTGTTTTTAGTTTTTTTTTTTCTCTTTATTAGTTTCTACCATCACCATTATTTTCCAGCTCTGTAGGCAAGTCTTGGTCACGAGTGTCTTCCTTTCTCCGCCCCCCCCGGTACCTGCCTTCATTTTTATCGCGCAGAAAAATCTTCGTTTCCACTGCTCATCGACTTTCAACAAATTTTGCTAGCCCACGTTCCGCGCGGCATGAGAAGAGGGAGCATAAAAAATATCTCTGACTTTTCTAGCTAACCGGTAGGGCTTTGAAGCCCGGTCTTCATACTCTAGTAGTCGTCGAGGTCCAATGCTAGACCACGAAGACTAGACTAGCTAGGCAACCACAAATGCCCGGCGTGGACCAGGTACACTTGAGGCAGCGAAAATTCTGGAACATCCATAAGCAGGGCGATTGTTCCAAAAGGCTGAAGCGCGCGGATTTGCGTTGTGCTTTATCGGGAAAACGACCGAATGTCCCGAAAACCACGCTATCGATGGCCAGTTGCCTTGACTTAGTCCCAGACTCTCCAAACACACCTACCGGCTCGGTCGAGTATATCCTTTCGTTGGCGTGGTGTTGGCCGTAGTGTTGACGAACGCGCGCTTGACTAACTTTGCTGTCTGCCACTAGCCAGCGAAAGTTGTGCTATCCCGCTAAGACATGCTCCCCTTCCCGTTGCTGTTGGTGCGTTATGCAACCCGGCACCAGGTTCAGGACGCGTTTGAGTCCGCGAGGCTTGCGAGCACCAAACCACGCGTAGCGGTCATTGGGGCTGGGCCATCAGGTGGGTCGCGCGTGACAAATACAGCTGCAACCCCGGCTTACGAACACGTTGGAAGCAGATAACGATTGCTCGGCGTAGTAACCGCCGTCAAAATCACAGATTTCCCACCACCACGTGTCACCCTGCTTGGAATAGAACATACACACACTGCTTTGGTTGTAAGCGCTTGTCGACTAACTACGACTTGAACAGTTCTCGGAAACAGCTGGGTCACGTTGTGCAGGTGTTGGTAAGGTCGTCGTCCTAACCACAGAGAACACATACAGTCAACGAGTTCTCTATCTCGCCGTCGCAAATGCTGAACTGTTCGGAGTACAGTCCGCAGCAGCAGCAGCCGTCGCTTCATCTATCGGCGCGTGATACATGTTCGTGATTGCCGTTCAACCGTCAACGGACGATGACAACTCGGCGTCCACAAACACCCGGCGCCCTCGAACGTGTACGCGTGCGAAGGGTTGCTCTTCGCCAGTCAGCAGCTGAAGAGAGCAGGTCTCGAGGACGTCACTCTTTTCGAGAAAGAGGAGGAGTGGGGTGGGTTAACGAGCACATACTACTACAAAGCTCCGGGCTACCCCAACAAAAAGAAAGTTCCGGTGGAGCTGGGCACGTGCTACCTCGGCAACACGTGAGATCGCGGAACCATTTATTCTACGGCAAAGGGGGGGGGAGAGGGAGGCGCACTTATTGTTGCTCGCCTTAAGTCATTAGACCGTTGACCACCCACCTTTTCCGAGGACGGGCTCCCGTTCCCACCCCTACATAGCGAGACCTCCAACATTGTGGCTCTAAGCACGTTTTTTTTCCACATGTTTACATAGAACCTCTTCTCGTATCTTGTCCACTTCCTGTTTGCGCCGTCTGTGGCCGCCATCTACCTCCTAGGATAGCGAGCATGTTCTCCCTACTATCGATACAGCAGTGTGCGAAAATTCTCCATGTCCGAATCGTCTATTTTCCTCATCTCCCCCTCGAACACATCCCGCTCCGCCTGTTGCACTTCACCCTCTTCCACTATGTGAGGTCGGACGAGCTCCCTCGACTGAGAAACTACAGTACCCAATACATGTGCCTTGTAGGGGTAGCGCCTATTGTTTCTGAGCCTCCTTACTTGATTATAGGACGGGAGCTCCACGAGCATGCCTCGACCCGAAATGTAAGGAGTGCTTTCATTGAATCTCCCACCATATATGGTTCTGATTACCACTGTATGTTCTCCCGTACTAGCTCAGGCAGGCTGAACGAATTGCCTCCCGCCATCCCCTCCCCCCTCCTGCCCCCCCCCCACCTCCCGCCCCCGCTGCAAAACAGGTACAAAGACTTTGCCGCGATGCTCGTCACTCAGTACGGCATCGAAAAACCTGTGCGCCTCAGCTACGGCGCAGAAGACCCAGGGCCGAGAGGCATGCTCGACACGGCCAGCGAGGAGCTCGTCCCGTACGCCCTCTGGATTCTCGAGAAGCCCGACGGCACACAGGTACACAGCAGCCCTACGGTATCCCTTTCCCGGGTCGTTCGTTGCGCGTCAATCTGAAACGGGGGGGGGGAAGTCGCGCTAGGATAGAGGGGGGGGGGGGGGGGGGTGTACTCGATAGGAGAGATGTACTCGATCTCATGCATGGCCGGAGTCGTATGATAGAAGGGGGGCGGGGGGGGTCCGCCCCCACTTTCACTCTGTCGAGGGGCTTCGGGCCTCACTCGAAACAAGGCTTCATTTTTTGTTTAGTTTAGTTGGCGTGCAGGAAAATAGTCAATCTCATGGCGGTGCGTATCGTGAAACCCAGCACAACATGAAGACATAAAACTGCGAAAGAAACAAGTCGTCAGGTGCGAAAGAAACAGGCCGTCAGTCACCTCGACGGAGTGGCTCGGAGTGGTTGAAGAGCAAGGTATTATCCTTAAGGCGAACTGCAGTCCCGTTTGGGGGACCAACCACTCAAATTTTATGGGGTTTGTCTCCAAAACGGGACTGCAGTACTAACATGGTTGAACGTCCCGCCCCGTCGTCTCGAAAGGGATGCGTGGTCAAAGGCCAGATGACTAAAAAATAATAGAACCCCCCCCCCCCCCCCTGTATAGGTTGCGTTGGCGTCGGTTGGCAACGACACTATAAACATGCCGCTCACTACTAGAGCTAGACAACCAGGGTACCCCTTGTTTCTTTTGTTTCTTTCTTGTTTGGCGGTCGGTCACAGCTGGGTGGTCGAGTTAGGTCCTTGGTGCGAGGTGAAGAACCTTCACTCCGCACAAAGGGTGATCGTATCACGTGGTGTTCGTCGTAAGGCATCCAAAAGGCAGTTACATAGTACTCCCATTGCTGTCTCTGGAAGTGACTACACCGGAAAATAAATTAACTCATTGAAGCTGCCATCCATATGCAACAAAATCAGCCTCACAAGCGGTTCTTGGTAAGATGCAGCTCACTCTTTATGCGACTCGCCGGACACCTAACGGCGATTCGCGCTTGGTGCAAGCAATGTCTGCCTGGTTGGTAAACACCCGACATGCTCCTTCCCGGCATTGTAGGGATGCGAGGGTCTGTGGTCATACGACTACGACCATGCACGAGATAGAATACATTTCTCGTATCGAGTACAACCCCCCCCCCCTGCCCCCCCAAAGCAATGTCTGCCTGGTCGGTGAAAACCCGACACTCTCCGTCCCGGCATTGTAGGGATGCGAGGATCTGTGGTCATATGACTACAGCCATGCATGAGATAGAGTACATCTCCCGTATAGGGTACAGCCCCCCTCCCCCCCCGTACCTAGAATAACACATTTGATCACCTAGCTTGCCGCAGCCATTCGGGCGCATGCGTTGTGTGTTCTGGGGCTCTCCTGGCCTGAGGAGCCCCTATACTACTAGCAAGTCACCCCAACACTGACCTCGAGCAAAGAAGAAAGTAAAACCACAAGCCGATGGCCTACCAAAGGCAGAGGTAGGACCTAGTTTTTTCTGATGCTCCTAAGTTGAGAACCTCTCTACTAGCTTTCCCCGAAAAAAAAAAAACATTTCTTGTTTTGACGATACAACCGGGGAACTAACGCTCTTGCTTATTGTCGGCGTTCACCGAAAAGGAGCGCAAACAAGCAAACAAGAGATCAAGCTCGGTTGAGGAGCCCCCCGTCAGCAAAAAAAAAAACAAAATGGTCAAACAATGCTACTTTCTTCTTGGGCGCGAATTATCCTGTATGTCGTAGGTCCACCACGTATAACATGTAAAGTAAAGTAAATCATGGGGTAGAGACTTCCTCAATGGAGGAGTGCCCCGGCAGTCAGAAAGGGTTTGGCCAGAGAGCGGTTACACTTGGCGCGCGCTATGACTGAGGTATCGTGGCACGTTGTGTTCGGGCCGAATATTGTTCGATCGACGGAGCTCTCCTGAGCTACAGTAGGAAAAAAAAAACGCCATCCGATTTCGTGTGGCATTACTCTTCGCTCTACACCACCTATGAATAGGCTATGGGAACGTTCGTCGGGCTATGCGATTGATGTCCCTTGAAGCAAGGTTTGGGTGGGGTGTGGAGCTCTTCAAGTTAGGGAGCCTCCAGAAAAATTTGGTACTACTCGTACCACCATACAGCAGCTCTGCCGTGGGACGCCTCGCCTATCGCAGCAGGCATCTTCGCTCTCCTTTGAACTAAGGCTACGTTTATGCTCAGAACGCACGGAACGCCGTCATTCCGAATAGAGGTTCCAAGCATTTTTTAATCCGTACATCGCACCCGCGCCTGATCCACGAAACTCTCTATTAACAGCAATACTACAGTTATTACGGGGGACCATAGTAAACAGGACCTGTAGTACACAAAAACCTGTATTGTTTCCTTTGTTCACTAATATTCGGTCCTATTAAGTATGGTCCCCCGTAATAGTGCATCCCAACGACACGTTTGTTGTGTGGCGCTATATTCGATGAGAACCGGCATGTATGTGCTTCGAAACGTTTTATTTCTTGTGTTCTGCTGGCCTGCGCTTGTTGCGTTGTGGCGCTAATTTTTCCTTGGTGCGCACGATCGATGTTCGGCCAGATGTCGGCGGAGGAGTTCGGCCTAGGTCTGGCAACGTACATCGGCGCCCACTTCTCCCTCGTGGGGTGGAGCATGGACACTGGTGTGCCTATTCCACCCAGCCAGCCGCAGGATCTCCCTGAGATGACCTTCATGCAATACATGGACGCCTTAGGGATCGGCTACCTCAAGAACACTTTCACGTGCGAACAGTCCCGAACCATACATAGCCCTCTCCCTGGTATAGTTTCGGCATCCCCCCAGTGTATAATCCTCTACCCGTGCAACCTATACTTCGTACGCATTCGGCATATAGTGTACATCGATATAAACATAAAAAACAGTAGTGCCACGGGAAGGTCAAGGCGGCAGGCCTTCACAAGGCCGGTTTCGCGACACACCCGTGTGCTGTCACCTCGCCTGCTTTTCAGGTGATCTTTGTTTCGGGTGGGACCTCTCAAACGCTAATGTACTGTACGTATCTCGTTGGGTAACTACTGTGCTGTAGGTATTTCCGTTCGGTCTCCAGTGTGCCTTCCGGCTCCGAAACCGACTGCGCGGTTGGTTGACGAGGCAAAAAAACGCGTTCACGGACCAAGCTGGATGCACGATGTGCGACCCGTGGGAGGCGGATCGGACGGTTGGCACAGATAGTTCCTTGGGTGTCACTGAAAGGTACCCGGTAGGTTTCCTTCCGCATTCATTTGTGAAGGCATCCCCAGTCGGGGACAGGTCCGCAGTACCGTAACGTCACGACAAGGAGATTGCTTCCGACAGCTTCATAGGTACCTTACGTACAGGCGCTCTGCTTAGAACTAGCTCGGACGGTCACCACACTTCATCGCACAAATCTTCTGGCGTCCCGGCACCGCAGCCGCCTAGCGCCGCAGCCACTGCTTATTTGCGGCTGAAACAACCACTCCATTAGAGGCAAGCATCGATGGGCGCCCTTTTCCAGATTGTCTAACCGTGACATGTACCGCATCCAGATCTCTAAAAACACCATGGGAAACGGACAACATACCAGATACTTTACGTAGTCTCTGATGTATTCAACCCCTTCGAGCAGTAGTTTGTTTCCGCGACGAGCTACTGCGAATTGGAGTCGGGTCGTAGTTGTAGGAGTGGAATGCCCCACACGTGCATCCGGTGGCTTTACCCGACGTTTCCAATGTATGTGTGTGCTTTGCCTACTACAGTACGCAGTTAGAGTGTTGTTTGCCTCAAACCAGCTGTGGTTGAACGCGGTATTTCTCGACGATGATCGGCGTATCCGTCCTTTTCATTATCAACGGCAAGGTCAGCTCGGGAAAGAGAAGCCGGAGAGCATGACCTTGGGCTCAACTTTAGTATACCGTGGTTGCCTTGCTCGTACGTATACAGCAGTGTTTTTTATTTCAATGGAAACACCATGTTTTGTCGCACCATGGTATTGCCGCTTGACGAACGAACCGCCTCGTGTTTTCGCCCGTGCTTACATTCAGGTACGCTTACTCGGTTCAAGGGTACGGAGACATCAACGACATTCCGGCGTACTACGGACTTATGTGAGGCCTGAATTATCCCCTATTTTTAGCGTACGAGCTACCAACGAATCGGTAACAGTTTAAGCAATACGTATACCTTAACACAATAACGAGAAGAGCATGTCTGAGTAGGGGGAGTATTTGGTTCCGCCCCTTCTATGACAGGCTGGGATTCTTGACTGATTGACTATTCCACGGTATTACATAAATAGTTGGAAACCCGATTTTTGTTTTAATAATGTTGTGTCCGGTTTTGCCTCAACCATTTGTTGGGTAGCGCGAGAAGCGCTCGGTTTCTTAGTGCGAGGTGTTTAAGAACCTCCCATGTGCTGAGGTATTTGAGAACCTCCCATGTGCTATATAGGAAGCTGGTGAGTGGTTTGTTTGTACCTACCCCCCGTGCCGTATCACGACACGAAAGCGCAAGCTCAAGGAGCAGCGGCATGTGCGTCCTTGTCCTCACGGTGGTCTAGAGGGTGGATCATATTAGCAGGCATTGCTATACCACGACTGCCTACTCTATTGACTGTCGGGGTCAGAGTAGCAGTCTGCATGTCAAACATATCGTGATATTTGTGGCTCAGTTAGATCAGATGATATAGTGAGTGGAACGTTGTACAGATGATGATGCAGATCCACCGAAACGATCTGTATATAATGTGTACATACAGGCGATCTCGTCCGACGTGTGCAATGGTTCCTTCGCTTCCGTGCGTATGTTCCCCGTTTCCTCACCTCTCGTGCACTGTCTGATGAGCAAACTACTGACACAAAACAATCTCGCTTTGTGCTTCGCCTGTGTTTTACAGCTGGCTCATGCCCGACCTCTTCACGTCCCAGCTAGACGTCGCCGCATCCGTGACCGAGCAGATGGCGGAGGCAGCCGAAGACGCAGAATCTCTTCGTCTGCTCCACGATAACGCCTCCTCCCTGAGGCACGGCAGCAAGGTTGCCAGACGGTTCAAGAAGAGTACCGCGGAGGAGTTTGAACCGCGCGTACGTCCAAGCTTCGAGCAGACCTCGGAATTGGCAAGCAGGTAGTACAAAAAGTGGACAATCTTTGGAGGAGGGAGTACTGTAGAGACCAGAGGTACTTCAACCACTGTGTTTGCGGTAGCGCTTGCAGTATCTCGTTGCCAACATGTCACCCATGTCAACTCTGTATATTTGGTAGGGATGAGAACTGCTGTGTGTAGCCATGACCGTGAAGATGCCTAATTAGCAACTTTTGTTGAAACAATAAGGAGAAAAGAAAAGAGAAAATATATTTTGATAAATAAGAAACAACCAACAGAGTGCTTCCTCTATACATGGGAGTGCTTACAGCAGTAGATTTCCTCTTTTCGGAAAAAAAAAAAAAACAGGAACATCAATAAATGTAGCATTCTTCAGTCGCGAAGGCCTTACGAACTGAATTCCGGGTTTTCATCCTCCAACACAGGTGCCACGAGTATGTACTGGCAGGAGTCGAAGAAGAAGAAGAAGAAGATGAAGAGGAGGAAAGGCTTGACAACGTGTACCTCATCCAGGAAGGCTATGGAGCAGTGTGGGACAAGATCGTTCACCAGGAACAATTGCGCAGCAAGATCAAGCTTGGTGTGGACGTCCTCAAGATCGAACGCCGCGGTCTAGGAGACTACTAAGTAACGAAGCCGCGTGATCCAGAATGCACAAATAACGCCGTCCACGGCTTTTCGTTCTCAAGACGAATGAATCGCGCACCCATCTTGTGGCGGGAAAAATGTTACCATTGGTACCACCAATCACCTACCGATGATGTCTGTGTGTTGCAAGGGGCGAGGTGTAAGCGTGAGGAGAGTAAATATTTGTAAGAGCCGTGGGTTTCGCGCGAAGTATTCTAGGGTACCGTCAAGGGCACGTCGGGGGGACAGACATCAGGGTTCGAGTATTTGAAAACAAGTGTTCGTTGATGAGCTCACCTTAAACGTCAGGGGCTATGGCTGTGATGAGGTCGGACTCCAGGGCATATCCAAAGAGGGGACGTATGTATGTACGGGAGAAGCTGTTCCCGCATATGGAATAGGCGAACGTATCGCGGTGCGTGGGTTCCTTTTGCTTCGGCGAGGTAAGAGGAGACGTATGTATGTACGGGAGAAGCTGTTTCCGCATATGGAATAGGCGAACGTATCGCGGTGCTTGGGTTCCTTGCTTCGGCGAGGTAGTTTTGCAGGGATGCCAACCTGGTGGCGTCCTCCGGAACGTAAAAATATGCTTGTACGAGGGGACGGTTATCGTTTGTATTGCCGTTCGCAACATCTACAAGCAAAAGATCCAAAAAAAATATCCGGACGGCAAATCAAGAGATCAGATGGAGAAAAATTTCCTGATGCCTACAACAACGCAGATCGACGAGCAGATCTGCAGAAAATAAGTGATCAGACCAGCGCATTTCCACGCGGGACACAGCCGGCTCTGTTGACCATCTACAATAGTTGCGTGATCTTTCAATGGGATAGAGGAATAATCCATCGTACGGAGAAACGTCTTGGTGTGCGATACGTGTCGTACGAATGACGCTTAAAAATGCTCGCCCATGTGACGAATGATTTTTGGATTGTTACGGGTCACAACATCCAATGATCTAGAAACAATATTCAAACGGCAAAGCCAGCAAGAGCTTGTGGTGTCCGAGGCATGTGGAGGTTTTTACCATGCGAGGAGGGGTTTTCGATATAAATATCCGGTCGCAACATCCAAATACTTGAAAACGGAAAACACTATCAAAACATCACATCTAGAGCTGGATCAAACACACCTGGTGGATCCAAATCACACTGACAAGTACAGTAGCCTAAGGTCTGCTGAAGATGGCTTGATCAAGGGCCCTTCCACGCAGGACACAGCCAACTCTGTCTGGTGATCTTACAGTTGTGTGATCTCCCAGGGAGGTTGAGGATGATTCGACAGCAGGGAAACAATGCGTGAGTGTGACACGTGTACAGCAGTAACGGTGCGAAGGAAGCGTAAATGACGGCCCATGCGAGGAATGGTTATTGGTTTACCGGCGACAACATCAAAATGTCTCAAAACGAACAATAGATATCAAAACGCGAAATTAAGAGCTGAATCAAATGTACATAGCGGGTCTGCAGCAAATCGACAACGTCTGCTTGAATAATTGATCAGAACAGCACACTTTCACGCACAAGAACATCCGGCTCTGTGGTGGTCATCTATAGATACGTGATCCCGCAGTAGTATGGGGGGCGAATCCATGGTAGAAGGGATAACTAAGCCGGTGTTTGATAGCCTGCATCAGATACGTATCGCCTGAATGACGCATACCGTAGTGTATGGCTGCCTGTGCGAGAAATGGTTTTCGGTTTACCGATCGCGACATCCAAAGATCTAAAACCAACATCCAAGCGGCGACTGAAGAGCTGAATCAAAGATACCGAGTCGGTGCAAAGGAAGCCGACGAGTGCGTCTGCTTGTAAGGTTTGATCAGAACAGCCTACATCCTCGCAGTACACGGTCGACTCTGGTGATCGTCCAGGTCGCCCAAGGTCTCCCGGCAGGATGGAGGACGAACCAATAATAGCAGGGAGATTTATGCTGGTGTGTCACATGAACGTTTCGTGTGAAGGGAGCACAAACGACTGTGCCCATGCGAGGAATGGTTTTCGGTTTACCGGTCGCAACATCCAAAGACCTGAAAACATACAAACAGAAAATCGCAGAGATAGGTCAAAGATACCTTGTGCAGCCCCAGCGGATCAGCGAGTACGTCTGCTTATTATGTCAGATCAGAGCAGTGTCCTTCCACACAGAACACAGTCGGTTCTGGTGATCATCGATGTGTGTGATCTTCCACGGAGATGAAGGTTGAGTCCATAACAAAGAGAGAAAATAGCGTGTGTGATACGTGTCGTGTGGATAAGGCATGTATGCCTTACGAACCATGTGAGGAATGGCTGTTGGTTTACAGGTCGTATCATCAAAATATCTAAAACCCATAATATCCAGACGGCAAATCGAGAGCTGGATCAAAGATACCTGGTTGGTCCGAAGCAGTTCAACGAGTGGATCTGTCTGGTCAAAGAAATAAATCCGGCACATTTCCATGCGGAACACAGTCAACTCTGATAATCATGCAACTCTATGTGACTTCGCAAATCGATGGAGGACGAATCCGTAGTAGTATGGTAAAAAAAAAAAACTGGAGTCTGATACGTGCCGTGTGGATAAAGCACAAATAAATGCCTGCCAATTCGAGGATCTTTTTTTCGGTTTACCGGTCGCATCTTCTAAGCGCCAAAAAAAAATATCCAGAGGCCACATAAAAAGATTGATCAAAAATACATGGTGGAGTCGAAGCAGGTTGACAATTACGTCTGTGTACAATGTTTGATTAGTCCATCTGTAGACTCCCACGCAGAAGAATACAGCCGACTTTTCGGTGATCTTCCAGTTATGTGATGTCCCAGGGAAATTGGGAAGTAATCCACAGCAGAGAGAAATATTCGTGAGTGTGATACGTGTACAGTACGTACAGCAGTAACAGCGTGAAGGGAGTCTTAATAATAAATGACCGCCCAAGCGACAGGAATGTCTTTCGATTTACCGGTCGCAGCATCCGAACATATAAAAACAATATCCAAACGATAAATCAAGAGATGGATCAAAGATACCTAGTGGGCCCGAAGCAGAATGATGAATAGATCTGCTTACAATCTTTGATCAGACAAGCGCAATTCCACGCAGGACATGACCTGCCAGCGAGATGCAGGATATATTGGCAGCAAGCAGTACAATGCTGGTGTGTCATGTGTGTCGTGTGCGTCATGTTGTATCGTGTTAATGTGAAGCGTAAACTACTGCCCGTACCAAGAAAGTTTTTCAGTTAACCGGTCGCAATATCCAAAGATATACAGCGAATACAATATCCTAACGGCAAACCAAGTGCTGGACCAAAGATAACTGGCAGCTGCAAAGCAGACAGGCAACTACACCTGCTGATAACAATGTTTGACCAGAACACCAGGGCAATTCCACGCAGGACACAGTCGTCTCTAATGAGCATCCAGCTATGTGATCTCCTGGCGTGATGGAGGAAGAATGCGCAGTAAGGAGAAATATGCTGGTGTGTGGTACCTCTGTCGCGCGAATGAAGCATAAATGACTGCCCATACGAAGAATGGATTTCGGTCTACCAGCGGCAACACCCAAATATCTACAAACAGCATCCAAACCGCAAATAAGGAGATAGATCAAAGATGCCTGGTGGAAGCAGACCGAGGAGAAGATCCGCCGAAGAAAATGTTTCATCACACCAGCGCACTTCCACGCAAACCACACAGCCAACATTGGTGATCATCCAGGTATGTGACGTCGCAGTAAGATGGAGAATAAGTCCAGAACAGTAGGGATGAATAAGTCGGTGCATGATACGTCTCGGGCGAATGAAGCATAGACGACTGCCCATGCGAGGAATGGCTTTCGGTTTACCGGTCGCAACACCCAAAGATCTAATAGTAGCAACATTGAAACGGCGAATCAAGAGATGGATCAAGGACACCTTGGTGGCTACTACGTCGGCCGGAACTGATCGATCAGACTAGCGCACTTTCTTCCACGCAGGGCATAGCCGACTCTATTGAGCATCCAGCTACTGCACGTTGAGATCAAGACTGTACGCATGCCGTATCGTTGAAAACAACCCAATAAGGGGTGCCTTATCGTTGGAAAGTACCTATTAAGGCACGTCGCTAACGATTATAGAATCTGTCTCCCCGATTGAGGTACGCCATTCCAACTGCACACTGACGGCCAGCGAGTAAGACGCCGGAGCCACGCTTACACACCAGAGATGGCCGGAACGCGTGGTCGGGTGCGCCAGCCACGCCGATTACCAAAGGCGGAATTCAAGCCTTTCCCGAATGAAGCGGGAGAGGGTCATGATGGTGCTGTGGGTGGTCCAGCAATACAGGCCGCACTACTACTTGTGGGTGGAGGCAATTCGTCCTGGTCATCGACTGCTCCGCCGGGGTTGGTAGAAGTAACTGTTAAAAAGCTCAAGCCCACTCGGGTAAGCCTAGGAAAATGAGTTGGACGAAGGGGTTTCGACTGGTGAGAATGAAGCCTTAGCCGGGGGAGGGGGGCTGGGAGAAGCTCCTCAGCAAGGCAAACCTCAGCGTAGAGAAAGGCAGATGCGCTTGCAAAGTCAGCCAAACAGACGCACAGTGTTGTACAGACCACGGTTAATATTTGGACGTTAACGCTTCCATCGACTCGACGGCCAGGGTTCTGTTGACGAAATGCTGATTCAACCTACCGTGTTTGGAGGAACCGGCCCAGACGCTGCTGCCGGCGTGGAGAGCGGCGAGCGGCGTAGAGACGGCAGAACACTGGAGCGAGCAGCGGGGAGGTGCCGTCGACGGGTGCTTTTTGAGGCTGCTCGCTCACTTGAGAGGAGCTCTCTCTACCTCACTCAAAAGCTGGCGAAACGCAAACCAATGTGAGCAATCGCAGGACCTACAGCAGGTATCGTAAACCCGTAATGTGATTCCAACAGCATGGGACAGTTCCTCAGTTTAGGGGTCCCGTCAGTCATCAAAGATTTTACCAAAAATTGCTAACTCTATCATTGAAAGCGTCTCTCGGGGAGGAACGGCGGGAAGAGGGCCCTCGCCGTGGGCGCAAGGGGTAGAAAAACAGGAGAAATAAAAACGTGAGAGGTTGAGGAAATGGAGACGGGAACCTGAAAGACGCGACTGACCATACGCTTCTCTAGGTTTCTTCAGGGGGGGGAGCTGAATGAAACTTTCAAACCGAGAGGCAGGGGAGAGGGGAATGGTTTTCCTCGACGGCTCCATCATTTCTGCCACCCGGACGTAAGTCATGGGTAAAAACCCCATCGAAGGAACGTATAGATCCCACCCGTTGGACTCAGGAACGATGGACCACACAGGCGAGCTGAAATTAACAGAGCACACAAGGCTGACCGCACCGCGCAAGCGGACGATACGGTTTTCCCGAATCGTCAGCTGTGGATCAATAACGATGATCCTGGCGGACCATGTCCTTGCTGTGAAACAAACCCTGTCGAAGTGGCGGGTAATTGCGCTGCTGGAGGACGAGGCAAGTGGTCGGTCGCTCCTGGGAAGTACCTCGCTAATTGGTGCGAGAGCCGCACCAGCAGAGCAGTCAGTGCGGGCGCCAAGGTCGTCCCCGACCCAGCCGACTGCTACGACCCGGTATAGCCTACGAAAATAAGCGCCACAACTGTCCAGGCCGACTACCCTAGCCGGGGTGGCAGAACACCGAGCCGGGCGAGGAGTAACCGTGAACACTTCTCTCCATGATACGTAAACCAGTTGGCGGAAGCACTTCGTGACACGCCCCGACTAGTGTACTGGCGGAGGGGGCGGGGGCCGTGACTGAGACCCGTCGAGGACAGGTTTCGTGCGTGCGGGGGCAGGGGGGGTAGGCAGATGCCAGAGGCAAGGGCGGACTACGGTATCGACGACAACAACCCGCTTGGGAACGTTCCTAAGGAGGGGGTGCCCACGCTGGTCATTCCGCGAGCAATAGTGGCGGGCGTTCTGTCGTTCTTGCACAGCAGCTACGTCCACCGGGCGTGGCGCGGATCCTCATGCTGCCTAAGAGCGAGTCGACCAGGTGGCCGACGGTAGCCCAAGACGCCAGGGAGTACGAACTATCGTGTGGGTGCAGACCGAGGAAGCCAGCGAGGAGCTAATGAAGGGTCATGATGCCTGCCCGCCCGCTATGGCCGTGGGAGGTGCTCGGGAGAGACCTCGAGGACTTGAAGCAGGTCCCCATCAGCACGGGGAATAGGTATACCTCCATCGGTAGTGGTGGACCGGGTCACCATGTTCGTACATTGCTCGCTTCCCCCCCTGGGTTCCAAGGACTGCTTGTGCGCGGCGCGAAACATCCTGACGCTGCTGGTTACATTCGGCGTGCCGCGATCGATCAGGAGTGGCGCCGGGGGGGAAGTTTTCCGCCAAGTAAGTTACGGCAGTTACCCATCGAGACTCATCCCAAAGTAGGAGGGGTTGCACTCTTTCCTTCTGCGGCAATGACGCATGCTACCGTAGAGGTGCACCATTTTTTTTCTGAGGCTCCTCTCTTGACCTTAAGGAGCTCCATACCTCTCCCGAAAATTGGTTTCACCAAAACTCAAATTGCAGTCCGATGAATAAGCCCATGGCCAGGTATACGAAAAAAACATTTTTCGAAACATGAATGCCTTTCCCACGATTATGGGTTAAGGAGAGCCCCGTCATCCAGAAGCTAACTAGCGGAAGTGTGCTACCTCTATGGTAGAACGCGTCCAACATTTCCTGGTCGGTTGAAAGCGCTTCAAGTGAAGCAACTATTAGTATACCGGCTTGCATGGTGCTTTTTGCTACACAGTAGCGTAGATTTGCTTTTGGGCAGGATCCGCGAACAAACTTTCTCCGAAGTCATGTTTCGGGTGACATGATGAGCTCCTCACGCGACAAGAAAAAATATCTCAGAAAATAATATCCCGCCCCCTACCGTGGCAGGCCTTGATCTCTATCCCAGTGGCTGATACCGTCACCCCCGCAGCCAAGGGGGCATGGAGAGGATGGGCGAGTGGGTCGATGAGATATGGGCGGAGCTTTGCTCAACCTGGCTCGGGAGGGGTAGGATGAGTGTCATGTATATATCTAGGGGCGACGCTCTGAACCCAACGAGTCACACCGGACCCGTGCCTCCTTTCGAGAAGCACGTTTGGGTCGTGTTCGGCCGCGACGTGCGCGCGAACAACGCACTTGACGTTCTCGCTCTCGCTCTAGACGGCGACGACCTTCACACGAGACCAGAAAATTTCGCGTTGGAGAAGCAACAGCTGACGTTCACAGAACTGCGAGGGAAACTTTGAAACGGCCGCAAGAGGACAAGAAGAACAGGTGGCTCGTGCGGCACAACGCGTGGTGATACGCACCCTGCGGAACTCCTCGGGCGAGCGGGCTCGTACAGTAGACTTGATTCGGTCAATTGAGGAAGAAGATGACAAGCTGACACGGAAGAAGGCACCCACGCACGAAGTTGGCGGACGAGCACCGGACGGGGCCATGTGCCGAGTAGCAGCCGTCGAGCCGCCGGGCCTCCCCTACCAGGCCACATTGAGTGGTCCCCTCTTCAGGAGGGGAGGCCGGTCTTGGCGGGACAACAACATATCAAGGTTTTCCACACGAGCGGCCAGACATTCTGCGCTACGCTTTCGAGGACGAGCACGCGCACTTCTCTTGGGGCGTGGACTTGGGGCTTCTGGCAGTAGCTTTTCACGGTGAGCATGACGCCTTACACTCCGTCTGATGAACCAGAAGGTCGTCGGAAGCTAGGGAGGCATTTGGGGACGGGCCGGGTAATCACACTCGAAAACCCGGGGGTGTACCCCGGATGTCCCCTGACGACCACAGACGGTGCGGAAAAGGCAATATATCGGGAGCGATTGCCGAAGCACTCAACTTTGAAAGCTGCGTGAAACATACCAGTACTCGCTATTTACGTAAGATTGGCTGTTTTTTGTTCCTGTTCAACATTGTTGCTTTTCGCTATTATCGAGTACTGGTACGGTTTTTTTTTTAAATGGTTTTACTTGAATGAGAAATACTATTTTAGTCATTGTGGCCCTATCACCCCTTAATTCCTATTAATAGTCCTATATACGCAGATTTCAAAGTTGAGTATCGACCTTATCAATCGGTCGAACTCACAGCTGGCTGTAGTGATTCTATCCTTCCAATAGCAGTGAAAAATAACTGCCGTTTGTAGACAATGTAACCGCAATACACAGTAGCAGTATTCCATGAACCACAGAGCACAGAGTATAGGCATATAAAAAGAGGAGAGCAGCATGACATTGTCTTCACAAACATTGGAATTAACCCTTGAGTTCGGTCAGAAAATGTCTACCAGGAGGGTCTAGAGGACAAAGCTTACCGTATGCCACGGCTCGAAGGTCGGAGTTAGATAAATGCGTTCTTCCGCCAGCATAAGGCGGGGAACAAGAGGATTGGTGGGTCGGTTAGGAGGGTAGGGGGAAAAGACGCACTCGGCTGCCGGGGTGCCTGTTTTGCACCGACGCTGTCAAATGTTTCGGGTAGAGGGTGGGCGGGGGGGGGTCCTCGATACCATGCATGGCCAGCCGTAGTCGATGACCATAGACCCTCACATCCCTACAATGCCGGTACGGAGAACGCCGGGCTTTCACCGACCAGGCAGACATTGCTTGCACCAAGCGCGAAGCGCCGTCAGGTGTTCAGCGAGTCTCATGAAGGGTGAGCTCCATCGTACTAAGAACCGCTTGTGGAGCGGGCTTGCATATGGCCGACGGCTTCAGTGGGTTAATTTGTTTTCCGGTGTGACTACTTCCAGAGACAGCAATGGGGATACTATGTAACTGCCTCGTGGATGATTTACCATAAACATTACGTGATGCGACCATTCCTCTTTTTGCGAGTAAAGGTTTTCCACCCCGCCCAAAATATCTAACTAAATCGCGAGCCGTAACCGACAGACATAAAAAAAGCGGTACCCTGGTCGTCTACGGGTAGCTCATGCAGTGAGCGGCATGCTTTGCAATGAGTGTCGTTGCCAACCAACGCCAACCCAACGCATATATAATAGGGGGTGGAGGGGGGCGTACTCGTTTGTTGTTGCTTGCCTTAGTCATCTGACTTTTGACCACGCATCCCGTTCGGGACGGGAGGGGGATGGGGGGGGGGGGGAGTTGCAGCGGCGGATTGCCTAGTAACTGTGCGAATGAGTCCTACGTGGAGGGACTATTTTTGCACGGGAGGTCACGGAGAGGTGTCGGTGAGCTACCCGCCGTATATCGTCAGGCGTACAGAATATAGGTTTCCTTATCGGGGAACGAGTTTCCAAGTGGAGGAACGCCTTCCTGTGTTTGCGGAAAACCCAACCAAAACGACTCGACCTATGCCCACCTTCATCCTGCACAAAACCCTGTGCAGGATGGTCAAAGGCGGGTCTTTCGGCAGCCCGGCGTTTGTTTAAAAAAACCGCCACCAAAACACGCGGCGGAGCCGCGTGACTGCCCCTGCCGACCTCGAGCCTCCCAAAGGGTCGGGGTGAGGGTTAGGGCTAGGGTCCGGCCTGGGGTCGGGTTGGTCTGGGTCCACGTGCAAGGCTGAAATTGACGACACACATCCTGCACGCTTTTTTGTGCAGGACGCACGCAGCTGCACATAGCGCACGCCAACCAAAACGCAACATCGGCTTTTCGGCATTATCATAGGTCGGAACTTATTCAAGTTTGGAATCGTGCTGCCGTATCATATGTTGAGGAAATCTGGCAGTCCGGTGCCGCCCATGTTTTCGCAGGAGCTTCTCAACCAGGTCGTAGGTACTGGCAGGCAGTTGTATGCTGCACCCATCCAGTGTTCAGTCGACACGTACGTCCACACCACCCGGAGAACAAAGGCATCGAAGGCAAAGAACGATGACGATACCGGTCCTATCGGCCTCTCTCGGGTATGGTGCCTTGCCACCACGCTGCTGCATTCTGTTGGTGTTGAGTGCCAAACATGTCACCTCGGACCGTGCACGAAAACGACCAACCCTCCCCTCGTACGTAGGTACCAGGTACTATTTATATAGTAGGATATTCACACTGTGCACGACGATGACAATGTTGTACACGTAAAAGCTGCTGCCTTTTGAGGTGGAGCCCTCAAACGCTCGAACCCCGGCCTTTTCTTGTACGAGCAGTGGATGGCAAACATATGCGCTTCATCACATCAGATACCACGTGTTTTCATTGCTGAACCTTGACTGATATTTGCCCAATTTCCGCCCTCAAGCATTTCCGATACTTCACACACCATGCCTTCACACCAAAGGCCTGGACCCCCTACATAGAACGCCCTGGAAACTTCAGGCAACTCCCCGCCCACCCTCCACCCTCTCGCTTGCTTAACGAAAAACTTTCAAACTGGCATGTTTCAAGTACTTCTTGCTTCCTATTTTACTCATTTTGTTTTACCCCCTGACAATTCATGCGCAAGCGCAGGACTTTCGACCGACACCAGGCGAGCCACCCCTGATAATCTAAGGCCCCTGACAACGATTACCCGGGAAATACGCAGGTCTCGGCCGACACAAGGCAACGAACGCGCCGCGGAGAACCAAAGGCGTCCTGTCCCTGCCGACGCCAAGCTCCGCCCCAGCGCTTGGGCGTGCCGCTCACCACCCACAGCGTGTGCACACACGACGTCCGCCGCAGTCTACCTGCCCCTCACAGTTTCCAAACCATCAACCGACATCCAAACAGGCCACATCCAAATCCCGCTGCCCTTCGCTACAAAACGTACAACATATCCTAAAGGCCACGGACAGGCCCGCACGACAAGCCGGTGTACCTACTACAATCCCCCCCCCCCCCCCCCCCCCCAAATCCCGCCCTCCTCTCCCCCCGCCTTCACCCCCCCTCCCCGCCCCCTACCCGTCAAAGCCTGCGCGCACTCCTACCGCATATACGCACCGGTCCGTGTCCGGGTAGCACACTTTACGCTTACATATTTTTTCACGTGGGCAAACCAAAGTCCACTACCCGTGAGCACTCGGAACGTGCCCTTCTGCCCTTATACCCGCCCGACCCCCATCCCGGGCCACGGCGAACAAGCGCCCGCGACCCATAACGGCTAGATCAAACATGCACTTCGTAGCCACCGACAACGACCCGCCTAGCGCTCAGCCTAGCTTCAGCCTAATCGTCTGCCTACAGCGGCAATGGCGGCAACGGAAGGAGGCCTATCACGTCGAACGCTAAACGCGCAGAAAGTAGACACCCCAGTGACTTTAAAATTTAAGGTCCCTGTCTCCACCCTGCTGACCCCCCTGCACCCCCCCCCCCCCCCCCCCCCCCCCCCCGCAGGACTTCCGTGGAACTCCCTTTGCCATGTTCAAGCATCCCCGAAGCCCCCCCTCTCCCCCCCACCCCCTTCCCTTCTCGATTGCATTCGGCTGTTGCTCCTGATGCATGCCTACCTGCCAGCCACTTGCCGAATACCATTTTATCACCCAACCCTCAACTCGCGAAGACAAAAACGCCTCATCAGGATGGCGGGAAAAAATACGCTGCCCGCCCGTGCGGATTTACGGCACACAGGGAGACATACGGCAGCAGAGAAGAAAAAAAAAAACTCTCGGCATCGGGGAAAACGACTAAAGCAAAAAATATGTCCGGCTGAAACCTTTTATCCAACGACCGTCGTGCTAGCCCGAGGACACATATTTTAGGCTAGTTTCTATAGCTGGGGGGGCGGGAAGGGGGGGCGGGGGGGGGGGGGGGGGGGGGGGGGGGAGGGGAGGGGGGGGGGGGGGGGGGGGGAGAAAGAGGGCCAGCAGGCGGAAGGGGAGAGCTGCCTTACCCCCCCCCCCCCCCCCCCCCCCCCCCCCCCCCCCGGGTTCCGGAGGCCCTAGCGAAAAAAACGAATGAAACATCCCTCGAGAGGGGGACGTCACAGGAAATAATCTGGCACTCGTTTGCTTTGACGCCAGTTCTCGTCCCGTGGTGCTGGATCGAATTGGGTGCTGGTAGACGGGCAAGTAGACAAACGTGGGAGGGGGCGGGGGAGGGGAGGGAGTACTCATTTGTTGCTTGCATTGGTCATTTGACCGCAAACCACGCATCCCTTTCGAGACGGAGGGGGGGGGGGGGGGGGGGTACTCATTATCGTGCATGGCCGTAGTCGTATGACCACAGACCCTCGCGTCCCTACAATGCCGGGACGGAGCACGTCGGGTTTTCACCGACCAGGCAGACATTGCTTGCACCAAGCGCGAAGCGCCGTGAGGTGTTGGGCGAGTCGCATGTAAGGGTGAGCTGCATCCTACTAAGAACCGCTTGTGAGGCGGATTTTTGCATATGGATGACAGCACCAAATGAGTTGACATATTTTTCTGGTGTGGCCACTTCCAGAGACAGCAATGGCCTCACTACGTAACTGCCTCGTGGGTGCCTCACCATATACAAACTACGTGATACGATCCTCCCCCATGTGCGGAGGGAGGAGTAAAGGTTCTCCCCGCACAAAAATGACATAACTCGACCGCCAGCCGTGGTAACCGCCAAAAAAAAAAAAAAAAAAAAAAAAAAAAAAACGGTACCCTGGCTGTCTAGCTCACGCAATGAGAGGCGTGTTTTACGGCGTCGTCGCCAACCGGTACAAACCCAACATATGTATATATACCAGGTATATAATATAGGGGGGGGGGGGGGGGGGTGAAGCAAGGGCGAGAGACGATTGCACACCCCCCGCACACGTTGACCCCTGGTGTTCAAGCTGAACGAAGGATACCAAGCACCGTAGTTTCGGAAGATACTCTTGACTTTTTTAGCGCTGCAGTTTACACAAACCAACAGGAGAGGACGCTGAATTCGAGCAATATCTCCGAAACAAGAGTGCATGCAGTGTTGAAAAAATCTCAACAAAAAGGTCTTGAAAAAAAATCAAAAGAAGGACGACAAAGGAGCGAATCCATGCTCCACTTGCGCAGAATTTTTGCGAACACAGCATACCAGCTACACACATATATATGCATACGTACGGACACAGAACGCGCGCTTGTCTTTAAATGAAAGGGGGAAGGGCGGGGCTGTCTGTCGCCACGCCGACCCGGAGAAAATATCTCCAGACTTTTCGACAACAACGCGAGAGCAAGGGCCAACTTTGCACTTGGGGGAGGCGCTGCGTCTGGCAGCCGACACGCTCCGAGTTCGCGAGCCGCGCGGAGTGGCAACGGCGTCGGTGTTTTCCGCGACGGGGCCTGACGAAACCGTTGCCGAGACTTGGGAGGGAGACACGATCGCCTAGCCCGCAATATGTTCTCTTGCTTTACACACCACAAAACCCGGCGTGAAAATGCGCTTGCGGTTGCTCTCACATTATCTCATCGCCAAAAGTCTTCAAGAAAGTTCGAGGCAACATCTACCGGCAGCTGGTGTTTACAACGTACCCCTAAAAACAAGCGCAAAAAAGAAGGAAATATCAAGAGATCGAAAAACATGCCAGTTATATACTGTACCACGGTAAAATACCTATTATCTTCGTTCGTATACGTGTATACCTGCCAGTTTGGACATGGCGTTACTGCTGCACTGCTGCTGCTGCTGCTGCTGCTGTTGGGCGAGAGAGATATGACAAACGAGCGAGAGAAATATGACAAACGAGCAACCACGACGTTGCTGTGATGTTGGAGGCATGGGGAAAACTTACAAGTTGCAGTGGTCATAGAGGGCGTCGCTGATTTGCTTGGGAACGGTCTCGTCCACCTCCATAATGGCGGCCTGGTTACCGCAGCGGTAGCAGTAGTTCGGCGCGCTGAAGATCGTGCACACTCCCTGCCACACAGCGCAATTATTATTATTGATTTTTTTAAACGCGAAATTGCAAAGGCATTGATTGCAGTGCGGGGGTTGTCCGCGTGGGCAAGAAATTGAACGAACTTCGTACCAGGTGCCAAGTTCCTGGTAAGAACTGCGAAGAGTTGTGCAGAACACGTGTTTTTTGTGGGGGCCGTCCTACCACACAAGGAAAACAATGAACTTCAGCAGCTTGAGGCCGGACCTCGCGCCTTGGTCTACGTTAACAAAACAAACAGCTGCAAATCGCAAGTTAAGACGGACGAAAAAAACGGTGTAAAACGGGTGTAAAGTCGAAATCGTACAAGCCCGAGCCCCCTATGCAATGGCCGTGCAACGAAGACGCGCTGTGCCGCAATTCGATTCATCGCGGGAAACCCCCGCGGAACCCTCTCCCACCATTGCGCTCATCGCGTCCCACCTGGTTGTGGGTCCTTTGTAACCCTCCATCACCAGCTGGTGCGCTCGGGCAATGAACATTAACCCGTTCGTGTGGTTGAATTGCTCCGTGATGTCCTGGTGGGGGGGGACGGGGGGGGGGGGGGTACGTTCGCAAGGTTACTATTAATAGCCAAACCATGTGTTGGTTGAGGAAGAGCAGGCGAAGAAACAAAAACAGAGACGAAACAACGAACACGAAGGAGGGACAAGACGCTTTCGATCACAACCGCGCCACCTGAACAAAAAGTCTTCATCAACGAAAGGGGTGTGTATATCCCAACCAGTCACACACAACGTAACACACGACGCACAGAACATAACGCAACGAACCAAGCCCAGTCTACCCCAGCCCAACTCAACCCAGCCTATAGCCCAGCTGAACCCAACCCAACCCAACCCAACCCGACCCGACCCGACCCGACCCGACCCGATCCGACCAAAGTCAGCATACAACACTCCACAACCTAAGGTACATGCAGTATAATACCATACCTCTATAACGCTAACCCACTTACCGTATGGATTCTAGCGGCACATGACTTCAGAAATAAAACGAAGGAACAAACGAATTGAAAAAAACGCCGCCGCTTCACTCGCCTGTCCAAAGGTGTACCCCGCTCCCCTGGGAGAAATGCCCCACCCGCAACGATCGTCGGGGTCCGACCAAACAAGGTCGCACATCGGTCCCTCGTGCGGGACCTGCCGTCCAAAACACCAGACCCGACCGAAAACGCACAGCAAGCACGACATCGCCAAGGAGTCACGATCGCAGCGGCACCGGAGGCAGGGCGGGGGTAAACTACACAAGTTTTTAGTTCTTGCTGACAGCGTAATGTTTTTATCCCGCTGGCGATTTGGTTAGGTTCAAAGCTTAAACCTCGCCACCCTCCCGTTCTCGAGATCCGTGGGTCGTGTGTGTCAACTGAAAACCGTCGCTCCCGACGCAATAAATTAGAGCCCACTCGACAATGTATAGGCCATTGCTGACGCTCGACACCACGGTCGCAGCATCTTCCGTGGACGGGGGGCACTCACCCACACACGCCCGAGTCAAACAAATTCACCAGCGAAGAGACAACTCATGGACGGCAAATGACCACAGCAGTGCTGCTCAATGACATACCAAGCCAAGGGCAGGGCCGCCTGAAACAATACGACCAGCTCCATGTGTGCGACAGGTTATTGTTGAGGGGGCGGGGGGGGGAAATGGGTGAGGGTGTACTCGATGTCATGCACGGCCGTAGTCGTACGACCATAGACCCTCGCATCCCTACAATGCCGAGACGGAGCACGTCGGGTTTTCACCGACCGGGCAGACATTGCCTGCACCAAGCGCGAAGCGCCGTGAGGTGACGGCGGAGGGGAGGGGGGGGGGACGACATGCATGGCCGCAGTCGTGTAACCGTAAAGACTCTGGCACTTCTATAATGCGGTGACGAAGCACGTCGGGTTTTTCACCGATCAGGCAGATGATGCTTGCACCAAGCGCGAAGTAGCATGCAGGGCGAGTGGCATGCAGGGTGAGCTGCATCCTACTCAGAACCGCTTGTGAGGCGTAAATTGGCACCTCGCTCATGCTTGCTTGCATGTGCATGACAGCATCGAATAAATTTAAACCGGAGGGTGAGGGGGGGGGAGGGGGGGGTTAAATAAAGGAATAACAGCTTGTGCGTGGGGGGGGGATAGGGGAAAAAAAAAAAGTCACCAGGCGAACGGGAGAAGGAAGAGGGGGGAAGGGGAAGGGGGGTGCCGGGTTTGCTCGCAGGGGGACTCTCTGTTTGGTTGTGACTGTTCAGACACACTCTAAAACCCCAAACACTACTGCCACCGCTAGTGATACATACTCCTGCCACTGCTGCTACTGCTACTGCTGCTACTGCTACTGCTAGTACCGCGCCATGTTGGTGCAGGAGAGCATCGGAAGAAATAATTCGCACTAAATCCAAAAACTCCACGACAAACGGAGGCCCTCGAGATGATGCAAAAGGTGCCCACCTCCTGTATCCTGTCCAGACCCCGCGCGTGATCCAGCGTGTCTATGGACGGAGACAGTCCCCCGTGCAAGCAGAAGATCTGAGACAAAGAGAGGCCGGGATAAGAACGGGGATGGGCGTGGGACCGCGATCGCGGGTACCTCGATCGATCAGTCGACATCAACCCTTTCATAATTAGAACAGATCACGATCTATCTGTCCATCTGCAGATCATCTAGATCCTATAACCCGCCGATATCAAATATTCTCCGGGATCTGCGTACAGTCCAGATGCCAAGTCAGGAAACCTGTCCTCAAAACCAAGTCAAGCCAAGTCAAGCCAATCACTGCGCCACGTCGAATATGCTTCTTCGCGTATACGCACGCGACCGGTCTTCGCCGGCGCATCAAGGACTTTTTCGGGGCGTCAACTTGCTATATGGTTCCGTGTCGGCGGGTCGTCTGACAAGGGGGGGGGCGGTCTATCAAAAGGGGTCAAACAAGCCGCGGTTCTACGTCCCGCAGAACAAGGATCGTTTCGAGTACCCATCAACCCTTCCAGCGTGGCAGTCTCGTTTTGGGGACAAACCAGTCAAATTCCAAGCAGTTTGTCGCCAAAACGGGACTGCGGTCCAACTGTAAAAGGGTAAATGACTTCACGACAAAAAAAAAAACAACGATTTACTAAAGCACAATCCCCCCCACCCCGTGGTTTGGGGAGTGATAAAAAGATTGGTGTCCGGGGTCCCGATGCACGGAGTCGTACGTATCGCACGGATGGGATTCTCTACCCTTTTACTGCTCGGCTCTCACGCTGCTCTCGTAGACAGCACCACGCTTGTCCCTAAATAGAGGGACGGTTTAGGTTGAATGCTCCTCCCACATGCAGGGACAGAGTGGTAGTTGGTCGTTACCAATACCAACCATGGTGTTCGTCGTTTCCAATACCAACCATGGTGTTTGTCGCTATCTTTTAGCACGCCGAAAGGGGTTATCAATAAATAGCGTGCAAGCGGTTATCATATCTCGGGACAAGAGTTGGTGGCGCATTTGCATCGCGTCGAAAAGGCACATGCGACAAAACGGATACTGCAGGTAGGTGGGTGGTACCTTGTCCTCAACGAGCGCCGTCATGGGCAGGTAGTCGAACAGCTCGGTGAAGCAGTTCCACACCGACGCGTTCCCGTACTTGCGCAGACACTCGTCGTAGAACCCATACACCTGCGTGATCTGGCGGGACTCATGGTTGCCCCGCAAGATCGTGATGCGGTCCTTGAACCGGACCTGGACCACGGCAACACACAAACAAACAAACAACAAAACACAACACAACACAACTCAACACAACACAACACACAAACACAACACAAGACGCACAAGACCAATGTTTATGGTAGGACTACACAGGCCCAGCCAGCTGCGACAGGAGGGTTGCACATAGCCCATGCAAACATCGGGGGGGCTCAGTGCGTAATCAGAACCGGAAACGGCGTCTAAAACCACAAAAAAGCTTCTATATCTCTACGATAAAAGAATCGGCACGGACACCGAATCGGCACGGACACCGGCTGTGCCGGAAGCGACGTGTAGAAAGAGCGGTTTCATCTCGAGAACACACGCATAGGGGCATAACTGGTACAAACCCTTGTTCTGTGGGCCCCTCGTGGGTTTCGCATACTACAACTCTGGGCGCAGGTACACGGAACAATTTACACATGAACATCGAGGCCCAACGGTGCTTATATTTCCGTCCAAAGTGGTACGCCCCGCGCTTGGTGACAACACGCTAGGCTAGGCCTCGCCGAAGTGTTCACACCACTTGGCCCAGCTTTCAAAACATGCCGGCGTCATAAGTGCGCGGTCCAAGCGATAGCTGGTCTACACGATGACGGGAACGCCACCAGTCACCTTGAGCGCCACGAGGAGGCTGACAACCTCCAGCGAGTAATACCCCCGGTCCACGTAGTCTCCCATAAAGAGGTAATTCGTGGAAGGGCAATCGCCTCCGATGCGGAAGAGCTCGCTGCATGCAGCACACCAACACGGATGGTGTTGAAAAAAAAAAAAGTCGACGGAAGGAGGGGCGGACAGACAAGACAGAGCAGGCAGGGCAAAAAGGTCAATTGATGGCACTCTATAACCCAGCGACGACAGCCGTCAAAGCCCTCGACAGCAAGACGTCAAGGTCTCTTGACGTACAGCCGTCGAGGAACTCCTAACACTGAAACAAGCATATAAAGTCTAGCTGTCCAAAGTAGCATGGGCCAAAACTAGAGTCCAAAACTGGACTGACCAACGCGCAGACGGGCGGGGGGGGGGGGGGGGGGGGGGGGGGTCGAAGGCTGTCTGTCAACTAAATGCCAACACAAAAAATAGTATCGTAAGTCTGCAGAAGTCTATTAAATAGACGGGCCGAAGCTGGACTGTCAACCCCACGTGCGGGCGGGGGGGGGTATGGCCTGTAAATACATACCGCCGCAGTGGAAACCCTCTCCCAGACCATACACACATCACGCGACACACTATGGCGTCAGCAACTTTGACAGACCCTGGTGCTGCCCGCACGCCAGCATGCAACCGTCAGACCCGCGCCACAGAGTTACAATCAGACCTCAGTCCTAACAACAGCATTATACATGGCGATGGGTATACAACTGGCCGGCAACATCTGTACTGCTGTTTTGTCTCGAGATAAAAAAAAAAATGCCCAGTTACGTGCGTGCACTTGTGATGACGAGCAACACCAGGTTTCGCGGAGTTTCGATTGGATTGCGTCGACCGCCTACGCACAAGACCGGTGCCTACTTCTTGGAGACGGACCCTCAGTAGACATGTGCACCGTACCAACACCCGAGATAACACACACGCTCGAACGAACTTCAAGGCTGGCTTTCTAGTCAGTGGGGGCCGGTGAAAACGCCGACCGACGCGTCTACGCAAAGATATCGACGACATATTTCCATGCCCACCATTGTCCCTGTGTGGCCCGCCAACCACCCCATGTTCCCATGTTCCCATGTTCAGGAGAAAATCGATTCTAAAAATCGTAACCGGAGGTGTGTATCTTGCGTGTTTATACGGTATGGACCAGACCGTGACAATCAGCGCCGAGACCGGAGCCGAAACGAAACCGACAGACACAGCGCCGAGAATGTAACCGTCACATCGGCGCCGAAGCGTAACCGTTAGACCGGCACCAAAAATGAACCTCAAGACCGGTGCCAAAAAGCAACCGCCAGACCCACGCTCAAGTGAAGCAGTCCGCCAGATGCTTCCTTAACCACTACCACAGGTAACGGACAGCGCCTATTCGTAGACACGAGCCTGTCAGATAATTCCATTGGTCGACGCTCTCAAAGACCCTTCTCCCCGTCAACCTCATCCCACACCGACTTGATCCAACCCGAACCCGACCCCTCCAAACTGACCCTAGTAGAAAACAGCCGCCGGCGGGGCCCACGAAGGCGCCTACCGGTAGTCCGACGCGACTTTATCGACATTCAATCGGGGTTTCCACCAGGAGGGCCCCAGCAAGAACGACAACAGAATTAAAACTGGTTCACGTTCTAGTGTCCATCCAGCTTGTGGTGTTATCCCACAGCCTCGTGTCTACAAGTAATTACGCTACCCTCTATATAACCCGCACCCTCCCGTTCTTTGAGTGGGTTTCCTACACCATGAAGGGAGCGGTGGTGGCGGCGGCCTGGGACGTCGCTCTCCATCATATACCGCCCTCAACACTTCCCCCCCAGGGGGTAGGCCGGAACAAAACGAAACAAAATAAACACAGCGAGGGATAATAGCCCTACCCGCCGTTTTCCAATATACACATTATATCCCCCCAACCCAACCCCCCCACAGAAGGCGAAAGAGAAAGGGGGCAAGGTACGTACGTACTCGAAACCATCTTAAGAAATGTATGGGAAAAAAAAAAAAACTGATCAGCGCTCAAAATGTTGGAGGTCTCTCTTTCTATCAGGAGTAGGAACGGTGCTGTCTCGAAAGGGAAGCGCGGTCAACGGACAAATAGCATAAGGCGAGCAACAAGTACGTACGCCCCCCCCCCCCCCCCTCTTCGGAGTCTTCAGCCGGGACGAAAACAGCAAGAGACTAACTCACAGCAAGTCATAGAATTGCCCGTGAATATCCCCGCAGATGGTGACCGGGCACTTCACCGGTTGCACATTTGATTCCGCCCCTAGAATCTCCCTCGCCTTGGAAACAACGAAGAAAAAAGGGGACAGAGAAGCGAGGGACAGAAAAGGAGGTCAAGCGTCAGAGGAGGGGAGGGGGGTAACTACTGTAACTGTGTTCGGGTCTCAAGAGGGGTGAGAGCAGGGACGTGAGGCAAGTTTGCGCGTTTCAGCGGTTCACGACACCGCAACCGGTTTCCTCGAGTTTGAGCGGGTTTCCAACACAAGGCGAGCGGCCCCTTTCAAATAACGCCGCAAAATAAATTGGAGACCTCTACACATTTTCAACAGTCGTCACTGCCATCAACAGACGTCAAACCCACTGCTGCTACTCACAGAAAGTGCAAAAAGAAGGCTGCAGGCCTGCTGGGCATACCACACACGCAGAAGATTGACAAAATCAACAGTTTTATAGAGTAGGTTTTACAATCTGTGAGCTCGGATCTTTAGGGGTGTTTTTGACCTAAAAATTGAGTAGCGCGGTCTGCACTTCGGAATCATCCTCCGCAATTGATAAATTTCTTGGTTCTATGCAAACGCGGCGCAGCCGCATTTATGATCAGTTTTGGCCCGTTTTGGCTGCAGGTCAGGGTCAGGGTTAGGGTTAGCGTTAGGGTAAAAGGGGTTGGGTTGGGTCTTCACCTGGACCTTGATCCCAACAGGGACCAAAATACCTGAACAGTCTACCAACCTCAAGATCCGAGCTCACAGATCGTAAAAGGACCTCGTTTCATACGCACGAGGGAAAATGGAAAGTTCTACAGCAGTACGGAATTTCCCGGGTTTTTGGGCAGGGAGAGGACGACAGCGAGGACGATCAACACCGTGCCCGGTAGCTTCTTTCGGGGGTGGGGCGGCTCGTCATTGCGGGCTACCGAGCACGTCCTGGACACCCCCCGTCCGACATGAATACGTATCCTAGAGAAGACCCAGCCTCTGTGGTCACAGACTGTGAGACAGAAAAATGAATCAAGGCAAAGCAAGTGAAACGCCAACGTACCGGGTACGAGAACACAACAACACAGACCTGCGGAAGTAAAAAAAAAAAAACGAAAAAATCGAACAAAAAAAGTTACGAGATAAGACACAAAATACAAAAAACGAAAGAAGAGAAATACTGCGAGAACGAAAAACGTACGCGCCGAAAAGGAAAGGAACAAGATAACTGCTGCGCCGAAAAGGAAAGGAACAAGATAACTGCTGCAACGACCAAGCAGCACGATGAACAGGCACAAGGACTGAGGCGGGAGGGGGGAAGAAACAAGGAGAGGAACAAGACAAAAAGGAAATAGAGGAAGGCAGAAAGAGACATCGTACTCAGACGTATTATGACAATGGGAACTTTCCATAAAAAGATTGAATTTTATAGACACTCTGTCACAATTTTTAATTCAAGTACAGCTTTGCTATGAGCACGATTCTTAGAACGAAAAGCTTTCAACTTCTATGGACCCCCGAACAAAACGATTTCGGGACAGATGTTGGGCCAAGATCGGCTCTAGAAAAGCTCAGGTGGGTTTCAAGTTCGAAGCGCGGGATTTCGAGCCCTCGACAGACATCGATAGACGAAACAAACGACTGCGCCATGAACTCTGAACGGGGTGCGCTCCTTAGGGGCTCCGACCCATCCTAAGGTCACCGTGTTCACACTATGGCCGATGATATGTGGCGGCGTAAATTTACGGTAAGAAACATTTTTGGCTGCAAGTGTGAAGAAAAAAAGATGACACAAAATCTCGATCCGTCTCGACGAAAAATGGTGTTTCTTCAGGTTTGGGAGCCAAGACCGTAGGACGCCGCGGGCAAGCTCGTGCCCCGTAGACTATGGATCGATGCCGTAGACCCATGGATCTCGGCATACGGTATTCCCGACCATGTTCCCGACCGCTTTCCCGACCTATTCCCGACGTTCCCCCATCGTTTCCCCGTCCCGTTCGGTCCCACTACGATATCGTCTAGTCCCACCCCATCCCGACCACGTGCCGGACCGATTTCCCGACCTATCCCCGACCAGTTTACCTATCATTTCCCGTCCAGTCCCGTACCGCCATAAAACGTTTCCCGTATCGCCGAAAAATAGTGTCCCGTCCCTCCCCGTACCACCAATAAGCCGTCCCGTCACCCTATCTCGCCAACCAAATGGCTTCCCACCTTCCCGTCTCATCCCATTCCGCGGTTATTAGACGGGAACTGTTTCCCATGTCGTCCCTCGGGAAAACCTCAAAAAAAAAAATCCGACTGCGGCGGCCACAACGGTCCCATCCCGTACCGCGCGTACCCTTTCGTTTATTTATTTTCAAATTATAAATCAACTCAAAATCTCATGACGGCGGTGGGATTCGAACTCCGGTATCAAGGCTATCACGGGGGGCCATAGGAATAGTAGCATTCGACGCCTAACACTAAACCACGGGGACGACCCCTACAAGACATAATTGTTCAAGTGTTCCAGCCCTCGTTACATACAAAACCGTACCTGGTATATATGTTCTCCTCCTGTCATATTTAGGGGGTTATGGCAGGGGTCGGTGGGAATGTCGTCGCCGCCTTATCTCTTCGAACTCCCAAAGTGGGGTTGATGCTGTGACCCCTTTCTATGGGACTGCACTCCCGTCGTGGGGATAAAACACTTCAGATTAGAGTCAGATGCGTGTATGCACAGCAGTGCAGTGCTAAAAGGGTCAAATCAGAGCGACTGAAAATACACGAACACCATCCCACCCTATCACGGGGGACCACATAGTAAATAGGACCAAATATTGTCGGTAAAAATAGGGAAATATATAGGTTTTTGTCTGTACCGTAGGTCCTTTTTACTATGGTCCCCCGTACATACCAGTCCATATACCGGTACGAGTACTTTACGTTTGTCGTATCACGCGTGCGAACTATGGTATGGTGGTACGGTGCAGGTCGCGTCCGAGTGCCGCCACCTGCGCATCAGCGCTTTCGTTGCATACACATTTTGATTTTTTATTCACGCCCCAATACCAAGACCTGCATAATACAATAATGCTCTCCAAAAACGGAAAAAGTCCGATTTTCAAGAGGGATGCACCTCTATCGTCAGTGGTTTGCAGTCAGTGTATATATATTACGGGGGACCACAGTAAAACGATCGAACATTGTGAGTAAAAATAGGTAAAATATGTAGGTTCTTGTGTCTACCGTAGGTCCTATTTACTATGGTCCCCCGTGAAATTGATAGTATAATAGGAGTGTACAAGGGGCTACGCCGACGGCCTGGACGGCCGCCGGTCGCAGACCCACGTGTGGGAAGTCTAGGAAAAACAGAACGCGGCGTAACTAACTTCAACTGAGGACATACGCGATGGCCGACAGCGGAGCTCCGCAGACAGGTGACGTCACAGCAGCTGCTTCAGCAGCATTGTTGCACCTGTATACAGTACATCTCCGCAGCCACGTAGTGCCACTCCACTGCAGCTGCCGCTGTACGTTAGCGACACCATAAGTGCTGCTGGCCGTCATAAGTGTTGCTGGCTGTAGGTGACATCTCCCTCATATATGCCCCCGGCACACTTTTTCATGAATGGCAGTTCTCAACTAAGCCTGGTGGCATGCGCTATCGGGGCGTTCCATCAACGTCCCAGATACAGCCAGCCACCCGCGCAGGCTCCCACAATGGCGACGCCGGCCGGGTAGTTGACCCTCCTCATGGGTCGGACGTCGGAGAGGACGTGCCGGAAAGAATCACGCGAATGCATACACCCTGTCGAGAGACCGTGGGCCAAAACACTGTCAGGGCAGGGATTTTCGGGGATTCCTTCGTAGATATCAACGTCAAAGCTTCGCGGAGGCGCTACGGCGCTGAGCGGGCGGATCCTCCGACGCCGGGCGTTTCAGGCGTGGAGGGGGCACACCGCGGCGAAGAAACCGGGCGGAAAGAAAGTCAGAGGCGGGACAAATCCGCCTACGAAAAACGGATCAGATAAGGCTGAGGATCATCATAGCTATATTTACAAAGGGACACGCCAGCTGCCTGGACGGCCGCCGCTCGCAGACTTGCGTAATGGGCGTATGACGTAGACGAGGAGGAGGAGGAGGCTGAGACTCGACGCCAACAGATTGAGAGCGTGCGCTCCACACTCCATGAGCGTTGGAAAAGGCGGCAACATGCTGACGATTACTTGCCGACTAACCGAAAAGCGGCGTAATGCTAGAAGGCGGTGTAACAAACTCCTAACTCAGGGAGTAGGCGATGACCGACACAGCGCAGCTCCGTAGAAAGGCGCCACAACAGTACCTGCTGTAACAGTACTTTACTGCAGTAGCTGTACATCTCCGCATCCACGTACTACAGCTCCACTGCAATTGCTGCTGCTGTCCGATAGCGTACGCACCAAAAGTGCTGCTGACCGTCGTAAGTACTGCTGGCGGTAGGTGACATGCGATATCTCTGTCTCATATATCGCGGCATAACTTCTTGTGGACGGCAGTTCTCAACTAAGCCTGGGTGGCATGTGCTATCGGAGTGTTCCATCAATATCCCAGCCACCCGCGCAGGCCCCCACAACGGCAACGCCGGCCGGGTAGCTGACCCTACCCATGGGTCGGAGGTCGATGAGGACGCGACGGAAAGAATCACGCGAATGCATACGCTCTGTCGAGAGATCATGGGCCAAAACGCTGGCAGGGCAGGGATTTTCGGAGATTCCTTCGTAGATCTCAACGTCAAGGCTTCGCGCAGGCGTAACGGCGCTCAGCGGGCGAATCCTCCGACGCCAGGCGTTTCAGGCGTAGACGGAGGGCACGCCCCGGCGAAGAAACCGCGCGGAAAGACTGTCAGAGGCGGGAGAGACCCGCCGACCAAAAACGGATCAGATCAGGCTAAAAGGATGTACATACAATTATTTTAGTAGGTATATTTACGTATCTGGTAAAAGATTTCTCCAGCCACTTTTCCCTCACGGGTATCCTTTGTAGGAGGAAGCAAATCGTGGTCTGCATTTGAGAACATGACAAATATTTGTCAAAAGCATATATGACAAATATTTGTCAAAAGCGGCGCAAAGGGCGTTCATGGCTTGTTTTCGGCCCATTCAAGTCCGGGTTGGGTTGGGGATATAACCCTTTTACAACTGCAATCCCGTTTTGGTTTGTCTCTCAAAACGGGACTGCAGTCGAAAAAAGGTGAATAGTGCTACTGTACATACAGGAGGAGGTTTACCTAAAAAAAAAAACAAAAAAAAACAAACAACAGCTGCGAGATCAAGGATTTCGTCGAAATTCATCTTCGCAGGCTGTGTGTCATACTCCCTCCGATCGCGTGTGCTACGGGTTTTATACTGGCCTCATGAAGGAAATACAGTCCGTACATGAGGATTATAAAATCTGAGGCTGCAGAATTCAGGGGGCGCGTGTTTCTATAAGGGGGAAATGCTAAAAATAATTTTCGAGGTTGCACGTAGGTTGCTACGAATGGGGATTTTTTCCCGTGCGTAATCATACCCGGTATTACTGCTCTTTTATAACTACTTGTGTATACTTGGACTCCAACATACTCACTACCGAGGAGCAATAAATAATAAGGACTCGTACGTGTCTATACCACTATGACCCAAAATATAAGGGACGTTTGGATTGAATAAGTGTGCTAACGGTCCTTATAATTCGGTTCAGAGTGGTATTTCAGAGAGAAGAAATTAAACGAAATTCTCAATATAAACAATTGAATTATGACTTTGTGAATCAATGTGCATTTCATATACGAGTATACTGCTGTACATTTTCTTCGGCACAAAGAGCGGACACGGACGGTATTGAGAAACAATAATATTATACTCCAAGTGAAATCGAGGACTTCGCCGAACCTCGTATTTCCAAGCGTGTACGATGATTAGACTGCTGTAGATCGTGCGTGCGTACTGCGGATTTTGCTTGCGCGGCAGGTGGATAAAATGTACCAGGTACTCGATAAATTTTTGAGACTTTCATTTGAATTAATGTGACACATCATAGGGTGGGGTGGGGTCTAACGCCCGTACCTTCATATGTCCCACTATTAATATGGAGCAAGGATGTCGGATTGAGGCAGCAAAAGCTTAGTCTTACGCGTGTTTGTAGTTGGGGGAAAAGAACGGTTCAATGTGAAGACAACGAGACAACACACACAACGTCAAGCTACGATACTCGTTCCGCTAATATTTCCAAAATTAGAAAACAACGGCTGTGAGATCGAGGATTTGGTCGAAACTCATCTTCGCAAGCTGTGTGTCATACTTACTTCGATACATAGAGCGTACTACGAGTACGGGTTTCATGTGGCCTCATGGTATCACGAAGACAGACCGCACTTCGTCATACCTGCGGTCACAATATATACAGCAGTAGACAAACACTGCAGCAGTAGAAGTATAGCCTCACGAGCAAGAGATGACCCCTTTGTAAAGCGGTGGAACATAGAAATCAGGGCCAAATAAGCCTGGCGAAAATTCTCAACTACAAAGTTTTTCACGCACAAGATGGGTCCTGATTACTTTAAGAACACAAGCCCCGCATCTCGGAGGAGGACGCTACGAAGACCGCATCGAGACATCGTGTTCGGTGGCGAGCGCTACACTTTACTACTGCTGTAGTTAGCCTAATGCTCGGGACTGTTAACGAACTCTGTCACAACAAGGTTCTAAAAGCCTTGCTCGTCTTTTTTATTAATATTAATAGTTGGCAAGCCCGTACCGTCAATAGTACTGCCGTGCCTGGGTCTGCTATATATACCAAGGCGTTGATACGGGTCTTCAACTACAACAGGTCCGACAACGGTAGGAAATAAACCACAGCAGTAAAATACTCGTATCATAACGTACGAGCAATGATTTCCGTTGTAACCTGTGACTTGTGACGCAGTGGCCGCTGAAAAGAGCCCCGGCTTGGGCCTTGAGCTCAAGGCAAAATCAACGAGCCCTCCTCTACAACTACAGCAGTAGGTCGGCTGTGAGTTTCCAAGAAAAATAGTAGCGGCGATACTATTGCCGGCGTGGGTACTCCCCGCCTAACAAATCGAGAGTAGGCAGTAGCCAGTGCAAGCGTGCGAGGAACAGCGCGCTGCTTATGGCGTCTTACAGACCCTTCCACTTCTGTCCGAAAGTTCGGACATCAAGTTAAGTGTTGTTGTTTTCTTCAAATTAAACCGTTCTTTCTGCCCGTTTATGACTCCGTAACCCGGCCCGAGCGCATCCGTTTTGTCTGGCGCAGTACACGTAAACTGCCAGTATACACTACCAGGTATGCGGGCAGCACTCTGTACTTGCACTGGTTAAGTCCCAGTAGATTGAACAACAGCAGCATCTTGCAAGTTAACAGAAACGTATCATCAGGCGTACGTAAATCCCACAAAACGGCATTCAATTACCGTATCATACGGGTGATAAGACAACACACCCCCGAGGACGAATTCATTTCAGACCCGGTTTCCTCCAAAACATGGGGGGCACACACAACCAAAATGTCGGCTTCGGAAAGATTTCACACCTTGGATAACGGAACACCTAACGTTTTATGTCAATGTTAGGCGTCAGCGAAAAAAAAAAAACGTAACAGTACGTTACTACGTACGTTAACTACTTTCTGGATTTTGTGGTAACATAGTGTCAGTGTCTTTGATACATATTTTGCTATTTCGTGCTATTCGATTTGGGGTGTTTGTCCAACTCGACGTGGCATGTTCCTGAAACCGAAGCAAGCCACGCAAACTTGAGCCGTGTCGTCGACTGTTTTGCAGGTGAGATCCACCATTCCCGAGAGACAGGACCAGCGGAGCAGCCGCAGCGCGAGGTCCGACGGCCCCTAGCACAGAGTAGACCATTCGCGGCGCCTCAAAAAATTACGAGGCCGTCGCAAACGCAGTTTTTCAACCCCTTGCCTCGCAAACCACACGAGCACCGACTAGGTCACGACTTCGCTCAGAAGTTCGATCGCTGTATCCCCGTCACTGCTGCCTGCGTGGGGCTTCGGGACTGCCCCAACCACCCATGACGTCCCAAGACCGATAGCCCCTTCAGCGGTGCCAGCGGAAACAATCGCCCGCTGACCGCGGCGCCCCTGCAATAACACAGGTAACATGCTGGATCTCGGGAAGATCCGAAGGGTAACGTACTAATTTTAACATTACATTAAAACGACTTCGGTCCCAACGGTAACTCAGTAAAATAATGTTAGACCGGCATGTATTTTTATGGTTACACGGTAACGGAATGTTACATCAGATCTTTACTGACGGTAACACCGTACAACATAATGTTACCGAGCCTTCCGCATTAAGGCTAACATCCCAACATAATGTTACGTATGGGCCGGCTAAGACTGTAACGTATCTAACATACGTCAAGTGTTACGTTATCCGAGCCTAAGGCAATCAGATGGGGGGTCCAGATAACGTAGTGTTAGTAGTGCTAGACGCTGCGTTATGCTACGTCAGTGTTATCTTAAACACAATGTCATGTGTTATTAATAGTAGTGCTGGCGAACATGGTAACGCTATGTTAGGGTGTTATGTATAACAGTCCTCCTAAGGGTAGCATTACGTTATTAATTGTGTGCTATGTCTAACACTGCGTCGACAGCAACATCATGTTGTCGTGTTGGTAAATACCATGGTGCGTGGATATCGATCTGGGCATGTTAGACTGATAACGTACCAGGTACGTGTTTGGTCAAAGCCTAATACAGCAGTGATAGTTCAAGGACTGATCACGGCATAACATGATGTTACTGTACCAGAGCTGGACGAGACCGAGCAGCAACAAAACGTTAAGACACGTGCACGTTCGTGGGATTCCAGTCAACACTGTGTTACCGCATTGCCGTGACCGCTCCTCCAGTGCGGCACTATGTTACGAGTAGTACGTTGCCACGTTCCTGTGTTAGGCCCCATACTGTAGATAAGTGTTATCCGACTGATACGTTATCCGAGGTGTGAGGATTTTCAGTCGTCTGTCAACAATTTCAGAAAAAATAACACCCTATACCCTACACCAAATATCAGTTATTCGAAATGCGACGACTATTAACTGGCATTAACAAGGGATGGTACAGTAGTTGCCTACGTGCCTATGGCCGGTAACTGTGCGGTAACAAATGTCAGGGGGGGGGTAAAATGAATATTTTAAGTAACTTTGAATCCATTGATCCCTGGTAATCAACGTCTACATAGATATACTTACTTAGATCTCGATCTCTGAGCGTGCTCGGTTGGTACATCCCTGGCCTCTCAGAGCTCCCACTTGGGAATCGCCTCCGTTTATTACTTGCCGGACCGTTCCAGCGAGTCTTTGTTTTCTCCATTTCTCGTCGTACTTTCAGTCCTTCTTTCCTTTTTTCTACTTTCGTTTCGTGTATGTGCGTGTACTCCGAGCACGGTTGCGCGGGCGAACCCGGCACCGTCGCGGGTATCAGCGGATGCTGGCGAGTAGAGGGGGAGTTGCAAGGAGCGCGGTCGCTGCTTTCGTGCCTAGGCGTCGCGTGTGCCTCGAGACACGAGGGATGCATCAATAGGCTCTGTCTGGCCTCCATTTGTGATTTTGGATAGAGTACGGACGAGTATTTAAGGGTCGTTCGGGATTGTAAGATAATACTCAAGCGGTGCTTATTTTTGCGACCGGGCTGAGAGTCACAAGAGGGAGGTACCCCGAACGAGCACCAACATTGTCGAGCTTGCGTCGAGGTCCACGGTGAGCACCGGGCTTCACGCGAGGCGGGCGACAGGGCTCACTGTGGAAGAGAGGGAGGGAAGCTTTACCCGGACTGAATCGGTGGCGAGATGGTCGCGAGAGGGGCGGGCGGCGTACGAGGCTGGCTGAGAGAGAAGCTCTGCTGTATGACTTTTTCTTTTTTTCATTTTTTTCTTTTTTTGACTGGTGTAAGGTGTTCCACTCAGGTAGTAAAATATTACACGAAAGGGGACGGGGATTTTATTTCTTTTAGAAATTTTCGGTTTCATTTTCATTGTTTTTGCTGTGTTGCTGTGCCGTTCTGTGCTTTATCTCTCGTGCACATACGACGAGTACACAGACACAGAGCATATCGAAAGAAGAAAATAAGTACCCTACCTGGGGCATGTACGTATGTACGACGTGTGAGCGAGCGTAGCGCAAAACCGCCCGCGACGCGAAGCATATGTGGCGTCCGAGCTGTTTTCTCCTGAAGCACGGCGGCGGGGCTCTTGGCATTATCAAGTCGCCAGTTTGCAGCTAACTACAGGGGCCATAAAAAAAACAATATTCAATCATGGACCTCTGTCCGCTTCGCATAATTTGATGTTTCCTTCCTGAGCGAGCGTAGCGGGCGGCGTAGGCCGCCCGCGGAGCGAAGCGCCTTGTACATACATATTGGAAACCCTTAAATTTTCCATATTGGCAGCAGCATTACGCACAGCACACACCCGAGAGCATTACTGCAGAGTCAGCCTCCCCACTGGCCGGGCTGGGTACAACAGCTGTAGCCTCGCATCATGCCCTCCTGTACTCGGCATACGATATATACATCGAGTACACAGGCATAAGATGCTCACCAAAGTATCTGCCATCTCTGTTAATAATGAGTATAAGACTCGTCCGTACGTACGAGATTGGAGCGAGGTATTTAACGCAGTGAATCTTTGCGAGGAGGCGGTGATGGGGTGTCGTTCATTCAGCTGGACCACGGGGGGGGAGCAATAGCTATAGATAGAACTACTTATAGATATCTCACTCCCTGAGCGTGCTTGGTTGGTACATCCCTGGCCTCTCAGAGCTCCCACTTGGAAAACGTCTACTTTTATTTACTTGTCGGACCTTTCCAGCGGGTCTGTGTTTTCTCCATTCTTCTTGGCACTTTCAGTCCTTCTTTCCTTTTTTCTTCTTTCGTTTGGTGTGCGTGCGTGTAATCCGAGCACGGAATCGCGGGCGAGCGCGGCACCGTCCCCGGGGTCAGCGGATGCTGGTGGGTAGAGGGGGGGTTGCAAGGAGCGCGGTCGCCGTTTTCGTGGCTAGGCGTCGCGTGTGCCTCGAGACACGAGGGAAGCATGAACGGGTTATGCCTGGTCTCCTGGTGTGCTTCCGGTTATACTATGTACGAGTATATAAGACGTTTCGACAAGCAAAAGAAAAGTCAGGCGGTGCTTATTCTTGCGACCGACCTGAAATTCACCGGGAGAACTACGCAGTCTGAGCACCAACATTGTCGAGCTGGCGAACGAGGTCCACGGTGAGCACCGGGCTTCACGCGAGGCGGGCGACGGGGCTTACTGTGGAAGAGAGGGAGGAAAGCTTTACCCGGACCGAATCGGTGGCGAGATGGTCGCGAGAGGGTTGTGACCGGTGTAAGGTTTCCAATCAGGAAGGAAATTATTACACGAGAGGGGACGGGGATTTTTATCTTTCTAAATTTTTCGGTTTCATTATTTATTGTTTTCGCGGTGCTGCTGTGCCGTGCTGTGCTTTATCTTTCGCACATACGAGTACAGACAGAGCATACCGAAAGAATAAAATAAATACCCTACCTGGGGTATCTACGTACGTACGACATGTGAGCGAGCGTAGCGGAAAACCACCCGCGACGCGAATCGTACGTAGCGTCCGAGCTATTTTCTCCTCAAGCATGGCGGCGGGACTCTCAGCATTATCAAGTCGCCAGTTTGCAACTACAATCAGTCATGAAAAAAACTATATTCAATCATGGGCCTCTGTCCGCTTCGCATAATTTGATGTACTTTTCCTTCCTGAGCGAGCGTAGTGGGTGGCGTAGGCCGCCCGCGGAGCGAAGTGCTTTGTATGAAGTACCGACGATTCAACATGTACCAGATACTCGTATTATTAATAATAGCTCGTTCGACCCACGGGTAAGTACGAGACCGGAGTGAGGCAATTGCAATCGTGAGGTCTCAGCGACGGTTGGGGGGTTGGGGGGGTAGGCGCATGTTTTTTTGCAGCACAAGGGATGGGGGGAGAGGGCGGAGGTAACACAAAAAAAAAAACGCCTTTTTCACTGCGCGGGGCAATTGCGTACGGAGTATTAGTAAACCTTCCATTACGGGGGACCATAGTAAATAGGACCAAATGTTGTTGGCAAAAACAGCGAAACATATACTGATAGGTTTTTGTGTGTACCGTAGGTCCAATTTATTATGGTTCCCCTTAATATACTCCTGGTATAATATTTTGAAACAAAAAAAGTACAACGTTGGCACCAACACAACACCAGAAGCGACAACAACGATGAATGGTACATATTCATATATAATGACACAAAATCGGCGCACGTTTTCAAAATGTCACTACTACGACCTGCTGCTTGTGCAAAGCTGTGCGAAATAAAAGTGAGCAGATATAACAGGTACGTCGAGGGTTCCAGGTAGACAGAAAGCGCGAAATTCGTACGAAAATAAAGGAGATTCGAGGGATGAAACTCATCAAACGCAAAAGGAGATTCTTGCAAAATCAAATATGAAAATCTGGCTGAAAATCTGAGGAAAAACAAATATGCACGCCAAAGTAATTGGAAAAAAAATACCAAAGAAACCAAGAACATACTAAAAATAGAATGCGATGAGAGAGCGTTTTGAATCTCCTTGTCTCCTTCCAGAGCTGTCTTGCCGAAGCGTGGCGCTGCGCGCGCGAACAGCAATCGTTCACTCTCGGGCCAGATAATACAAGAGCTATCATGCCAGCCACGGCCCAGTCCTACTGTCCTTAGGTGCCAACTCCACCCGCATTACTCGCATCACCGTGCGCGCGTTGCAAACAGGCAAGGCACCTGAGGCGAATGGGGCTCACCTTTTTGCACAAACTCAAAATATCTTTCTCTGGCAGGATGCCGCCCGTTCTCAAGACGTCAATCTGCTTGTCCAAGATGCCGAACTCCCCGCTGCCGTTCATGGCTCCCTCCTACGCGCGGCGTGTGTTGCGCGCGTGCGTCGCCGGAGATTGAGTTCCCTGCCGACCTCTCCAAGGCCCCGAACCCCTCGCCTGTCCGCCCCGCGCGAGCGCCACCACCGGAGAGGGTCCCCGATCTCCTGAAAGAAACCTGGCCGTCCGCGTGTAGAAAAAAGCAGGGGGGGAAATCCGACAAGAAAGTTTTTGCTTCCCCTTGGCACGCCCTTCCAGTTTATCCTGAAGAGCGCTATATGGTCGGCGAATCCACTCCCAGGTTTGGCCCTTGTTCTGGGATCGCTATGCTGGCACGTTTCCGCGAGAAGGTCCCCTTGGTTAGGGCGATGGCAAAGGCCACCCACCGTCCGTTTGTAACTTTTGCACACCACGCTTTTTTCCGAAAATGGGTTTCGAAATGTTTAGCGTGCTTATACAGGGGATCGAGAGGGTGAAATTGATGGGTTGGTTTTCACGGGATTTCTGTGTGGATTCGTGATTTTTTAGTGTTTAGTTTTGCGCGCGAGTAATTTAATAAGGCTTTGCCTCGTGTCTACTACGACACGAGACTGCTGCAGGTCGTTTCCTGGGAGATCGACAAATCTAGCCGAACATCGAGTACCCCAAGGGACTGCAGGAGAACATAGCGAGAACGGAGAATAAAGGGAGGAAGGGTTAAGGGTCCTTCCTCCCGAAAGGCCCTCCCCGGCCTGTGAAATATTTAGTATTTAGACCCATGCGTTCCTCAGAGGTCAAGCCGCATGGTGCCGAACCACAGGGACCTTCGCACGGGTCTATCCGCAAACCACTCTCTAAAAGCCGGCACCACACCAAAGCCCGTGGGCCGGGGCTTACCACAAGCAACAGCGCACATAAGTGCTGCCTGTTGTCTGCTTTGCCGAGTTGCTGCTTCCGCCGTTCGCCGCGATGGTGGATGTTGTTGTGGGTTCTCGCCGGGTTCGTCATGATCCAACAGATCATTTCAGCACGAAACGTTCGAGGCCGTGTAGGACTCCAGAAGCAGCATATCATCACCCCAACACCGCTACGGCCACCGCCAGTACCATCACCAATGGAACGGATCGCATCACGGGGACAGCACCTCATGCCGCGCGAGGGTGGTAGAGGTGGAGTGCCGCTGGGTGGAGCTGGGGGGGAACTAACAGACGCTGCTGTGGTCGAGCTGGTCACGACGGGTCTACTATCACCCAACAAGAAACAGGTGAGAAGAGCGGAACAAGTCCAAAAGTGCAATCGTACAGAAGCAAGGAACGCATGATCGAGGGAACGCCCCGCCTCGGGGTATCCTGCTGCTCTATTGATACTATAAATACTATTGATACTGCTGTACCTGGTACTATTTACTACCTGTTACAACTGCTCGTAGTACTTGGTATCATTTTGTGTACGAAGCACCACGTCTACCACTGCTGTAGCGCTGCTATTATTGATAGAACTATCGACAAGGTTACTACGCCTGTAGCCCATATAGCATCAGTGCGTCGCAAGCATCTCGTGGCTGAAAATCGATTCGACAGCGTCCCGTTTTGGAAACAGACGCGGCCCCAACGCGGGGTAAAAATCGGTACTCCAGGTATTTCAATTTCGGACTAATACGAAACAACGAAAAAAAACACTACAAATGCGCTCGGTTTATCACAATACTTGTAAAATTCGGTAAAAATGGAATATAGACGAGGCGTATTACGCAGCTTGCAAAGTTGAGTATCAACTATTTGATCAGTCGAACTCACAGCTGACGTGTTTAGAAATTTAAAAAAAAAAAAAAATGCGACACAAGTATCGTGTACCGTCCCAGCTGTCGTACTGGTACCTGGGCACGTTGTCCCTGGTCACCAAGTACGAACAACTCTTGGGCGTAAATGTAACGACCGTTTAGTCTCATTGTGAATGCGTAAATGTTCTTTATATTTCCATCGATAGTGGTTCCAGGTACCATACATACACTCTAACGTGTACAGCAGGTTCATACTTCGCAGTACGAACCGCGTGGACGCGAGGACCCACACACATATAATACAGCAGCAAGCACTGAGCAGAGCAGCAGCAGCAGCAGCAGCAGCAGCAGCAGCAGCACAGCGGCCGTATGGTGTGCCATTGAAACAAGCGACGAGCCCTGTGCTTTTACCGAATATGCAACTGTACATGGTACCTGATACCCACCCGGTAACCTATGGCTTCGCTTCGCACGCAGAGAGCTACGGGTAGCTAGCTGAGCGCGCCCAAAGCTCTTTGCTCTGTGTGGTCGCCATCGAGCATCACCCCCGAACCACAACAGTCGAAATTCAACCGAAAACACCGACGTGACACCAGCTGCGAAATACGATACGTCGTTCTTGCTTCTTTTTCTGTTTTTTCGTGTCAATTGCTTTTCCGATCCCTTTGTCGTTTCTTGTTCTCGAAAATGCTCGAATTTAACCAACAGACAGAGGCAAGCGAGAAGCAGCCTGACCTACCGTACGTCGTAGCTCTCTCTCCTTCTGGAGGGGTGGACAGACCTTGATAGTAGATCTTTATGGGGGTTTTTGTGTTGGACGCCTGAAGCCGACCCTCCGACCCGAACCCTAACCCTATCCCGAACCCTAACCCGAACCCTATGCCAGTGGTCAGTGCTGGGACGCTGTGCTTGTTAAGACTCTAGGTTGGCTCGGCCGGCGTGGATGCTGAGCTTGGGAAGACTTTAGGTTGACTAGGGATGACTCGGGATGCTGTTGCTGGGAAAGACTCGAAAGTTGATTAAGCCGCGTAGGAACATACCCCTAGCCAATCAGAGTGCCTAATTAGCTACCCCAGGAAGATCTATCAAGGTTTGTCCACTACTGCTCCTTCTCTCTTCTGAACCAATCGTAGAGAGGACGCCGGCCCGCTCTTGAGAATGTTGGTCGTAAGAAATTTAGCTTTGTTTTCTCTCTACAAACAAGAAATGTGACATAAGAAACGGTGGTCAGGGTCGGAGGCCGTGCTAAATCCCCATATAATAGCCAATAGTCGCCTGTGCTCAAGTAGTGGCGACAAAATAAGATATGGCGGGTCGACTGTACGCCAAATTGGCGTTTCTTGCTCGCTGCCGCCTCTGCAAGTGCCTCCGTGGTAAACAGGCCTCAGCAGCACCGCACAGCAGTTCGCGACAGTAGCAGTTGAGCATCTCCTGTTTTCGCTACGCGGCTTTCGTGATATCAAGGTAGAGCACGGAGCTCTCAAAGGCTATTACCGTGTACCGTACAGTATGGGCCCGCCAACAAGAAACACCAAATCTGGGCAAGCCTGAGGTTCTTATTGGGGCGCCATTTTCAAACAACGTTGAGCATAGGCTGTTATGGTAGGATTTAACGTAGCGTTCACCGCTGAGCCGTTTTTCTTAACCCAATTTTCTTAGCGTTCTCCAAAAATTGAGCCTTATGTTCTTATTGGGCACTTTCTTTGTAGCGGGCCTATGCTGTACTGCTGTAGTAGGATTTAAAGTAGCGCTCCTCGCTGAGCACCACACTCTTACCAGGTAAGGAAGCGGAAATTCTCGAACACGCACAAAATCTTTAAGCCTCTGAAGGGAAAAGAAAAAAAAAAAAAAAAATCTCTCAAATTCTCAACAACGTGCATACTGCTATAAATATATTCGGTAAAAATGGAATATAGACGAGACGTATTACGCAGCTTGCAAAGTTGAGTATCAACTATTTGATCAGTCGAACTCACAGCTGACGTATTTCAAAAATTATAAAAAAAATACCGAGCTGGTCCATTGAAAGTGCGTGTACCAGGTACGAGGAATGCACTTGGAGTACCAGGTATTTATTAAATTGAGAAACAACAGCTGCGATTTTTGGTCGAAACTCATCTTTGCAGGCTGTGTATGATACTATTAATATTACGGGGGGGCATATTCGATAGGACCTACGGTGCACACCAAAACCTGTATATTTACCGTTTTTTACCATTAGTATTTGGTCCTACATACTAAAGTCCCACGTAATTCGTAGTGATACTACGATCGCGCTCACGGCGGGTTTTATATTGTCTCACACAGGAAGTACAAGTCAGTCCGTACTGTAAATGAGGAACACATATCTGAAGCTGCAGAAGGCAAGGAGTGGGTGTGTCTATATTTGGGAAATAAAATATTTGTTCGAGAGGGGAAAGAGACCTTGTTATGTGGCCTAATCGTTCACCCCGGTGATAGTTTCATGATTTTACGGTATTGGGTTTGTGCTTTTACCACCCGGGGTGGTATGCTGCGGTGGACAAACCCGACGACTATATACAGCGAAATATACACGTGTTTCAGTCGAGTGTTGCTTTTTTCTTTCCCGAGGGGGGGGTGGTTTTTCGTGCGGGGGCGGGTGATGCGTAGCAGGACGGCAGGGAAAATTAGATGTGTTGGCCACTATTAATACTGCTGTTTGTATTACCGTGTCAGTAGCCCTAGACCCAAACCCCAACCCTATCAGCAATGGTCACATGAGGCTATCTGCCTCTTCGTCTCGTACGCTAGGGTAGTTGTCCTTGGGCCTAGGAGCTTAGCACATGTGTAAGTAAGTAAGCATATCCGGCACTCCGGTGCTCCTGATGTATACGTGCACCACACTCATTCGAGAAAATCGTGCGTGGGACATCGAGTACGAGAAGAATTGTAACTGTTAATACGAGTATATAGTACCCCTATCCTTTACCCCAAGCCCGAGATCGTACGAACACAGCAGTAGTCTAGCCCATTTAGGACTGCAGTTCTGTTTCCGGGGCAAACCACTCAAATTGCGAGTAGTTTGTCCGCAAAACGGGACTGCGATCTCAAAAGGGTTAGAAAGTGTGGGCCGACGTCACATAGTTTTGCGGTGAGCTCTGCTGGAGTTTTTGATGTGGTCTTGCTCGAGTACGTCACGGATTTTTTTTTGTTTCTACTCTTAACTGTACCTGGTGCGTGGTATAATACCAGATACCAGTACTTCTGAAATATCTAAGGCCGTGAATCGGCTGTGTTTTACCGATTTTGTAAATTTTGAAATACGTCAGCTGTGAGTTCGACTGATTAAATAGTTGATACTCAACTTTGCAAGCTGCGTAATACGCCTCGTCTATATTCCATTTTTACCTAATTTTACAAGTATTGTGATAAACCGAGCGCGCGTATTCTATATGTGATTCGTTGTCAAAGATATAGGCCAGCGGCTCCCCTGGATGCTGCCCGGGTCAACAGGGCAATTTTAAATAATCATTCTGCGCACTGATTTGCAAATTTATCGGTTTTTGCGGCGCAGACGATATCTGACATGTCGGCGAATCCGGGGTGTGAGTGAATGCTTGTTTTGAACCATACGTTAGAGATGAATATATGTTAAAAAAAAAAAAATGTGAATGGGTCCTACAGCAGTAACTTTGTGATGCTAATGGGAACGATGTTTCGCCGATGTTTCGAAGATGTTTTGCCGGCAAGAAGGATCGTCTCGATTGCCGATTGCGAGTTGCCGATTTCAATTCCGATTGAAATCGCTCCGATTAATTGGGTGAATCGGCCCCGATGCACACAGCCCTGAAATTCTCCCACTTTGTTTGTCCCCAAAAACGTGGGTGGGTTTCTGGAGGTTAAGGGCGATGAGATGATTACCAGCGTTGAATCGGGGGTACACCTATGAAGCACGTCGTATCCGAATTGCCACCGATTTCTTGAGAGTTGATACCCTTTGGGCAGGAAGTAGGAAGACCAATGCTACGAACACCAAGTTTTATTTTCTCGAAGAGGGCGTGCTAAGGGGCGCCCACTGCTTTCTGAAGGTTGACCCTTTTAGGAATGCAGTCCCGTTTTGGGGAAAAAGTACTTAGGGTTAGCTTGGCCGGTTTATCCCCAAAACAGAACTGCAGTGCTAAAAGGGTTGGCCTAGGACTGAGGCTACGGTAACGGCTAAAAAGAGGCTAGGGTAGCAGCTACGGCTGAGGCCACGGAAAAGGCTAAGGCCAACGCTAAGACGAACGCTGAGGCTGAGATCAAGGTGACGGTCGAGGCTAAAGCTGATGGAGTTGAGGCCAGTGTCAATCAAGGCTAATCGTAGGTTTTCGCTATCATTCGAGACTAAGGCTAAAGGTTGCCGCAAAGGCGGTAGTGCTCAAGTAAAGTCAACAGCGAAGACTACTGTCAGTAGGTTGAGCCTTTTCGGACCCCATATCTTACTCAGTCGACGCTCACTGAGGCCCATGTAGGCTGTCCTACTATTTCTTTCTATTTACGGGGGTCCATAGTTAAGGGGACCAAATTTTGTTAGTAAAAAATGGTAAATATATAGGTTTTTATGTATGTCATAGGTCCTGTTAACTATGGACCCCCGTAATAGTATATTCAGTCGACGCTTGCTGAGGTCAGTAGGTTATCCCCAACTGTAAATAGCGCTGACTGAGGCCGGTACAGCCATCCCTACTTTTGATAGCCTACTACTCAGTCGGCTCTGGCTGCGGACAGTAGCTTGTTCCTTTTATTCCTAGCCCTACTCCGTCGGGGATGACTGAGGCCAGTGGGTCATCCCTACTATGAATGCCCTACTCTGCTGTGCTCGGTTGGCGCTGACGGAGGCCAGTAGGTTATCCCTACTTTTGATAGCCTACCCAGTCATCGCTTACATGTCGACGAATGGTTTTCCCCCTGCTATTGTTGTTAACAGCCTACTCGGTCGGCGCTGACTTTCGAATCAACAAAATATATTGCTGCGGCTATTCTAGAAGCTGCATCACCAATGATGTAGTTGCTGCTGTGGATCGGAGTGCGGGTAAAAATATACCGGTATAAATAAATGTACGTTGTTGTGCATACGTAAATGCTCCTATTGTATGTTCAACACATATTTTGATACCTTTATCTGTGGACGGTAGGGGAGAGAACCCCTGAACACGCCAAGATGTAATGTGTCCGTTGCCCTGTACTCGCCGCCTGACGCATACCCAAAACATGCAAAGCTATGTATCCGTTGCGCTTTCTCTGCTACCTGGTATGTACCAAAACAGCAACAACAACAACAACAACAACAACAAATTCAGTTGCACGTAATATTTCATGCCGGTATCATGATTCATTGCATGCAACTGCTGTTGCTGTACATATTATTTTTTACGCGCTCCTCGGTTTCTGGAAACTTCAAAACAATCTGCTGCTTGAAGTCTACTATTCAAGTCCTTTAGGGAGTTTCAAAGGGGAAATTAAAACTAAAAAAAAAAAAAGTAACGAATAAACGTGGCACAGCCAGCAGCGGCATTGCCACACGAAGCAAACGCGGGCCGCTACGATGCGTACAGAGATCAAGCGGTGCCGCGATTAAGCAAAACCTCTCTCAGGACTGACTGCACCCCCCCCTTTTCGCGGACCCGTCAATTGGACATGGATTCATACATAAAACGCGGCACTAAGGGAAGGGCTTGTGAAACCCCTTTCACGACTTGTTACTGTTACCGGGGAACCATAGTAAGTAGGACCTACGGTACACACAAAAACCCATATGTTTCGCTATTTTTTTCCTACTACGGGGGAACATAGTAAATAGGACCAAATATTGTTAGTAAAAATAGGTAAATATATATATATATATATATATATTTTTTGGGTGCACCGTAGGTCCTATTTACTATTTTTTTTTTTTTTTTTTTTTTTTTTTTTCATCACTTTTTACTTTCCAGCCCACTCGGAGGAGGTTTTACCCTCGACGATCTTCTGGACAAGCCGTGGTCACAGGTGTCGTCCCTTCTCCCCCCCGGTACGTGCCTTTATTTTTTATCGCGCATAGGGTTCAGCATTCCCACTGCTCGTCGATTTTCATCGAATGTACAGCTAACTCACGCTCTCGCGCTTTCCGCTAATCAATTTTATGCAAGAAAAAGTCCCTACGAGCATGCACTCGGTGAGACTCGAACTCACGAAATTGATCTTGATAGGCTCGCGGACCACCTACCAAGCCACCGGGGACGCCGGCCCCTGCATGGTCCCCCGTAATAGCAATTCTTGGTCCTATTTACAATGGTCCTCCGTAATATAATAGTGCAGTCCCGTTTTGAGGACAAACCACTCAAATTCTACTCTAAGTGGTCCCGTTTTGCAAGTGGTCCCGTTTTGGGGACGCACCACTCAAATTCTCATTACGGGGGGCCGTAGTAAATAGGACCTGCGGTACACACGAAAACCTATATATTTACCTATTTTTACTAACAATATTTGGTCCTATTTACTATGGTCCCCCGTATTATGTAGTCCCGTTTTGGGGACACTCCGCTCAGATTCTAAGTAAGTAGTCCCGTTTCGGGGACACACCGCTCGAATTCTATTAGTAGGTAGTCCCGTTTTAGGGACAAACCGCTCAAATTCTATAAGCGCTGTAGTTTGTCGCCGAAACGGGACTGCAGCCCTAAAATGAGTGAACGTCGTGCTCCAATGCAAGCAGGTGTACCGTATATCACACTGGGTGATAAGATAGCACACCCCCGGGGACGAATTAATTTCAGACCCGGTTTCCTCCAAAACATGGGGGGCAAAACACAACGAAAATGGTGGCTTTGGAAAGATTTCGTCTAGAAGGTTGCGCAGACGCATCGCTCGTCGTACTCGGTACGCCCTCCCCGTTGTCGGGCAACCCAGCTTCGAAAATCGTCCGAGGGGGTGTGTTATCTTATCACCCCGGTGTGATACGGTAGAACGTGTATGCGCGTGGCTTCGACCATCGCATGCCGTATGTATACAACTCCGGTTGGAAATATGCGGACCGTTTAGACAGGAATCGTATGAATACTCCGGTCGGAAAAATGAGGACCGTTTAGACCGTATTATGAATACCAAGAGGTCCTTACATTTCCAACCAGAGTGGACACACGCGAGATAACACACCCCCCCCTGGGAGGAATTTTTTTAGCCGGTTTTCCCAAAAACATGCCTTAACCCTTTCACAGGACATGCCGAATTGTAGGTAGGTTGTCCTCCCAAATGGGACTGCGGTGGTACCAGAAAGGTTGAGGGGGGCACGCTCAACCAAGATGGTGGCTTTTGGAGAAAAAAAAAATATCGTCGAAACCTTTCCGTAGGCGTTGTATGTACCTGCCAGGCGTTTTTTTTTTTTAATTCCCCATCGTCGAGATAATCAGCTTCAAAATTGGTCCGAGGGCTGGGGGGGGGGGGGGGGGGGGGGGTGTACTACGTTATCATGCATGGCCGTAGTCGTATGACCGTAGACCCTCGCATCCCTACAATGCCGGGACGGAGCGCCTCGGGTTTTCACCGACCAGGCAGACATTGCTTGCACCAAGCCCGAAGCGCCGTGAGGTGTTGTGGGGGGGGGGGGGGGGGGGGGGGGGGGGGGGGGGGGGGTGGTTTGCTACTCTCCCGCGCGATTGTGATCATTTCGATTGTTGCTGCGTATGCTGCTGCCGTTGCTGCTTCCTGCTGCTGCTGATGCTTGCGATGTTTTTCCAAACCTCAACCCGTATGATGCGTTTCTACTGTATTGTGCGACGTGTACGGGACTCACGTACATAGCATGGTAGTATTCTATTGCGGGGGGGACCATAGTAAATAGGACCAAATATTGTTAGTGAAAATAGCGAAGTACATAGGTTTTTGTGAGTACCGTAGGTCCTGTTTAATATGGACCCCCGTAATAGGTCGACGTACACATACTGTAGCTCAATAGTGAAGGTCTCGTCGTAGGTGTCGGCAGCCGAAGGGAACAAAGCCTCCAATAGACGCCTATTGCGGGGGGCCAGAGTAAATAGGACCAACTTTTGGTAGAAAAAATAGGCAAATTTATAGTTTTTTGTGTGTACCGTAAGTCCTATTAACTATGGACCACCGTGGTAGTGGCAGTCTTTCCTTCCCTTCCCTTTCCTTCCTTCCGTCCTTCCTTCCTTCCTTCCTTCCTTCCTTCCTTCCTTCCAGAATTGAGCGAACGGACCAACGAATCAACGAGCCAACGGCTCTCTAACCAATCAACCGACCGAAGAACAGATATGGTATATTACTACTGTAGTCATGTAACGACAAGTGAATTACGAGTTAACATGGAAGGAAAGAACAGGAAGACTGCTGTTGCCGTAAGTACGGTTGAATTTTGAAAAACAGCTTTATTTTACCAATCCGCCGGAGGGTTGAAGAAAAAGAAAGGATACTGATCCATAGGATTTTCAAGATGAACCAAGAAGGCGCCAACCCCCCCCCCCCATCCTCCATGTGCGCCCAACTGTTGGAGGTATCTCTGTTAGGAACAGGAACGGTGCTCCGTCTCGAAAGGAGTGCGCGGTCAATGGTCAAATAACTAAGGCCAGAAGCCAACGAGTACGCCACCCCCCCCCCCCCCCCCCCCCCCCGCCCCGGGTGTAGGGATGCGAGGGCCTATGGTCATACGACTACGACCATGCATGAGATCGAGTACATCTCTCTTATCGAGTACACCCCCCCCCCCCCCCGCGAATCCCACCCCGATCCCTCCACCCCCCCCTCTCGCAGAAATCGTGCAAACGTAACCCGCCCCACCCACCCGCCTCCGCCCTTTTCCCGCCCCTTGGGTCTTCTCGCCCCCCCCCCCCCCGCCCCCCCCTCCCCCCCCCCCCCCCCCCCCCCCCCCCCCCCCCCCCCCCCGTATTTAATCTCCCCTTGTTCCCCCACCCAACCAAAAACCCAACCAAACCATATAACCAAAATAATTAAAAACCAAACCAAACCCGAACCCAAACTCTAACCAACCCCAACCAAAACCACACCAAAATCAAATCCCAAACCAAATCCGAAACCGAAAACCAAACATTTTACCACACCGAACCGAACACCAACCGATCAACAACCGCACCAAACCGTCAATCACCATCAACAGCAGATACGAGGCAGCGGCATGGACGAGTCCCACGACTCCGTCCTCCCCCCAGCCAACATATTGAACCCGTCGGAAAACGACTTCCCCGCGGCAGCGGGCGGCGCGCGGAGGGCGGTAGAACACCATCAACCAGCGGACTGCATTCGGGGTTCTCTCGGTGATGGAGGCGGAAGCGGAACCGGGGTGGAGTGCGGGAGGACGGAAGTGGGGGGCGCAGGGCTCTCGGTGCCGCTGCTGCCACGCCCTCCTAGCGTGATCCTTGGCATACCCACCGTGCCGAGGCCGAGGGGGGTGAGCTACCTGGAGGAGACGCTCAGCGCGGTCCTGTCACAGGTTGGGCAAGAGGTGGGTGGGGTGGGGTGGGATGGTGGGTGGGTGGGTAGGCATGTGCGTCGGTGGAGGGGGGGGGTGGTGGGTGGGTGGGTGGGTGGGTGAGTGGATGGGGGGGTGGGCCGGTGGGTGGATCGGATAGAGTTCGGTAGTGGCTCGGGTGGGTTTTTCGTGGGAGGCTGTCCTTGCTTGCAGCAGAAGGCGCGGGCAGCAGTCGCCGTCGTTATGTCCGTGGCCTCGCTTTCCTTGCTTGCTTTGCTTGCTTCGGTTGCGTTGTTTGCGTGCTTGCGTCTCAGCAGGGGAGCTACCGATATGTGCGTCACGGTTTGATGCCGGACCTTCCTAGTTTTCGCCTATTTCCCCTACTTTTCATCGTTCGTTTCGAGTGCGGCGCTCTATCAAGCTCGAGGTAGCTTCTTCTTTTTTGTGTGTGTGATTTCCGGCTATCCTCGCTGTACTGACTGTAGTTGTTTTTAGTCCTCGTCCTTGACCCTGATGTTGTGGCGTTTTCCACGTGTCGCTATCACGGGGGAGCATACTGTAGCAATCAGAACCAAATATCGTGTTGTTAACATGGGGAGATACTTGGCTTTCGGGTCCATCGCGGGTTCTGAATTTATTAATGTTCGCATTACAAATGCCCACCGGGAATAGCAGAAGAGGGTAAAACGTGCAGCACGTGGATCTTTTACTTGTTGAGAAAAGTAGGTCAGTTGGTTGGCATGCTTTCGCCGTCCAACTTGAAAGTCTGACGAGGGAAACATACAGTATTACTGGGGACCGTAGTAAATAGGACCTACGGTACGCACAAAAACCTATAGATATCGCTATATTTACTAACAATATTTGGTCCTATTAACTATGGACCCCCGTAATATGTAGTCAGAACCCAGTATGGTTTGTAACCATAAGGGGGTACATGGCCTCTGGGTCCATCGTGGGTTCTGATTGCGCTATGATATGGCCCCTCGTAGCATCAATACGTGCAGTCCCTCGCTGCTTTTTGGCGAGGTGACAATGTACAGCGGCATTCTTCTTTCTTTTTTTTTCTTTTTTTTTCGCTTCTCCTCCCTTTGTGGCCTTTTTGTTCAAGATTTTTCGGCAGTCTTTCGCCGGCCGACAGGCAGACAGGTCACCGACACAAACACGCCATGCACGGTGTTGAACAGTAGTAGCCTTATCACGTGGGAACGTATGTAGCAACTACTGGTAGGGAATATGTGCCCCCCCCCCCCCCCCCCCCACGTCCGTCCCGGCATTGTAGGGATGCAAGGGTCTATGGTCATATGACTACGGCCATGCATGAGATCGAGTACATCTCTCCTATCGAGTACACCCCCCCGCCCCCACGGCGGCGGGGCCGCGATGAAGCAGCTAATTTACAGAGACGCGCGCGTGTGAGAGTCCCTGTATTACCTGCGCCATTTCATTGTTTTAATCCTTTCTCTCGTACTATTCATAGCGATAGACACTGCCTTGTACCCTCTTCCCAGAAGAAGAAACTGAGACTTGGAGTATTCAACCTGGCTCCTCTAATATCTCGTGACTTTAGGCGGGCACCACCTTCCTGATCAAGGTGGTTAGGTTCATCCCGGTATCTGATGAGAGTAAACGACGCTGACAGCCCTAGCACAAAGCTTAGAGGAACACATCCTATGTTCGGTACGCACGTCAAAATTATCCCGTCTTCGGAACGCCGAACACACAAGGCATCCGTGCATAATAACACTGGAGGTGCAACAGTGGTTGAAAGTTACCGGTATACGATAATAGTAGACCGCGACTATTAATAGTATTCTAAAAAGTTGAAAGACGTCAGCTGTTTTGTGTATATATATATATATATGCACTGTAGGTATCAATAAGATGTAAAGATAGATGTAGTACTCGTGGCATACATATAGGGCAGGAAGTCTAAGACATGGTGGATTCGACTCCGTCCGGTGCTTGCGACGCGAGTGTTGTGGAATAGATGGCCGGGGGGGGGGGGGGGGGGGGGAAGGGGGGACGGGGCTGGCAGCTTCGTAAGAGTAGTTGCGTGTTTTTTTATCGATACCCTAGACTGTGTACACAGTAGTATCCCTAATGCCGACCGCGTAGGATTTTATTCGGGCGGGGTATAGATGGTTGATGTAATGGGGAATCAATGTGTGCGGTGAGGATCTGGGTATGCTCGATGCCGAGGGGTAGGTGTAGTAGTAGACTATAACTTTGATGATGTTACAGACGCCACAAGCAAGAAGATGAGACATGCATGATGGTATTATTGATGGAAACCCTTAGTCGCATGCCGCACCGTAGTGGCGATGACCAGGCGCAACTTTTGTCTGCCGCTTCGTCGGCCAAAAGGACGCCAGGAGAATCAGTGATTGGTCTGTAGGGCTACTTCCGGAAGGTACGAGCACACTCCACGCCGCTGAAGCCCAAAAGAGATGCTGTGAATACTGCATGGATATCATTCACATTGTCGCAGTAGTTGCGCTCACAGCGTCTGATATATCTGGTACGTACCAAAAGTAGGCATGTATCATTCGTACCCATACGCATGTTCCAGTCCCACTCGATTCGCTAGGGCTGCTTCCGAAAGGTATTCCACGAGCATTTTACTCCGCACCGCTGAGAGCCAAAAGGGATGCCGTAAGGTTGTCGTATAAATACCGTTCGCAGTAGGCGTACTCCCAGCGTCTTGAAATACGTATCGGAAGTAGGAATTTTTGAGAGTTCGACTACTGGCCCGTGAAGACGATAACCCCTTTAGTATGACAGTCCCGATTTGGGGACGAACCAGTCTAATTCCAAGAAATTTGCCCTCAAAACGGGACTGTCATACTAAAAGGTCAAGAGGGCCACGATGATAGAGGACATCACCAGCCACCGCTGCTGGTGGACCTCGGCTTGCGTCGTCAGCAGCAGCAGCAGCAGGAGCGGCGTGATTTAGCATGCGCGGCAGGAGTCCGAGCACTGGGCTCGCCGAGCGATCGCGGTGCGCGTTCGTTTCGCAAAAAGAAATGTCACTTGATTGAATGAAGGGTGGAGTATTTTTTTTTGTCACTGTTTCCGAGTCAAAACGTATTTTTTACCCGGGTGAAAGGGAGACGCCAAACGATACTCGTACCCTACTTGTGCTCATAGTTCTCGACCAACGATAACGGTACCAACGGGATTATATCGTATCGGGGTGTACCTGAATGCACCAGTCTGGTGTCTCTGGTGGATGCTACGTATCGTCAAGAGGTGAACGGGGGATTCGGTAGTCCTCGACGCGAGGTCAGGTGGGAAAGGGCTTCGACTAAAGCCCCGCAAACACATGCGATAGAGGACGTCAGCACTGACTCTATATTCATACCTTTTTAAGGAAGGGAGAATCAGAAGAAAACGGCGGAGGCTATAGTAGTGCTACAGGCTTGTGATTCGTGATGGATTGTTCTTGGGTAGCAGGCTTGTGGTTGGTTCATGTCGATCCGAGCGTGTTGTACGAGTAGGTACTGGCGTGAATCTACTGTGCGTGAGTTTAAAACGTGAGTTGAAACCTACGTTTTGAATGAAATTGGTTTCAAAACAACAAAATAGTGGGCATCGCAACCCAACTCTGTTTCCTTATGGTGAGGTGGGCATCGAAGCTTCCTATGTATAAGTCATAGATCACACCCAAATCCGGAGTGTAAACTTAGGTTTATACACGTTTTTTTGGGGTCCATCGTGGGTTCTGGTTCTTACGACATATGCCCACCCGTAGTATGCTTGATCCAAACGCCGACGACACACGCATGCACTGCAACCCAACACAACCCAAGCCAACCTGAGCCAACATAATCCAACTTTACCCCAACTCAACGAAACCCAGACCCAAAGCCCTAAACCCAAACCCAAACCCCACTACCACACGCACACCAGACCCAACCCAAAACTAGCCCGACCCGACCAAATCAACCCGACCTATCCCAACCAATCCCGATCTAATCAGCGCAACCCAACCCAACCCCAAATAAACCGAGCGAAAACTAACCAACCCAACCGAACCAAACCAAATCAAACTAAACCAAACCAGCCCAAGCCAAGCCAAACCGAACCAAACCAACAGCAAGCCAAGCCAAGGCAAGTCATGCCTAACCAAACAAAAAAAAGAAACGAACAAACGAACCGAACGAAACCGAAACCGATCCAAACCCACACCCACACCCAAAGCAAAACTTGAACCATATCCCCAACCAACCCAACCCCAACCCCGAACGCCCCCCCCCCCCCCCCCCCGCCCTTGCTACCAGGATACGTCGGCCCGCGACCGTTGCTCGATATCTATGCTCGTCCTGAACGTGCACGGCGCGGGGCACACGGCCTTCGACCAGGCCCGAAAAGCGCACGAGGGGAAACCCGGGGTGGTTTTCCTCACCATTGAGGACGCGGCGGATGCGGAGGGGTTGCCCATCCAGGTGGGAGATGGGCGCCCGAACCCGCGCGCGGCCAACAGGAAGGCTATGCCTACGCCTAAGGTAAGGAAGGGGGGAGGGGGGGAGAGGGGCGCAGGGGGTGGGGGAGGGGGGGCAGAGGACGGCAGGGGGGGCTTGTTCGGGCGAGCTCTTGCTTATTAGTCGTTGCTGTCCTATCAATAGTTGTTTTTGTTCAATTTGCTGGGAGGTTGTTTTTGGACGCGGGGCGGGGAGGCAGGCGACAGAGCAAGTTGTTCGTGCGAGAGCACTTGCTTTTCTATCGTTGCTGCCTTTTGGGTGTCCTTGTTTGTATTTTTTTCTCAGTTTTTTGTTGCTGTTAATATAGTCGCTTGGGTTGTTTGTTGCTTTTTTTCTTCTGTTTTTGTATTTTCTTCGGTTTGTGGAGAAAAGACGGGCGGTCTCATGAATACTATTAATACCTGGTGTTGAATATTTTGTTGCGGTTGATTGTCGCTTCGGTTGTTTTTTGTTTTTTTTCTTTCGTGTTTGTACTTTCCTCGGTGTGTGGAGAAAAGACGGGCGTTCTCATGAATACTATTCCGGGGGTACATAGTTAATAGGACCTATGGTATACATAAAACCTGCATGCTTACCTATTTTTTTCTGACAATATTTGGTCCTATTTACTGTGGACCCCCGTAATATTAATGCCTGGTGTTCAAATATTTTAGTTTATGTTAGCGCGGCTTTGCTTGAAATTTGCTTGTGCTGATGCCCGGTATTCTTGTCAGTCGCGGAGAATGCATGCACACGGGGTCGGGGAGACGATGGTCGCAAGACAAGTTTGGAAGGGCGGGCAGAGGGTTTCAAGGGTGTGTTTGGCGTTTACTACCCGGATACCCCCAGAGTGTATTTTTAACCAAAGCCTTGGGAGGGTATTGTGTTAACTTTTTTTTCCCCCCGTATGTCTTCGTCGTTCCTTTTGTCTTAGTGCTGTTTTTTTTCCTGTGCTTACATTTCGATGTCGGTTGTTGTTGGTATTGGTGTTGATATCGGTGTTGATGTTCGTTGGTACTGTTGCTGTTGCTGTTGGTGGGTTGGTGGGTTCTTTTGCTTCCAACTTCTGCTGCTGCTGCTGCTGCTGCTGCTGGTGGTGGCATCGACATATCGTAGTGTTTGCTGTCTTGCCACTGCTGCTTATTTCGTTGCAGTTGGGGTCCCTCGAGTGCAAATGCCCACAGACACACCTGGTGGTACATTTTCGTCTTTTTCCACGAAAAAAATATCTCGAACGTGTCGATTCTTGTTGTGTGCGTGTTGATTCTTCTTGCTCAGTGTCTCTTCTTGTCTACATCTCTGGTGTGATTTGCTCAGCAGCAGCAGCAGCAGCAGCAGTGTTGTTTCTTGCTGATTGTTGTTCTTTTTACGTGCTGCCATCCTGTTTGTGCTTATTTTTGCTGCAGGTGCGGAAGCAGACGCGCGACCTGGTCTACCTCTTGAGAGCCGCAGCAGGCAGGGCTGACCACTATCTCTTCATGGAGGACGACATGCGCCTGTGCGCGGGGGGAACGGCGGCAATCGGGCGGATGCTGGGCAAGGCGCACAGGTGAGGAACCTCCCACGGGGGGGGGGGGGGGGGGGGGGGGGGGGGGGGGGGGGGGGGGGGGGGGGGGGGGGGGTACTCATTTGTTGCTTGCCTTAGTCATTTGACCATTGACCACGCATCGCTTTCGAGACGGAGCACCGTTCCTACTCCTAATAGAGACACCTCCAACAATTGGGCGCTCATTACGTTGTTTCCATATATTACATAGAAACGTTTTGCTAATCTTATCCCCTTCCTGTTTGGCCTCCTGTGGCCACCATCTATCTCCTAGGATAGCGATCGTTTTCTCGCTGCTGTTCATTGTATCAAACTCCTCCATGTCACATTCGTCTATTTTCCTCATCTCCTCTTGTAACACATCCCGTTCCTTCTTGTATATTTCACATTCTCCTACTATGTGAGTTCTACTCTCTATTGCTTTGCCACACGGGCACATCTGTGCGTCTACTTCCTCCTCCTCCCGGCTACTGGTGTACCTCTTTCTTCTTTCTGGCAGGTCCAGGTCCCCTACACGAAAGCGCAGTTTCAGCGTTTTCGCGAAGTCCATTGGGCCATGCAAATACGTTTTCATTCCTATTCCTTCCGTCAATGCCCCGTATATCTCTTAAGTGTTTTCCCGATTCCACCTTGTTTCTTAGCGCTAGCCTTTCCCTCCTTTCTATCCTTTCTTCTGCTTCTGCCTTTACCTCCCAAACTTCCCGGCGGACATAATCTCTTCTTGCTTTCCCCCTATATCCTTCCATACTCTCTCAACTACGTCATCCCACCATATTCCAGCTCGTCCTTTTGTTACTTTCTCCCATACAGCTCTATCAACTCTGGCTGGCAACCTCTATTTTGGCATGTTCCCTACTTTGTATTGCCAGTTCAACTTTCTCATGTCTCTTTTTGTCTTGAGTGGGCGCATTCCCAGTTCTGCTCTTAATACTGTATTACTAGTCGTACTTGAGCATCTTAGGATTTTTTTAGCTGCTGTCATTTGTACTGTTTCCAACTGTTTTACGAGTTTCGCGTTCCCTTCCCATACTTCTCCTGCATATTCTAGCTTTGGTACTATCACATTCATCAAGATACATCTCTTAATCCTAGTGTCAAGGTTCGGGTCTGTTAGGATCGCATCCATCTTGCCTACTTATGCCTTACCCTTTCCTATTACTTTTGCTATATGTGTATCCCAAGAGCAGTTTTTTTAGATCTCTACGCCAAGGTATGTATACTGGTCTACGATCGGCAATTCATCTTCTCCCCACTTCCAACTGAAATTTACCGGGTTTACCTTATCTTCGTTGCAAACAAATACTGCGCACTTCTTGATGTTCGCCGTCACCCTCCATTTCCTGGTGTATTCTAGCGCCTTCTCTATTTGCTTCTGCAATCCTTCGGGTGTTTCTGATATCCCCACGAAATCATCCGCAAACATCAATCCCGACACCGTATCTTCCCCTACCGTGACTCCCTGCCTTGCTCCCTCGACTGCTACTATCAGGTCGTTAATATATATCTTGATTAAGTTAGGCGACAACGTACATCCCTGTGCAACTCCTTGTAAAATATCAACATACTTCGATATTTCCCCGTCCAGCATCACAGCACTTTTCGCACATTCCGTCATCTTTTTCATCATTCTCCACATCTTTCCTCTGATTCCTATTTCCCACAGTTTTTTCCACAATGGGCGAGGGGGGGGGGGGGGGGGGGGGGGGGTACTCGATAGGAGAGATGTACTCGATCTCATGCATATGGCCGTAGTCGTATGACCATAGACCCTCTCGCATCCCTACAATGCCGGGACGGAGCATGTCGGGTTTTCACCGACCAGGCAGACATTGCTTGCGCCAAGCGCGAAGCGCCGGGAGGTGTTGGGCGAGTCGCACGAAGGGTGAGCTGCATCCTACTGAGAACCGCTTGTGAGGCGGACTTGCACATGGATGACAGCTTGAATGAGTTAGTTTAATTTCCGGTGTAGCCACTTCGAGAGACAGCAATGGGAGTATTGTGTAACTGCCTCTTGGGTGCCTTGCCTTGAACACTACGTGATACGATCAATTCCCTTGTGCAGAGTAAAAGTTATTCACCTCGCACAAATGGGGGGGGGGCGCACGCTTATTTGTTGCTTGCCTTAGTCATTTGACCATTGACCACGCACCCATCCCTTTCGAGAAGGAGCATCGCTCCTACTCCTGATAAGAGACACCTCCAACAGGTGGGAGTTCAGTACGTTGTTTTCACGTGTATATTACATATATATATATATATGATTGGCTTCTCTCACCTCTCTCCTGTTGTGCCGCCTGTGGCCACCATCTACCTCCCAGGATAGCGATGGTTTTCTCGTTACTACCTAGTGTACCAAGATTTTTCCTGTCACCGGGGGGGGGGGGGGGAGGGGGTTGCACTCGACAGGAGAGATGTACTCGATCTCATGCGTGGCCGTAGTCGTATGACCATAGACCCTCGCATCCCTACGATGCCGGGACGGAGCACGCCGGGTTTTCACCGACCAGGCAGACATTGCTTGCACCAAGCGCGAAGCGAAACGTGAGGTGTTGGGCGAGTCGCATGAAGGGTGAGCTGCATCCTGCTAAGAACCGCTTTAGAGGCGGATTTTCTTGCATATGGATGACAGCTTCAATGAATTGATTTAATTTCTGGTGTGGCCACTTCCAGAGACAGCAATGGGCTTACTACGTAACTGCCTCGTGGATGCCTCACCATATACACACTACGTGATACGATCATCCCCCTTGTACGGAGTAAAGGTTCTCCCCACACAAAAAGGATCTATTAATAACTCGACCGCCAGCCGTGGTAACCGCCAAAAATAAACGGTACCCTGGCTGTCAAGCTCACGCAGTGAGAGGCGTGTTTTACAGCGTCGTCGCCAACCGACGCCAACCCAACCTATATATGTACCAGATATATAATATAGGCGGCGGGGGGGGGGGGGGGGGGGGGGGGGGGGGGGGGGGGGGGGGGGGGGGGGGGGGGGGGGGGGGGGGGGGGGGGGGGGGGGGGGGGGGGGGGGGAGAAAAGTCCCTTGTAGGCCGTTCGCCTTATACAACCCGTTTGGGTGTGTGTCTAGGGATGGCGACGAAGATCACGATCGATTTTTTTTTTATGTTTTGTCAACCGTGTACTCGCAGCGTGAGCGTGAGCGCCCGGCAGCAACACGAGTCGGATCGCATTGCGTCCGTGCCGTACTACTCCAAGCGCTGTGCTGTCGCTCGGACGCCGATTTTTGTATAAACATTGATATTATTACGGGGGACCACATAGTAAATAAGACCAAATATTGTCGGTAAAAATAGGGAAATACATAGGTTTTTATGTAAACCGTAGGTCCTATTAACTGTGACCCCCCGTAATAATAGTACCATCCCCCCTAATCATGCAGTGGCCGGCCGTTGCTGGAATCGTCATTTTTTGTTTCGTCAATTTTTCTTCACTCTCGAGGATCGGGATGGTTATAGGTACGTTGACCCAGCTGGGCGAACGCCGCTCGCGAAACGGCAAACCACCAAAAAAAAATGTGGAGAGAGGGTTAAGGTGGCAAGAGAGTAAACGGAATAGATCGTCATCATCTCCGCTCTGGGATTGATCACGATCATCGTCCCCCATCCTGGGGTTTCCAGTACAGTAGTGTATTATTATGGCGTTTTCCGGCAGGGTCGGCTTTCGTATTCCGCGAGCGGCGATCTGTCTTGGAGCGTCTCGCGGATTGATAGCGAACGCGAAACGACTGTGGCATGTACTCGTACACGTACCACGCATCGCTGGTATTGATTGGTAGTTTCGGCGCATATCTTCCTTGTTTACCAAGTATAGATGCTCCCAGAGTGTGCTTCAGGCTGCAGTAGGCTCCAGCTGCTGCTGTGGGGGGGTGGGGGTGTGGTGTAATTTTTGCACGCCCTTGTCAGCACGTAGCTGGTTTCTGTATGGTTTCCCGGCGATCACCTGATTTACTGTACTTCAAGGACACGCAGCCCGGTCTTGTGCCCGCTTTGCCACCCCCCCCCCCCCCACCCACCCCCCCGCCTCCTTCAGTCCTATGCGTCAACATGCCGCTAGTTTTTCGACCGTGGTGTTCTGACAAATGCAGTCACACTTCCGTCGCGATACCCTGCCCCACGACTACGGCCATGCATGACATTAGTACCCCCCCCCCCCCCCCCCCCCCCCGCCCCCCCCCCCCCCCCCCCCCCCCCCCTCCCCCCCCCCCGCCCCCTTCGCCCGTCAGCTACTACTCGGACTGGATCGCGATCCGATCGTCCTTCGGCATGAACGGTATCCTCATACAGGAAAGGGACGTCTTGCCCTTCGCGAGCTACCTCGAGAACCATCAACAGCGCCGCCCGCCAGATCACCTCGTCGTGAGTGCTTCCTTTTTTTTTTTTGGACTGGGTGGACTAGTACAGTATATATATACTGCCAGGATAATGTATATTAAATATTATATACCTGGTATATATACTGCCAGGATAATGTATATTGAATGGCTTTTTTTTTATTGGACTGGGTGGACTAGTACAGTATATATAGACTGTATATTAAATATATATGTATGTATCTGGTATATATACTGCCAGGATAATGTATATTGAATGGGCAGTATACTTTTACTGGCAGTATACGTGTGCTGGCAATGTACTCGTATATTACGGGGGACCATGGTTGATAGGACCCAAATATTGTTCGTAAAAATAGGTAAATATATAGGTTTTTATGTATACCATAGGTCCTGTTAACTATGGACCCCCGTGATAGTTGTACTGGCTGAGAGCACTGTGGATGGGAGAATATACTATAACTTGTTTCAAATGCCGTACGTCCCTCAAGACGCCATCCCATATGTGTGCTAGGGGCGAGGGCCGGCCCCTTCGCCCCAATGGCAGAGGGGCCATAATTTGGAGCTTAATAGGGGTTATCGTGCAGTGTGTGTTTGCGGTGCTCTGCATCGCTCACGAGTAGCGCGAGGCAGATATTCCACGCTAAGAGCTCGCTGGAGCCCTAAAAGAGAATCGGTCGAACACACCGTAGCTAAACTAGACTGGTGTGTGATGAAACGGAAAGCTGCACAAGCGAAGAAGTGAGTAAACAGAAGAGCGGGGGGGGGGGGGGGGAGAGAGAGGGAAGAAAAAGAACGGGGGACTCTGCACCAGGCGATGCGTTGAATGAGTTCTTGCCTACAGCTGCCCACCCAGACGAAAAGGTTTTTTCCCCGGGTTGTGATCGAGAGTGAAGCGAAAAATGCACCGAACAAGTCGCCCCTGGCGCCGCAACAGCATACTGGGGGGACCTCCTCGTAGCTTACTGGCTGCCGATTTCTACAGGTTATGTCATACTGACCGCACCAGCGAGCGAGTACCCAGCCTTGCGTGTTTTGTTTTTGTTTTTGTTTTCTGCACTTTTTAAGTGCTATGTGCGTTGCGTGTGTTTTGTGCGCGGTTGCGTGTTCCGCGGGCTTCGTGTCAGCTGTGGGAGGTGTGTTCCTGTGTGTTTTCCGTGCTTAGCGCGTGCTTTCCGTCCTTGTCTTCCGCGTCCTTTGTAGCTTCTTCCGCTGCGGTTTTGTGTGTTTCTGTGCGCTTCTGTTTTTTCCGGCGTGTGTGTCTTGTGTGTGTTTTTTTTGTGTGTGTGTGTGTGTGTTTGTTTTTTCTGTGTGTGTGTGTGTGTGATTTTTTTTGTATTTACTGTTTGTACTCATTGTTGCTGCGCTCAACGGCCTGATGTCGCTCTGCGAGCGCGCCTACATGAAACCCTCGAGGTTCCAAAACTCCAATCTATCATCCAAAAATACTCCACACTTGAAGAGGCGAGAGCTTTGATTGGTTGAAGGGTCGGGGGCCAAGGACTACCAGAAGCCCCCCTACCACCACAAGCCCCCCCCCCCCCCCCCCCCCCCCCCCCCCCCCCCCCCCCCCCGGCGAAAAAAAAAACTGCAACACCGGCCCGGTCAAGACCTTATTAATTAAATCTGCTCGGCGGTAGTCAACGTAGTGTTAGTAGTAGTCGCCATTTCGATATTCACAGCCGTGCCTGAATTTAATAAACCAACAGCAGCAGCAGCAAGCAGCAAGCAGCATCCGTTTTACCCGCCATGATCCATCTTCACGTAGGAAACCCCCGGGCGTGTCTAGGAGGTCCTCTGACGACCGCAGCCTTCCTTGCCACCCCCAACCCCTTCGCGCTTCGCGCTTGGTGCAAGCAATGTTCGCCTTGTCGGTGAAAACCCGGCGTGTTCCGTCCCGGCATTGTAGGGATGCGAGGGTCTATGGTCATAAGACTACGGCCATGCATGACATGCGTATACCTTCCCCCTTCCCCCCCCCCCCTCCCCCCCCCCCTCTCCCTTTCTGCTGCCTTTGACATGCGTCCAGCGTCGTTGTAAAACCCCACCGCCTCCTAAGCGTTGAAACCTTATATACAACCTCTTCGCGTCTCCTCCTTACCCCCTGCCGACTTCGCACGCCTCCGGGTTGTTGATTCCTGCAGGTGGAATGGTTTGCCGGCGAGACCGCGGAAAGGTGAGCGATTTTTTTTTTTTTCTTGTGTGTGGTGTCGCTCTGGTGATGTTAGGTGTGGTTCGGCTCGGTTCGGTTTGGTTCGGTGTGGTTTGGTCTGTTTGTTTGTTTTTTCTATACCTACACGCGCGCTGGTGAACAAGATTGCACGTGTGTGTTATTTCCACCCTTTTTTGGCGTACAGCGCACTCCAAGTGTTCGTTCTTGTTTGCCGTCTCGGTGTTGTTTATCCTCTGTGCCTACCGTGAGCGTAACCCGTTTACAGCTATGACCCGAGAAAACGGCGTTCGTGAGGCCGATTTCGCAATGGTCATTTGGCTTCGTCGCCTTTTCCCTGTCAGGTTTGGTTCGCCTTTTCCCTCCCAAGTCCGGGTGTCACGACTGCCATGCCATCCATGTCAAGTGTACCTGGTATTTTCGTTGTATCCGTCCCAATAACGAAAAGAATAACCGCCCGTCGTCGTGCCACCACGCTCCGTTGCTTTTCCGGCGAACAAATCCCCCCCCCCCCCCCCCTGGCAATGTCTGCCTGGTCGGTGAAAACCCGACGCGCTCCGTCCCGGCATTACAGAGATACGAGGGTCTATGGTCATACGACTACGGCCACGCATGATAATGAGTACCCCCCCCCCCCCCCCCCCCCCCTTTTCAAGTCTCGCGCTCAAGGCCGGTCGGAAACACATGGCCTTCCGGCACAACATTTTCGAGCACTTGGGGTCCGTCAGCACGCTCAGGGGCAAACTCTCGCCCGCCTACCCGTCCTGCTTCGAGGAACTCACCACCAAGACGCTGTTCGCGGTGAGTGCCGCGCATCGCAATGCCCACACACCCACCTATCCAGCCGCCCGCCTCCCCCCACCCACTCCTTACCTGCGGCGGTAGCGCCTGCCTTAGCTACCTCCTTAAGAGTGCGCCTGTGGTGTTTCCGGAGCTAACCTATAGGCTTCTGTCTAAGCTGCTGTACTTGAGCTACTGCCTAGTCTGCTGCCCTGGCTACTGCCTCGGCTGCTGCCTCGGCTACTGCCTTGGCTGGTGCCTCGGCTGCCGCCCCTTACCTCGCGAGTAATACGCTTTACGTACACGAAGTATATTGTTGATGGTGTTTTCTCCTTGTGTTCTGTTTTTTGGCAACCGGCAACAGGTGGAAGCGTTCGACTTCTCCAAGTGTTCCGCTGACGACTTATCGCCATGCGCCGTCTCCGACAGCGCCAAGGTGGGTTTCCCGCAGATAAATTGGCCCCAGCTACACCGGGATCGAAAAGGGAGACGGGTCTTGAGAAGCGAAATGGGCTCAGAAGGGGAATGGCCCTGATGATCGAATACCCGTGAGAGATGAAATGCTCTTGAGAATCGGAGGGGCCTGAGAAGCGAACGGCCCTGAGGAGCGAACGGCTCTTGATACGCGAAAGGTCCTGAGATGCAGAATGCTCTTGAGATGCGAAAGGGCCTGAGTCGAGAAACAGGAGGGTAGGAGAGGCGACATACCTCGAAACACGGAAGGCCCCGAGACGCGGCGGAAAAGGCCCGAGAACGTGACGGACGGGACACCGAGAAGCGGTAGGGGTGGGTACGAGGGCGCACTCGCTTTCGCGTGGCCCTCGGGAGAGGAATACCGGTGAGGAGACGGAGAAGAAGGGGGAGAAAGGGGGGGGCGGGGGGGGGGGGGGGGGGGGGGGGGTGCACTCATGTCGTGCATGGCCGTTGTCGTAAGACCATCGACCATTGCATCCCTACACTGCCGGGACGGAGCATGTCGGGTTTTCACTGACCACGCAGCAGCGGGGGGGGCAGGGGCGCGCTTTTCCTTGCGAAGCCGGTCGCTGCCTTCCTTTCCGTTTTCCGTCGTTTTTTTTTTGTATCACAAGGCACCACGGGTGGTGCAAACGTTTGCTGCGATAAGAAGCGGCGAGAAGTTGACCTGGCTACGCAACGCGCCTCTACGTACACGGTTATTATTATTTTTTTTCGTGTTTTAACGCTTGTACGTACAAAAGTACCTTGTCGCGTCCGATTTATTTGTTTTTTTTTTTCAAGTTTTTTTATCGTCGGTTTTGACGTTGCCATACATGGTGAAAAGAAGCCACCACAGAGAGGGTGGCAAGGTAAAAAAAAAAAACTCTAAACCAAGATGTGTTCAGCCGACGGCTGCCACATCGGCGAGGCGTGCGGCTCGCACGGTAGCAAGAAGCGCTACGTAGCGTGTGCCCCCCCCCCCCCCCACATCGGTATTTTTTTTCGGGGCTCCGATTTGGTTCTCTGAAATTTCACGATTTTGTCTCCCTCCTTGTGTATGGTAGATAGTGTTTGGGGGATGGTGCCGGAAACCCCTTCCCCCCGTCCCCGCTCCCGGCTTGCTGACGCGTACCGTGTTGCCGTTTTAGAACCGCGGGGGGTTTCCACTGCGGCGTTTCAAACGAGGGGGGGGAGAAACCGTGAGCGCGCCCTCGTTTCGTCCGACGTAGTGCCCGTGGATCTAGTTTCGGCTCATATGTCGCATCGTCTTGCGAAGGGGAAGGGGAAAAATCGATGCCTGTGTGCATGGGGGGTTTTTGTTGGATGCTTCGATGCATGTCTTGTCCGTTTGGGTGGGGTGCCTTTTCCCGCTAGGGGCGTGGGGCTCGCGCCGCAGGGTGCTGTCCCCACTTGCGTGTATGCGTGCGTTGATTGGTTTGTTCTCAAGTTCGTTCGTTAGGTAGGAATGACTGCCTGTGTCTTGTTTTGCTGGGGCGAGAAGGAGGTGGCGGGGGAGCGGCGGGGGGGGGGGGGGGGGGGGGGGGGGGGGGGGGGGGGGGGGGGGGGGGGGGGGGGGGGGGGGGGGGGCGCACATAGTTACATAGTTTTGGTGTGGAGGCATTCATCGGGCGGGATCTAGGCATTCATCGGGCGGGATCTAGGCAGGCGAGGCGGCTAGGCCTGCACAGGCAAGAAGAAGCTGTAGGGCTGTTCAGGCTGCTAAGTCTATACAGGCAGTAAGGCTAGGCAGGCAGTGAGGCTAGGCCTGTAAGGGTGGCTGGGCCTGTAAAGGCGGCGAGGCCTGTAAAGGCGGCGAGGCCTATAAAGGCGGCTAGGCCTGTACAGGCAGCTAGTAGGTAGCTAGGAAAGTTGTTGTGCAGGCAGCTAGATCTTTAGGTCTATACAGGCGGTGAGGCTAGGCAGGCAAGCAGCTAGGCCTGTAACTAGGCCTGTGAAGGCGGGTAGGCCTGTACAGGCGGCTAGGTTAGGAAGGTCAGCGCATGGGTCCCGGTAAGCCATTCATCCCAACCCGAGTCGCGCGCCACGCCTATCTTTTGCGCATCCGTCTGTGATTGTCGAGTGGGGGCACCAGACCAAGCAGAACCGCGGTGAATTGCTCTGATTTGATGATGAATCGGTCGAACGAGATTGGAGGGAGGGACGCACATAGGATACGTAACATGGCCACTTGCTGGCTACAGTGGTAAGAGTATGGACCATATTTGTTTTGCGTTCATGGTTTGGAGAGATGTTTTTGTCGGTGTTTGTTATTGCAGTAATGCGTGCTATTAACGGCGCACCTGACTTGTTGTATCTAGCATCTCTTTTAGTTTCGGTGGTGCCCATCTCTCTCTGTCGTGGTACGAGACAAGATGTGGGCCCGTCCTGACTGTTGTAGAAAATCAGTGGTTCTCTTGTTTCTTTCGTATGTGTTTGTTTTTTTTGTGTGTGCTTTTTTTCTCTTCTTCCTCGCGGGGGGGCGGAAGTGGAAAGGATAGGGGGGGGTGGGGGGGGGGGGATGGGGGGTTCTCATTATCATTCATGGCCGTAGTCGTATGGCCATAGACCCTCGTATCCCTACAATGCTGGGACGGATCACGTCGGGTTTTCACCGACCAAGCAGACATTGCTTGCACCAAGCGCGAAGCGCCGTGAGGTGTTGAGCGAGTCGCATGCATCCTGCTAAGAACCGCTATAGAGGCAGATTTTCTTGCATATGGATGACAGCGTCAATGTACTGATTTTATTTTCTGGTGGGGCCACTTCCAGAGACAACAATGAGCATACTTTGTAACTGCCTCGCGTGGATACCTTAACTTATACCAGGTACACACTACGTGATACGATCATCCCCCTTGTGCAGAGTTTAAGGTTCTCCCCGTACAAGAATTATCAAACTTGACCGCCAGCCGTGGTGACCGCGAAAAAAAAAAAAAAAAAAAAAGCGGTACCCCGGTTGTCTAGCTCACGCAGTGAGAGGCGCGTTTTACAGCGTCGTCGCCAGCCGACGCCAACCCAACCTATATATATTATCGGGGGGCTGTCGTAGTACTACTACACCAGTAGTCGTGGGCCCGCCCTGACTGTTGTAGAGAATCAGTGGTTTTCTTGTTTTTGTCTCACGTACTTGTTTTTTTTTTCCTCGAGGGAGGGCGGAAGTAAGCCAAGGGGGGGTTGGGTGGGGGGGGCGTACTCATTATCATGCATGGTCGTAATCGTATGACCATAGACCCTCGCATCCCTACAATGCCGGGACGGAGCACGCCGGGTTTCACCGACCAGGCAGACAGGGAGGGGCGTACTTGGATATATCATGCATGGCCGTAGTCGTATGACCATAGGGGGGGGGGGGGGGGGGGGGGGGGGGGGGGGGGGGGGTATCATGTTCCGGGGCGGCGGCAACCGGTTAGTTTTTAAAAGGTAGGAGAGGAGTGTGGTTTCATCCTGGTTACTCGGTGTGCGCGCTGGTAGGCTGCCGAGCTTGGGATGCGGCCTAGCGCCGCCACCTCCCGTCACTTCGAGAAAGCGACGTGAGTATCGCAGTACGCTTAGTAGGGCGAGAAAGAGGCGAGGCGTATTCCTCACACGGCCCCCTTTGTTGCCGCGTTTCAAAACCGTCTCAAGTTACTGGTTTATAGGTTGATTTGATTAGTTTTACATAATTTCGAACATTGCTGTGCGTATTACGTACAGAGTATCAGGTGTGCAGCAGCAGAAGCAGAGGCTACTGAAAGGCTACACGTGGTTTGTGCATAATAGGCTCAACATGTGCAAGGGTATATGTACCCCCATCAAAGGGTGCGTGGAGATACTATTTAATGATACATGACATTATCATGATGTCGTAAGGGTTAGATTTTGACGTTTTCCGGGGGGGGGGGGGTTTTCTGTACGACTCGAAAAAGGTAGGTGTATTTTGGTGTTGGATGGCACAGACAGCAAAACAGTCAGCGCGTAATTCAAATATTATTCCATCGAGCGGCGTCGTTTGCCCCCCCGAAAAGCGAGGAGTTTCGGGGTCGAAGCAGCAGTTTTGCCGCCGGCAGGTGGCGCTGTTGCTTGACCGCGTCGCGCCATGACGTGGAGGAGACACTGGTACACGGCCGCGGGACCGGTGCATGGCCGCGGCGCCTACACATGACTGCACACACTGTTACAGGCCGCGGCACCGGTCCTGTTCACGGCTCCGTTACATTGCCGTGGTACTGGTAAGTCGCCAAGGTGCCGGGATCACACGGCCGCGGCACCGCCCTATGTCCGCGACCCTATTGCGCGGTCGCGGGCGGCACCGTTACGTGGCCACCGCGACCGAAGCCTAATCACGGCGTTGTCTCATGCCCGCTGCACCGTTGCATGGCCGCGGTACCGTGACGTGGTCATGGTGTTGTCATATGGCCACGGTACAGTCACATGACCGTGGCATCGCTACGTGGCCGAGCATATGGACCTTACATGGGCGTAGTGCCGTTCCATGGCCGCGGCACCGACACATGATTGACTGGCACCGGCACGTGACCGCGACACCGATACAAGGTGACAGCGCAGGTGCATGTTCGCGGCACCGTTACGTGGTCAGGGTTGCCGTCGCATGGCCGTGGGCTACATGGCCGCAACGCCGGTGCATGCCCATGCCAGCGGTGCCCATTACATGTCCGCGACACCCGTCACATGACTGCGGCACCGTCATATGGTCACGGCGCTGGTATTGGCCAAGGTACCTCTATATAGCTCCGGTGCCTTGACCCGTGGTACCGCTAAATGGCCGCGACACCACTTCTTGGGCTTTACATGTATGTGGTGGCGTTGAATGGCCGCGGCACCGTGATAGTTACGGTGCCCATGCATAGCTGCGGTGTCCTTGGGTGGTCTCGGTTCTTGAGACATGGCTGTGGCGCCTATATATTGCTACACCGCCATAATACAGCCGCAGACGATTGTACGGTCGCGCCATCACATGGCCGTGGCGTCGTCAAAAGGGTCGCGGTGCCGTCACATGACCGGTTTGCCCTCACATGGTCACGGCTTTTGTGCATTGCGGCAGCACCAATACATGGCCACGGCACCGTTACGTATGATCACGGCGCCGCCACGATACCACAGCACCGCAACATGGCGGCCGCCGCATCTCACCACATGGCAGCGGTGCCGCTACACGGCCGCAGCGCCGTCACATGGTCGCGAAGACCGTCACATGTCGGCGGCGCCCACTACACGGTCACAGTGCCGGTACATGGCAGCGGCAGCATAGTATGGACAGCCGCGACACCGTTTCATCGTCACGGCGCAGTCGCATACCGGCGGTGCTGCTACACGGAGGTAGCCGCAGCACCCTACGATATAGCAAGCCAGGACCAACAGGTGTGCTCGTGCAGCTACTGCCGTCGGATAAAGTTGTTCCACAAGCCGGAAAGAAGGTGCTCAACAACGAACATTTAGAAGAGTATTCCGTGCAAGTCCTGCCCCCCTGATCGTATCACGTAGTGTTCAAGGTAAGGCACCCAAGAGGCAGTTACATAGTACTCCCATTGCTGTCTCTGGAAGTGATTACACCGGAGATTAAACTAACTCATTGAGGCTGTCATCCAGATGCGAGTCCGCCTCACAAGCGGTTCTTAGTAGGATGCAGCTCACCCTTCATGCGACTCGCCGGACACCTCACGGAGCTTCGCGCTTGGTGCAAGCAATGTCTGCCTGGTCGGTGAAAACCCGACATGCTCCGTCCCGGCATTGTAGGGATGCGAGGGTCTATGGTCATACGACTACGGCCATGCGTGAGATCGAGTACATCTCTCCTATAGAGTACACCCCCCCCCCCCCCCGCCCCTCCCCTCCGCGTGGGCGCGGAAACGCGCATGGAGCGACTCGATACCGTGAACACAGGGCGTGGTTGATGCCTAACGCCTTCAACAATGGCTTGTAGAGTATTTTTCGGTTTTAGCCTGGTAAGTACATGGCTAATACCTGGTATACAATCCGCTCGAAATCACGGCTACCCGTTCACTGCCAACAATGCAATACGAACGCGTCCCCACAATTATTTGGCATGCCTTTTTGAACGGGATGCAGTGGTTAAGCTTTAAACTCCTCGCCGCCTGTGTTACTTTAAATCGGTTATGCGACGGATAATGTGCTCTTAGGAGCCCAGTCTCAGAGTCACGAGCTTCACTGCAGTACACAGTGTGAAGTAGAGCGTATGTAGATGTTTTATTAGCTAGTCCCGGATGCTGATGAGCGGGAAAGAGATGGGGTGGCCTGGTAGGCGATGCTACCATGCTCAAGTCCAGCTACGATTTTCAAGCGCACTAAAAAAACTATCAAAACCCCAGTTTTCCTACTGTACATTGGTTCCAGGAACAGTCTAAAACGACTTTCAGGAATATTCCGCTGTCATTCCCAATACTACAATATTCCGCAATATCCTGGCGGGTAATACGACGCAACCATCGTGTGTTCCTACTTTGTTCGTTGGGACAAGCTATATCGAACAGGCCTTGCCCGACACGAAGCGGGGTGACCATGAGTTCATCATACCTCTTACCACACACAGCACCAGAACGCACTGTAGACAACAGTAGCAAGCACGCGTAGCTGCCGCAATACTATATATTTGAACATCCCACACACTATTTATAGCAGCTTGGACCACATACCAGATAATGATGCATACAATAATCTCAAGAGTTTCCGAACTGTTATTTCCCTCGATGAAATGCATTCTAGCGCTGTTCTCAGTTTGAGTTTTTTTTTTTTTTGCGAAGTCGCAGTTGGAGCTGGTGAGAGTGACGAGAAAGACCAGTCGGCACCGGCTCAGACGGCACCCCAGCAGGCGGGGTTTGGCTGAGACTGAGCGTCTACGTGCTGGCTATCGGTACTACTCGTGGTCGTACTGGCCGGGGATATGGGATATTCGTCTTGGTTCGTAAGGGACATTCGACATATCAAGAAAAAAATCTGCTCCGCTTAGTATTAATAGTGATGCACTAGACTCTTTCACAGCCTACTATTACTATTACGGGGGGGTCCATAGTTAACAGGACCTATGGTGTACATAAAAACATATGTATTTGCCTATTTTACTAACAAAATTTGGTCCCGTTAACTATGGACCCCTGTAATAGAAGAGTGGAAATGACGAACGTGGCAGATCTACGGGGGGCAGTGGTCTACAGAGGGGTTTCTTGATGTTGCGCTTGTACGCACAACGGTTACAAAGTAATCGGTTGAACTCACAGCTGACGTGCATTTTATTTTATTTTGGAAAAGGAATTACACATAGAATATACGCGAACGGCTTGTCATACAACTTGTAAAATTCAGTAACTATTCCTATATACCTATATAAACACACCGCAATTTGTGCACATCCCCCATACCATAAATGAAGTATAGAACAGGCGTATTACGCAGCTTGCAAAGTTGAGTATCAACTATTTAATCAGTCGAACTCACAGCTGGCGTATTCCATAATTTTATTAAAAAAAGTAATCGGCAGACGACTAGACAGAGGATGTCTGTACCACACAGAGAATCGCAACATAAAAGCGAATTATTTTTCGTGTTGAAGTTGATACTGCGGCTGCGGCGTCGAAAATCCAGTCCTCCTTCACAAAACTACATCACAAAACCAACCAGAAAACTCGGTCCTCGTTCAGAAAACTATATCACAAATTCCGCCAGAAAATCTAGTCCTCCTTCAGAAAACCATATCACAAAATCCCACCAGAAAATCTGTCACAAAACCCACCCGAAAATCCAGTCCTCCCTCAGAAAACAATGTCACAAATTCCACCAGAAAAATATCACAAAATCCACCCAAAATCAAAATCCAGTCCTCCTTCATTGTGTCTGCCACCGCTACACATTCTGCCTCGGTGGTCAAAAGGATGACACATTCCTGCGTCCTCGAGTACCAGTACACGCAGGCACCTGCGCATGTGATAACTCCACCTGAAACGGACCTCCTGTCCGTGGCTCACCTGGCATAGTTCGCGTCAGCAAACGCTGCCAGCTCAAAACCACTGCCTCACTTAAAAGTGATACTCAAAGCACCAGCACAAGACACGTACTCGAGAATAAATGATATCTGCCACAACAGTTTATCATTCAATCAAGCTCGACGCACTATGCATACTCTGAAAAACATATTATTCGATACCTGATACCCTGGCGAGTGATACCAGCTGGATTAAAAGCACCCCGTGCCTAGCCTGTACCAGTATCGTATCTTCGGCGTATTGCCATGCTAATCTCACTACTAACCTCCTGGTAGTCTATTAATAGTATAATACGTATCCGACATCCAACCAGTGTATGCTCTGGTGATATAGCACATGATGCCATGTCATGTGTGTGTGGTGTGACCATTGCAACGATCAAACGACCCTCCGCACGGCGTACAGCTCAAGGTTCCACAAATCACATCTGGTTCAGCACCATAATATTGTCTGATCTATCCAACTCCTACATGCACACAAAAACGGACTTCATACCTGGTACCTGTACTGGTATGCACTTACTTACTCTTCTATAATCACCAGAACTTATACTGCTTCAAAGTACTGCTGTATTCGTTCATATGTGGGCAGTCAACGCGAATCATCATACCTACAACAGAGTACAATGAACAGTGAATACCGATTCTCATCACGAGCATCGGGGCCAGGCCAACGAAATCTGTTTTAATCTGGTGCAAAAGCAGGGAAGCCTTCCTCACCCCAGTTCCAGCGCCCTCCAGCGTCCGTATCAATGATCATCCCTCCACCACCTTGCTGCTCTACTTCCCCTACCAGTCCCCAATCTCCTTCATCTCGTCCACCCTCTCCACCCCCTCCATTTCCTCCACCCCACCCAGCCCATCTTGTACTGGTTGTTGGTTGCCAGGGTTGTAACCTCCAGCGCTAACCGAGCCCTCCTGACTCTGCTGCTGCTGTCGCTGTGGTTCTTCGGGGCGATCGTCGCAAGCGCTTCGCGGACCCACTAGGTCCTGCTGCTGCTGTTGCCGTTGCGGCTGCTGCTGCTCCCTGGTGCTATCGCTCTCCCGTTGCGCCTTCACTTCATATATCACCCCATCACCTTGTACCTTCAACGTATGCTTTTGTGTACTTTGTAAAACTCGCTCGTGCTCTGTCGCCCTGTGGTGTTGGTACAGTATGGGTATGGTGTGGTACGATACGGCTGAGCGGTGTGGCACGGTATGTGATATCGAATGTTGTGTTGGTAGGGTATCATGGTACGGTTGATATATTATAAGGAAAAAACACGGTATGTGATATGGATTGTTGGTGGTATGGTATACCAGGTACGGAAAAAAAACACGGTATGTGATATGGTATGTTGGTGGTGTGGTATGATGGTACGGTGTGGTGGACGTATTACAAGGCTAAATATTGACTAGTGGTATGGTATGTTTCAGTCTATAAGGTCCGTAAGAGTCGAATACGTGGAACGAATATCATCTGTAATGACCTTATATTCGTGTATCGATCATTGGAACGTGTTCGACAATATAAGCCATGCGGACAGACAGACACATTATTAGTAATTGCCGAAACAGATACTCAGTTGTACAGAGGACATTACTACTCTGTCTCTAAATGTATCTCTAAATATTGAGACCACTTTGACTGAATATTAGTATTCTTATTGCCCTCGATGAAAAGCATTCGAGCGCTGTTCTCAGTTTGCTTGACTCTTTTTTTGTGAAGTCGCAGGTGGAGTTGTTGAGAGTGACGGGAGAGGCCAGTCGGGACCAGCACAGACGGAACCCCAGAGTGCTGTGGTTGGCTCAGGCAGAGCGTCTACTCGTTGACTATCGGTACCACTTGTTATAGCACTCGGCGGGGACATATATCCAGCAGCAGCACACGAAGACGGCACGAGCACCCGCACCAGTACCACAGCAATGGGATCGATATCATTGAGGTGTAATTGGGGTTGCAGGGCTAAATACAAGACTGTTGGCTAATGAAAAACGAAACATGAACGTGGAGAGATCTCCAACAATCAGTCAGAAAGCTGACGACTCTCTCTTGGTCAAAGCAAAACATGTCGGTTGTTTATTACAGCAAGTAAACGACAGATTGACAAGAGATCTCTGTACCGCGAAATAGTTGTTGGCGAAATGAGAACTGAGGTGGATGCATGCTTGCCGCCGGCGTCCTTCGGTATCCTCCCAAACCTGAAAAAAAAAAAAAGCCCGTTTTTTGTTGTGTGTTGTTACACATTCGACAGATTGACGTATTTTCAACTGCCGGATTATTTTTGCGAGTACCGAAACATACGATGAGGATCGCAAAATACAAATAAAGGCGAAAATTATAAAGTAATCAAGTAATTGCTGTTGTAAAAGACCTACGATAGTATGCAATTTTGGGTCATTCTTTTTGCGAGTACCGAAACATACGACGGCGATCGCAAAATACAAATAAAGGCGAAAAGTGGAAAGTAATCAACTAACTGCTGTTGTTGTAAAAGACTTACGAGTTCGCATGCAATTTTTTAGTTACTACTGCTGTAGTAGTTTTCAGGCTCTACTGCTGCTATAGTATGCGAATGACGACGCTCTTTGGCCAATAAAAAACATTTTGTGGGTTGTTACACAGTCGACAGATTGACGTGTATTTTCAACTGGCGGGTTATTATATGCGAGTACCGAAACATACGATGTCGATCGCAAACAAATAAAGGCGAAAAGTAGAAAGTAATCCGCTGCAGCTGCCGGCGGCGTGCTACGATATCCCCCCAAACCTGAAAAAAAAACCATTTTTTTCATTTTTTGCCTTTCGCTGCTGTAAAGACCAGCGATAGTATGCATTTTTTTTGCCATTCGAGACACAGCAGTAGTACTCGTAGATCATTTTGCTGTGGCACAAAAAGTAACCCACTCCTGTTGTACTGTAAAATACCTGCTTTAGTATGCGAATGGAAACGCGAAGTACACCAAAAAAGTACTATTTCAGCTCGTGCCACGATACACGATAGACGCTCGATCTCGACAGAGACTCAGCCCACGGGCAACCCGCGCGGTGGCGGGCAAGATCAACTAGTATAGATGACGCGCTCGAAGAAATGAGGTGGATGCATACTCTAGGGGGCAAGAGCTTGCCGGCGGCGTCCAACGGTATCCTCCCAAACCTGAAAAGAAGCCCATTTTTCGCCATTCGACACCTTTGTTGTGCTGCTGTAAAAGACCTGCTCCTGCTACGATAGACGTTTGTTGTACAGTAAACGTAAAAGACCGCTCGATGACGACAGAGACTCAGCCCACGGGCACCCGCTCGGTGGCGGGAAAGATCAACTAGTATAGATGACGGGCTCGAAGAAATGAGGTGGATGCATGCTCTAGGGGGCAAGAGCTTGCCGGCGGCGTCCTACGGTATCCTCCCAAACCTGAAAAAAAAAAAAACATTTTTTGCCATTCGAGACGAATGCAGCAGTAGTAGTGCTCGTAGCTAATGTTTTTAATCTATTTCGTGCACACCAGCGGCCAATGCGCTGCACTGAGCGTGGGACCCAAGCGTCTGAGCCAACTCTTACACTCTTGTATTCATCGCCACTCTTGCACAACAAGACAGCACTACAACAGTAGCAGGCACCTGGTCTGGTGTATAGACGTCTCCCCAACTCGGTATGGGCGTCTGAGCCAACACTTGTATTCATCGCCACCCTTGCACAACAAGACGGCACTCCAGCAGTAGCAGGCACCTGGTCTGGTGTATAGACGTCTCCCCAACTCGGTATGGGATATGGGAGATGTTGGTTGTATGGTATATGGGAATATGGGATATGGGATATGTGTTGGTGGTATGGTATGTGGGAATATAGGATATGTTGATGGTATGGTATATGGGAATATGGGAAAACCATCGTATGTGGTATGGTATGTGTTGACGGTATGGGACGGGAAAAACACAGTATATGGCATGGTACGTTTGCGGTATGGTACCATGGTACGATGTCGTGGATGTAATATAGCGCTAAATTTGCCTGGTGGTATGGTATGTTTCAGTGTATAAGGTCCGTAAGGGTCGAAAACATCGCACGAATATCATCTGTAACGAGCTTATATATGGGCCATTGGAAATTGTTCGAAAATATAAGCCTTGCGGACAGACAGACAGATTTGCATTTACCAAAACAGAGACTCAGTTCTACAACCTGAGAATACAAGCGATCCGTACTATCGGGACAGTGGTACACTACATAGCAGGTATCATGTACTACTACTGTACCTGGTACAAGTACAAAAGAGGTGACCACGGCGGTTACATGTGTTACCTCTCACTAGAGTTGGGCACGGAGACCGATCTTCGGTTATTGAACCGGAAATCGAGACTCGGTTTTCGGTAACAAAATACGGCATTTTTTAATCCGGTTATTATTATTCGGCTACTGAATAAAGCCGAAACCGAATATCCCGCTCGGTTATTTCGTTTTTTCGTTCCTTTTCGTCTGCCCGAATGCGGAAGAAAAATAAGTACCTCTATTCTAGTAGATATATCTATGAATAAGGACAAAAGTGCTATGACAGCAGCAGCAGCAGCAGCAGCAGCAGTAGATAATGTTGCGTCAAACGTAGACTTTGTACAGCCGCAGTGGGTTTCTTTGTCATGGTTTACGAGAGCGGTGTGTCAGGCCTTTAACATTGAAGAACTTCGATCGCAGCGTCAACGCGAGCCACCTCTGCTCGTCACCCAGACGTAAACGACGAGATACAAGAAGGTAGGGGGGTCATTTTTCGTTGTTTTAAACAGAAAACATTCAGCAATATCATGGTGTTTGGTCCACACGGCACCCTGCTCGTGGCGGCAACGTCGAAGCTGACGTTCCGTTTTTTTAAAGACTTTGTGAGTCACGCGTGGGGCAGGTGGTTTGCGTTTTTCGTTGAAAGTTGAAGCTTTCGCTCGCCGGCATGTTTGCTTTTTTTTGTTTCACATCATTTTTGTCCAGCTGGAAAACCTATTCTTTTCACTTTTACGTAGAAATATCAACGCCCACATCGACGGCAATCTCCACGACAAGCCCCACGGCAAAGCCGTGGCAAGTCATGGTAAATGCCGTCCGCAGGAGCCGCCGGAGGCCCACCCGACCCCCTGAGCCCACCCGGGCTTCACCCCACCCACAAGGTGTACAACTCCAAACTAGCAATCCGCAGGAGCCCCCGGAGGCCCACCCGGTTGCCTGATTCCATCCAGCGCTGATCCCACACGGGACTAATCCCACACAGGGTGGGTTCAGGTCCGGGTGGGATCAGGTCTGAGTGGGGGTGGGATCAGGTCTGGGTGGGAACAGAGTACCGCGCGTATGGGGATTGCTGTGGAGAGTGAGGTGGGTAATACCCTGGGCCTTGCCACGGGTCCCGACAAGTTATGCCGTGGAGCTTCCCGTGGCGTCCCGGTGGCAATGACGTGGCATACCATGTCTTTTGCCAGTGGCACTTCAGAATGGCTGTCGCCAAAAATTCCCAGGGTGGTGTTCGGAATTTTTCCCGTCGTTGTTTTACCGCCCTGGTGGACGGTCCCGGAATTCCGGCGGTTTTCCGGCACATTTCGTGTTACCGTCTACCGCCAAGGGCAGTACCGCCGAAAAACGAAATACAGTCTACCGTCAGCAAGCAACCGTCGTATTGGATCACCGTCAAAAATATTTCCGTCAAGGTTCACTATTATTACCGTCTACCGCCAATAAATTTCCGTTAGATTCACTATTACCGTCTACCAGCAAATAAATACCGTCAACTCTAGACATCGCCAGAAAAGTTCCGGCAACACTGGATACCGCCAGAAAAGTTCCGGCAACACTGGATACCGCCAGAAGAGTACCGCCAACACTGGATACCGCCCAAAAGACACCGTCAGTACTGGGTACCGCGCAAGGTGGCGCATGTTCTTTTTTCTTTTCTGGTCAAAAGGTTCCACTGGTTCCCTCTCGGGAGAACCTATGCGTGTGGGCGTGTGGACAGAGAGTGCCTGCCACCACGCCCACACACACCTGCCTACCAGGCCCGCATCACGCTCAGCGTGGTCGAGCAGAAGTATGAGCGGTGCAGACAATGGTAGTAGTGTTGCGGGTGAGTCTGCTGCTTCTTCACGCGCAGAGGAGGCTGAGTCTGCTGCTTCGCCAGCCCCTACTTCGGGGTCGGTGGTGGATGGTGAGGGTGATGTGGCGTTGCAACCACCACAAACCGCGGAAACCACGATCACCGCGAACAAAAAAAGCTTTTCGGTCACACTCGAGGCGCCTGTTTCCGGCATTTTTTATTTTACCGTTGCTGTTAAGGCAGTTACCGTCAAAAAAACGACATACCGTCTACCGTCAACGAAATTACCGTCGTGTCCTATTATCATACCGCCGAGATATTACCGGCATATTTTGGATTTTCCGTTCCCGTCGAATTCGTTACCGTCAAGAAACGAAATACCGCCTACCGCCAACGAAATTACCGTCGTGTCCTATTACCGCCGAGATATTTACCGGCATATTTTGGATTGTCCGTTTCCGTCAAATTGGTTACCGTCAAATAACGAAATACCGTCTACCGTCAGGAAAACCACCGCCAAAGGCATTACCGTCCCGTCTGAGTCCCGTCTGAAATATCGTTTCCGAACACCACCCTGAAAAATTGAAAGAACGCACATTGGTCGGGGGGTCAGGGTATGCGATATCCGCTGTATCTTACCGTTGGCATGGGCAACATCGAAGCCATATCGCTGACCGTTGCAATCTGCAACATAGTCCTCCTTGATGCGCATGAGCACCACTGTTCGCTAGTAGGGACAACGTGCGCACGCCACACGTAAAAGTGTTGAACACCATATTTTGGCTGCTGTCGTGTTGCAACGGAATGCAGCAGGATACGTACCACGCTGCCCACTCAATCCGGCAGAGCTCATGCTCAGAGCTACAAAAATAGTTGCGGGAATTACATGTCTATCCCCACGCGAGAGCCTCGGCATTCAGCCGAGTGTTGTCGCGCGTAGTACCCGCCCCAGAGGTGTCTGTTCGAAGACACGAGTGTTGCGTAATACGAACCTTTGCGCTAGCATGTTTGCACATCCCACGTGAGGCTCCAAATGAGCTATTCCTGTAAGCCTCGGGTGGGAGAAGTGCTAGCGTAACCTGTCGCAAACTCAGCAGTACGCAAGACGGACGCATCACATGGTCAAATTACTATCGTGTCGCGTGTCGAAACGATTAAGCCGCCGGCTGGGTTCGCGTACAACGGGTTGCCTGGGGTACGAGGTGGTGCCTCACTGGTCCAAATCTCTAGACGAACGTATGTGGTGACCCCTACTAAGAGTCGTGCTGTGCGAAAAGGCGGATAATTCCGGTCGCTTAAAAAGGAACGCACCAAAATGAAGGATTGTGATATACGTGGACAATTCCAGGGCTTTCACCGGTCATGACCCCAACTCGCCGGTCGGGTCTGAGGGTTTTCGAACTCTCACAAGTCGGGTTGGGCCGGGTCGGATTGGGTCAAGAGGTTTGCGAGCTTTCATGAATCGGGCCGGGTCACCCTCATCCGACCCAACCCGCGAGGTTTGATCCGACCCATGAACAACCCTGGATAACTTCCGTCGCTTAGTCATTGAGTCCCGAGTCGGTACGACGGATTTCATTACATGCGGGGCCGACATAATCCTGGGACTCTTTTCTGGCCAGCAAGGGCTAAAATACACCACGGCCGCATAGCAGCGCACATCCCACCCAGCTTGCAATTATCCTAACCGTGCGCAACCCTGGCGCCTCCCTGCCGGTGCATACCACGGTTAATACATCTCTATGCGTTCGTGCACTTACGTGACGCGGAGAGATATAGTTCAGTACGTGTCCAGCATCCATAACTTTGAAGGGTCCTCCACTCCTCGGTCAACAGACGCACCCAGCGGTACGGGTGCACCAGCAACTTTCCCGGATCTCCTCGCGTGGGGAGCTCTGGGCATCACCCGAAAAACGCCTCTTCGGAAAACGCGTGCGCTTGACCCGATGAGTGGGTCTACGGCCTACGTTTTATTTCGGAAGATGTCGTTGTAACCAACAAACGATATTGGGTAGGTCCAAGGTTGAGAAGTCCCATCCGTAGACAAATAAATGTTTTGAGAAAAAGTGACAACCCCGGTCCTAGCACGCATCTTCATCTTCGTCTTTGTTGCCGGAGTTGGCAGACGGGATCATGGCGACATACCCTTCGTTCAGACCATTAGCTCGCGCTAACGTCCCCCTTTGCCTGCGTGGTCCTCGACGTTTGACTCAAGCCCGCATTCCTGAACCCCCCAAACCGTACCGATGCTCCCGGGATGTACTCTTGTGGCATGGCTTGACTGCCTTGTCAACAGCCCAGGACTCCATTCGGGGTTATGTCTCGCCTGAAAGACTGCAAGCGCGAAAACATAAGCAAAACAACAACGAGACAAAAAAAAAAAAACAAAGCAAAGCAGCGAGCGCGCCAGCCAGCCAGCGGCTACACAGAGCCGTCTCTCCCTCTTTCCCCCCCCGGTTGAGGCAATAAGCGCTCCAAATACAAAAATCGGCGTTTTGGAAGCCCACCTTTGCCGAGTAAACAAAACCTCCCCTACGGGCACGCCTCCGCCGGCTGCAGCGTTCCCAGCGCCTCCGCCCCCGACCCCGAACCCGCGCGTGAATAAACGCCAAGAGTCTCCCCGCTCGCCCTGTCCGTCACCGTCACCGTCACGTCTCCCGCACCCTCAGCTGCCTCGCTCCCGGCAGTCCCCTCGTCTCGGAACTGGCATCTCCGCCAAGAATCCGATATCACCTGCCGTACCCAATAATTAGTGTATATCTCCGGTAACAAGACTAGACTACTGTATCAGTAACAACGGAGGGGAGTCGTTACCTCTTTACAGTGCGTACTGCTACAACTGTAGTAGTACTGCTGCAGTGCAGCGCCAGTGAACGGCCTTCGCCTTCTTTTCCCTGGGTGCTCATAACTAAGGGTGAACGGATGGCATGCATGAATTTAATTGAACTCCTGACAAATGTGCTTATAAACACTAAAACGTGTGCCGAGAAAAAAAAAACACAAAAAACCCGGCAATCTAAGACGCTAGGGCGGGTAGAGCGAGAGAGCGACCGGCACACGAAAGCGGAAGGACAATCGACATGGCATAGTGCGCGCCGGTCTCTGTCTTGAAAGACCTATATCACTATCGCTTGCTACTATTTCGGCATAATTGGGCGGTTTTACGGGCTTACAACTAGCATAATCGCGATTTTGGGGGGAGTTTTTCCACAATAGGCAGCGTAATTGGGGGGAAATACGGTAGCATACTTTTTTTACGCCCCTTTTTCGTCAAAAAACACCCCCCCAAGAGAAACAGTAGAATGGATACAAGTTATCTATCTAGCGCCGTTCGGCAAGGCTCTACGACGCATAGAGCAGGCACGGCTTGTAACGGCCGAAGGTGTCTGGAATCCTACCATCGGTTACACGTTTGCCATAATGGCTTTGCACGCATTTGTCTCTAGCAGGCGCTCCTCAAGGCCCTTTGACCTGGCGAACGAAAAACAGGGGGTTTGGGGAACGGGTGGACCGGGGAGGGGAAAGCCAGGGACCCTGCTCCTTCCGCGAGAGGCGATCGATAGTCACAACGACGACTCTCGGGGTCCCGGAGATGACAGTTCCAACCAAAAACACGCCCGGAATAGCGCTCGCTGCTGCAACCACGCTTGGCGCATGCGGTAAAAATTCGCAGCAACGACGTGTGTCTAGATAGAAGGTAGCCGTTTCCCAGAAGGGGTCGACACCACCCATCTGCGCATCGCGCCCGCCAACGAAGGTGAGAAACTTCGCGCCAAGAAGATCACGAAGCTCCCCTTGTTCCCCGGTGCTCCTAATCTTACCGTCAGTGCAGAACGTATTTTTTTAGGACACGCCCAAAGCAGAAATGAGGCGAATCGCAAGCAAACAAATTCAAGCCAGCGAAATAGTCCTCGCTCCGGTCATCTTAGCCTGTGCAGAACGGTGTTTTCAAGGACAGGCCAAGAGCAGAAACGAGTCTCCAGACAAACCAAACCAACCAAAAACAAACAACGTAAAAGACCTTCCCCTTTGTGGTCCTCTGTTTATAAAGACGGCCTCCAAAATCAGGAACGGGGCGAATCACAAAACAATCGTACGGTATAAGGCAGGCAAAATCAAACAAACAAATTCACGTAAAAGTGGCCCTCGCTCGCCTTCAGGTGGTCGAAGGCCAAACGTGGTAGATGTTCCACAGGGAAGAACTCCGCCTCCGCCGCGTCGTCCCCGGCGCGGGCGTTGCACGAGGACCTGGAGGGGGCCCATGCCATGAACGCCACCGTCACGGTGTGCCCTCGAGGGTCTCTGCCACGGTCGCCTGGTCAGACAAAACCACAGAATGCCCCGTCCCGAGACACACCGGAAACCCATAGTCCGTCGACGGATAACGGTGCGAGATGGGTCGGAGAGGGACGTCGGACGGCGGAGGGGGGGGGGGGGGGGGGGGGGGGGGGGGGCGGGTGTACTCTTTATCGTGCATGGCCGTAGTCATATGACCATAGACCCTCGAATCCCTACAATGCCGGGACGTAGCACATCGGGTTTTCACCGACCAGGCAGACATTGCCTGCACCAAGCGCGAAGCGCCGTGAGGTGTTGGACGATGAGTCGCATGAAGGGTGAGCTGTATCCTACTAAGAACCACTTTAGAGGCGGAGAGGGGAGGGGGGGGGGGGTGTGTACTGATGTCATGCATAACCGTAGTCGTACGACCATAGACCCTCGCATCACGACAATGCCGAGACGGAGCACGTCGGGTTTTCACAAGACAAGGCACCAGACAAGGCAGGCCTTGCTTGTTAGCAGCGGGGGGGGCAAGGCGGTGGTCTGGCCTACCGTGCCGTACCGAGCCCTATCGTGAGGGAGCAGATGATTTCCTCGTGTTTCTCCGAGGGCCTGGTATACCCCGTATGACACGCGATGTACCTCACTCACACCCTGAGACATTTTTTTTGGAGCCGGATTTCTCCAAATCAAAGGGGGGGGGGTGTACTCGATAGGAGAGATGTACTCGATCTCATGCATGGCCGTAGTCGTATGACCATAGCAGACCCTCGCATCCCTACAATGCCGGGACGGAGCATGTCAGATTTTCACCGACCAGGCAGACATTGTTTGCACCAAGCGCGAAGCGCCGTGAGGTGTCCGGCGAGTCGCATGAAGGGTGAGCTGCATCCTACTAAGAACCGCTTGTGAGGCGGACTTGCATATGGATGACAGCTTCGATGAGTTAGTTTAATTTCCGGTGTGGCCACTTCCAGAGACAGCAATGGGAGTACTATGTAACTGCCTCTTGGGTGCCGTACCTTGAACACTACGCGATACGATCAATTCCCTTGTGCAGAGTAAAGGTTCTTTACTTCGCACAAATGATCTAACTAGACGACCAGCTGTGGGCGACCGCCAAAAAAAAAAAAAAAAAAAAACGGTACCCTGGATGTCTAGCTCGCGTAGTGAGCGGCATGTTTTACAGTGTCGTTGCCCACCGACGCCAACCCAACCCATATATAATATATGGGCAAGGGGGGCGGGGGGCACAACACAACCAAAACGATTGACTCTGAAAAGGTAATTGACGGTGTTTTTCCATAGACGCACCGCTCGTCGATTACACCTTTACAAAATTGTCGAGAAAGTCAGCTTCGAAGCTCATCCGAGGGGGTGTGATATCCTACTACACGGGTGATACGGTACAGTGGACAGCTGTATGGGTTGTTCGGCCGTCGAGCATGGGCAAAGACGAGGTTCAAACCGAGAAGAGACCCCTTGCCGGGCGGGGTCTCGCTCTCAATCGACCGAGTGGTCGTGATTCGCGGGGAGGAGGGAGAAGAACAGGAGGGTGAGGAGGAGCAGGAGGAAGAGGAGGAGGAGGAGGAGGAGGAGGAGGAGGAGGAGGAGGAGAATCTTGGTGTCCCGGTACATAGGAACGAATCTGCTGCACGAGCTAGCCTGGCGCAACAAACATCGCGGGGCGAAATTCACCCAGCGTCAACTTCACTGCCATGCGACGGCAGGTAGGCACTGGGAGCTCTCGCAACATCCCGGAGACAACACTACCAGGAAATGTATCGATGTTTCCTCTTTTCAGCCTGTACTGTTGAGTCTCGACCAGTTTGGTCGAACTCAGAGTTGAAGATCTCGACTTAGGCACGACAATTTGACGGATCTCTTATACCAGTGAAGCGCAAAATGTATATCTAGGCGGGGGCCACTATCCGGAGAGACTCTCGACGCCACCTACACGCGCTGGCGGCTCTCTCAGAAACCAAAGCGAACCGCACACTATATATCCAGATAGGACAACACGGATAACGGCGAAGAAAACCAAGCGACAAGGAGCCGGAATAAATGTGTGTATGTGTGTGTGTGTGGGGGGGGGGGGCTGACGGTGACCAATCCCCGCTTACAGCGCGTATGCTTTGCTCCCCCAACGTCCAGGCAGTGCGGCCGGGAGGGAAGGCAAATCAAGTGAGAGGTGAGGCCGCTACAAACCAACAAAATGAAACGCCTACTTTCCACGACCGCCGTCAACTCCAACCCACCATACGCCCCCGTCTGCACCAACGCGCGGTTGGTCACCCCCGTCTCTTCTTCAAGTTCTCTCCTTGCCGCCGCATCGAGGCCCTCGTCCTCGTCCACGAACCCACCTAAGGCGGTGGGGGGAGGGAGGGAGGGCGGGGGTACTCATTTGTTTCTTGCCTCAAGTCATTTGACCACTGAACACGTATCCCTTTCGAGAAGGAGCGGGGGGGGGGGGGGGGGGGGGGGGGGGGGGGGGGGGGGGGGGGGGGGGGGAGGAGAAGAGAGAGAGGACTGGCGGTATCCGCCGTTCGATAATGGATCGACGACAGGAACCGCCTGCAGGCAGTTCGTAAGGGGCGAAAGAGAAATATTCGATTAGAATGACGGGCAGGGGATTTGACGTTATATTAATAGTAGTTTTTTATTCAGGTAGTCGGTACCAATCTGGCCGTCTGCACTCTTGACATTAAAATTAAACGGAGCTTATACTTATTTCCGACCAAGGTGGTGCAAAACCATTCCAGTACTGGGATCCCTACGGGTAGAAACTCGTGCAGGTGTTGGTCTGTCTAGGGCCTCGGGTGGGCGCATTGTTACCAGACATGCAGCCCTCGTTTCCTTCCGCCTTCCCCTCGGCTCTCTCTTCCTTCCTCCTTTCGCGGGGAAGGCAAGTAAGTGTAACCGGTGGTGCATGCTAAAATAAATACTGTGTACGAGTACTATAATTTTAATAGTGCACTGTGTCGAATGACGAACGATAAGGACGTGGCCGTCTTGAAGGAGCACCACAGATGCCGAGGAAACACAACATATTTCAACATAAACAGCGTTGACATGTTTCGTTTTTGTGTTCCCGGTGGCGTAAGCTTGTGTTTACAGCTCCGAGGAAAAAGCTGCTAAAAGCACGGAAGACAACCGCGTCAAGAAAAGCAGCAAGCAGCAGGGGAAAAAAAACACCAACACTACCTCGGTATTGAGGCTGGCACGGATCAGGATGTGGGTGATACGAGACAGACAAAATGTCGACTTCGCGTGCGCCCACTTTCCCGCCCACCCTCTCACCCGGCAGCGCCCACGACCCCTTGCACGGGTCGTTCTTGCGCTTGATGAGGAGTATCCACGGCTTGCCCTCGTCCAGCGCATACACGAGACAATCGACGGTCACGGCCGGGCGGGGCCAACGGTAGCGGTACGGAAGGCTGTCGTCCCCAGCGGCCGTCGGCGTGGATGAGGCCATCGTCAAAGTCGTCGTCGGCGTCGTCGTCGTTGTCGAGGCCGCTGCCCGCTTCTTTAGCCTGTTTGTCCCGTGGGCGGCATTGGGGGTGGTGGCAGCGGCGGTGGAGGCGGTGGGGGGGGGGGGGGGGGGGGAGAGGCGACGGCAGGCTTTCATTGAAAGGGTGTATATTAATATTTTACTGCGGTGGAGGCGGAGGCGGAGGCGGGGGCGCCGACGGGAGCAGAGGCGGGCCTCGGGCTTTCGGTGAGAGATGCAATTGAATAATATGTTCTACTTGTAGTACCAGTATATATCAGCAACGACGAAACGATATTCTGCCAATATCTACATCAGTTTCTTCTCTGATGAGTCATGCCCAAGCTTGGGAGCCGTGGCTGCTGCTTTAGGTTTGGGCACGGGCACCGGACGAAGCGCGATCGTGTGTGTCCATTGTGTATACGATACATATCATACAACGTGTATGTGTATGTGTGTCCATGATGTGTACGGTGTGCGCGTCCGTGATGTATATGTATGTCCATGACGTGAATTTGTGTCCATGATGTGTATGTGTGTCCAGGAGTTGTGTATATTTCAGATATGTGTGTGCATCCTTGATTTGTGTCCACAAGTCACCATTTGGCGCGTATCCGTAACTTGTATGTGTCCATGATTTGCGCGTGTCCACTACTTAGTTTGCGTGTTCATGATTTGCGTGTCCATGGTTTTGTGTGTTCATGTGTTGCGTGTGTCGATGACCCATGTGTGTATGATTTTGTGCTTGTCCACGTATTGATGGTTTGATGATTGGTGAGTGTTTCGGTTTCTTTTCCACGGCCCCCGCCAATCCCTGAAGCGCGTTCTGTGCCTTGCGGGGCGGACGTGAGATGGTATATGGGTAGCTTCCGCAAGCAAGCATGACCCACGCCGCCGTCCGCGTTCTGAATCGTACGTGGTATGCGGTCGTCAGGGGGCATCCTGGGTACATCTCCGGGTTTCCTACGTGGATATGGATCATGGCGGGTATAGCTCATACCGCTGCTCGCTGCTGCTGTATGATTAGAACATCGCACACAACGGTCACTTCGTCTCTGCAACAGACTAACCTTTCTCGCAGGGATAAGGATAGGGATTAAATTGCCCCGAAATATTACAATATTTGGGAAAATCTCGAGACTGGATGGACGATTCGGCAGCCGATCTTCCAATCTAGATCGAGAATCGAAGATTGGTCAATTCAATCTTTCAACCTCAATATCTTGGATCCCGCCCAAATAACGCCTTACCGTATCACTGGAAACCCTTATAAAACGCATCCCTACGCTCTACACCCCACACAAACGAGCTGACAAGCACACACAGCAATCAGAGGCAAAAACCTAAGTCGCCTTCTGTACAGTATTCTGTCCACGAATAAAAAAACATTGCAATAATTAAGGCAATGAGGCTCACTGACTGGAGGACGCTAAGAAAAAAATGGACTCAGAAATCGTGCGGCGAGTGCTACACTAAGTCCTAGACAATAACCTATGCTCACGAGCGCCCAAGCATAGTATTACATCAAGGTTTCAAGGCTTGATCAGAGTAGGTGTTTCTCTATGGCGGGGGCCCTACCCGGGCACACATCTATCCATACCTCTCGGCAGACATGGTGAGCATCCAAACGTTTCTCGAGGCTGCTGATGCTCTGTGCTTCGTGCCCAGTGCCTCGGCATCATCATGCAGACATGTGCAGTTACCTCCTTGCTGTATCGAGCTTGCTTGTTGTGTTTTATGCGCGGGAAATGGAAAGCCAGTATATTATTAATAGACGATTCACTTGGAGTATCAACCAGCTGGGACCAACAACAAAATAATAAAACACGGGTGACACGAAACGCCGAGTACGGTACCGAACACCCAACAGAGAAACAGGGAAGCTGGTCGAGGCTGGGCTTGTCATTTGAGAACGGGTGCGTTCTACACTTAACTTCAACATAAGGACTCCTGAATTTCATATTTTCCAGCCGATCTCAGACTGCCTTCTTCATTGCTCGGTTTCTCACCAGGTGTCCTGTACCGTAGTCTCCTCATGAAAAAAGTAACGGAGCTGTGAGAATAAAACATCAAAACCGCTTAAATTTGGCGAGATATCTAGGATGAGATCGAGATTTTGAGATTGAGATTGCCTTTTCGCGAAGGCTGCCGAAACGATCAAGATCGCCTTCTGTGGGGCTACGTTTTTTCCAAAGAATTGATCGGCACTGTTCCCGGAGGCAATCTCCATCATTGGTTTCTCGTATATGCACCAAGTGCCTGGTATTCTATTTGTATCATCTCGGCGATCACCTAGCTAAGGTGCTTCGGCGATGCTGGCCCTAGGCTTCGTGGTTCATCGAAGCGTTTGACCATACAGTAGGTACGAACGGCCGCAAGCGAAACGCTTTCCTCAACAAGGACCCAAAGGCGGAAAGAAAGCCCCTAGGGGGGTAGTCGGGTGAACCATTCGGTCGATTCGCTGTGTTCCAGCCGTTAGGGCGTGTCTTAACCCCCCCCCCCCCAAGAGAGGATTGGAACGAACCGAATGGAATATTATTTGCCGCATGAATTGGTGCTGATTGGTTGTACGAAACGAATAGATTCAGTGCAGCCCGAGAAAAACAGTATATTTAGGAAGAGGAAGAAGAAGTGTTGTTCCTCTTTTTCTTGTTTGGAAGGACCGAACGGCCCGACCGAACGGGAACAAATAGCATATTGTTTGATGAAGACGGACACCATCGAAGATCAGTGTGGACACCAATTTTCCGTGGCATGTGCAAAAGATACCGTTCGTACTGATTCGCCTGGCAAGGTCCAGGATTCTGCATGGACCCCAACACGGTTTTTTTACACAGGCACGGAACGAATGACAACGAACAGCCTCGTTCCGTTTCGCTCAGTCCCATGCTCTTAGGGGGGGGTTAAGACACGCCCTTACTCTCCATACATCAGACGGATCATCGATTTCCAGTTCATGATCTAGAAATTTCAGTTCAGACTGATCTGCAGCACCCAGTACACGTTGCCGGGTGGGACCCGTATGATCGGAAAGGTCTAGGGGGTGTTTCCCGGGTTTTATCTGTACTGTACAGATCCTACATAGCGCCTCCAAGCGACACGTTGGGGTCTAGATGATCTGCAGTAGATGTATCAGATAGATCGTGATCTGTCCGGTGTTGTGTAACTATAACTTTTTCGAGACCCAGGTACAACGGCCGAACCTTCAGTATGTCAGGTGCGGTCTTATCAAAAGTCTATTTCGGGGGGGGGCATGGTACTCGACACCCACGAGGGACCCAGAAATCATGTATTCCCAGTATACATGGTAGCAGTCGGTCACCCCAGGAGGCTACTGGGAGGAGCCACCGTGGGGGCAGGGTCGGATAAAGAGGGTGGGTACTATCAGGTGGAGGGGGGGCGGGGCATACTCATCACCATGGATGGCCGTAGTCGTATGACCATAGGCCCTCGCGTCCGTACAATGCCGGGGCGATGCACGCCGGGTTTTCGCCGACCAGGTAGGCATTGCTTGCGCCAAGAACGAAATGCCGTGAGGTATTCGGCGAGTCGCATGAAGGGTGAGCTGCTTCCTGCTAAGGACCGCTTGTGAGGCGGACTTCGACACCTCGTGCGCGACAAGGGGGCGTTTGGATAAGGGAATGCCGGGGACAGCCTGTACAAGAGAGGGGCGGAGACGGAATGGCTGTGAGCTGTGGTACCTGAGGAAGAGATGCGATACGCTCTTATACCGCTACAACTTCCTGGTTTAAGTTTGGCGTGTTACCAATATCAGCGGCCGGCATACACATACAAACAGCAGAAGTGCCAAAACCGTGAGAGAAACACCATTAACACGTACCAGACACAGGGTATTTATCAATTCATTCGTAGACCGATCGATTCCCAACTAATGCGATCTGATTTTTCTCCGTATGATGATACGAAGAGAGCGTGAAACACGTCAAGTTGTGGGGAAGTAAGACCGTATCGCCTATCTTCCTGATGTATCACAGCTCACAGCCGTAAGTGTATTGGGGCCTGTCTTGTGACCACGGCCTACAGCAGCAACTGTAGATTATGACGCCCTGTCTAGTGACCACGAACTGCAGCAGTAGATTGTGGCGACAAGGTAACAACGAGAACAGGTACCGCCCACTATCCACCAACGCACACTGTTGACGACAGTTAAAAAAAATATCCACCACCGCGAGTTCTAGCGGGAGCCCCAGTAGTATGCTGTTATACCTGGTAACGTAAGGTCAAGTTTAATGTTGATATTCTTGGTTTAAATTGGGCGTGATACCAATATCAGCGGCCGGCATACACATCAGACAGCAGTGTGTGCCGAACTGCAAGAGAAACACCGATAACGCATCCAGGGTAGTTCACAATTATTTCGTAGACCGATCGAAGCTCATGTAGTGCCCTCTAATGTTTCTCCATACAATACGAAGAGAGCTCGCAACACGTCGAATACAATCAATACTCTCACTTTACCAAGTATAACAACATACTGCAGTAGCTCTCGCTAGCAACTCGCGGTGGTGGATATTGGTAACTGTCGCCAACCGTGTGCGTTATGGATGGTGGACGGTACCTGTTGTTGTTGTTGTTGTTGTTCCTATCTTATCTTACCCTATCTTATCTTATCTTATCTTATCTTATCTTATCTTATCGCCAAAATATTTTCCTGCAGTCCGTGGCCACTAATAGGCAGGGCGTCTTAATCTACTGCTGCTGCAGGCCGTGGTCACAAGACAGGCCCCAATACACCGTGGGGCACTCGTACGATTTGGTTTCAGCAACAAGCAGCAGCGGCGGCGGCGGAGGCGGATGGGGCGATGGTGCCCGATCCCACGGTGCTTCATCCATCGTGATCCAATGCCGACGACCCCTACCCAAAATCGAGCATCGGTCACGGCCAGCTGGTGTCGGGGATAATATACAAGTATACCAGGCCACTGCTGCAGGACGCAGGATAGCACACATCGTACAGATCAGATCACTTGTTCAGATAATGCAGACATTTTTCACGAATCTGATCATCCGTAGGACGTACATATACTCGTAAGATTTAAGTCAGCTGATTTTCGTACGAGCACAAGGAAAAGGATCTGAATGAACTGCTGTGCATGTTTCCGTGGCGGTGATCGAGGCTCATAACCTGACGGCGCTGCAGCAGTAGTGACGAGCTAAGGCAGGAGAGCATGCAATAGCTGGAGCTGAGTACCGGTATGTCCAAACCCACTAAAATGTACTGGTATACGGTAGGTCGGGCTGGCCATGATCTGTATGCAGGGATAGCGTCGCTGCTGCACCTGGATACACAACCAACACGAGCAGACGAGCAGCAGCATCCACGGCAGTCCGGGGTTGGCCCTTCCCGGGCATTTGCAAATAGAAAATGAATTCGAATATATCAGGTACTGCCTGTGGTCGCACGTCGACAAATCAAGAACACGGGTCAGCTGCGACATGATAGCGTAGATTACTACATGGAAGGGGCCTCCCCAGCACACGAGAACGTCCCATCATCTCATCACGAGTACCAGGCATGTGATGGCATATCGATGATGGGCGATATGCGGAGTAAAGGTGTGTCTTGTCACCTGGAAGGGAAAGCGTCGCAGAGTCGAGTTGTGCTTGTTCCGATGATCGGCGTCTCGAATTTCCCGGCGCAGAGAGGAACGAACGCACTCAAGTGATGCACGGAGCGGTGGGCTTGACCGGCGAAAGCGGTGGTGAAGAGATGAAGCGGGGCTAAAGCGCGTAGCATGGATAGGAATTGCGCTGCCCGACGACAGACGTTAGACTCTTTAGACCGATATGCAATCGATCGGAGATCGGAGATCGTCGAAAACGGAGTTCCAGAAAGTTCTAATTGGCTGTACATGGCGGGTGGAAAACTGGGAATTTGAAACATACAAGCGCAGCGGCAGACACACAGCGATCACAAGCGCGCTGCGATGGAGGCCATGGACGAGCAGCAAGCCCACCAGAGGCTTGTGGGGGGTGGATACTTTGTGGCTCTAGGAGTTCCGCCGGGGGTTGAGTTCGGAATCGACCTCAAGAGCTATGAGGTGCCTGATGAAGCTTGAATGGATTGGATTGAATTGCCTCGCGATCCACTCCGCGCCAACCGACCTGTAGCAAGGGCGTGTTTCCCCGCTAGGACCCCGAATTCCTTTTGTGCTGAAAACGCTCCGCGGCCAGTGCAAGACGCACGGGTATCCTTCCGTGTGGTACTGCTCTTGCCCGTGCTTGGTTTGGGTGCGCATAATGCGAGCACTCGCCTGCTGCACTCGTACTCATAGGTGTCCACGGGACTGTCGGAAGTCATTCAAACCTGGTGCGTCTTGTGTCAACTGTAGTCAAGTCACGACATTAGGACCGCGACGAGGACAGGCACAGCGTACAGCAGTGCTCGCACGTGTTCGGGGCCTTACAATAGCCAGCGCTCACGCTGCCAACATTCCTGCTGTTACTGCTGTGTCGGCGGTCCAGTTAAGAAGCCCTTTGAGGAACCCAGGTAAAGCGACAGAGCGACTTACAGCGGCAGTACTGAAAGCGACAGGCGGCGTACGGTCTAACCAACGGTCTAAGAGGTATCAGCCACGTACGAGCGTGCAAGTGTCGTTGGGTGGGTGGTTGGGTCGTTGGCCGTCGCGAAACGCGTGTGTCGCACACATCATAACATGTGTACCACCCTGGAAGGAAGTATTAGAGACGTTCAGGGATTAATATTAATACTATTATACGAGGCACAGCAGTAAACTGTCCTTATTTTTCCGGCCAGAGCGGTGTCATGCGTACATCTCCGTGTATTGTCGTACCAGGTACGTTTCAACTTGGGACACACGCCCTACAAGCAGCCGCCCGGTCGTGTGGCTAATTCTTCACGAGTATTATCGGCTTTTTATTTTTATTTTTTACGCAGGCTTCCGGCATTTGTCCCCCTCTGATGTCCCACTTCTCAAAGAAACCAGCCTTAACATTTAACCACGAGTGCGAAAGTGACGACCCAACCCCACCACCAGGTTTCGTATAAACGTGGGGTGCAGTTGGACAGGTAGACCCCGGGGCGCTATGCGTACGAGCACGAGTGTTGCTGCGAATGTCTCGGCCACTGGACCACCAAACGTCCCCATGCGTGTTGCGGGGGTCGGGTACCCCGTACCCGCCGATAGGGTAGGTTGCGCTGTTCAGTAAATAAGGGTAGACTACTGCTGTGCCGTATTGTAAGAAAAGGCTCGTACTGCTGTAGAGGCGAAAAAAACGAGTAAGTCCGCATGTATCTCGCCCGGGTCTCGCACGGTGTGATGACGATCGGCACGCGATTAGCAGGCCCGGGGGGTCGCAACTAGCCATGTGCAACACTGCTGCTCGCCTTCTTGTGTACCCGGGCACACAGCAGCAGCGCTGTTGCTATCACTGCTGTGGGGAAAATGCGCCTGCGGGCACTGGGTGAGTGCTGACTCTGTTTCTACCAGCGCAGTAGAACTACAAGGTACGGTACAGCGGTACACGAATAGGATGAGCAGTAAGCATCCCCCTGAGGGCGTCGAAAATGAAACCGCTCGCGATTTTTGTATTATACTCTTCCTCGGGGGGGCGGGGGGGGGTGACTTCAACCCCTGTCCCCTGTCCCCCCCCCATTCCCTCCTCCCCCCCCGTGCCCCCCTTCCCCCTCCTCACTGCCCCTTCGATGCCAGCTAAAACCCACCTTCGCCCAACGTCCACCTCTCACCCTCCGCCCCTTGCCTGTCCTGCGCGTCGATACAATGGAAACCCCTACGGCCGGCGGCAAGCGCAGACAGGAAACCGGTTCAAGGGGGTTAAAATGATCCCCCCAGGGTTGCACTTCGTCCACTGTGGCACTGGCGAAGGCGAAAAGCAGGTCGGTGGCGGTTTGACCCTGCCTCTCTGAAAGATTCTACCCGACGGACAAGATCATGATCTAGATCATCTGTCTACAGATAGGTCATCTAGATCCTAGCCTGCCGTCATGAGATGTCGTGCAGGAGCTGTACGGTACAGATCCAACCCAGGAAACACTGTTTTGCAGTGGATCGTGTAGGGTTTTTTACGGCTCCCACCGGGCGACGTGACCTACCACTCCGACCCTGACTATAAACACCTTTTTACATTAGTATTCAACCAAAACGGCCCTTTTGAATAGGGACATACAGTAGTGGTATAGTTCATGCAAAATCGGGAATGTACCAAGCAATGAAAGACCTACTGTATGTAGATCGCGAAGTAGAGGTATCAACAGCACTTTTTGGCAAAACTTATTTCTGTCTGACCGAGCTCTTAACCCAACATTTTTCGAACACCGAGAACGTTTTTTACTAAGTTTTTCGTGATGCTATACACGTACACAGTAGGCCTTGGAATCGTACGTCAGGTCGCACCGTTAGTTTTCCTCAATATTCGTGTTCGGGATGATGTACGGAGCTTCCTTAAGGTCGTGTGAGGAGCCTCAAGGAAGTCTTTGTGCTACCTGTACCGTGGCGTGACTCGTACGCAGCGTCTCTCAGAAACGGGGGTCGGGTTTCTCACGTTCGCTCGCACAGCAAACAGTTCATCGATCTCCGCATCTGGACGATGTGCCGTGCTCGTAGATATTTCAGGGCGGGTATATTCGCTGAACGGTATGATCCATGATACGTGGATACACGTCATGTTGCCGGGAGGAGATCCGCATACTCTTGCATGATCTATGGGACATGGTTTCCGGGTTGCATGTTGCCGTGATGTAGCCTGCGTGTGGCATGAGATGGCAATGGCAAAACACGCGTTGTTTGGTTGTGTTTCCTGCCCGGTTAGACGTGCCCGTTGGCGAAGTACAGGCTGTTTTCTTGCCGGCTACTGGCGAAAGGCCTGTGAACTGGTAGCTGCAGAAAAAAAAAAAAAAAAAAACTCGTGAAATTGCTTAGGGAAACACGGCTCTGTTGGGCGGGAGACAGGGCGGCAAAGTTAGGATTAGCCGCAAGCAACACCGACCTCACCTTCTGGAAACGTAGTAGTACGTAGTGTTCATCAATACCTCATGTTGCCGAGTGCGGGCTCCGCACTACCCTTGCATGATCCATTAGGACGTGCTTTCTGGGCTGCAGTTGTACTGCATAGACTGACCCTGCACAGGCATATCATAGCGGCAGGTTAGGATCTGTCTGTAGATAGGTAGATCGTGATATATCTGTCCGATGTGCGGTAGGGAAGTTAACCCTTTTTTAGGACTGCAGTCCCGTTCTGGGGACAAACCACTTAAATTTTGAGTGCTTTGTTCCCAAAACCGGACTGCAGTCCTAACCAAAAGGGTTATTATAAGGAGGTTATTCGGGACCCCTACACCTTTTAGCGACCAGACCAATGGTTGGCAAGTTTGGGGCCATCGACCGTCCACGAGCACCGCGAGGGCCCAGAAGTGTGCCTAGAAACCACGTCGCGGCCGCGCCGCACGACATCCTTGCACCGTGAATCAGAAAACACGAACCACTGTTGCCATCCCCTCAGTGATGCAGTGACCACAATGGTTTGCTGACATCGTCATTTTTTTGCGTTCGTCATTTTTCGCTCCTGAAAGCCCCAAGAAGGTTTTGCTAACAAGGCGTACGCGAAAACTCCCGGTCCGTAAAAATGACTCGGGTGTGATGCAGGGGTTCTTCTTTCGGGCGGCGGCGGGGTCGGTGGCCGTGGCGCAGTGGGACCCCGAAGGGGAGGACCTCGTGGACGCGCAACAGTGCCTCCCGGAGGGCGCGCTGCGAGCGCTGCGAGGGTCGGTGCTGCGGCTCGAGATGGACACCAGTCTCGGGTGAATACAGGCCACCACTTCATTGTTTGTTTTTTTTTTTTGTTCACATTTGTTCATTTTGGAGTGTTTAATTTGGGTGGGTGTAGAGGGGGGGAAGAAAGAGAGGGGGGTGGTGGAGGGAAGGGAGACGAGGACGGCGGCGGGGGGGGGGGGGGGGTTGGACCAAAGAGTGTGTGTGCGCGCGCGTGTGCTCGGCTGAGTGCTCGTAGGCTTAGGGGATAAGGGGGAAGAAGGCTCAGAGCCATGTGGTTGTGGTCCGCCCGCTCAAGAGCCCTGGCGTGGTTCGGCTCGGTCCGGCCCGCTAAGGGTCAGATTCGGTAAGGCTCCTTAAGGTGCGATTCAGTAGAATTCGGTTCAACTCGATTCGCTTCGATATGGTTCGGTTCGGTTCAATTCGGTAAGGCTCAGTTCGGTTCGATTTGATTGAACCACGACAATTGTCTTGCTAATCGTACTGTTGGCATGAGATGGCACGTCAGGTCACCCCACCTCCCCCCCGCGCGCTCCTCTGCCTTCCCCTGCTGCCACCGCCGCCACAACCCCCCCCCCCCCCCCCTGGTACCCACCACGTCTTCGGGGGTTTCCATGAGCAGGCCTTATCCGCTCGAGCAGCGGGCACCCTGGCTCAACCTCACTAACTGCATGACCGACTCGGTCCTGGCAAGGTGTGGGGTCCCCGTCGGCGCTAAAGTTCTCGCGGGCTCGTCGGCGGCCGAACAAGGAGAGCCGGGGGGCGCTGTCGGTGACCCCGCCGGTGGGAGAGGAGGGGGAGGGACTGGGATGGAGATTGTCCCGCATTTCCCGCACGTTGGGAGGATGGCCCAATTCTGCCAGCTTCCGGTGAGGCTGCTGTGGGGTGTGGTGGGAGGTGGGGGCGGAGGAGGGGACTCATTATTAGGCATGGCCGTAGTCGTATGACCATAGAGCCTCGCATCCCTAGAATGCCGGGACGGAGCGCGTCGGGTTTTCACCGACCGGGTAGAGCCTTGCTTGCACCAAGCGCGAAGCGCCGTGAGGTGTTTGGCGAGTCGCATGAAGGGTGAGCTGCATCCTACCAAGAACCGCTTTAGAGGCGGATTTTCTTGCATATGGATGACAGAGTCAATGAATTGATTTTTTTTCTGCGGGGGGTGTGTGTGGAGGGGAGGGAGTAAGCGAGAAGGGCGGGGGGGGTCTGTGGTGTGTATGTGGAATGGATCGATGTAAATGTTTGTGTTTTATGCCGCGATTTTGCCAAACGTATATAGATCCCTTGCGGCACTCCTTTTGCGACCCAGACATACTGATGAACATTTTTTTCAAGCGCGGGTAATTGATCGCTTTCGCGTCCTGCTTCCTTCCTCCGCCGCGGGTCCCGTCCCCCTCGCCACCCGCCACTCCACACGCCGCCGCGTTTTAAAACGGCAAAACACGCTCGGGGGGATTTATTGGGGGGATGGGGGGGGTTGGGGACGAGAGAGAACAGGTGCGGCCGGCGACGCGCTCCTCGCAAGACGGGGTTGCCGCGGCCTCTGGGGCGCCGATTGACATTGACCCGCAACAACTGACGAAGATTAATATGGACGGAAGCGAAGAGCTGCTCGGGTTGATAGCCTCCACTTTCAGGGGAACCTGGGTGAGCGATGATATACCAATATGCCATATGGCATTGTTGAGGGGGGGGAGGGGGGGCGGGGGGGGGGGGGGGGGGGGTGTACTCATTGTCATGCGTAGCCATAGTCGTATGACCATATACCCGTGCATCCCTACAATACCGGGACGGAGCACGTCGGGTTTTCACCGACCAGGGGGGGGGGGGGGGTACTCGATATCATGCATGGCCGTAGTCGTATGACCATGAACCCCTCGCATCCGTACAATGCCGGGACGAAGCACGTCGGATTTTCATCGACGAGGCAGACATTGCCTGCACCAAGATGGGCGGGGGGGGGGAGCAGGCGGAAGGGGGTGAGGGGGGGGAAGCATGTGCTCAAGTCATGCCTGGCCATAACCGTATGACCACAGACTGTCGCATCCCTATAAGCATTGCCGCGATGGAGCTCGTTGGATTTTCACCGACCAAGATAGGGGGAGGGGGGGGGGGGGGGGGGGAGAAGCGGAGAACGAGGGGGTGGGGGGTGGTGGTAGGGGGGGGGGGGGGGGGGGGGGGGGGGGGAGGTGGGCGAGGGTGGAGGAGTGGGGGGGGGGGGGGGGGAGGAACGAGGGCCGGGGGCGGGGGGGGAGGGTAAGCGATTTGTTTGACCAAAATATTTTCCTTGGGTTCGAATGGCCGTTACGGCGGAGCTCCCGCGAAAAGCGTTACATTTTCGAGGGTATAGGTACGGGCGACGTGTGCCTGTCTCCCTCCCTCCCTCCCTGTTGATGCTTGCGTACGAACCCTAAGGCTTTGCTCCCGCTGACACGATATAACCCCTCTTTTGCCAGTGCATTATCTACTCCCGTTTCCCCCCCCCCCCTCTCGGGAGTTAGGTACAAGGTCTGGTCTGATCTGATCTTATCTGATCTGATCTGGTCTGATTTTGTGTTGTCTTTTTCTTGTCTTATCTTAGTTTATCTTATCCTATGGTGTCTTATACGAAGTATTATCTTATCTGATCTTACGTGATCTACACGATGTACACCTCTACTAGTGTTTGATTCAATGCACACGATCCTCTCGCCTCGGGACAGAGGGTAGTACTGTATGCTAAAGGGGTTGACGCTGTCGGCATGCGTGCGTTCGCGTCACCTTGCGGTGATGTAAACACAATTTAAACCTGCGTTTACTTCGTTTCGGCTGCAATTTTTTGTTTTGTTTTTCTGCCTGCCCGTTTGTTTCAGGCGGAGCTCCTGGGCGAGCTGCAGCTTTCCTTCGTGCTCTTCGTGTCCCTGTCCTCGCTGAGGGGGTTTTCGACACTGGCAGGCGTTGTCGGCCTTGCTCTGCCGGTGCGGGGATGCGCTGGCAACCAACCCCACCTTGTTCACCGCCTTCATTCGAGTAAGTCGGGGGGGGGGGGGGGGGGGGGGTGGGGGGGGGGGGGGGGGGGGTGATTTTCTACCACTCTCTGGCCGGAAACATAACGCCCGTTTTCACTCTAATGTTAACATCGAACGTGTATTATAAAGCGGGCCGGGGTGATACACATATTGCAACTACCCACAACCATGGCTACCGACGGGACGATTCTACCGACGCGGCGATTCTTTCGGGTTGCGGGTTGGTGTGCGTTATTTATAGAACATGTTTTTTTTTTTTTTTTTTTTTTTTTTCTGCGTGCCCGGGCTTGTCGGCTTGAATCGCGGATGTATCGACCTCACTCGGAGATAGATCTATATGGGCTTCGTTCGAGAATTTTATCGACCTTCTTCGGGCACTTGTCGGCTCCGTTCAGGGTTTTGTCGGGTACGCTCGGGGATTTGGCCTGGTCTCATTCGGGACTTTTTCGGCTTTACTCGGGAGTGCATTGGCCTCATCCAGGCATTTACCGGCTTCCTTCAATGAGTCGTCGTCCGTCCCATGGCCCACCTCCCCCACCACAGTTCCACCGCCACGCACGCTCCGTGGTTGGCCCCGTAGCTCTGTGCGTACGCGCTGCTGTCGCACGGTATGCTGTAGAGGGGCGGGTCAGTCAACAAGGGGTCAAACCGCGGTCTCCTAACCCTAACCCTATATACTATCATGTACACAGCAGGCTGGGTTGGCGTCGGTTGGCAACGACACTGTAAAACATGTCGCTCACTAGGTGAGCTAAACAAACAGGGTGCCGTTTATTTATTTATTTTGGCTTTTTTTGACGGGGTCGGTTCACAGCTGGCGATCGATTTAGATAAATTGTGCGGGGTGGAGAAGCTTTACTCCGTGCAAGGGGAATGATCGCATCACGTGTTATAGTGATCTTGGCAATGCACCCAAGAGGCAGCTGCAGAGTAAACTTATTGCTGTCTCTGGAACTACGTGAGCTAGACAGCCAGGGCACCGTTTTTTTTGTGTGTTTAGTTTTTTTTCGGAGGTCGCCGCGGCTGGGGATCGAGTTAGATCATTTTTGTGCGGGGAGAAACCTTCCCTCCGGACAAGGGGGATGATCGTATCACGTAGTGTGTATATGGTGAGACACCCTGCGAGGCAGTTACGCAGTAAACCCATTGCTGTCTCTGCAAGTGGCCACACCAGAAATCAAATCAATTCGTTGACCCTGTCATCCAGATGCAAGAAAATCCGCCTCAATAGCGGTTCTTAGTGGGATGCAACCCACCCTTCATGCGAGTCGCCCAACACCTCACGGCGCTTCGCGCGTGGTGCAAGCAATGTATGCCTGCCTGGTCGGTGAAATCCCGACATGCTCCGTCCCGGCATTGTAGGGATGCGAGGGTCTACGGTCATACGACTACGGCCATGCATGATATCGAGTACACCCCTTACCCCACCCCCAACCCCCACCCCTAACCCCTCTCCCTACTCGCGCCCCTAAACCCCTACCCTGAACCCAACCCTGACCCCAACCCTAAACCCGACCCTAACCCCGTGTGTGATCTCTGGGCAGATTCTGCACGCTCACCTCAAGCTGGTTCCTGAAGACTTCTTCGACGTGGAGCTGTCAAAAGACAACTTCCTCGTGCCCTGCCTGTCCGCCCTTGTACAGGTACGCTCATTGCCTGCCTTCCTCCCCCCCCCCTCCTTCCCCCCCCCCTCCCTCCCTCCCTCCCTCCCTCCCTCGCTCTCCCTCCCTCCGTCCCTCCCCCCCCCTCCCCTCCCCCCCTCCCCTCCCCCCTCCTTCCCTCCCTGTGCCCCTCTCTTCCTCCCTCCCTCCCTCCCTCCCTCCCTCCCCCTGCCCTCCCTCCCTCCCTGCCTTTCTTCCTTCCTTCCCTCGGTGCCTTCCTTCTTTCTTTGCAATGGTGATATGGTGATGGGAGTATCCCCATTAGGACAGGACTCCCGATTCGGAGAAAAAGTGCTTTAAAATTTGATCCAACTTTTTGTTTTCCAACAGTGCCGTCCTAAAAGGATTCAGGAGCGCAACCAAGCACTCGACGAGGTCGATGTACGTAGAGAAGAACAATAAAATAATCGCATTTTTCGTTCCGTTTGTTTTTTTTTTGTTGTGTGGTCCCCCTCGCAAGCGGCTCTGGCTGACTCTCCGCGCTCTCCCCCCCTCTCTCCCTCCCTCCCTCCCTCCCTCCCTCCCTCCCTCCCTCCCTCCCTCCCTCTCCTCTCCTCTCTCCCTCTCGCGCACGCGCTATTTTCTTCGACTGTCCCGTCCCACGAAACATAACAAAATCGTACATACAATGTCTCGGTGTCGCCCCGCAAATTTTCTCCTCGGGCTTTTCTTTTCCTTTCTTTCTTTCTTTCTTTCTTTCTCTCTTTCTCTCTTTCTCTCTTTCTTTCTTTCTTTCTCTCTTTCCTTCTTTCTCTCTCGCTCTCTTTCTTTGTTTATTTCTTTCTTGATTTTCGTTTCTTTCGTTGTTTCTTTCGTTTCTTTCGAAAACTCGTTTTGTGTTTTTTTAGAACGTCCTGCCCGACAAGTCCCTGGACCCCGCCCTCACCGACGCCGGCAAGAGGCTCCTCAAGTTTCTGCGCCAGAGGTTCGGTCTTTTTTCGCGGCAGCCGGGGGACACCCATCACCGCCACCTCCTCCACAGCACCAGCACCAGCACCAGCACCTGCACCAACAGGATAACACTTTGCATCGAGCCACCCTCGGGCCCGAGGCTCCGCGCGAAGCCGATTGCGACCTGCGCGGCGGGGGGACGAAATGGGTAGCTTTGGGGCCGCAGGATGGAGGGGTGCGAGAGGGCTTGGGTCAGGGGGGGAGAATACGGGCGGCTTTGGGGCAGCAAGGGCGCCGGCGCCGGGTCGAGCGCGGGCGCGAGCGGGGGAGCCGGTGGGAGGGGGGGCGGAGTCGGGGGGGGGAGAAGAGAAGAAGATGGGCTGAGCCTGATGCAGCTGGAGCTCAGCGAGGAGGATTTGCCTGCGGTAGTGCCATACGAGGAGGTTCGTGTGTCGTGCGACCGGCAGTCGGCAGTAGGGGGGGGTTAGGGGAGGATATGTGGCGGCGGCGGCGGTGACGGGGAGGTACTCATACCATGCATGGAGGGGGGGGGAGGAGGGGGGCTACTCATGTCATGCATGGCCGTAGTCGTGTGACCATAGACCCTCGCATCCCTCCAAGGCCGGGACGGAGCGCGTCGGGTTTTCACCGACCAGGCAGTCGTTGCTCGCACCAAGCGCGTGAGGCGCCGTGAGGTGTTCGGCGAGGCGCCCGAAGAGGAGGAGGTAGATTGCGTCTGATCGAAGAAAAAAGGCATGCGTCGCGTTCGTGTGTTGGCCGGCAAGGCGCATGCCTTCTTTCCCCCTTGGCTGTTTTTTTTTTTGCTCGTTTCGGTTAAAATTGCCGGTTTTCCTTCGGAGGTTGATCCCGCCCCTCCCCTCCCCTCCCCCCCTCCCCTCCCCCTCCCCTCCCTTCCCTTCCCCCTGGCGTTTGTTTCCCCCCCCCCTGTGGTAGCCCGAGCCGCGCTATCGCACTTCTGTGTCTCGTTAACGTCGTTCTCGCTAAATGTCAGCATTTTCCCGACGGCTCTTGCGCGGTGCTGAGTCCGATCTCAGCATTCGTTTTTTCTGTTATGGTCAAAGACGCTTTTTTTTTTTCGGTCAATGCACTGGTCACCTGTTAGTGGGTAGTATGGAGGGGGTAAAATGACACCGTCCTAACCCGTTTTTCCCGCTCGCGTTATATACGTACCAGGTAGGTGCTTGTGCTATCGATTGCCGAAAATGTGAAAACGTGTAGACGTTTACGATTTCGCGACGTTTTCGCCGAAAAATGCTGTCATTTTTGCCACGACTCGTGACGTTTTCGCGGCAACGGTTTCGTTTTTTGTTGTTGCGATCCGTGACAACACCCGAAACCGGTCGATTCGCCACTGCCGCCCTTCCGCTCGTGCCAGGTGCTGAGGGTCTTGGGCGCCGAGGCCCTTGGCGGCGCGGACGCGCAGCATTCGACCGTGCTGCACCAGCGCCTGCCACTTCCTGGAACTCCTTCGGAGGCCAAGGAAGTGCCGGAAGTGGGGTCTGCAGAGCGAGAAGGTGTGCGACTGCCTAACGCACGTAAATATTGATGAGCTAATACTTACCGAGGTGTAATTTTTCGGTCAGGGTGGGTACTGAGGCAGCGCTTGTTTATTTTATGCCGTCGACAGCGAGCGCGCGCGGGCGTAGGGTTGCGGAGAGTGTTCGACCGAGAGGTTTCCACTCGAGGGGTTCCCGTTCGAGGGGTTATCGACCGAGGCTTGTTCACGGGAGGGGTTTCCAACGGAGAGGTTTTCATCCGAGAGGTTTTTACGCGTGGGATTCCCAGCCTGGCCAAGGGATTTCTAACTCAGAGGTTTCCACCCGAGGGATTTCAAGCCTAGGGTTCCAACCCGAGGGATTTCCAGCCTAGGGTTTCCAACCGAGGGGTTTCTAACCGAGGATATTCCACGGAGGGGTTTCCATTGTAGGCTTTTTCACGGGATGGGTTTCCAACGGAGAGTTTTTCATCCGAGGGTTTTTACGCATGGGGTTCCTAACCTGGCCAGGAGGTTTCTAACTTAGAGGTTTCCACCCGAGGGATTCCCAGCGGAGGGTTTCCATCTGAGGAGTTTCCAGCCGAGGGTGTTTCAACCGAGGGGTTTTTACCGAGGGGTTTCCCATCGTAGGCTTTTTCACGGGAGGGGTTCTAACGGAGACAGGTTCACCCGAGAGGTTTTCACGCAAAGGTTTTCCAACCTGACCAAGGGGTTTCCAAGCAAGAGGTTCCATCGGAGGGATTTCCGACCGCGGAGTTCCATCTGAGGGGTTTCCGACCGAGGGTATTCCAATCGAGGGGTTCCACCGAGGGGTTTCCATCCGAGAATTTCTCACGGGAGGGGTTGCCAAACTGGCCAAGGGGTTACCAACTGAGGGGTTTCCACCCGGGGAATTTGCAGTCGAGAATTTGCACCCGAGGAGTTTCCCACCGAGGGTGTTCCAATTGAGGGGTATTGAAAGGAGCCGAAGAGGCTTCCATCCTTCCCGTTTGTAGGTCCGTCAGTCCGTGCCGGCTAACGCACGTGAACGTGGGAGGTTGGTTCGGAATCGGCCGCAGCGGGTGCCTGCCCTGCCCACCCCCGCTACAGGAAACGTTGCAAACGACGCTACTTTCGTAGAAGCACCTACTGCTGCTGTTGGAATTGCGAGTGAAGCGGTAGCGGTTCTTGCACAGTGCCGGTACAGCAGTATATGCGCAAGCCAACAATACCGGCACTAAGTATAGCGGAAGCCGGCACTGCTCCGCGCACAGCGACCCTGTTGTTGAATCCCGCCTGCGCCAAGCGATTCCACCGGCACTATAGCGGACAACCGGCACTATAGAGGGACAGCTCCTCTTGTATTTCGTTGTTTTGGCGAGACTGGGCGCCCGCGCCAGCCATCGAGAGACTGGCTCAGGGGAGGGTCGGGGGAGGGCCGTATATTTTTTTCGCGCGCGCGTTGTAGGTGTTGTGAGGGTCCGGGTCTTTTCTGAAGCGGGTCGTTTTGCCTCGGCCAATGGCGACAAGCTCTCTCTCTCTCACCTCCAAGTTCTGCTCTGCGTATCCTTCGCCCGGCACACCGAGGATCGTTTTTGTGTCTTTTTTTTTTTTGGCGGGGGGGGGGGGGGGGGGGGGGGGGAATTTTCCACTTTATTGTTTTTCGTTGTTGGAGCCAACGATTCCGCCGACTCACACGCAAGCACCAACCCGTGCGCGTGCGCGTGCGCACACACACGCGCACACGCGCGCGCCACACCCCCGTGAACGCACGCCAAAAAAAAAAACAAAAAAAAAAGCATGACGCCTGCTGCTGCCGTGCTGCTATGACGAAGAGACGCGATAGTAGACGTCGCCTACGTATCTCTTTGCCGTGCTGTGACCTGACTTCCCCGCCCTGTATCGTCCCGCCACAACGTGCAGTGGTACAGACCTGGCTTTCCCGCCCTCTTGCTTCTCGTTCGTTCCGCGACAACGTACTCCAGCAGGCCGTTCGAAGCTCGCCATCAGCAGTGCCGAACGGAGCGGGGAGGGGTCAATAAGTACGGGCCCGGTCAACCTGTCCGCTCCGTCAGTGGAGCACTCTCGGCGGTGGCGCGACATCGACCGCCTCCTCTCCGCGTCGGCGCCGCAGCCGCCGCCGCCGCCGCCGCCGCCGAACGATACCCTCAACCCTGCCATGAATGAGGCGCTGGCTTCTCCTTTAACGCTCTCAAGCACCGTCACAACCGCCGCCGCCGCCGCCGCCGCCGGTTCTGGAACCGCCGGAGGCGGACCGTCTGCTGCTCCAACACCACCACCAGCAGAAACGGTGGCAGCGCCTGGGGCCGACGGAAGCAGATCACCCGCTGCTTCAGCGCCGCCACTAGCAGCAGAAACGGGAGCAGCGCCAGCGGTGGCGGCGGCGGCGGCGGCGGCCGGCGGTTACGCAGCAGCTGCCGCGAAGCGTTACCCGCTTCTCTTCGCTTCGATCGGAGAAAAAAAGAGGACGTTATGATGGCGGCGGCGAGACTCACGGCCGCCGACGGGGAAACCCCGGCCAGCGGGGTAGGGGGCGGGGACGACGAGGCGTTGCGCGCCGCCGGGGCAGCCGGGGCGGAAGCGGTGGCGTTTCTGGTGGAGGCCGAGGGTCGAGAAGATGGGGGAGCTTCCGCCTGGCAGCTCGCCGCAGGGGCTCGCAGTCCGCCTCGGTAGAAAGTGTATTATACACCTCGGGCGGATGGATCGTCGATTCCCATTGCATGATCTACTTATTTAGGGGCAGATATTGTTCCTCATTTGTATGAGCTGTATGATCGGTGTGATCTGCATGATCTGTATGATCTGTAGCTCATGTTACTTCACGATCTACAAGTAGCAGGACATGTTTTTATTGGGTTGGATCGGCCCAGCACCTCAGAACGACAGGATAGGGATCTGAATGGTCTACGATGCGCGCGGCGTATTCTCTGGCGGCGGCAGAGAGAGAGAGCGAGTTGAAGCGGGAGCAGAGCTCGTTGAGGAGCCGCCACGGCGGGAGGCTGCGAGCGAAGTCGTTGTTGCTCTATTTACGGGTGCAAAGAGCTTTTCTTTCCTGCTGTGTACGACGTGCCTGGCGCGACAGCGGTACGCTCCAAATGATAGCCCCTTGACACACACTATTGATGGTATTGTGGTACGTAGAACAACGGTGCTGCTACATCACCACGCTGTCCCGAAATACAGGGAGTATAAGGTTTAAATATTGATACACACACGGTGTTTGTATTTCTGAGCAGAGTGGTAAGCCGTCGAGAAAATCGTCGCTGGACAGAGAGCGCATCGCAAGGCGGTGGGCCACGGCCAGGACTTGGGTGTCCTGTCGTTGCTGCTCCGTGCTGTCGTGTGTGGCTGACTGCCGTAACTAGAGATGTTCTTGCTGCAATTTTGAGTACAAGTCGAGGGTTTTGTGGAGTGCTGATCGGTTGGGGCGGGTTGGAGCGTTTCGTGTGATTTGCCAGTATTAAACAAAGGGAGACAGACAGACGGACGCATCCAGAATTTTCTTCCTGTGTAGAAACCCCTACTGGTAAGTAAACCCATTATTAGGGAGTTGTGGAGTCACTTTTGTCACTGGAATACCAGGTAACAAATAGTCGCGGTAGGGCACACGATCATTCCCGCCCTCCCTCTCCAGGCGGCAACGGTCTGCCACTCAGTCGCCCCCCCCCCCCCCCCCTGGACATTGTGGGCGTGAACAAACCCTTGCGAAGACATTGAACAGTGTTGCAAACCCCACGAAGTGTCGGCAACCTCTCAATCCGGTACGCTCAATAGTGTTGACAAAAAGACAACATAGAAAATCCTACAAATCCCACGAAGTGTGGACAGCCTCTCAGCTCAGCAGACACGCCTAATGGTGTGCTACATATTTCAATGTCTCCACAATAATCTGCTCACGTCCCCATATTGGGCGGGGGGGGGGTGCGGGGGGGGGTGTACTCATTATCATGCATGGCCGTAGTCATATGACCATAGACCCTCGCATCCCTACAGTGCCGGGACGGAGCACGTCGAGTTTTCACCGCCCAGCCCCCATATTGCGCAGGGGGGGGGGGGGGGGGGGGGGGGGGGTCCCGGCCACCTGTGAACGCGCTCGCACTTGACCGTCCATTAGACTACATCTGGCCTAGTTTTGGTCTCTGCACCTGGGGTCACGAAAGGTTTACAGTCAATAACAGGCATCGCAGGGACGCACTGCGACGAGAAAAGAATGACGGACCAACCCACCCACCACACTCCTAACAAGAGGTCATATCGATAACGACGAATCGAAACCACTGGGGTGAGATTCGTGCAGCATTAATTTTCGAAGAGCGACTTTTTTTTTTTCAAAATTTTGTTTCACCCGGTTTTAACTGTAGTATTTTTTATTTACCCCCCCCTCCCCCCTGCGCCCCTGTCTCTTGAGTCTCGGAAATGGATACGTATTCATGATGGGGGTGTCGGGTTCTTATTTCTTTTTTGTCACGGACCCCCAATGAAGGTGTAAAAACATGAGCTTGCAAAAAGTATTAGCTACGTACCGTACTATAGATCCTCCGTCAACCCCCCCCCCCCCCCCCCCCCCCTGCTCCGTCTCGAAAGGGATGCATGGTCAATGGTCAAATGACTAAGGCTAGCAACAAATGAGTACGCCCCCCCCCCTCCCCTCCCCCCTCCTGAGGGTTGCACTCCCGTTGCGGACACAAATCCCTTGGAATTACAGTCGAGGGGTTTGGGTTTCTGTACAATAGGGCACTGCTTTTGTAGTAAACGTAACTTTTTTTTCACCAAAAGGGGACAAACCACCCAAAATTCTCTATTACGGGGGACCTAGAGTAAATAGGACCTACGGTACGCACAAAAACCTATACATTTACCTATTTTTACTAACAGTATTTGGTCCTATTCCCTAGGTTTACCTATTACGGAGGACCATAGTAAATAGGACCAAATATTGTTGGTAAATATAGGTAAATATATAGTTTTTCATGTATACCATAGGTCCTATTAACTATGGACCCCCGCAATAGGGGTTCTGTCGCGGAAACTCGAAGGTTGTTGGTTTAGAACCCACCCATTCCAAAATAAGAAACCCAGCCTCGACCAACTTTTTTTTACCGTTTCTTGTTCAAAATTCGTGGCAAGGTGATCGATCTATATAAATATACCCCTAGAGCTCAGAGGGTAACGCCCTTCGCATTTGGCGTCGTCGGCAAGACACGAGTTCGAATCTCACTTCGAACGCTTCTTTTACTCTGACGCTTGCAACACCTTCACACAATGCCCTGCACTGCTGTGCCCTATCACAACGAGTGATCAAAATATATAACCCCCCCCCCCCGCCTCCTCCTGCAACAGTAGGATGGTCTGATTTTCTCAAGAACGGGAGAGGAGAGAGGTTGTACAACGGTCCCGCGGCGGGTTCGTGTGTCTACGGAAAGGTTTCACGCGTCGGACAGAGATCATCAAGATTCCCATTCATGAGTGATCTGTAGATGTTTCAGGGCAGATTTAAAATGTTCTTTCCGGACCTTCATGATCCACTGTAGCTCAAACAACCTGATGCATGATCTACGAGCGCATGTTTCCTGGGATGGATCCGCACCATGCACATATCCTGCACAGCCTTGACACAAGAGCTGTTTACGGGGGACCATAGTGAACAGTAAATACGACCAAATACAGTTGGTAAAAATAGGGAAATGTATAGGTTTTGTGTGTACCGTAGGTCCTATTTACTATGGTCCCCCGTAATAGATGATATATATATGTACAGTAGATCACGGTCCATACCATATGTAAATGGTCTGTCCGAGCTGTGAAAGGTTTCGACGAGATATTTCCAAAGCCGTTTTGTTCTCGTTTTTTTCATGTGTACCCCCCCGCCACCTGGCTTAGGGCCCATCTTATCGAGGACTTGTATGTTTTTCAATTTGATTTGATTTTTTTCTTCTAATTTAGTTTGCATCTGATTGGCCGAGGAGTGAATCATCAGGCAGGCATTCTCAAGGCAAGTTAAAAAAAAAACAAAAACAATTTGAGTGAGAAGTCTTTTGGGACTTTTTTCGTGTGATTTTTCTAGTTTCAATTTGGAATTTGTTCGTCGATCAGCCTTGATGTTGCATGTTCATGGTGGGTCAACACCCCGGTGGAGTCTGGGGTAAGTCTTGGCCGCCTCGGTGACCACGATCGAGGCGATAAAACGCGAACCTCAACGAGAGGCGATCGGAGCAATAGCCGCGGCCACGGCCACAGACCATAGCACATCGTACCCCGGCGGTGGCGTCTCAAACAAAATCATGGCGGCCGCAAGCCCAATTTTTCGGCCTGCTCGATCGGCCAACCATCACGAAAACCGGGCAAACGAGCAAAAAAAACAGAGGATAGTATTACGCTCGAGACCTCGATAGCTGCATCACCGTTGGTGTTCCGCACGTGGCGCTTGAGTGCTGCCTCCGCTCACCCAAGACACCCCGAGAGTGATAGCTTCCTATGCTGCGCCACCAAAAAGAAAAGGAGGCTGGCGGCGGCGCGCACGCGACAACGCAAACCTTCGCTCTCGTCTACGCTCGTCGATGTTTGTCGGCTGGGTGTTGTGTGACGCGGTGCGCCATTCCAGGTTATTCCGAATTATTTTTTGTTTGACAATTAATACGCCGTTTCCCGATAGGGCACAAACACGTTTTTTTTTCTCGAAATCAAATTAAAATTCACTGAAATTAATTTTTTGTTTCCAAATAACGAAATTCAGCGTTCCCCGTCAAGATGGGCCCTTAAGGCCTATTTGGAGAAGACCGGCTCGGACAAATATCCCAGGGAGGGTGTTACCTCATCTCTCATGTCTTTGTATGAGTACAGATGGGCACCTGAAGAATTTTTTTGAAAAAAACCGAAAACCGGATAAGAGGCGTTGTTCTAAAAAACGAAAAAAAAAAACCGGTTTAATTATCCGGTTCTTGTTTGAGAGGTATTAAAGCCTCCAAATCTTTGGAAAACCACTGGGCAATTTTTGTTTTTTTTCCTCGATTTACACCTTGTGTGTACTCCAGACTGTGTGATGGTTCTCTTCGTTACCTTGTACACCTTGTGTGTACTCCAGACTGCGTGATGGTTCTCTTCGTTGCCTTGTTTACCCCACACATTCACGCTGTCATGTTCATCATGTTCGCGTGTTCGCGTTGTTCATTGCTGCAGGTTCGTTCGAGTATGCATTGTGGGTACCCCAAAAAAAAAAATCCACAGAATATAAACCGGTTTTATATCTTGAAACCGACAAATTGCAAACGCCTGCCGGGTTTTCGAGAACCGCGCTTAACCGTTTCTTTATCCGGTGCCCATCTCTAGGTATGAGAAGATACTCACGCGGGAAAAGGCCAGCGGAGAGGAAGGCAAGGCGAGATGGTCTAAAAAAGATAAAAAGCAAGGACAAACAAAATTTCACGCCGTAAATCAGAACGAATGTACGGACGAGTTGAACGAGTAAACGAAAAAAAAACGCGAGTCACAAAAAAAATAAGGTGAAGAAGAGCAAAACTCAGGAAAAGTGAAAGCCGAAGGACGACCCTGCTTGCCGCGCTAACGACACCACACCAACCACCGCCGCGTGTCGTTTGAGCTCCCACACTGACCACTGCGCTTACTTGTGTTGCGTGGAAACAAACACAACCACTTGCGATGTCTGCCTGCCTGTTGTCCTGCGCTATATTGTGCGTAATTACCATACCATTTCAGCACTCGGAGAGAACACAACAGACAACAACACGTACCACGTGATACGCCCAAAAAAAAAAACAAATAGGGAAAGGTGCGCACAAAACAACACCCTCCTCCTGCAATGCACACACCGCAAGCACACACAGGGTACGAAGTCAAAAATCGTCCAGCCTGGCGGCCGGTTCTCTGGCACCCACCGGCGGACGCCAGCCACTCGCTGCACCTGCACATTCCACCACGAAAAACGCGCACATACATGTCGCAAAACAGACCCTGTTCTCGACAAAAACCATCAAACGTGAGTTGGGGTCCTTCGCATATACTCCGGGAGTACTCTGGTCTGTACTCGACTCTGGGGGTACCCGGGTATCTGTTCGACTCTGGGAGGACCCCGGTATCTACCTGACCCTGGGGGTACCCGGGTATCTGTCCGACTCTCGGGGGTACCCGGGTACCTACCCGACTCTGGGGACACTCGCAAATCTATATGAATATTGAGATAATCGGGTACTTAACCGACTCCGGAGGTACCCGGGTACCTACCCGTTTCTTGCGGGGGGGGGGGGGGTACCTACCCGACTCAGGAGGTAATCCGGTATCTACCCGACTCTCTGGGGGTACTCGGGTACCTAATCGATTCTGGGGGTACCCAAGTATCTACCCAACTATTGGGGGAACCCGGGTATTTACTCGTCTCTGGGGGTACCCGGGTATCTACTCGTCTCTGGGGTACCCGGGTGTCTACCGGGGTACGACTCCAACAGCCATACTTGACACCCGGGTACCCCCGAGTACACACCCAAAAAAGCACACCAACGAAACCACATATCTCTCCCTCAAATACACAAAAACGTCAAAAACGAAAATGAAGGTGTCGGCCGCCAATAGTATTACACCTAGTACGTGCCGAAATAAGCAATCCCGCCCACCCTCACCATGCCTGGGGGGGGAGGGGGGGGGGGGGGCAGGGGGCGGGAGGCAATCACGGATCCCGCAACTCTCGCAAAACCTCGTCTAAGAGCGCATCGAGGAGCGACTCTGGGGGTGGCTCCGACCCCGGGGACGCCGAACCACCGCCGCCTGCTCCTAACGCCCCGTCCCCGCCGCTGCCCTCTCGGGCGCGCGACCGGGCGCTCGCCAAACTCTCCCCATACCACCGTAGGGCTCGCGCCACCTTAGCCACCGTCTCTCCGGAGCCGCTAAGGACGGACTGCGGGGCCACGGTAGGCACGGCCCGGGCCGCGGCGGGTATCGCCGGATGGGCTAACGGCGGCGGAGAATTCTTGGAGGCTCGGGAGGCGTTCGTCGAAGGCGGTGTCGGCGGCGCCGGCGACGCAACGGGAAAAGTGACAGCAACACCCGTAGCAGCAGCAGCAGCAGCAGCAGCATCATCAACAACAGCAGGTGTGGCACCAACATCCGTAACTTCAAAGCCCGTAGAAGTACACTCAACACCCGAAGCCGCAACAGCAGCCGCGGACCCCGGTGTCACCAACACCGTCGCTGTCGAACCGGCAGCACCATTCAAAAGGAGCGGGGCCCCAACGACTCCGCCGGCAGCGCCCGCGCCGGCGCCAGCGCCGGCGACGGCGGCGCCTCGCAGCAAGCCAGCCCTATCGGTACCGACACACGCAACATCTCCTGCTTCGACGACCGCCCCCGCGGCCTCAACTGCAACTGCTGCGGCAACTACCGGAGCTCGGACACCCTCTTGTCCGACCACCCCGGCGCGACCTGCAGGAGGCAAAGGCGCGGGCGGGGGAGGGACACTCCCTTGTTTTCCACCGGGGGCACCGGGGGCGCAGTCGCGGTCGCCAGCGCCGGCGGGACACAGCTCCTCGAACGCGTCGGCTGCGTACGCCCACCGCTGCAAAAAAAAAAAAAAAAAAAAAAACAGAAATGCAGGAGGAAGGAGGAGGAGCGATACATAAGAGAAAGAGAAAATGTTGATAGTAGAGATATACGCGTTGAGAAGCTGTCGCTCGAAAAAGGAACTTGTGCAGCGGGATGCTTGAAAACTGCCGTCAACTCGTGTGCGTTCATGGACGCCGGCTGGTCGGTGGGTCCCTTCAGCCGATCGCTTCAGCCATCTCTTAAGGGGTGCCCCCGTTTCGTTGGCGCCGTGTTGAATCTTTTGGAACTCAGAACTGTGTACGGTATGCGTGCACGTAGAATGTTGCTGCAGATGAAGGTCGGCGAAAGGATTCGCGCAGAAGGTTATTGGATTCTTTGTCGGCAACTCGTGTGCGTTGGTGGACCGCGGTCGGTCGCTCCGTCGGTCGGTCGATTCGAACGGGCATGCCCTACCCTAACATGACACAAGCACCTGCCCCAAAAAGGCGCTGTCCAGCGAGCACTATTATTAACACTCTTCGCCATAAAAAAAGGAGGTCATATCTCCAAAAAGCAGACCCCCCTCCCACCACTCGAGGCAAAAGCACCCACGCGTCCCCAAACCCCCCTCCCTGGACTTCACCCTTCCCCTCCTGCTCTCACCCCCCGTCGAAGCGAAATCCCTCAAGAAAAATCTCGAAGCACGAACCTATCACCACCACCGCAACCGCCCAATTGCCATCCGACCCACTCACCCACTCCCTCCCACACACACTAAACAACCCAGTCACCCATCCTCCAAGCCGCTCACCCACCCACCCACCCCACCCCACCAACGCGTCACAACCATGGCGCGCTGCCACGCTTACCTTGTGGAATCCCACGCAAGACCCCCGGCGACACATCTCCTTGAACCTGTGCACCTTCATGCAGAACCGCAGAGCGCGCTTGACGTCCAGAGCATCCACCGCCACACCGCCCGCGTTTCCGCTGGCACCATCGCGCCCCGCCGGCTCTGCCATCGCGCTGCCGGGCGCTTCTTCTCGCACGCCGGACTGCGACGCGCTCGAACGCGGCGCGCTCGAACGCGGCGCATCAGACAGTGACGGCGGTAGCGGCAGCAGTCGCGGCGGCGGCGTCGGCGGCGGCCGTGTCGGAGGGGGGAGCGAGGAGTACAGCGGGCGGAGCCTGGCGGTAGGCGCCCTTCTGAACAGCCCTGACGTGATGGGGACCGCCGAGGTAGGGGTGGTGGGCCGCCGGCCGAAAATACCACCACGGGCACCACCGTCACTAGTGCCACCGCCACCAGCGCCACCGCCACCACCATCGTCGCTACTGCCGCCGTACTCTGTCGACGCTTCCAGAGCATCACAGGCCCTGTCGCTCAGGGCTGCGGAGAGCGTGTTGTTGAGACGCCGGCATCTTGCAAACTCCTGTTGGGAGGGTCATTCACACATCGCACAGATCAGATCAAATCAGATCAGATCAGACCAGACCAGACCAGATCAGATCAGATCAGATCAGATCAGATCGGATCGGATCAGATCAGATCGGATACATGATCCGAAAAAATCCTTGATGGTATACCAGTATACGACCTGGACGACGCACATCGTGCTTGTCGAGTGGGATCTATAGCTGTACGGCACGGGTATTGCGCACATGTTTTTTTTTCGGCTGGGATCTGATCTGATCTGATCAGATCATATCTACCCATGATCTAGATACATGGGTCCACGGCATACACCAGTATCACCTGCACGACGTACAAAGTATTTGCCGGTCTGGAACATATATTAAATAGCGGCACGCCACGGGCTCTTGCGCACAAGTTTTTTCTTCTTCTTCAGGGGTAGGATCTATGTGACACAGCTCCTGCACATAAACACCTCACAACGCCGCAAGCACATGATCTGATGACAGATCATCTACTACAGCTGGATGATATACAGATACATCGTTCTCTGTCCCGTAGGCGAAAGGTTTGCAGCACCGAAAAAGTGGGGTGGGGTCGTGTATCGTGTATTTGGGGTTTGGTTGGTGACGAGGGGGGGGGGGGAGGGGGGAGGGGGCATATTTCGAGGGGTAGAGGGGGAACAAAGGCTCAAGGCAGGCGAGAGGGAGGAAAGGAGGGAAGGAGGGAGAGAGGGCGGGAAGAGGGAGGGAGGGAGGGAGGGAGGGAGGGAGGGGGGGGGGGGAGGGAGGAAGCTTGGAAAGTTCGGCGGTAGCAGATGCTATACAGGAGGCCAGTCTTTCGGGAGGAGGGAGGATCGAGGCTTCTCTATCGGCCATATTTGCAGGGTTCTCTCTTCGCGGGTCATGAACCGACCCGCGGGTTGGGTCAGAAAGCTATCGAAGTATCACGGGTCGGGTCACGTCGGGTCGGGTCGAGTCGGGTCGGGACGGGACGGGACGTTTTCAAACTCGCACGGATCGGATCGGACCACCAATACTTGCCGCGACCCCACCTGACACACGAGGTTTGACTCGACCCAAGCACAGCATTTTTGCATGTCCCAGCAAGTACCCACACGTGAAAAGCTCTACTTGAAACGTCGCCGCTGGTGATGAAAGTTGGAAAGCCGTCACCCAAAAACAGCCACCGGTTTCAGTGTAGAGGGGCGTTTCGCCAAAGGGGGTCAAATTCCTGTCTCCTGTATACCTATGTACATCGTAAGCCGCGTAATGTGCACAATAGGCCGCGCAGTGTGCAGGACGCTACTGGAAGGGGTTGGGTGTCTCCATCCCCTGCTGGTTACGATCACGCCACCCGTGGAAAAGGGGGGGGGGGGGGGGGGGGGGGGGGGGGGGGGGGGGGGGGGGGGGGGGGGGGGGGGGGGGGGGGGGGGGGGGTGGGGGGGGGGGGGGGGGGGGGGGGGGGGTACTCGATATCTTGCGTGGCCATAGTCTTATGACCGTAGAGACCCTCGCATCCCTACGATGCCGGGAAGGAGCACGTCGGGTTTTCACCGACCAGACAGACATTGCGTGCACCAAGCGCGAAGCGAAACGTGAGGTGTCCGGCCAGTCGCACGACGGGTGATCTACATCCTACTGAGAACCGCTTGTGTGTCGGAATTGCGTATGGATGACAGCGTTAATGAGTTGATATCTCCATTTGTGGCCACTTCCAGAGACAGCAATGAGGATACCATGTAACTGCCTCCTGGGTGCCTCGCCATATACACTACAACAGGTGGTGCGAATACTCCCCTCGTGCGGAGTCAAGATTTTAGGGGGGGGAAGGGGGACCAGAGAGAAGAACGGAGAGGAAAGGGCAGGGGGGGGGGGAAAGGGGTTATCATCTCATGCGTAGCCGTAGTCGTATGATCATAGACCCTCGCGCCCTTACATTGCCGATACGGAGCACGTCGGGTTATCACCGACCAGGCAGACATTGCGCAGTGAGGTTTGGGGCGAGTCTCACAAGGGGCGAGCTGCCTCCCACTGCGAACCTCGTTTGAGGCGGCGGCGGCGGGGTGGGGGGGGGGGGGGGGGGAGGGAGGGGGCAGAGAGAAGAACTGACGTAAACCCTTGAATATTCACCTCGTCGCACACCATGTGCTCCGCCACGGACATGTACGAGTCCTCTGCCGCCTGCCGGGCATGGCGCTGTAGGTTGCCCACCCACGCCACCTGCTTGGCACGGCTTTCCGCTCGGAACTGTTAACAGGGTAGGGTCGAAGCGGGGGGGGACGGGAGGGGAGGGGAGGGGAGGGGAGGGGAGGGGAGGGGAGGGGAGGGGGAGGCGAGGGGAGGGGGCGAGGGTGATAGTGAGGGAGGGGAATGGGGGGGAGGTGTTCTTCTTGCGGAACCCGCGAACAAAGCATCACCCACGAAGCACGGGAATGCAAAAGCTCATCCCTCACCGAAACTGCAAGGGACCGGGAAACAGAAAGCATGCTTAGTTGCGCCTGCATTGCACACATCAGTGTCCTTTGCCGACCAAGGAGCAATCAGAGCTCAGGAAGAAAGAATTCGAGTCTCGGCGCGCACGGAACCGAACCGAACCGAACCGAACCGAGCTGAAAACGAACCGAGCTGAACCGATTTGAGGTGAACCGGACCAAAACCGAACCGAAACCGGACCGAACTAAACTGGACCGAACTAAACCCGATCGAACGGAACCCAACCGAATCGTACCGCTCGTATCTCACTGTCCGAACCGAACCGAACCGAACCGAACCGAACCGAACCGAACATACCAATAAACCGAACCCGAAAAACGAACCGAAAACCGAAACCGAAGCGGACCACGACAGCTACGCTCCCACTCACCAAGTGCACGCGGTTCTGCGAGCGCAGCTCGAAGCAATGGCTGGGGGCCTGAGACACCACGGAGGGGATGAAGGGGGGGGGGGAAGAAGAAGGATGAGGCAGGCGCACGCAGAAAGAAAAAAACAAAAAACAAAAAAAACAAAAAAACAAAAAACAAAAAAAACAGAAAAACTAGGTCAGGGCGAGCGACAGCTGACGATGTTGCAAAACCAAAACAGTCTAGTCTAAAATCTACACACCCCGTACATATATAGCGGGCGCGGTTGCAAGTTATGATACCACAAGTTTGGCAAACAGGACTCAGAGAGAATTTTTTCGTAGGTTCTTCTTCTTATGTGTGTGTGTGTGTGTGTGTTTTTTTTTTTTTTTTAAACTCAGTACTCACCGATACGCTAGCGAAGTGATCGTATGTACATCGCCGCGGGGGGTTCTAACTAATTGGGACTCCACCCCCCCCGGTTCAAAAGTTGACTGAACGGTCCGACGTCTGGCATCTGTACGTCGTCTGCCACCACCAACACACACACACGTCGACGACGGCAAAACAAACAAACCCTGCAGCTGCGTGAGTTCCCAGCGGCAGCTAAACACAAATCTCGAAAAGGCTACGTGCGTACGAGGAATAGGTGAGTTTTGCGAATCCCGACTGATCGAGTTTTGCTGGTCGATGCCGACACTTCAGACATTCAAATGTCTGCGGCGCGGTGAGTTCCAAGCGACGGCTAAAGAAAGTATCGTCAAAAGGCTACAACAACAAAAAAAATGCGTGAGCCGGCTGTGAATTTGACTGATCGAGCTATGCAGTCGATACGTGCGCAGCTTCGCAAGCCCCGTGACACAACAGCCGTGGGGGTGTTCCAAACGTTTCGTGTTCCTCGTGGTTTGCGTTTTATTTGTTCGTGCCACGTGGCACATATGATTCGTTGGCTGTGAGGTTCGCTTTCGAAAATGCAACCAGCAACTTCATCCTCTTGGCTCTCTCGAGGGATAAACGTTGAAAACGAGACGGTGCAACCGAGCGTCGGTAAGTTACACATTTAACCAACACTGAACGACGCTAATATTTCAAGCCTGGACGGCCGTCTCCCACAGGCCAGCCTAGACGGACGTACCTTTTTCATCCTTGACTGAACGTCCCTACGTACATCTACACTACAGTAATGACCGTTTTTTTCGTCCAGAATTTCCGGAATTTCCAAAAAAAAAAAAAAAAAATTCCCAGCGCAAAACTGTTTTGCTCTCCCAGACTTCCCTAAATCGTTTTTTTTCCACATATGTGATATTTAACTTTCCTGGCACTTTTCTCTGGGGGAAAATTTCACCAAAATCGTGACAAAACGCCTCCGTACATATCATACAACTACCGTTACAACACCTGACAAAGACAACACACTCCCTCCGGACGAACTTCGATGCCGCTTTTCCCGACAAAGGGGGAAAAAACATGCGAGGACCCTGAGCGATGATTGGACAGAAAAAAGACCTCGCCGCGCATCTTTCCAAAGCCCCCATTTCGATTTCGTGTGTGTGTGTGTGACCCGCCCCCCCCCTTTTGTTTTTTTTTTCTGTCTAAAGTGGGCCCTTTGAAAGTTCGTCCCAGGGCGTGTGTCATCTAATGATTCTGGAATACGGCGGTGTTGCATCAAAAGGCCAAAAGACGACCTGACGTGACAGCCTGCAGCACTGCAGCATATTTGCCGACGCCACCCTCTTCGCTGCTTGATGTCGTACGGTATTTGCTCTCGAGAGCAGGATCAACGACGCACGTGAGTGGCGTCGGGTGCAGCGTTTCTCTGACCTACCCGGGAACAAAATCAAAACAGGACGAGAGATGACGCACCCGGGGCCCCTCTCTCCACCTTTACCGCACACACAAAGGAAACATATATATATGTGTATATGTGCCGTCGCTCGCCAAATCGTGCTGCTGCATGTACACGCGACCAAGGCTGTGCCTTCGCCCCCTCCTACAGAGAAAATGAATCAACAAAAAAAAAACAAAAGAAACAAAACTCAACAGGAAAAACAAGCACACGAACGAGTAAAAAAACATAAAAACATGAATAAAATCTACAGCAGGAACCAATCAAACAGCAAAAACATGACACGTCCAACCGCGGTGATTCCTTCACTGTCCCTCTCTCCTCCTCCTTCTCTCTCTCCCCCCCCCCGTCCCCCGTCCCCCCCTTCACTCTTCATGCGACTCACCCTTCAACACCTCACGTTTACCTTCGCGCTTGGTGCAAGCAATGCCTGCCTGGTCTGTGAAAACCCGACGTGCTTTATCCTGGCATTGTCGGGATGCGAGGGTCTACAGTACTACGACTACGGCCACATGCATGACACGAACATTGCGAGGGTGTGAGTCATCGCATCCTCCCCCCCAGGTCGATTTTAAAAAGCTACCTTGCTCCACAACCGGAAGGGCGCCAGCGCAGAAGAGGGTGGTGTTGGCGAGATGTCGTCAAGAGCTTGCCATAGACGAGTCGGTCGGTGTCCGCAACCTCTTCGTTGTGGAGTAATCGAGCTTCGAAAATCAGTCTAGAGGGGTGTGTGATGACTCGCATCCTTACGGCACCCCCCCCCCCCCCCCCCCCCCCCCCCCCCCCCCCCCCCCCCCCCCCCCCCCCCCCCCCCCCCCCCCCCCCCCACCCCCCCCCCCCCCCCCCCCCCCCCTCCCGCCCCCCCCCCCCACCCCCACACCGCCCCTCCCTTCCCCTCACCGTGACCGATGTTCGAGAGACCGCGCGCGCGACGCACGGCACCAGAGGCAGCGAGAAGCTGTGGCTGTTCCCTTTCTTGCTCATGCATCGCTGCTCGCTCTTGCTCCGCAGCAGCCACAGCCGATCATCCTGATACCAACGTGAAGAGATCGACGATGTATCAGTCTGAATAAACTTTGCCTCATTAAACAAAAACAAAAACAAAAACAAAAAACAAAAACAAAAAAACATCGATTATACCACGCCAAGATTCTATAAAAGAGACCGGTCTTATTTTTTGCGCGTCAAGGCCTGTTTAGACCTTAAGGTCATTTCGGTACAGCGACATAAAACTGCCGCAGAGAGTGCGGTCTTATCAACATTTTGTATTTTTTACGTACCAGGTGTTGTCTTTTTGCGCCTACTTTCTGGTCTGGCTTGTGTTGACGTGTTCTCGTATATCCGGCACGTTGGCCTCCTCGACTCATTTGGGACTATTTTTGCTTTTCGTTTTCTCTTGTCTCACACGGGCCCGTGACCACAGAGTTTGTATCTCTCTCTCTTGGGATGAAATAATCACGACGGATACTGGGTTTGTGCTCACGTAGTTGGGTAGGTACACTGCTGCAGGAAGAAAGGACTATTACGGGGGTCCATAGTTAACAGGACCTACGGTATACATAAAAGCTTATATATTTACCTATTTTTACGAACAATATTTGGTCCTATTTACTACGCCCCCCCGTAACACGTGAACGACGACACACAAGGGGGGCAACAGCAGTTAAAAATATCATCGTGCTTGCACGCGGCATCTCCCTCCGTCGTGCTCCGGACACACCGGACGCGCGCCCCTATACACCCCAGTTGCTTGCTCGGTGTGGGCGGTAGGGCAATCGCCACTTTATTCAGGGAGTTGACCGCAACAGTAGACCTGCTGCAGTCTACAGTAGGCCCATCAATCAGCAGCGAGCAGTGTCGTGCCGTCCGCTCGTGGGCCTCTGCTCCACACGCGGATTTACGCACATCAAGCATGAGGTACTTGAGAGTGAACCCCCCCCCCCCCCCCCCTCTTTCCAATCCTCCTTGCCTTCTTTCTACCGGGATTCAAACCCTCACGTCGGCAAAGAGCCCCACGTCGGTGGAGTCCGTGACCATCAAAAAGTGAAATTCGAATGGTTGACAACAACAACAAAAACTCACATTTTTTTTTTCTGTATGCATGGCTTAAAGAAATGCCATGATTCTTTCGACACGCTTTGCGTCTGCTCCCAAAGGGGGAAACATACACGACGTGATGCAGGGGGCGGAGAGTCTAGGGGGGCAAGCCGCGGTCTCCTGGCACCTTTGATCAATCAACACAGCCAGTTGGAGGGGATACACGATGTCTCCAGCTATAACTGGGTTCTACCAGAAATGTAGTCCAGAGACTATTGTGTAAAAGCATGCGAAAAAAAAATCGGTATGCTGTAGTTCGTGCGGTGCACGAGGGAGGGGGGTAGGGGGGAGGGGGGGGGGGTGGGGGGGGGGGGGGGGGGGGGGGGGGGGGGGGGGGGGGGGGGGGGGGGGGGGGTGATCCCGACCATTACCAATCATTATGATATGCATATCCCCATGACTTACCGTGGCAGTGGTATTTGATTGGTCAAACCATATTCTACTTCGCTCTGTTGAATTGGCTTAAATGCGCTGGGTGTCAGGTGCGTGAATGCCGAGCAGCGGGTCAGGGCCGAGAGGCGAAACGGAAGGAGGAGCCAAGCGAGGAAACACCGACAGTCCCGGTGGTACCGGCAAATCGCAAACCACCCCTCCCTCGTTCCCATCGTGGCCCCCTCTTCGTCTTCTGCCATCCCAATTTCCTCACCCCCTCTCTCCTTCCCTCCTCCTTCCCTCTCTCCCCTCCCCTCCCTTCCCTCTCCCCCCCCCTCCACTGACCGCAAGAATGCACCAGCGTCTCCTCCAGAGGGTGGAGTCCCTCCTGCTCTTCTTGAGGAGGTAGCCGCAGTAGTGCCCCTGGCCCAGCCCCAGAGGCTGACCCACCCTGCCCTCGCCTCGTCCTCCGACGTGTCGGACCCAGAAACCTGCCCAAGATTGAAAAAAAAAAAACGAAAAAAAAACCAAAAGCAAACAAGCAGCAACCATCATGACCACCGCCGTCGCGGCCACCGCTGCCGCCGCCACAGCACAGAGACACCCGACAAAGATAGTAAAATAGCTGTCGCTAAGAACTCGGTCCAGCGCCATTTTTTACGACAGTCGTCAACTTGTTGTGCGTTGGTTTTTCTGTTCTTGTTTTTTTTTTCCATGAAAAAAACGAGCGAAAAACAAAAATCAACCAAAAAAGCGCAACAATAAACGCACGCACGAAAAGCTGGACGTGCAAACAAACTATTAGTACACGAGTGCTCGTATGTACGCCGATCACACTCCGCCCCATTTGGTTACAGTTGAGCTGCCCGCCACCCACCCCGCCAGTCGGTGAGCGCGGTCACCCCTCCTAATAATAGCCGTCCTTCGCTTCGGCGAACAGCTGGACCATTCCCGCCCCGCTATACTCCCAAAAAACTCCTCCGCTGTACGAGTACTCGTACGGCAGCAGGAGCTCGTGAGTATCCAACCAAGCGCAAAAGTTTCTGCGGAGGCAGAGTTTTTTTTTTTTTGCAGAAGGCACCGCACAACAGCAGGCACACGGGAGACCAGCAGAGCACGGCAGGTACAGCTCCGAGCCGTTCCCCATCTCAGACAACCTGGGTGGAACACAGCCTCAGCGGCGGCTGTCGGCGGTTTCGACGCGTGGCGTCGTGTTTGTGGGCCCACCGTGCTCTCTGTCTGCGCCGATGCGATAGCGATCAACTGCTGTCGCTGTGAAAAAAAAAAAAAAAAAAAAAAAAAAAAAAAAACGGTGACTGAACGCGTGATCTTTTTCCGCCGTGGTTTGTTCGAACATCGTCGCGGTCTTGACTATTACGAGGGTCCATAGTTAAAAGGACCTGTGGTATACATAAAAACCAATATATTTACCTATTTTTACTAACAAGATTTGGTCCTATTAACTATGGTCCCCCCGTAATAGATCCGCCTGACAAGCCATTCCGAAGGGAGTCCCTGCAGAAAACGCCGTCGACGTGAGAAACACTCGCTTTCGCTTGTACACATATCGGTACACCGACACCGGCAGAAAACCGATACCAGCACCGGTGCATGCCGACCGCACCGACGGCTTCGATACCGATACCGATATCAACACCGACACCGATATCAACACCGACACCGATATCGATATCGATACCGACATCGATACCGATACCGATACCGATACCGACACCGATACCGATACCGATACCCGTCATCGATATCGATATCGACTGCTGCTGTATTTTTTTTTTATATTTTGTTGTATCATGAGATTGTGGGACACGAGATAGCTTTGAGCTTTCGAGGCGAGAAGAGCGGGACGGAGGGAGAGGCGGGAGGAGGACGTATATGCAAGTTTTCGAGTCCTTGAGGTCCGTAAAAAGGAGCAGCTTGGGGGCTGTTATAAACCAATTTGCATAGAGTGACGCAACATCGATACATACGGCAACGGCACAAACACTGACTACGACAACGCCGACACCAATACCGACGCCAACGATAGACACATATACCAACACCGCCACCGATACCTATACCAACACCGACAGCACTGACAACAACGGCACAGACACCGATACCGACGGCATCGACACCGATACCCGCAAGACCGACCATACAACCGACACCGACCACAAGAACACTCATCACCGGCATCAGTACCGACGGCACCGCACCGAAACCGACACCGATACCAAAACCAATGCCGACGGCACCGACACCGATGCCGACATACCCACCCATTTCGACACCGACGGAACGACATAACACCGAAATCAACACCGACGCCGACGGCATTGACAACACCGACGCAGTCACCGATACCGACGGCACCGATACCGATACCGACGGTACCGATACCGACACGGACGGCATCGAAGCCGGAACGGACGGTACCGACATCGATACCGACACGGACGACATCGAATCCGAGCCCGACAGATACCGATATTGACGCCAGCAACGGCATACACACCGACATCGATACCCACGACACAAATATACCGACGGCACCGATACCGATACCGATACCGATACCGATACCGAAAAAAAACGACACCGACATCGATACCGACGGCACCAACATCGACGACACCGACACCGATACTGGCAAAACCGGCACCAACTGCTGCACCGATATCGATACCGACGGCAACGACATAAACACCGGAATGGACTCCGAAGATGTCGACATAAACACCGACCTTAAAACCGACGACACCGATACCGGCCACTGCCTCTGATACCGACGGCATCGATGCCAATACCGACAGATATTGACACCAACGACACAACCACCGATACCGACGCAGGCACCATTCTGACAGCACGAATATGCCGACACCAACACCGACCACCAGTGCACCACCCATACCGTTACCGACACCAATAATGTTGCCGATACCGACGAAGACCCCAACGCCGACACCGAAACCGACGGCAACGCCGTGAAAACCAACATCAACATCGACACCGACGACACAGACGCCGATACCGACGGCACGAACACGAAGACACCGACACCGAAACACCGATATCGTCGTAGATATCGATACCGACGGCACAGACATCAACACCGACCGACACCAACAACAACGACGACGGCGGGACCAAAAACTATAAATAAAAAAATCGAAGCTCGGATGAAGCTGAAAACGCGCTCAAGCTCTCTCACCTCCACCTGCAGCTCATCCGCTCCGAGCGCGGGCGCCCTTCGGTCTCTATAGATCCAACGCGACTTCCGCATCAAAGCCCGCCTTGCCCCTCTCTCAGTCCCCTCCTCATCTACGCCTTCTTCGCGCGGGAAATCCCGCCCCCCTTCTCTTCTCCTTGCTTTGGCCGCCCCACGCCAGTCCCCCGATCATCGTCGGCCCCGCCTTCCGCTCTTCCCCCAGCACTGCTAGCCCCAACGCTTCGCTCACCACCATCTGCTCCTCCTCCTCCTCCTCTTCCTCCTTCTTCTGTTCTTTGCCCCCCTCCTCCTTCTCTCCCTCTTGATCCCTCTCCCGTCCCTCCTTCTCTTCCTCGTCCTGCTTGCCCCCCCCCTCCTCTTCCCCCCCCACCTTCTCCTGCCCCGGCTGGCAAGCTACTTGTGCGGTCACCATCACCCTCACCGCCACCGCCGCCGCCGCCGCCGCCACCACCACCACCACCACCAGCCGCAGCCGCAGAATCTTCCGCAGATGCGTCGTCCTCCTCTCCCGGTTGCGATAACCGTTGAGGCATACCTAGCCGGAGCTCGCCAAGGCGCTCGTCGGACCGAAAAGTGTGCAAGATATGCCTCACGCTAGCGTTACCGGCATTCCTACGTCCCCTTTTTACCGAGATCGGGACGAGAACGTGTAGGACCCAAGAGGTGAGGGGGCGAGGAGGGGTGAGGGAGGGAGAGGGGGGGCGTTAGCGTCGGCGGCTTGAGATACGCGGTATCGCGGTATCGCATGCACCCGCCAACATCGGTAGAATGATGAAACAACCTGAAATAACGTCAATGTCCTATTTTCCGAACACACATCGCGACGATCAATTGAACCAAGCAGCAGCCTGGACGGTTGTCTCAAACCCCTACCCTGAGCTGAGACGGTGCGTATCGCGTTTGGGGAACCGAGGTATGATGTGAAACAAGCCCAAAACACAAACATGTGGTCGAGTCGTACCCCCCGGCCCACTCCTTCCGTCGAAAGCCTCCCCACACACCCCATCGCCCAGGGGCATCCCCCTCGAGACCTCCAGACAAGCCGTAAGACATGACACCGTCACGCAGCCCGGCACCCTTCCTCCTTCCCTTTCTCCCTCGTTCCCTCTCCCCCTCCCTCCTTCCCTCCCACCCTCTCCTCCTTTCCCTGCCTCCAACCTGCGTCTCCTATCGTCTCGCCTCCCGACATCTCCCGCGTGAAAGCTCTCCGTCGCCATGAGCCTATCGCGCCCCCCTCTGGCGTCATCCTGCCTCCCCGCCCCGCCATCATCCGAGCTAGACCCGCCGCCGCCGCTACCGTCCCCAGCGTCCTCGGCGGGGCAAGCCCGAGCGTAGACGGCGATGAGCACGTGCTCGCCTTGTTCGGGCTGCGATTGCCGAAGCTTGTCCCCTATCTTTCGACAAACCTTCTCCGTGGTGAGCAGTACCAGTACAGCAGTACAGCAGTACAGCAGTACAGCAGTACACGACGAAGAAAACGTGTTTTAGTTTGGTTTTTTTTAAAATGGGGAGTTAAGATAACGTTTTCGTTTTATGGGTTGGATGTGGGAAAGGAACAAGAGAAAGGGCGTGGGAGTGGGGGGGGGGGGGGGGGGCGGGAGGGGGTGTACTCATTATCATGCATGGCCGTAGTCGTATGACCATAGACCCTCGCATCCCTACAATGTCGGGACGGAACACGTCGGGTTTTCACCGACCAGGTAGAGGGGCAGGGGGGGGAGGGGTGATAATGCTGCGGCTTACGGGACGCGGGGGTAGGGAGAAGGGGTGAGGCGGTGGGGGGCAGGGGGGTGGGGGGTGACAGCGTTGCCGTTTGCGGGTTGGGCGTGGGGGGAGGAGGAATAGGGAGGTACGAGGCAGGAAGGAGGAAGAGGAGAGGGGTAAATGATTTGACCGAACCGGGAACATGTGTTTTGTCTGATCCACGCGTTGCACATTCACCCGAACGCAATGAACATCCACCGTAGCAAGCTGCAACATAATCCCACCTTAGCGTTAACACGAACTCTGCCGCTGCCAAACGATAAACCCAAACATGCCGCTCGGGGGAGGGGGGGGGGAAGCACCATCCGACGCAACCACCCACCAAAAGCGTAAGCGCCGCGATCGATCGGGCGTCGCGGCGATAGTACATCAGGGATTTCGATCGCCATAGCATTACAAATGCCCGGCAGGGACGGGCCGGCGGGGGAGAGAGACAATGAAAAGCACACAAAAAGAAAAATAAGCAAAAAAAAAAAAAAAAAAAAAAAAAAAAAAAAAAAAAAAAACGGAAGAACTCAAAAATGGAAAACACGTAAAACTAAACGAAAAGAAACCAAGAACAGAGCTCCAACCTGTCCAGCTGTTGTAGACGGAAACACGCGCATGTGTAAAAACGAGGTGTGAGCTCCGGAAATAAGCACCCTGATCACCACGCCAGCGGGGGTTACGGGTGGCGTCATATCCCCCACCGCCCCCGATACTGGTGCCGCCTCCTCCCCAACCCCAGTCCCCACTCCCGCTCCCGCCTCCGGCTCCGCCCCTTCTGCCTCTGTCTTTGCGGCTCTCTCGGCCTTTCCCTCCTCAGTCGGCACCGGCGCCGGGCTTGGCGGATTTTCAAAGCCAGGGTCGCCGCCACCGCCGCCGCTGCCGCCGCTACCACCGTTTCCACTGTGGCCATTGCTGTCGTTAGCAGTATTAATGCCACTCACGGCGTTATTCCCGCTGCTGCTGCTCTTGCTGCTGCCCTTGCTGCTGCCCTTGCTGCTGCTACTGCTGCCGCCGCTGCTACTGCTGCCGCTGCCGCTGCCGCTGCTGCTGCCGCTGCCGCTGCCGCTGCCGCTGCCGCTGCTGCCGCTGCCGCGGATGGTGTCGACTGACGGCCCACCGACGCTATCACGCTGCTGCTGTGCTTCGTCACCAGCGTTTATACCATCGGCGGCGGTAGCGGCGGCGGTAGTGGGGGTAGCGGCACCTGGGGCAACATCAGGGGGGTCGCTGTCTCCCTCTCGGCCGCCATCCTCGGGTCAGTGTGAGGTGAAGCAGTGGCGGTGGCGGAGGCGCCAGCGAGTGAGCGCAAGCCCTGGAACAGGGTTCGATCCGCACGTGTAGATTCCTGTTGCGTGGCAGCCATCACTCCCATCCTCCCCACCTGCGTGTGGCGCGGAGGGATAAGAAGGAGGAGAGAGTGTAAGGGGGGGTTAGAGAAGGCGGCGGCAAGAGAACGAAAGAAAGAAAGAAAAAGAAAAAGAAAGAAAGAAAGAAAAAAAAAAAGAAAGACAGACAGACAGAGACAGAGAGAAAGAGACAGGGAGACAGAGAGACAGAGAGACAGAGAGAGAGCGGGCGGAACGGGAAAACATTGCCCACTACAACCCTTCTACCGCTGAGAGAACACGCTGCCGCAGCTGTGTTTTTCCTTTCGACCTGTTGTTTTCCAGCGACACAAAAGATTCGAAGGGACAACCGCTGTGTCTATTCGTAAACAGCACAACAAGCCCTCGTTCTGTGTCCAAATGGAAGCACCCCTCCCCCCCCTCGGCTTGGTGCACGCAATGTCTGCTTGGCGGGGAAGAAACCGACGTGCTCCGTCCCGTCACCGTAGGGATGCGAGGGTCCATCATCATAATATTACGGCCATCCATGACATGAGTGAGTATACCTCCCCCCCTCCCCCCCCCCCCCCCTCAAGACATTCCCAGTCTCTAAAACCACACACCTCATCCAATGAAACACACCCCACTTAATTAACCCTTATGAGAACTGCAGTTCCGTTTTTGAGTGGTTTGTCCCCAAAACGGGACGGCGGTTCTAAATGGGTGAAGAATAATAACCCCCCCCCCCCCCCCCCCCCCCCCCCCCCCCCGCCCCTACCGGCGTAAATACGCGGCACCCGTAAACTACACCTCACCGAAAACAAACCCGGTGCACGGAAGCACACCCCTCCCCGAACGAAAAACATCAGCACCCCACAATCAACCTTCTGCCGAATAACCCGCGTTCGAGTCTGAGGCAGAGGCACCTCCAACGGGAATCGCGCGCGAATCATCATCACCATCATCAGCCACCACCCGCATGACCAGAACGACCAGAACGACCAATACTCCCGGCACGACCAGCACGACCGGCACGACAGGCACGACCGGTTGGCGGCGATGGTGGTGGTTTCCGCCTCCCCGTGACGCATGGTGATGGCCGCGGTTTCAGCTTTCTGGTGACGCTCTGCGGCAGACCGAACGACACGTTCGGTTGGGGCGTGCGACCCCCACGACGGCGCCAACGGCTCTTGCCGTTTTTGAAAAACTGCCGTCAACGGCTCTTTCCGTTGCTGAACGTCTGCATCCGACCTACGGAGCAGTGTTTTGTGTGTATGAGTACGAATAACAAATGCGTTTCTGGTTTTTGTGTTTGGTTCTTGCGTTTGGAGTTTTTTAGCGTGTCTTGTGTGTTTTGTATGTGTAGTGTGTCTGCGCTGGGTGTTTGGTATGCGTGTGTTTGGGTTCTTGCGTTTATTACACGTATGCCCACACGTGATAAGATGAACCACAGATAGATCATCTACAGATAGATCTCAACCTGCCGCAACGAGCTGTTGCGCAGGATCTGTACAGTACAGATCCCACCCCGGAAGCATATCCTAGATCATGCAGGACACATACGGCTCCTATCGGCGTCTCCAGCGGCATGGTAGGTGGTCCGTGCGCCTACTAAGATTAATTTCGTGGGTTCGAGTCTCACCGAGTGCACTCTCGTAGGGACTTTTTCTTGCATAAAAGTTGGTTAGCGGAAAGCGCGAGTTAGCAACATTCGATGAAAATCGACGAGCACTGGGAATTCTGAACCCCATGCGGGATAAAAATGAAGGCACGTACCGGGGGAAGAAAGGACGACACCTACCTGTGACCACGGCTTGTCCAGAAGATTGCTGAGGGTGAAACCTCCTGCGAGATAACCTGGAGAGTAAAAAAGTAATGATGAAAAAACTTTATATATACCCGGCAACAGTAGCTAGATCATAAAATATCAGGACTACACTTGTCCTGGAAAATCTAGATCACGAAGTAGCTAGATCATAAATATCAGGACTACATTTGTCCTGGAAAATCTAGATCACGAAGTAGCTAGATCATAAATATCAGGACTACATTTGTCCTGGAAAATCTAGATCACGAAGTTGGAATCGATTATCCGTCAAAGGTATGATACGCTTGGGTGTGCTCGTATTTGTGTGTGTGTGTTTGTGCCTGTGTGCGCTTGTAGCTGCGCATGCGTCTGCGTCCGTCCGTGCCAGCGTCTGTTATTTCGTGTTTGCGTTTGCGTTTTCATCTTGCGTTCGAGTTTATTTTCGCGTTGGTGTTCAGCCCATGAGTATGCGTGTGTCGTATGCGTGCCTGCACCGGCAAGCTTCGTGCCGTTCCACTCACCAGTATCAGGAAACCCAGGTACCGGGCACATCTTGAATACGCAGGACTTGTCTATTTGTGTACGCACCGCGGCACTTTATTGCTTACAGAAAGCCATCAACTGATTTTTCCGGCTATTGCCCTTAAGGACCGCAACACTATAGGGCGGATACCACTCCGGCCGGCAATATAGTAACCGTTTGGACCCTGATACGAGTATCAATCGGAGCTTATAGTCACGGACAGAGTGGAAAAAAATAAGAAGCAATTTTGCTCGGGTTTGGCTCCTTCACCGGCCGCCCCCCTCTACACATCTTACTACGAAAAACTAAAAACTCGAGGCTAAAACAGATCTTGGGACTCGCACGAAAAAAAACGGTATCCTACACACCATATTTTATTCGACAACGAGTACAAAAACAGCCAAGCCGTCCTCGCGGCGCGGTTGACATGGTCAACCAACTGGAAAAAATGCTTGCGACCGCTGGTACGAAAAAGAGATTGCAAGGAAATTTCTTGCTTGTTGAGAAACATCCGAAGGTTCTTCGCTGAGACTCGGCGAACAAGACAACGGCCACCGGTTGGTGCAGTCCCGACCCAGGCACCGCTGTATCAAGAGGGGAAAAGTAACATGGCGACATGGCGATGGTTGACGTATACTGAGATGGTTGACGGTGAAGCCAGTCCGTTTCAAGACCAAGGGTCAAAAGCGCTTTTCAGAAGAGCTCGAAGAACTTGGTAACACACGAGAGCGGTAACACAACGAGCAAGAGCATCCAGAACACTATGACCACCAACACCACTAGTACCAGTGAGAGCACTGAGCAAACTGAGGGCACTATCGATAAGAGCAACAAGGGCATGAAGGACACTAAGAGCACTTGAGAGCGCCAACAGCGAGCGCTGTTGACGAGGCCATTAAGAGCACTAACACTGAGAGCACTAGGAAAGGAGTACCAAGAGCGCTCAGACACAAGCACACCCAGGCGCGAAGGTACGATACTGCTTGTGTTCGTCGGATCATCAACGCTTACAAGCGGCAGCGGCAGCGCAGCACCACCACCACCACCACCATCATAGACAAAACTAACAACAGCTTTGCTGGCTGCGATGGTTGGTTGCTCTCCCAGTCGCGAGTCGTGACGCGAGGGATGTGGCTTCCACTTGCGCGCAAGGGCCTCTCACGAATCGCTCGCCATTTCGAGCATGCATACGGCTACTCGTGACGCTGCAGTACTGCAGAAGTGACATCACGCAAGCCCACGCATTCCGCGTACCTAAACTGAGAGAGCGTCCAAGAAGCCGAGAGTTGGTGCACATGGTCGTCCAAGGGCACAACAGACAAAATTATGAGTACGTACACGCGTATATTAGTATACCTGGTATACGGTGACGCGAGCGTGCCGTGAAAGCAGTGACAGGGTGTCACTCCCCATCCCGCGACCGGTCACCTACGACAATAGACTACTAAGAGCAATACTCGTGGGATATATACGACCGACTTGTGCACCAAGACCAGTAAAAGTACGAGCGTATCCCCCAGCAAAGCAGGGGGTACGTACGTATTATATATGCGATCGGGGAGAAACGAAGAAGGAACGCATAACACCACCTTGTTGTTGCTGCTTTTGTTGCTTTCACATCTCACCGCAACACAACAGGGTGATAAGATGACACAGCCTCCGAAGAAACTCCAAGGTGGTTTTCTTGTCGATGGGGAGAGCGCAAACGCGGAGCGATGCACGCGTCTATGGAATATTTTCGAAGCCCCCCTTCCTATCGGGAAACCCGGCTCGGAATTCATCGCAGGGGGGGTGTTACCTTGCGTGCTATGTATGATACATATACGGCGGTAGCTCATTGCCATAATCTAGCCCGTAATTCACCAGTCACCAGGGCTGTGAACCGAAAACCAAAAGTCGTTTTTTTTGTCGATTTTCGCCACAATCGAATTAAGAAAACCCGCTCGTTTATTTTCGGTCGGATTTTTTCCCCCTGTCCCCTACACCAATATTGTCTGCATATGTACGGAAATCCCATTATGTATTGTAGGGGAATGTAGATCAGATCCGGGTTCAATTCCCGGCAGCTTCGCCAATGTAGGGAAATGTAGACTAAAAATGTTACGTAACAAACGCTACCGGAGCTTAAACGCTTACAAACTCGATTTCCACCACAGCAGTATGGACAGGCAGCAGGTATCTCTAGGCCACAGCAGACAGCAGCACACAGCACCCAACAGAGCACCACGGCAACAGTATAAAACGCTTTCTATGCAGGAATTAGTATGGTCTCGTACCCCCCAACTGGTCTATGTTATATTCACTGCTGTATTTATCGTACAGAATATTCATGTATAGCTGGTATTGAAACTACAGCAGTAGAATAGTAGAATGGCCTCGTACTCCCCATCTGGTTTACATAAGATATAGTCTGCGGTTGATACCATTTTTATTTATTATTATTAATTTTTTTTTTCATCATTACTTTTACTTTCCAGCCCACTCGTAGGAGGTTTTACCCTCGACGATCTTCTGGACAAGCCGTGGTCACAGGTGTCGTCCCTTCTCCCCCCCGGTACGTGCCTTTAGTTTTTATCGCGCATAGGGTTCAGCATTCCCACTGCTCGTCGATTTTCATCGAATGTACAGCTAACTCACGCTCTCGCGCTTTCCGCTAATCAAGTTTACGCAAGAAAAAGTCCCTACGAGCATACAGTCGCTGAGACGAAATTGATCTTGATAGGCTCGCGGACCACCTACCAAGCCACCGGGGACGCCGGGTATTGGATCATTTCGTCATACGTAATGGTACCAACCTGACTGATGGCGATTGATTGCCTCCGAAACCAGCGCCGATCAATCCTTGCAAAATACTGCCGATGAAGCGCAATCTTGATATTTTCGGCGATCTTGACTCATAGAGGCAACCTCAATCTCGATCTTCATTTCGCCGAATTTCAAGGGGTTTTCGGTGGTTCGTACCCGCATATAGGTAGGACCTGTATTCTACGACATGTATGTATGTATGTATTTACAAGGCGCTTCGCTCCGCGGGCGGCCTACGCCGCCCGCTACGCTCGCTCAGGAAGGAAACATCAAATTATGCGAAGCGGACAGAGGTCCATGATTGAACATTGTTTTTTTTATGGCCCTTGTAGTTAGCTGCAAACTGGCGACTTGATAATGCCAAGAGTCTTGCCGCCATGCTTCAGGAGAAAACAGCTCGGACGCCACATATGCTTCGCGTCGCGGGCGGTTTTCCGCTACGCTCGCTCATACGTCGTACATACGTACATACCCCAGGTAGGGTACTTATTTTCTTCTTTTGATATGCTCTGTGTCTGTGTACTCGTATGTACGAAGGATAAAGCACAGAACGGCACAGCAACACAGCAAAAACAACGAAAATGAAACCGAAATTTTCTAAAAGAAAAAAATCCCCGTCCCCTTTCGTGTAATAATTTACTACCTGAGTGGAACACCTTACACCAGTCAAGAAAAAAAAAAAGGAAAAAAAGGAAAAATCTTACAGCAGAGCTTCTCTCTCAGCCTCGTACGCCGCCCGCCCCTCTCGCGACCATCTCGCCACCGATTCAGTCCGGGTAAAGCTTCCCTCCCTCTCTTCCACAGTGAGCCCCGTCGCCCGCCTCGCGTGAAGCCCGGTGCTCACCGTGGACCTCGACGCAAGCTCGACAATGTTGGTGCTCATTCGGGGTACCTCCCTCTTGTGACTCTCAGCCCGGTCGCGAAAATAAGCACCGCTTGAATATTATCTTACAATCCCGAACGACCCTTAAATACTCGTCCGTACTCTATCCAATATATAAATGGAGTCCAGACAGAGCCTATTGATGCATCCCTCGTGTCTCGAGGCACACGCGACGCCTAGGCACGAAAGCGGCGACCGCACTCCTTGCAACTCCCCCTCTACTCGCCAGCATCCGCTGACACCCGCGACGGTGCCGGGTTCGCCCGCGCAACCGTGCTCGGAGTACACGCACGCACACGAAACGAAAGAAGAAAAAAGGAAAGAAGGACTGAAAGTACGACGAGAAATGGAGAAAACAAAGACTCGCTGGAACGGTCCGGCAAGTAATAAACGGAGGCGATTCCCAAGTGGGAGCTTTGAGAGGCCAGGGATGTACCAACCGAGCACGCTCAGAGATCGAGATCTAAGTAAGTATATTTATGTATGCTGCTGGATGCTGATAATTTCGGCAACGCAATAGACTACTCAAGTTGTGTCCTTGTCGCTGTGTATGTGCATTGTGTCACGGAAAGGTGTGTCGTGTGTGTGTTCTTCACATTAAACCGTTCGTTCTACCCGTCGACATCCAGCACAACCATTAATAGTGCCCGTGCCGATTCGTCAATCCTACAGCAGTAGAAGAGACACAAGTTCTGCGGTCACAAAACTACGCCACAGAGACACTACTGCTGTACGTTGCCACGTACCAGTAAGCACAGCAGCTACTACGGGGGGCCATAGTAAATAGGACCAAATATTGTTGGTAAAAATAGGTAAATATATAGGTTTTATGTATACCATAGGTCCTATTAACTATGGACCCCCGTAATATTATTAGTGGGCAATGCAACCCCATGCTCATTGTACTGGATACGACAGGCACGACATACACATTCTTTGAAAGAGAGAAACGAAAAGAAACAAAGAAAAACAAGAACAAAAAAAACGAAGAAGACAAATCGAAAGAGAAAAACAAACAAGAGAAAATATAAGAAGTGTACAGCAGTGCGGTACTGAGACCGAGCGTCACATGACACTCTCTTGCCATTAATACTGCAAACAAGCTATCCCACACTGACTCCAAGTAGTTCGTACCCCAAATGTCGGAATGTGCTGCTGCTGCTGTCGATTGACCGCCGTGACAGCAGTCTTACATCTCTTGCACTTGGCAGCCGTCAACGCACTCCTTGTACTAAAAGTCGTACATATACTATTACGGGGGTCCATAGTTAATAGGACCCATGGTATACATAAAAACCTATATGTTTACGTATTTTTACTGACAGTATTTTGTCCTATTTACTACGGACCCCCCTAATAAGTCTGCGGCGGTCTTGACGGACCAAAAGTTGAAATTATATAATCAACCAATCTCTTTCTTTGTTCGTGTCTCGTTTCCTGTGGTTGTGCTGTTGCGCTATTAAGGTGGACCATAGTTAATAGGACCCATGGTATACATAAAAAAAACTTTATATTTGCATATTTTTATCAACAATATTTGGTCCTATTTACTATGGTTCCCCGTAATAGCGTTTGAATTGGGTATCGGGACACGGCGGTAGCGCGGTATATAATGTTTCAAGTTTCATGACAACAAGGCGTTCTTTCGGCGGGGAGTACAAAATATTGAGATTGATAATTGAATTGATCAGTCTTCAATTCTGATTCAAGGTTAACAGATACGACACCAAAATGGTCAATTCACTCTCGAGAAAAAAGAAAAGATTGCAATCTTTTCACGGCATTTCAATCCCAATCTCCCAGCAAAAGCACGTCCTTTTAAAATATCGACTTTTTTTCCAGTTTCAACGAACAACCAACCGAGCAAGCCTTCGGTTTCGGTTTCGTTTTTTTTTTTTTCCCTTTTTTTAAACGATCGAAATCGACCGACTTTTGAGGTGGAAAACCGAAGAACCCACCGAGCCATTTTTGTTTTCGGTTCCCGACCCTGGGTCATCACAAAAAGGTACACGTAGTCTGAGCACAGGGAGGGGGCGAACAAACCAGAAGAAACTCAGTCGTGGTCTCGGGTCCCAGGATGACGTCTTACGTAACCAGTCATGCCAGGTATGATGTAATACCATTAATATTAATATTCCTACATCAGGTATGATATACGTCCTGCTATAGTTCTATATATTTACGGGGGACCATATTAAACAGGACTTACGGTAAGCACAAACACCTACATATTTTGCTATATTTACGAACAATATAGGGTCCTATTTACTATGATCCCCCGTAATACTGTACCTGGTATATATTTTCATTCATCCAAACACGAGAGTCAGTCACATTGCACCTGCAACGTACTATTCACGGCGGACCATATTAAATAGGACCTACGGCACACACAAACACTTATATATCTTGCTATTTTCACGAACAATGTTGGGTCCTATTTACTATGGTCCCCCGTAATAGTAGTATCTATGCATCCAAACACAAGAGAGTCACATTGCACGTGCGACAAAAAATAAGGCCAGAGTTTGTGACACACGGCGCATGGCACGTCGCTGCTGGATGCAGCCACGGATTGTGCGCCTGCGGCTTAGCTGCAAGTGAAGTCGCAAACACAGCACGCGCCTGCGCTGCTGCTATTATATACCTGCGCGCCACTGGCTACTATCAATACTTACCAGGTAACACGCACTGGTGCTAAATGCCGCCTGTATCGGACACGACCAGCACTCTTTTCTGAAGTGCTGCCGGTACCTACTCGTACATACTGAAGAACGAAAGCGACAAAAAGGACAACCACCCGTGTCAAAATGCAAGCCCGCGCGGTCTATCCATAGGTCTACGTATGCCGCACACGCAGCGGAAACGCAGGGGGAACAAGGCTTGCAGAACGTGACGCCGCAAGCTGTGAAGCGGCAACAAGCCAAGCTGGTCAGGCCGAGCGAGGCCGCGATGAGAAACCATCAACGACATCAATCAAATCGAATCAGCCAGATCAATAAAATCACCCATATCAGTAACATCGATCAACCAAAAAGTGAGAAATGCGAACAGACCAAACCAACCATGGGAGCACCATACTGACGCGGCGAGGCAAGCCTACCCATAAGCGGGCACGATATGGATGCATAAGGGGGCACGATATGTACCACAGGCAGGTATCAGGCATATTCATACGATGTACCAGGTATACAGGTATACGTAGTACCAGGTATACGAAACGGCTACTGGTGTATGCCAGGCATACACCTGTAACCTGGTACAAGAGCAGTATCACGAAGGATGGGCCGGGGGGGGGGGGGGGGGGAAGGAGTGACGAGGGGACGACACCAGAGGCCTCGTAGCTCGAAATGCAACAACAGCAGGGGTACGATTGATTGCGGATATGTATCCATCGAGGGAGGCCAGATTCAGCGACACAGCAGTTAGTCGTGAAAGCTTCAACTTGGGCGTTTCAGGCACGCTCGGCTACGAGTATACAACCACTTAGGGGCATTTCTTACCGCAACATTGCAATAAACAGATAAGCAGGAGGAGTGCAACCCAGCGCTCTGCTGATTGTCCCACGACGTTTGCCAGCAGCAAGAACAACGTCCCGAAGCAGCAACACAAGTACGAGTAGTACCCCCCAAAAAAAGCAAGGTCCAATTTCCGCCGAAATGAATACAGTGCGGCGTTCCTACTACCTCGACGACGTGTACTCTTCCTCCAACGTGGTAGCCTGCGAAGGTCTCACCTCTTCCCAGCCGATGCTGACATCGAAAGGCAGACTCACCATATTCTATGACCATCTTGAAAAGAAACCAAACTCAAAAGGTTTTTTATAGAGTAAGAAGCCATACTCATGTGGGATGGACTCATCCATTCTTAGGACAGAAAGCGCTGCACAAAGGACACAGCGCCAACAACAGGTTGCTGTTGCTTGTGGCCGTGTATGGCTGATATCCAGAGCTCGCTGCGGCGTCTCCAGGAGTCAATTCGCGGCCTTTCGGATGCAAGCGCTCTGGTCGGGGCGGGGGCGGCCGTCAGTGTGCATTCTGAAGCAGACGAAGCTAGCGATCCCGGCCGAAGCATCTTTGAACATGTAACGTCTCCAGGCAACGATCGAGGTGGATCGCCCTCGACCGCTTCTACGCCCACTTTCAACAAAGCTGCCCGCCACCAGCACCGCAGCCACCGCCACGACGAACCAGAAGGCTCCTCGTCGAGAGATTCGATCAGAGAAGGTGGTGGGGTTCGCGGTGGGTCGCCAAAGCAGCAGCAGCAAGAGCAGCAACAGTCTTTCTTGTCGTCTATCGGTGGGGATCTGAGAGAATCAGCAGAGGTGCGGTTTGATTTTGATTTTTTTGAAGTTTTTGGCGGGTTGGCAAACGGGACGCAACTCGAAATGCCTTGAACATTGTTGGGCTAGTCTGCGGTGCCTATACCCACGGGGCAGCCTGCTGGTGGTGAGTGCAGCCTGTGGAGCGCTACCCTGCCGCAGCAGCTATTGCTGCCCATTGCGCGTCCATGTGGGTCGTACGAGCTACAAGTAGTGTAGATATCCTGGGACTGAACCACCACGATACGAGTATAATAAGTTCTGACCTGCAGTTTTTTTTTTTGTTTTTTTTTTTCAGGTACTTTTTTAGTTTTTTCTAAAATCACACTATTAATCCTACTCTCACTTTTATGAGTATTATTCGTATTAGGGCCACTCCTAACGAACGAAAAAAATCACGATTCGTGAGATTTTTGTCGTGAATCGTGATTTTTTTGTCGTGAATCACGACAAAAAAAAATACGATGCATGACCCCAATTTTTTTAGTTTTTCCCTAAAAAAAAAACAAAATCACGATTCGCGACATTTGTCGTGTCTCAAAATACGCCTGATCAAGGCACTACGCAACCCACGTGCACCAACGGTATCCGATGGTCGGCATAGGGGCATGGCAGACTCTGCTTCGTACGCCGCTTGTGGACAACGGGCGGCTACCCAAAGACACCGCTGGGCGCGGGCTAACGAGGAGGTTGTGGCCTCGAAATTTCCAGGAGGAAGAGCCACTCCTGGAAGACAAACGCGAAAATGACCTGGGGATGTCCCAGGACAGGCCGGGCAGACGGCCTGCGAGATGGAATCTCGCTAAACGAGCTTGGCCGACGGCCGGTGAAGTTGGAATCTCGCAGGCTGGGTCAGGCTTCGGCCCGTGATTCGAATATATCACGGGCTGGGCGAGGTGCGGACGGCCCAGCCCGGCCTGGCCGTGCCCCACTCTCGAGAGTTTGCTCCACACCCCCAAAAAACGTTGGGTTTGAAATATCAGAACTTTAACTATTTGAAAATATCACGAAACGCGACGTTTTTTTTCGGCTTTTTTCGTTAGAACTGAAATGTCACGGATCGTGATCTTTTGGCATGCCTAAAAATCACGAATCGTAATTTTTTTTTTTCGGTTCGTTAGGAATGGCCCTTAATAGTATTAAGGGGGGCCATAGTTAATAGGACTTACGGTAAACACAAAAACCTGTATATTTACCCATTTTTGCTAACAATATTTGGTCCTATTTACTGTGGTCCCCCGTAATAGGAGGTTTTACCCCCAGCGGTCTTCTTCTGGACACGCCGTGGTCACACATGTCGTCCCTTCTCCCCCCTGATACACGTGCCTTCATTTTTTGTCGCGCATAGGGTTCAGGATTCAGGATTCCTACTCCTCGCCGACTTTCATCCACGTAATATAGCTAACTCACGCTTTCGCGCTTTCCGCCAATCAATTATTTATGCAAGAAAAAGTTCTTACAAAAATAGTACGAGAATGCATCCGGTGAGACTTGAACCCACGAAATTGATCTTGGTAGGCACGCGGACCACCTGCTAAGCCACCGGGGACACCGGCCGTGCGTACGTACGTTTTACACGCGTACGAAGCACCGCGTGTATCGTGGGTACGTGTACGAAGGGCAGTCTTACAGGAGCAGTCGGAGGTACCTGATGCGTGCGAGAAAGCCGCTACGGCGGCACAATATTAATAGTTGTAGTAGTGCTGCGGTTGTGAACTTTAGACTCCTACGAATATACGGTGAGTACGTATTAACAGTGTGCGTACGAACACGTACAATGTACTATTACGGGGGTCCATAGTTTATAGGGCCTATGGTATATATATATAAACCTACAAGAGCTTCGCATGGGTGCCTGCCGGCACCCATGCTCCGGATAGGCAAATATATCTCAGTGCCAATTCGTGATCACGTTTTTTAGCATTATAAATACGCCATTCGATCTTATAAATAGTACGAACGAACATGATCAGGTCAACGCCATCAAGTGGTGCAGGAAAAAGCCGATGCTGAGTTTCGGTTCTCAGTTTTTGAATGTCTCACTCGCATTACTATTGACCAACTTTTACTTGACTTTTATGAAAAGAATTTGCGACGTTGTTTCGTTTTTCTTTCAGCGATCTCTGAAGCCGAAGAATCAGAACTGTCTACTCTTATGGGGCAGGAAACCATCGATACTACCAGGTATTGATCTTTGTCCTGGAGGGGCAGAAGTCAGCTCAGATCTGAGAGGTTCATCACATTTCTCAGAACTGAGATTACTTGCATTTTGTGGACCATAGTATTTCTGCCCTTTATCTGCCCAGTTGCCAAGTAGTACCCCATACCCACGCCGAAGTATCATACGCACCTATCTACGGCGAGCTGTACCTACTGCCAACGGTGCTTGTGCAGGAGAGATGACCTCTCCTTTTCACATTAAAGCGATAGCAGCAAGCAGTAGCAGCAGCAGCACAACAGCACCATTGCTGCTGCTGCTGCTTTGTGCAGACGCAGCCGCAACACCAGCAGCAGGACTACCGAAGCAGCAGCAGCAGCAGCAGCAGACAACATGTCAGCTTGCAGCATCCGCCCAAATTACTGCGAGTACAGGACGCGTTACGCATATTTTTAGAAACCAGTATAGGCGCATTATCTACACTGACTGGTATGAAATACTCCATCATGACTACAGGCAGTAATCGCAGCATATATTCCGAGATGCTGCGAGTAGGAGCAGTATCAAACAGCTGATACCTGATACTTGGTACCTGATATCGATCGGCAATACAGAACAACCTGACAACCGCACAGTACACTGCTAACATGGGCTGAATTCTCAGTGTGGACCCCGAATTATTCAGGTCGGATACACGTGAAGCACACGCAGCACAATATCCACAGCACCACACAACCCCGATATACTGCGAGTACTCGCAGTGGAAGCAAACAGTCTCGAACCCTCGATTACCTCCAGTAGTGCTCGCCGAAATAACTTGACGCGTTTTCACCAGAAAATGGTAAGGCGAACATCTTATCTTGCAGTAGTATACCGGTACCTGGTAACGAAGGATCGTATCTTAAAGCGGGACTGTATGAAATAGTATCTTAAATTTCTTTATTAAGTAACAGTATATACCTGGCAGCTGGATATGATTTTATAAGAAACTAAGAAAGCACGTCAGCTGTAAGTTCAACCGATCGGCAGATCGGTCGATACTCAACTTTGCAAGCTGCGTGAACCGCGCGCGTTTCCCACTACTTCCCTCGCGATTGACTACTGGCCAGAGACACCGTCTGCTGTGAGTACGACCGATTGAGTGGTTGAAACTCAACTTTGGAAGCTGCGTTATTATTGCGTGATACATCAGACACGCTCATCGGGCGCGCTTGTTATGGATATTTGGTTTTGCTTTGTACATCTTCCAAGTAGAATACCTCTGAACTACTACTACTACTGCAGCATGCTGTACTACTGTTGCTGCCGTAGTAGTACTCGTATTTCAATGCGCCTCCAGAGATCAGACCTTGCAGCAGCAGTAGACAGTCCGGGCATGTACGACCACCTGTATGGTATCCTCCGATGTGATTGGTCGGTTTTTCTTATCGACCGCACTCGGTCGAATTCATACTCTCCAACAACCTCCATCCCATTCCTCCGGCGAAAACAAATTCCGCGCCGATTTTTATCGAACGGTCTGGTAGCAAGAGCGGCGCGATACCCCGGGAAGGCGCGTGTAGTCGACTCGCGAAGAGAGAGGGGCAAGGGAAGACAGCCACCGAGTAAGGTGAGACCGAGGGGGTCGAACAGGCCGATGGCGGCCCGCAAACCAAAGGAGTCGGGAGAATAAAGCGGTAGCATCAGCAAGGCCGAGAATCGAACCTCGGATAGGAAAGAACTACACTAATAAGATCACGTCTGTCTCTCTTTGCGGAGCAACAACAGCGAAACAAATCTCCAGGACCGCGAAAAATATAACGTCCGTGTCTCCTCTCCGTATTCTTCGAATTCGTGGTCGAAAACGGGACTGTCAGTTTGAACCAATAAAAAATCAATCAGATCCTGAGTACACGACTGCTGTTCACGCGTTCATGCGTGCCACCCTTGGACCTTTTAGAACGATAGGGAACTCAATTTCCAGGAGGGAAGAAAATAGAACGTCCGTGTCTCCTCTCCGCAGCAAATATCCCTCGAGTTCGGGGTCGCCGCGCTCGTCGGCGGCGCGAGACTCCGAGACGCGCGCACGGGAGAACACCCGTCGGAGGCCGGCTCGCGCGACCGTCGAGGAAAGCGGTCGAAAAAGCAAGCACGAAGCCAGGGAAGCGAAGGCGTGTGGAATCCCAGGCTAAACTCAAGACGAAATCGGAAGCGAATGCTGCGCTCTCAGGCGTCGGGAATCATTATATATATATTTATATATTTACCTATTTTTACCAACAATATTTGGTCCTATTTACTATGGTCCCCCGTAATATTAATATCTGGTACGTATATCTTATGTACCAGGTACCTGGCAAGGTACTGCTGTACCTGGTACCACTTTCATAGAATGTGCATGTCGCGCCCGTCGTATCCAGTACGATGTTGTCTACTCTGCTTACTGCATGGCAATGTAGTTAGGTATAATAGTATCTCTGAGTCGTAGTCTTGTGACCACAGAGCTTGTATCTCTCTAGGATTTATGAAACGGCAACGGACACTGGTTGCGCTGGACGTCGACGCGTTTGTAGAAAAGAACGGTTTATTGTGAGCGAAACACACCCCCCACTACGCCCGAAAACCAGCATGTCCGGAAATGTAACGACTTTTTCGGTATTCATATTAGTAGAGGAACGGTCCTTATATATCCAGACAGAGTGATGCCAGGCCCATGTGCCCCTGCACCGACCTTGTCAGCAGTGCCTTGCGCGGTCCCAATGCACGCGGCAGGCATGTTGTGTTGCTGCTGCTGTTGCTCCTGCTGCTAGTGCTAATATGATGCAGCTGTGTTGATATTGCCCCCCTCCTTGATGTTTGTCGAGAAAGCTGAAAGCAGAAGCTACTGCTGTACTCCTCAGTCTAGCACCCTGGTAAAGCCAGGTGGGTATATACAGAGTACAGCCGTAGTAGTAGTAGTAGTAGTAGTAGTAGTAGTAGTAGTAGTAGTAGTAGTAGTAGTAGTAGCAGCAGCAGCAGTAGTAGCAGTAGTAGTAGCAGTAGTAGTAGCAGTAATAGCAGTAGCAGTGGCAGTAGCAGCAGTAGCAGTAGTAGCAGTAGCAGTGGCAGTAGCAGCAGTAGCAACAGCAGCCAGCAGCAGCAGCAGCAGCAGCAGCAGTCAGCAGTAGCAGCAACAGCGGGCGAGCGCGTATTAGGTGTCGCGTGCTCCCACTCCCGCACCATGCACAAACAGCGAACGAAGTAACTTTGCGACGAGCGACCAGCCAATCGCGGCGCAAATCCAAAGACGCCTAGACCAAGTATGTCGAGTCGACGGCACGCCTGCCCCTTGACGGACAGCCGTCAAGGAAATCCTCACACTAAAAGTAGTACATTACGGCTGACGAGGCCTTGACGGGCGAAACTTATTCAATAGACTGTCAACCGACATCTCTGATCGAGACGCCGACCGGCCTCTCGCATTCGTTCTTGTTCTTGCTCTTGTTCTTGTTCTTGTTCTTGTTCTCGTTCTTGTTCTTGTTCTCGTTCTCGTTCTTGTTCTCGTTCTTGTTCTTGTTCTTGTCGAAGGTGCGTGCGGCTCGAGAGCTGGAGGACTTGAGGCAGGAGAAGGAGAGCCTGGTGCTGATGAAGCAGCAGCTAGCGGCGGTGCACCAGCTCCGCATTGACCTGCAGAGGAAGGACTCTGTAATACAGGTGAACAAGATACCCCAGCCACTGGGCCACAGCTCATGCTATATATATATTAGGACAAGCTCAACGTCTGCAGGGTAGCTAGGATGGCAAAAATTGCAAATGCGAATATAGGTGTTACGGAATATAAAGGATTCCCTACTTAAGCCCTGTTGACTGCTATTGGTATGTGTGTTTTTTCCAAATTTCCCAAATTCCCAATTTACCGCCAAGGGCTGCAGGTAAAAATAATAAGGTTCTAAGTACGTACGAGTACACAGTAAATTTAGAAAGTAGGAAATATTGAAAGTTTGGAAATTTGGAATAAAAAAGCGACAGCAGTTCTAATGGTAGTGCACACGGCTTTGTTTGCGGTAGGACAATCAGGATAGCAATCGCAAGGCTGTTTGGGAAGCATCGATAAGTGGTACCCGGTATATACATACTCCTGATGCAGGGTATCAAGGATGGTGAGGGTGTCGGTGAGGACGAGGACAGAGGTAAGTAGCACAGAAGGTAAAAAAAAAAAAAAGCAGCTTTCATTGGATGCCGATGATGAGGGAGCCAAAGAACAGAGTGAGCATTGATCAGCACCTGGTATAAATGTCGTAGGATAAGTGTCAATGGGAGTACAGTACGATATAGGAGGGACTTAACATAAACTGTTGTTTGTTTTCGTTTGTTTGGACGAATTTCAGCCCTCGACCCCTCCCCTCCCCCCCTGGCCTTCTTTGTGGCTCGTGTATTTTTCTTCGGCCTCTGTGATACCTGGCACACTGCCATTTTCGTGCCAAAACATGGGCAGTCTTTGCAGCTGAAGGTGCTGGAAGGACAGGCCGCGAAGGACAGGGAGGGCCGCCTGGAGGCGCACTGCCACCTCCTCGAGAAGAAGTGCTCCTATCTCGTGAGTTGCTTATCGCGCATTCTGTGTGTCTCTCTCTGCCTTTCTCAAGTGTGTTTCTTCCCCCCCCCCCCCCCCCCCCCCCCCCCCCCCCAAGTCCGCCTCGCAAGCAGTTCTTAGTAGGATGCAGCTCACCCTTCATGCGACTCGCCGGACACATCACGTCTCGCTTCGCGCTTGGTGCAAGCAGTGTTTGCCTGGTCGGTGAAAACCCGACATGCTCCGTCCCGGCCTTGTAGGGATGCGAGGGTCTATGGTCATACGACTACGGCCATGCATGAGATCGAGTACAGCTCTCCTATCGAGTACACCCCCCCCCGCCCCCTTCCCCTTTCCTTCTCTTTCACGCTCTTGTCTCTTATTTGCCACTCTCTCTGCTAGACGTATGGGTGTGGGGGATTGTTCGCTTGGTATCATACCAGGTACCTGGCAGGCGTTTTTTTAAACGAAGTAGCGACCACCTCTCCGAGGATAAGCGTTAACTACTGTTGCTGTTACGGAGGGCCATAGTAAATAGGACCTACGGTAGACACAAAACCAAATATAATTACCTATTTTTACTAACAATATTTGGTCCCATTTACCAGGGTCCCCTGTAAATAGTAACACCGTATAACACGACGGGGGGCATAGAAGAACACACTCCCCGGAGGCGATTTTTCAAGAGCCGATTTTCTCCAAGGCCTTAAGGTGTCTTGGGCGGGGCACGCACAAACCAAAATGGCGGCTTTTGGGACGACCTCGTCGAGATGCTATCGTAGACGCGTCGCTCGGCGTTTCACACGGTCCCCGTGTCGTCGGGAAAAAATCAGGTATGAAAATTCGTCCGAGGGGTGTGGGCGTCATCATGCGTGCTACACCCGTCGTCGAAAAAAAAACAGCTATCATTAATATTAGTAGTATGATGTTCGCCCGAGGGGTGCTGTTGTCGTGCGCGTGATGCTTGTAGAACACGACCTGGTACCAGCAAGCGAGTGAGTGCGCGCTCGCTCGTTTTTCCTGCCAGCGTTTTGAGGGGTATTTGTTTTTTTTGCCGTGTTTTTGGAGGTGTGCCTTGTCGTAGGAGCGGCGACAGTAGTAGCATCAGCAGCAGCAGCAGCAGCAGCAGCAGTAGCAGCAAGACCTAACAGGACCAGCAACAGTAGCGATACTACCAGGGTACCGGGTTTTTTTTTTTTGTCCGGTCAATACCTCTTTCGTCATCACTGCGCTGGGTCCCGGTCTTTTTGGCACCGTCAACACCTGTTTTGTCATCACTGTGCTGGTTTCAGTGCAGGGGGCGGCCAGTCAAGGGGTCAAGCCATGGTCTCCTGTTATTAGTATATGTGCTGTTCAGCAGCACCAGAAGGGTGGTGTATAATGCAACAGCGAGTCACTCCATCGGTCGTCGCCCTCGCTGCTGCCCCAACCCCCCCTGGTCATACTACTACCTCGCTGACATCGAGTACACACCCCTCCCCCCCCCCCCCCCCCCCCCGCGCACCCGACCTCACCCCCTCTCGGCATGAGGCTGGAAGCGGTATCGCAAAAAATCGCACGATGTACTGTTCGTAAACAGCACCACCCTTCTTGCTTCCATCCATCGATCGAATCGATCGACCATAACCAATAATTTTACACGCAAGTAAAAACGCCGTGCGCCGCGCTAGTTAGAAAACCTAATACGAAAACCTAGGCATCCACCGCTCGAGTGTGTCGCGTTTTGTCGTGTTTACCCTGTTGTGTCCTGCTTGTGTGGTGCTCAGGAGTCCGCGAATGTGGACTACGCGGAGAGGCTCGGCGCCCTCGACCAGGAGAGCAGGGTCAAGGTGGACCAGCTACTGCGGTGAGCTCAAACGTGACCCTCGAGATGAGCTTCAACCTCAATGGCAACCTCCGCCTAGGCATCAACTTCGACCGCAGCCTTCGCTTCAACATCAACCGCAACCTCGACCAACTCCAACATTAGCCCTGACCTTGACTTCAACAACTAAACTTCAACTTCAACTTCAACGCCAGCCCTAACGTTAGCTTCTACACTAACCTCACCTTCAACTTCAAGATCAATTTTAACGTCCACGCTGGCCTTAACTTCAACTTCAACTTCAACTAAACTTCAACCTCGACCTTGACTTGGAAACCAACCCTGGCCTCAGGTTCAACATTATCCTCAACTTCAACTCCGATACCGACCCAAATGTTAACCTCTACACTAGTCTCAGCGTCAATCTCTACATTTACCTCAGCTTTAACAGCAACACCGGCCTTAAGTTAAACGTTATCCTCAACTTCAACCTGTATTTCGACCTCAATGCGAGGGTATACTGCATGGTCAACCGACGACGGCCATGGATGGCATGAGTACACCCCCCCCCCCCCCTCCCCGCCCGCGCAAACGCTTCATCCTCTTCCGGCACAGGGAGGCCGAAGACCTTGAGCGGCGGCAGCGGGACGCGGAGGATGAGGCGAAGGGAGAGAGGAGGAGACGTGAAGCCGCGGCAGCTGCTCACCGGCAGGAGCTGGCGGCTGCCCTGGCGGAGGGAGCGGATGCCCGAGACTTGGCCGAGGACCTCAGGGTGTCTCTTGAGGTACCGTAGGTGGAAACCTTGCTGCTATGAAATAAGTAGTGCTGGTTGCTGCGGCTACTGCTGCTGCTGCTGCTGCTGCTGCTGCTGCTGCTACTATTTGTACTGGTGCTGTTTCTGCTCTCGATGCTGCTGCTTGTACAGCTACTGCTACTACTACTACTACTACTACTGCTACTACCACCACTATACTACTCTTACTGCTACTACTACTACTGCTGCGGCTGCGGCTACTACTACTACTACTACTACTACTACTACTACTACTACTGAGGCAGTACAATACGAACACATGTACCACTACAGCAGTAGCACTACTACAACTACTACTACTGCCGCGCGTTGCCGACAATCCTCGGAACACGCCATGACAGGTGGTAAAACTCCTGGGGGACTACGTAAAAGCAAGGAAATCGACCCCCCCCCTCCCCCCCCCCATACTAAACACGCCTTGTCGTCAATGAACCTTCTCTCGGTTGCGCAGGAGGCTACGGCTCAGGCCAAGCGACGGCACGGGCGATGGACAGAGATGGAGACTTTGGTGAGCCACGGTGGCTTCGGCCGCAAGGGACTCTTACTTTGTGTGCCCCCAACCTCGTTTTAGTTAGGACTGCAGTCCCATTCTGGGGACAAACCGCGCAACTTCTAAGCAGCCCCCCCCCCCCCCCCCGCAAGACGGCACTGCAGCTTGCCCTAGAATGGTTGGACCTTGCCAGAGGGCACGTTGCTGCAGGCACTGCACATGGTTGGGATAGTTCTTCACGATCTGGATGGTTCAAGATTAACTACTACTGAGCTGTAGGTCCTATTAATAGCCTGCCTTTGTGTTATCTTGTGCGGGATGTATGGAGTGCCGAGAACATGCATGCAGGTTGCACAGCTCCCACCCGGCCCATCTGATCCATCATTCCATCTCATGAGATGCCTTTCTATCTCATCACATCCCATCCCATCCCATCCCACCCCACCCCATCTTGCCCCACCTGACCCCAGCCAAACCCCATCCCATCCCGTCCCATCTTGCAGCTAACCTGCCAGCTCGAGGAGACGAGGACAGGCCTCGCTCGTGCCGAGAGCAAGCTCGCCTCTGCTACCGCCTCGAGACGGAGGGAAGCAGAGGCGACCGCGGCCGCCACCTCTGGTGCCGCCGCCGCTGCCGCCGCCCTCTCCAAGCACGTAGCGGCGGGCGTGGGAGTGGGAGTGGGAGACACGGGAAAAAGAGGGGACGGCTCTACGGAGGCGTTTTTGGAGCTGTCCGAGCTGTGGTGCGGGAATGAGGTGGGGGACCATCCCGACATTCTTCTGCCTTCTTCTTCTCCTCTCCTTCTTGTTCTTATTTCGCTGCTGCTCGATTTTTCACCGAATTTGTGTACGAAATGCAAGATGAGACCTGACTTGTGACCATGGTCTGTATGTACATTTTTGGCTTGATCCCTTGTAGTGCTGCAGTCCTGTTTTGGGGGACAATTCACTCTAATTCCAAGTAGTTTGTCCCCGAAACGGAACGGAACTGACCGCAGTGCAGACCTGGAGGGTTGTGGGAGATGAGAGTCAAACGTGAGAACACCATCATCGTCCCGCTACGGGAGTGGTAGAGTGGGAGGGGGGCGGGGGGGGGTGTACTCATTTTCGTGCATGGCCGTAGTCATATGACCATAGACCCTCGCATCCCTACAATGCCGGGACGGAGCTAGTCGGGTTTTCATCGACCAGGCAGAGATTGCTTGCACCAAGCGCGAAGCGAAACGTGAGGTGTTGGGCGAGTCGCATGAACGGTGAGCTGCATCCTACTAAGAACCGCTTTAGAGGCGCGGGGGGGGGGGGGGGGGGGGGGGGGGGGGGGGGGGGGGGGGGGGGGGGGGGGGGGGGGGGGGGGGGGGGGGGGGGAGGGGGGCAAGTTGAGAAGGTGGGAACATCGTAGTCATTAGCCGTGCTCCTGTTTCACGTGAGGACAAAATGAGGTTCGACAATGTGTGGTTGATTAATTGAAATTGACGTGAAAATGTGCCCGTTACCTCCAGCGTCTCCTGGTGAACACTGACTGCACACACGCACAAGTAGAAAGTGCGGTGGCTGTGACCAAAGACCAGAACGTTAAACGCGGAATGCCCATACAGGCGTAAAAACATCTTCTCTGCCCGGAATGCTGACTGCATCGGAAAAACCGTTTCGGCTCGATCCTTCAAGGCACACCTCCTCCGTTGGCGCTTGTCTTCCTCCCCCCCCCCCCCCCCCCCCCCCCCCCCCCCCCCCCCCCCCCCTCCTCTCCTCTCCTCTCCCCCTCTCCCCCGCCCCCCCCCCCCCCCCCCGCTATCCTAGGAGATGGATGGTGGCCACAGGCGGCGAAGCAGGAAGGGGATAAGACTAGCGAAACGGTTCTGTGTATTATATGGAAACAACGTAGTGGGCGCCCCAACTGTTGGAGGTGTCTCTATCAGGAGTAGGAGCGGTGCTCCGTCTCGAAAGGGATGCGTGCGTGGTCAATGGCCCAATGACTAAGGCAAGCAACAAATGAGTACGCCCCCCCCGCTCCCCCGTCCCCCCGTCCCCCCGGTCCCCTCCCCGCCACTACCCCCTTACCCCTCATCTTGTATAGATACTTGCTCTGACATGGGTGGACGTGTCTAACGCCCTTGAGGCTCTGGATGGCGCACGGGTGGGCGAGCGAAACGCCAAGCATTCTCTCGCGGATGCCAGGCGCCAGGCGAGTCACTCGACAGACCCCCTCACCTCTCTGCATTGCTCGAAATAGACTGCTGGACAGATAGATAGCCATGCTTGAGGTTTATTTGTCTACGCAGATACTGCAGTTAATTCCTCCTAAAGAGATGACACGATAGCCCATTTTTTTTTCGGTTGCCACGCAATTCCTTCTATTGTAAAGAACAGGTTGTCCTGCTGCTTAAGCTCTCTCCGTTGGTTGAGCTAGCTTGTCGTTGATAGCAATATTGAAGACTGATACGTCTGACTCCCTAGCTATTAACGGTCAGCTCGGTACACGCTACGCAGCCTTAAAAAAACGTAGCTTGAGTGTTCTCTCTCGTTTGCTTCCGAGGAATTTGAACTGGCGTGGACCATTGGGTGCCTACCGACCCCGCCCCCCCCCCCTCTCCCATCCTCCCTACAAAATTTGTATGAACAACGCCTATTTCCGGCACCTTCAACCTCTCACCCCACCCCTACCCACCATCCCCTATCCCCCACCCCCTAACGTCCCCCCCGCCCCTCCGCTCAGATTACGGCCACGCATGACGTGAGTATACCCCTCCTATTCGCTGCCTCTACCTCTACCCGGCACCTCTACCCCTTACCCCGCCCCTCCCCCCACTCCCATCCTCCCTCAAAAAATTGTATGAACCACGCCTATTTCCGGCACCTTCAACCTCCCACCCCACCGCTACCCACCATCCCCTATCCCCCACCCCCTAACGCCCCCCCCCCCCCCCCTCCGCTCAGATTACGGCCACGCGTGACATGAGTACACCCCTCCTATTTGCTGCCCCTACCTCTACCCGGCACATCCACCCCGCACTCCCTTCGCCCTACCCTCCACCCTGCCCTTCTTGCACGTGTATGCCACCGCCCGTTTTATATGTATATCCGGGCGTGTGATTGCTTCAGGCGGCCGAGCACTCGGAGGAGGTAGTGGCCTTGGGCAAGGCGCTGGACGGCTTGCGCGCGGTGAGCAGGAGCGGTGATCGGGTGTCGGCAGCGATAGCGCTAACGGTGACGGTATGCGCCAGCCGACAAGTACCGGCACTATTTGTCGCGGCAACCGGCACTAATTACTCCGCACACTGCCACATTGGTCAATCCCGTCTTTGTCAAGCGGTTACACGGGCACTTTATAGCGAGCAGACCGGCACTGCTTAACCGGCACGATAGAAGGACCGCTACTGTATCGGTAATTGTAGCGTCAACGGTAACGGTATGCGCCAGCCGACAAGTACCGGCACTATAATAGCGCCAACCGGCACTAATTACTGCGCACACTGTCACGCTGGTTAATCCCATCTGCGCCAAGCGAGTTCACAGGCACTATGGAGCGGCCAGACCGGCACTGCTCAACCGGCACTGTGGAGGGACCGCTACTGTATCGGTAACGATATCGGTAACTGTATCGGTAACGGTATCGGTAACTGTATCGGTAACGGTAACTGTATCGGTAACTGTATCGATAACGGTATCGGTAACTGGATCGGTAACGCTAAGGGTAACGGCAACGTTAACCGTACTGGAAACGGCAGTTGTGTACCTGGTACGTACTATTAATAGTTACTCTATCGGTAATGGAACGGCAGCGGTAATCATACTTGTTTCTGTAGTGATAGCGGTATCAATGTTGACGCTATTAGTGATTGTAGCGGAGCCGGAAACGGTTACAGCAGCGGGGAACTCGATTCAAGAGCCCCTCGTAACAGGCCAATGCTACGGTACCGCTGTTGCTTGCGTCCCCCGTGTAAGAGGGGTTTGATCTCATCCCCAGAGAGCGAAACTTGCCATGGAAATCGGCAATTGTATCTCAGCGTGATGAGCGCAAAAGCTCGTGAAGATGGGAAAAACGTCGAGCGAAACCTGGTTGTTCTTCAAGTTCCCGTGCGAGTCGAATTCTACCGCTCTCAACTAAGGCCATTTCAGGACTGAAGTCCCCGTTTTTCGGGACAAAACGCTTGGGATTAGGTTAATTTGTCCCCAAAACGGGAGCCCATCTCTCAAAGGGTTAAGGACGTTTTACGCAATATTATGAGTACGAAACGGTCCTCGCATTTTCGTCCAGGGTGGTTCGTATTTATGGCCGCAGCGGTAACGATAGCGGTAACGGTATCGGTAACTGTATCGGTGACGGCAGAGGTAACAATAACGGTAACAGGAGCGGTAACAGGAGCGGTAACTGTAGCGGTAGCGGTAGCGGTAACTGTATCGGTATCGGTAGCGGTGGCGGTAGCGGTTATCTGCCTTGGTACTGGTACTGGTACTGGTACTGGTACTGATAACGGTGATACGTACATAGCACGAGTGCCAACGGTGATTTACCCGACCACCTTAAGAATACAGCGGACCGACCCCCCCTTTTTTTTCGATGGGTGAATGAAGCCGGAGACTTTACACTATTCGTCGGTAATGCCGGGCAAGAGTATCGAAAAAAAAGTGAAGCCCAAAAGTACGCGCCGTCCGCGCCCGAAAATCTCAGAAGTAATGTTTGTCTGCAGACAACTTTGCTGTGCTTCGTTTTACTTCCACCATAAGCTCGCACTGTTGAAGGCACGTACAAATGAATATGTAAATATCCAGGACTATGCACGTGTCACGTCGAATCTCGCGGTTCGGATCGAGTCGGGTCCGGTCAGGCTGACCTGGCCCGACCCGTGATATTTTGAAAAGCTCCTGACCCGACCCGAGCCGACCCGTGAAGTTTTGAAGAACTCCTGGCCCGCCCCGTGAAAAAATCTGCAAATATCCACCAGCACGAGCTCCTATTAATAGCGAGATTCGGGCATGCCCTCTGTTTAAACTCCCCCTACAACCCCCTCGACGGCTTCCTTCTCGCCTTCAGGATCTATCACGTCTGCAGGGAGTGGAGGCAAAGGCTGATTCCGCGACGTCCCTCTTAGAAGCAACGAGGTCAGAAAGAGAAAGAGAGAGAGAGCGGGGGGGGGGGGGGGGGGGGGGGGGGGGGGGGGGGGGGGGGGACTCATGCCTGGTATTTAAAACAAAAGTAATCGAACGGAACCGAACCGAAACGAACCAAGCCAATAACACCGACATCGACACCGATACCAATCCTCTCCGTCCTTACTCTCGTCCTTATGGTATGCCACAAACGCCAACCTGTCATACTCCCCCCCCCCCCCCCCCCCCCCCCCCAGCCCTGCCTTGGCTTTTCTTCTGTGGCGTGTTCAATAGCGCGTGCTTCCGCTTCTGGCGCACTTACGTACACCTCGTGATCGTCGGAATGAGACCGTTGGAATTGGACCGGACCGTTGTAACGCGACCGTTGGACCGGGACCGTTGAAAAAGGGGCCGCTGAAACAGAACCGTCAGGTTGGAATCGTTTGAAAAAAGACGGTTGGAGCGGGATCGTTGGAACGGGACTGCCGCAACAGGACCGTTGGAACGGAACCGTTTGTTGTTGTTGTTGTTGTTGTTGTTTTCTTCACATTAAACCGTTCTTTCTACACGTCGACATCCAGCACAACCAGTGTCCGTGCCGATCCTTCAATCCTAGAGAGAGAAACGTTCTGTGGTCACAAAGATACGCCACAGAGATACTACGTTGCCACGTATGCAATGCAATGCCATGTCATCATACTGCATACGACATACACATTCCATGACATAGAGAAACGAAAAGAAACAAGGAGAAAAAAAACAAGAACAAAGAAGAAAAAGAAACAAGAAAAAAATATAAGAAACAGACCATTGTTGGAATGAGACGGTTGGATCGGGATCGTTGTACGGGACCGTTTCCAACCAGATCGTTGAAACAAAAATGTTTGAACCTTTTGTAGTGAGGCCGCTGAAACGAGACCGCTAGCATGAGACCGTTGGAACGGAACCGTTGGGTCGCAAGCGTTGGGTCGCAAGCGTTCGTTAGAGCGGAGCTGTCGCAACAGGACCGACGGAACGAGACTGTTGGATTGAGCCGGTTGGGTCGGGATCGTTGGAACGGTGGCGTTATCAACCGGATCGTTGAAACGAAACAGTTTGAACCGCTTGTCGTGAGGCCGCGCGGGAATGAGACCGCTGGAATGGGACCGTTGGAGCGGGACCGTTGGGTCGGAACCGTTGGGAATGAGACAGTTGTAGCGGAATTCGTTAGAACGGAGCTGTCGCAACATGAACAACGACGGGACCATTGGAATGGGACCGTTTGCAACAAGACCGTTGCAAGAGAGCCGTTGCAACACAACCGTTGGAACTAGATCGTTTTGAATGATACCGTTGAAATGGGAACTGTCCGCAACAACGCACCCACAGATTCGTCCCTCCTCCTCCTCCCCCCCCCTCCCTCCTCCTCCCTCCCTCCTCGCAACAACAGAGAGAGCGTACGCAGGAGGGATCGCCTAGCCGACTCCGCGTGGACGCAGCTGTCGGTTCTAGGGGTCATTTCATCAACGTCCCCGGCAGGTACTGCCGGCTCATTGCCGGGACGTCGTGGAGGAGGAGGAGCAGGAGGAGGAGGAGGAGGAGAAGGTTTCGACGCAAAAGAAGCGGACATTTTGACGGGGCTCAAGCGCTTAGCCTCTGTGAGATACCGCCCGGTGTCTCTTTCCTTGTTTCGCCCTAACCCCGAATAAAAAAAACGCTTGTCGTAAAGTTCAGCACCACAGCACCACGTCAAAAATACGTCGCGTCGCGTCAACGTCCTATCTGGAGAAAACCTGCTGCAGAAACTCGTCCCAGGGTGTGTTAACCTCATCACCCGTGTTTTGTGTTATCACGCGGTGTTGATGGTGTGGTGCGGTATGTCGCTACGCACGTCACTTCACGTCAAAGTCACGTCACGTCAAACTCACGTCATGGCGTGCCGTCCGTCACAATTGACCGTACCGCTTGGACGCGTCACCGTTCGTGGCACGTTTTTTTTTAACGTAATTTATGAAACAAGCGGTAGCAACAACAGCCGACGACATGAGACGTCAGCAAACGTTGGGGGGGTTTATTTCCGGATCGCCCGCGATAAAAACAAAGAACACCACGAATCCTGGTACAGCAAGTAATGACGCCGCATATATTTTCACTTACCCCCCCCCCCCCCCCGCGCGCGCGCGAGCCTCACCTTGCTCGCCCCTTTCAACACGCACGATAAAACAAAACGCTTTTCGAGTATGTACATACCTGGAAGGTATTGCAAACGCTGCTCTTGAAATTGGCTTTTTTTGACAAATACCCCCTCCCTCCCCCCCCCCCCCCCCTCTCCCCCCCCCCCCCCCCCCCCCCCCCCCTCCGCTCCCCTCTCCCCTCCTCCCACGCTCCGCCCCCCTCCACAATCTTTCCACTCGTATGTTGTTCGCATCATGACATTTTCGTGGGACAAAAAAAACAAAAAGGACTGGTCGGAGCGAGGCAAGGTGATCGAAACCCTCACCGAGAGGGTTAGAGAGGCCAGAGAAAGGCGGGACGAAGATAGGGTGAGGCTGGAAACCCTTGCGGAGGCCTCCAGGCAGGAGGCCGGGGCTAGGGGAGAGGAACTGGCGAGGATGGCGGTTGAGTTCGAGGCGAGGAGAGCGGCGGCGGAGGGGGAGATGGCCGAGAAGGTCAGTCGAGGGTGGGCAGTGTTAGAGGAAATAGGGGGCGGGGGAATTGGGAGGGGCTGGGGGGGAAAGGGGATAGTGTCCTCGGGTCATGCATGGCCGTAGTCGTAGTCGTATGATCACAGACCCTCGCATCCCTACATATATATATATATATATATATATACAATGCCGGGACGGAACACGTCGAGGTTTCACCGCCCAGGCAGACATGGAGTGGGGATGGAGGTGGGTTGGGATTAGAGGGGGGTAGGGGAGGGGGGTGGGGTTGGGGGAAGGGAAGTGAGGGAAGAGGGGGCTGGGGAGGCGGGAATAGGGAGGGAAAGGGAAGGGGGGGGAAGGGGGACAGGGAAGGAGAGTACGAGAGGGGATGGGAACGGAGGGAAGGGGAGGGGTGGGAGGGGGGTACCCACTTGTTGCCTGCTTTAGCGATTTGACCATTGGCGACGCCTCCCTTACGAGACGGAGCATCGTTCCTACGCCTGATACAGACACGTCCGACAGTTGGGCGCTTAATACGTTTCCCCTAATGTATTACGTATCGCCTACTGTGGGGTCAATTGTCGTGCACGATCGTAGTCGTATGAACACAGACCCTCACACCCCTGCAATGCCAGGAAAGGAAGCACGCCTGCCTGGTCGGTTGGAAACCCAGTGTGCTTTGTTTGGAGTAGGAACGGTGCTCCGTATCGAAAGGGAGGCGTGGTCAATGGTCAAATCACCAGAGGCAGGCAGCAAGTGAGTACGCCCCCCCCCCCCCCCCTACCCCCCCGCGCCTCCTCGAAACGGGTGCGTGGTCAATGGTCAAATTACTAAGGCAATCAACAAGTCAGTACCCCCCCCCCCCCCCCCCCCCCCCCCCTCTGCCACCGCCTGCAGGTTTCCAAGGTGAAGGCCGACGCAGTTGCCGATGCCGACCGACGGATATTCCTGGCTACCGACGAGGCTGCTCGAAAGGTGGCCGAGGCTACGGATGAGGCTGATCGGAGGGTGGCTTTGGCTAGCGGTGGGGCGGAGGCGAAGGAGGCGGCGGCAGCGGACGAGGCGGAGCGGAGGGTGGCGGCGGCGTCAGAGGCGAGCAATCATTTTTTTCAAGAAGGATGGGGGACTGAGAGGAGTTTTTGCTGGGTTGGGGAAATGAGGCCGTCCATACGGCTTTTTTTTTTTGTATCCTCGTATTTTTGCATTCGTTTTTTGTTTCTGCTATGGTTGTCTGTTTCTTACATGCTATAGTTCGTTTTTTTTTTTTTCTCGCGTCATTGCCGCCTTTGTGAAGGACGATCGGGTTAGCCGAGCATTCCGAGCATTGCCATCGCTCCACGCGTGCAAAAGACAAAATCCGTTTACCTCTACCCCCCCCCCTACTCAAGTGTCTCATTGAAGCTGTCATCTATATGCAAGTCCGCCTCACAAGCGGTTCTTGGTAGGATGCAGCTCGTCCTTCGTGCGACTCGCCGAGCACCTCACGGCGCTTCGCGCTTGGTGCAAGCAATGTCTGCCTAGTCGGTAAAGACCTGACGTGCTCCGTCCCGGCATTGCAGGGGTGCGAGGGTCTCTACGGGTCATACGCCTACGGCCATGTATCATGTCGAGTACACCCCCCCCCCCCCCCTCCCCCCCCCCTGCCCATTCCTCCCCCGCCCCCGTGACCCCCTCCCACTTCACCTGATCCCACCTCGCCCCATCCCACCTCATCCCATCCCCCCCCCCCCGATCCTGTCTATAGCCATACTTCGAAGTAAGACTATGGCCATGCACGATGATGAGTACTTCCCCCCCCCCCCCCCCCCCCCGGCCCCCCCATCCCTTCTCCACGTACTCCCCCCCCCCCCCCCCCCGCCGCCCCCTTCTCCTCCTCCGGCCCCTATTCAGGCAGTATCAGCGGCGGAGGCGGCATCCGTAGCGGCGGTATCGGGGGCGCGAGTCGCGGTCGAACGGCAGAGAAGGGCCGAGGCGGCGCTAAGAGTGCTCGGGAGGTACGTGGGTCCGCTGCACCGGCTGTGCCTCGAGCTGAGGGAACAGAAGAGGTTTCTCTCCAGGAGCTACAGACGGGATGCTCCGTTGCAGGTATGAGGGTGTGTACACGCCATATACCACGTATATTTTGTAAATTATGTACCAGGCATAAATTTATAAAATTATGTATATATATTTATCAAATTATACCATGGTATATATTGATAACATTTGATATATGCTTAGTGAATTATATATATATATATTTAAATAATTTTTGTATATATACAAAAATTACAAAAAAAACAACAGCTGTGAGATCGAGGATTTCGTCAAAAAATCGAATGTGCTAGAAATTTAGGCCTGATACGGCATGCTTGGTAGGTGGCGAATTTTGTTGCTTTCTGACCTATTAATAGTAGAGCGCGAGATCGAATTATCACACCAAGCTCGCAAAGATGGGGAGTTTTTTGAGAGATTTTTCGATACTCACGGTGGCTTCGTTTATTTATTTTTTTTCTTCTCCGTATCACACCCGAAGGGATTTTTTTGAGTTGACCGCTCGGGTCACCTGGCCTTTTTTGCAGTTCCGAGGAGAAGCTTTTTTTTGCGGTCCGACGGCCGTGCGGCGGCCTTCTTTTCAGATTTTTACCGGAAAAAAAACGGGGTATGTAGCACCTGGGAAAAAAAAAAAAATGGGTAACGCTGCTTGCTCCTCGCGTTTGAGGAGCGCTATTTATTATTTATACCTCTCACCCCCCCCCCCCCCCCCCCCCCCAAAAAAAAAAAAAAAAAAAAAAAAAGTTTTTTTTTTTTTTTTTTTTTTTTTAGAACAGCCAATAAAGTGCAATGGTTGATGAATGATGTTCCAACGATGAGTGACGGTTTTCGAGTTGGGTTGAATTGAACCCTTCTGAAAAACCGCAGTACCGTCCTTGAGACAAACTGCTTGGAATTAGTGTGGTTTCTTCCTCAAAACGGGATCTCCTGCAGTACTAACGTTACCAGGCCAGTCAGAAATTGTTTTTTTTCGCCAAAAAAAAAAAAAAAAAAAAAAAGAGAGTTTTACTCCTATATATACCCATCTATCTATCTATCTCACTTTTTTCCCCCGGGAAACGGGTTATAACCTTTTTTTGTTGTTGCGGGGGACCATAGTAAATAGGACCTATGGTGCACCCAATAACCTATCTACATTTCCCTGTTTTTACTAACAATATTTGGTCCTGTTTACGATGGACCGTTTTGGTTAGTGCTGCGGGCCCCGCTGTGGGGATTGAGCACTTAAATTCTAAGTACTACGGGGGACCATAGTAAATAGAACCAAATTTTGGTAGAAAAAATAAGAGAAATGTATAGTTTTTTGTGTGTACCATAGGTCCTAATTAACTATGGGCCACCGCAATAGTTTGTCCACCTAAAAGGGTTTTGATTGAGTCGAGCAAAAGTCAAAGTTGCAGGCGTTTCAGTTTTTTTTTGTTTTTTAGCCGGGGAATGAATTTTTCGGTCGAGCGGTTGGCAGGTAGCAAAACACTGCTGTCTATGCAAAAGCCCAAAAAATGCGTCAAGAGCCGCGACTTGAGCAAACTCTTGGAGAGGCTGTATTAGTAGTAGCTGGAACCTTTCAGCCAACAACAAGAAAAAGGTAACGATCGGGCGCTTGGTCAAGTCAGAGGGCGGGCCAGGAAGCTTTTTCCCCGAGTGCTATATGTGGTTTGCCTATGAATTGCTACAATAAAAAAAAAAAACATTTTTTTTTTTTAGTGTGGGATGAGTTTGTTCGGGACTGTTTATAGGTCGGGCCAAACCTCGCGGGTCAGGGCGGGTCGGGTAAGGGTAAGGGTGATCCGACCCGACCCGACCCGACCCGACCCGACCCGGCTCGACCCGACCCGGCCCGGCTCGACCCGTGATAACTCGAAGACTTCCTGACCCGTGAAGATCCCTGTTTTTTTTGTTTCATGTCCAATGTTGCGTTTCGCCATGCATGAGGACCAAACGAACGCCACACAATCGCCCTTGCTCCCTCTTCTTCTTTTTTTTTCCCCGTCTCGTACCTCAAAACCTCGCCCCACCTCTTTCGAAAAACAAACAAATACACGGGGTGGTGGTCCCCTATACGCGTGTGCATACGCACCAGGCGGAGCTGTTCGCCGTCGCTGCCGCTGTCACCGGCAAGGAGTACTGGTGCCTCTCCTGCACCACCCCGACTTCGACAACAACAGCGCAACCTACCACCGCCACCACCACTGCTACTGCTGCTGCTGCCGCCGCCGCCGCCGCCGCCGCCGCCGCCGCCGGCCACTTGCACGGGTGTGGCAGCTTCCGCAACACCAATAGCGTCGGTAGAAGAGGGGGAGGCGGTGGCAGTGGGGGGGGGAGGGGCGGCCTCCACGATGGCGGCGGCAGTGACAGTGCCAGGGGTGTTACCATCGGCTGGGGTGAGGGCGGGGGAGGCCTTAGCGGTGGGGGGAGGGGAGGCGTCGGCGGGGCGGGAGGCGGCGTCGTGGTCGGCGGCGGCAGGGACGGCAGCATGAACCACTTCTATTCGAGCATCCGCGACAACACCCACGCCAACATCAACACAGACAACGACGGTGGTGATGACGAAAACGTTCTCGCGTCTCCTCCTGACGTACCTCCGTCCCTCCGCGCCGTGGTGATCGCGGTCATCGCCTCGAATCGGCTCGCGCGGACCGCACGAGAAGCTTCAGCAGCAGCAGCAGCAGCAGCAGCAGCAGCCCCCCCCTCCCCGCCGCTGCCGCCTCCGCCAGCAGGGACAGCGGCACCGGGGGCGTGGGGGGGAGGGGCAAGGGGGCGCGACAGCAATCACACGAGCGGTGGACACGAGGAGGGGGGGGCGGGGGGGGGGTGGCAGAGGCGGTGGCCGGGGAGGGGGGGAGTGCGCGGGTATGGAGGTGGCGGTGGGGAAGGGGCGGATGCGCGGTATATGGTGAGCTGTTGTGTAAAGAGGTTCTCCAGGCTGAGCGGTGGAGTTGGGGTTGGGGTTTCGGGCGGTGGTAGAGGTAGGATTAAGGGTAGAGGCGAGGTGACGGCTAAAGATGGGGTTCAGGGTAGGGGTGGCGGTAGTGGGTAGGGATTAGGGGTAGAGGTAAGGATAGGGGTTCGGGATAGGTATAATAGTAGGGTCAAGAGTGGGTTTAGGGGCAAGGATAGGGATAAGGGTAGGGGTAGAGATAGGGTTGAGGGTGAGGGGGGTATGGATTGGGCTCAGCCCTGTTAGGACTGCAGTCCCGTTTGGGGACAATTCACTCTAATTCCAAGTAGTTTGTCCCCAAAAGGGACTGCAGTCTTAAATGGGTTAATGATAAGGTCAGGGATAAGGGTAGGGGTCGGGTTAAGGGTAGGGGGTAGGGGCAAGGGTAAGTGGTAGGGGTAGGGGTGAGTGGTCGGAGTAGGGGTAGGGGTAAGGGTAAGCGTAGGGGTAAGTGATGGGGGTAGGGGTAAGGGTAGAGGGGAGTGGTAGGGATAGGGGTAAGAGGAGGGGCAAGTGGTTGGAGTAGGGGGTAAGGGTAAGGGTAGGGGTAAGTGGTAGGGGTAAGGGTAGGGGTAGGGGTAGGTTTGAGGGTAAGGGTAGGGGTGGGTTTAAGGGTAACGGTACGGGTAGGGGTAAGGATGGGGGTGGGGACAGGGGTAAGGGTAAGGGTAGGCGTTGGAGTGGAGTAAGGCTATAAGGGTAGGGGTAAATGTAGGGGTCGGATAAGCGTAAGGGTAGGGTTTGGGGTTGAGGCAATTGTACGAGTAGGATTCGGGATAGAGGTAAAGGTAGGACTAGGGGTCGTATTTTGGGATCAAGGGAGGCTGCCGAGACGAGCGGGTATCTCGCGCGAGGATAGCACTGAAACCTTCTTTTTTTTCGGCCGCGCGTTTGTGGCGGAGAGAAGCGGGCACGCCGGACTCGGAGTGTGTGTGCTGTGCGGCACTGACTGGCGATTTGTTCAGTTTGCCCTCTCTCCCTCCCTCCTCCCCTCCCTCCCTCCTCCTCCTCCCCTCCCTCCATCCCTTCCCCCTCTCCTCCAAAGCCGCGAGCAGGTGGCCAGAGATCTCTTCCGGTCCTACCCCCCCCGTGGCGAGCCAGGCAAGAGCTGTCCCTGCCGGCGGCCGCGGAACTCGAAGCGTTGCCTGATGCGAAGGCGCTGGAAGCCGTCCTTTCGCGCCTTCTCGTGGCCGGTGGTGGCGGTGGCGATGGCGATGGGAAGGATGGGGGGGGGCGTCGGGGGAGGGGGTGGGCAGGGGTACACTAAGAGGCGAGTGGTAGGGCTGGGGTTGAGGTTGATGAGGGGTTGGGGGGGTTGCGATTGATGAGAGGGTTGGGGTTGGGGTTGAGGTTAGAGTTGGGGCTAGGGTTAGGACTGGGGTGGAGGTTGGCGTTAGGTTTAGGGGCGTACGGTGATGGCGGGATGGGGGGGGGGGTCGGAGGAAGGTGGAGAAGAGGGGGGGCTGGGTTAAGAGGTGAGGGTTAGTGTAGATAGAGCATGTACTTGGGGGTTTGGGGTTGGGGTTGATTAGAGGGTTGGGGATGAAGTTGGGGTTGGTGCTGGGGTCAGGGTTGGGGCTAGGGTGGGATTAGGAATGAGGTGGGGGTTGGGTTTTAGTTGAGGGGCGTGCGGTGGTGGCGAGGGGGGGGAGGATAGGGGGTCGTGGGAAGGTGGATAAGAAGGCTGGGCTATGAGATGAGGGTGTTGGAGTCGGGTTGGGGTTGGGGTTGGGGTCGGAGGCGGGCGGTGGCGTCGATTGGAGGGAGAAGGAGGAGAGTGATGCAGAGGGGTGGGCTAAGAGCGTTGGGAGTTGGGGTGGAGGTTGGGGTTGACGTTGGGATCAGAGTTACGGTTGGGACTTTTGAGGCACGCGGAGGTCGAGCGGCGTAGGGTGGGAGTGGTTGAGTTGTATCAGGTGTTGGCCTTTAAACTTTCCCTAGCCCTCACGCCTGACCCGTACCCCCGTACCCTCAGCCTTGCTCCTACCCTCCCCCCCCCCCCCCTTGGCCTTACCCTTACCCTCTTACCCTTGCCTTCATCTTGGCTCTCACCCTAACTGCAGTCGCGCGTGGCGCGCAAACACTTACGGTGGGTATGATGACGGCGAGGGCGGCGGCGCGTTAAATATCGAGGCGTTGTGGGGAGGGGGGGAAGCACGAGTCGGGGACCTTCTGTACCACCTCATGAGGGGCCGCAAGGATCACATGACCAGGGTGAAGGTGGGTAACTATCAGCAGGGGAGGGGGGGGGGGGGGGGGGGGGGGGGGGGGGGGGAGGGGGGGGGGGGGGGGGGGGGGGGGAGGGGGAGGGGGTGTGCTCGATATGAGAGATACACTCGATCTCGTGCATGGCTGTAGTCGTGTGACCACAGGCCCTCGCGTCCCTACAATGCCGCGAGGGGGTAGAGGGAGACGCTTTTGCTGCGGTTACAGGGGTGCTGCGCCAATATTTTTCAAGAGACTCCTGAATCAACCCTTGCATTCTTAATATCAATTGCGCACTGCACGCGAACATACATCTGACTCTTGATTCTAAGAAAAATGTCCCAGACAGGGCAGTACAGTGTTAAGACGGGTTACGGGGCTCGATATACATACCAGGTATATATATATATATATATATATATATTATGTGTTCCTTACCCAAAAAACTGACTTTTGCTAGAAAAAGGGTACCAGTGCCGTGTACGCGTTTGGCCCGATGTGGTGTGTGTGAGAAGTAGTCGCCTGAAGCTGTGGTTCGCCCTGCCTTTTCCGTGGCTTGTGAAACATGCGGTTGGGTGTGTCGCGTGCGTTCTTCATTCTTGTTTTTTAGCCCTTTTCGCGTTTTTTTTTTTTTTTTTTTTTTTTTTTTTTTTCTCTCGTTCTGTTTTTTTTTTTTTTCTCGTGACTTTTACGTGGTTTGGTTTCTTGCGGCGGCGGCGGCGGAGATGTTTTTGTCTTTTTTTTTCGTCCTGAGTCGATCATTTCCACTTCTGTTCATGCCACGTTCTGCTCTGCTTGTGTTTGAAGCTTGGTGTTCGCAGGCGTCGTCGTACGCGCTGCATGTGACACTCGATGTCTGGCACGTCGCTAACCGTGTATACGCACCTACCGCTCTATGGTCGGAAATATAAGGATCATTTAATATTCAAATTAATGTCTAAACGCTGCTTACAATTCCGTAGTAACTGTGAGAGAGGGTTGTCGATATTCAACAGTTTTTTTTGTACGAACGTATCTGTTGCAATTTTTGTTCCTTCGCTGAGCGCAGATTTTGCTTAATTGCGTACGATACGACAATCGAACCTTGTGATGATGCAGTCGAAACTCGATATTCGGTATTCGATATTCGATATTCGAGATTCGATATTCGACACTCACTATTTGTTATTTTTATATTCGATATTTGAGTATTCGATACATATGCGGGGTATTCGATGTTTTATGTTTGATGCGGCACTGGATACCTGATAGTCAATACTCGGTCCTATGCGAAGATTTTCAATAATCTGTAGTCGGTCTTCGATATGCTATATTTGATATGCTATATTTGATATTCGATATTTGATGTTCGATATTTGATATTTGATACTCGACATTCGGTACCCGGTATTCTATGTCCCTTCCCAACGACGTGCACACCTGGCCAGGAGCGAGGTCTAGCGCTCGACCCCCACCCACCCGTCCCAATACGCCCCTGGCATTTCTCCAACGGAGACGTGGGGGGGCAGGGGCGAGGCGTCGAGGAGATGGTGGCGAGGGGGGGGACGGGGTGGCGGGTGAGGCTAGGGAGGACGGTGCGGCTAGAGTTGGAGCGGAGCCTTTGGTTTGGAGACGGGCCGGCTCAACCAGGGTCGCTGCACCTTAGGTGGGGTGGTTTGGTGTAGGCGGGGGGGGGGGGAGGGGGGGGGGTGTACTCGATAGGAGAGATGTACTCGATCTCATGCATGGCCGTAGTCGTGTGACCATAAACCCTCGCATCCCTACAATGCCGGGACGGAGCATGTCGGGTTTTCACCGACCAGGCAGACATTGCTTGCTTGCACCAAGCGCGAAGCGAAACGTGAGGTGTCCGGCGAGTCGCATGAAGGGTGAGCTGCATCCTACTAAGAGAACCGCTTGTGAGGCGGATTTGCATGTGGATGACAGCTTCAATGAATTACTTTAATTTCCGGTGTGGCCACTTCCAGAGACAGCAGTGGGAGTACTATGCAACTGCCTCTTGGGTGCCTTACCTTGAACACTACGTGATACGATCAATTCTCTTGTGCAGAGCAAAGGTTCTTTACCTCGCACAAATGGGGGGGGGGGGGGGGGGGGGGGGGGGGGGGGGGGCGGGGAACGGGTGGGGGGGGGGGGCTTTTGGGCTGGTTGAAGCAGACCGAAGATCGGCAGTGCCGTCCGCCGGTCCCACCGAAATTTCCGATTTTCTTTTTTTTTTTTTTTTTTTTTTTTTTTCATTTTCTTTGCCTTCCACTATCTTTTAGCGCGATGTATATACGTATATATATCTGGTATACATATATACGCATACGCTATCTCTTAATCCTACTTCCAATCCATACATATCGCCATTTTTTTTTTTTTTTTCGATAAAGTGTTCCTATCGCTGGTGGACATGGTAACCAGAACCAAATATGCTCAGTAGAAACACTGGAATATACGGGTTTTTGTGTGTATGATGAGTCCTGATTCCCCCCCCCCCCCCCCCCCCCCCCCCCCCCCCCGCGCGCAATACGATACGCTGTTTTGGGCCAAGAAAGGTGATCAGTAGGTGAACACCTTCACATTTGTCCTCGCATAGTAATAGTGTCTCGAATTGGTGTGTGGATTATTTCTTTGTTTGGCGTTGTACCGCGGACTGGCGAACATGTGTCGAACGGGAGCAGAGTGGATGCTATCAATAATATAGTTTCCGCCGGAAAATTGCTGCTTTCTTCTTTGTGTTGATTGGGTCGTTGCAGGAGCATTCCTTCTTTTTTTTTTTTTTACGTGTTGGAAGGAAATGGAAGAAGAGGCCTATTAAGCTGTGGTGCCACGTATGTACGTATTGGGTGCGAGATTCGCCTCGACAATTTTGTGAGCTCCCGGTTTGTTTCATGTGGTGTCACCGTCTGACTGCAGTTGTTCATCCCCCCCCCCTCCGTGAACGCCCAACTTGTTAGAGGTGTCTTCTGTTAGGAGCAGGAACGGTGCTCCGTCTCGAAAGGGATGCGTGGTCAATGGTCGAATGACTAAGGCAAGCAACAGATGCGCCCCTCCCCTCCCCTCCCCTCCCGTCCCCCGTCTAGAAAGGGATAAGTGGTCAGTGGTCGAATGACTATGGCGAGCAACAAATGAGTACCCCCCCCCCCCCCCCCCCCCCCCGCTCTTCCCCCCCCCTCTCTGGACGACTACTTTCGGCCATGCATGAACATGAGTACCCCCGCCTTCGAGCTTGAGCTTGGTGCAGGCAATGTCTGTCTAGTCGGGTTTCACGCTAACCCTTCCCCCGTCCCGGCACTATTATGGATGTGCGTGTGTTCTTCACGTGAAACCGTTCTTTCTTGTCAGTCGACATCCAGCCCGACCAGTGTCCGTGCCGATTATTCAGCCCTGTTAATGGAGAGAGACAATAAGCTCTGTGGTCACGAAACTACGCCACAGAGATAAGACGCTACACTGTTACGGTGATGCAGCAAGCAGAGCAGATAGACACTGCGATGCCGTTTCATCGTATTGGATACGACAGGCAGGCACGACATACACGCACATTGTTTGAAAGAGAGAAATCAAAAGAAACAACAAGAAACGCAAATCGAAGCAAAAAAGCGAGAACAACCAAAAAAAAAAAAAAAAAAAAAAAAGTGTTTCCCCGTAGGGGATGCGGCAGACAAGACCACTACATACGAACAGAGTAAGACTACCGTGAGAACCAAGGAAAATAACAGGCGAGTTCAGACGACTACCGCCATGCATGACAGGGGTACCCCCCCCCCCCCCCCCCCCCTCCCCTCTCTCTCTCTCTCTCTCTCTCTCTCTCTCTCTCTCTCTCTCTCTCTCTCTCTCTCTCTCTCTCTCTCTCTCTCTCTCTCTCTCTCTCCCCCCCCCCCCTAACTCCCTCCGTACCCACTGGGTATGGTCCTTGCATTCGTAAAAATTCGCAAAAATGTGGCGCGTGAAAACGTCTTCAGAGATATTCGGAAAGCTCTTGCGGCCCTGGCTCGAGAGCTGAACGCATCGGAGGGGAAGCGGATGGAGATCGAGCAGGCGTTTTTTTCTGCCGGGGGTGGGGCTGGCATACAGGAGGCGAGTATTTTTTTGGTCTGTCGGTCGGTCGCTCGATCGCTACAAAACAATACTGTGATTACGGGAGTCCATAGTTAGTAGGACCCTATGGTATACATAGACACCTATATATTTACCTATTTTTACTATCAACATTTTGTCCCATTTACTACGGTCCCCCGTAATACTATATTATATTAATAATAGTACCCATTATTTTTTTTTCGACCCGGTAATCGTTTCACTGCTGTACGGCTCAGAAACGCGTAATTTACTGTAGTTCCTACTGCTGCATTACGGGGGGTGGCATAGTAAATAAGACCAAATATTGTCGGTAAAAATGGGGAAATAGATAGCTTTTTATGTATACCGTAGGTTCTATTAACGGGCGGACCCCCGTAGTAGTATTTTTTTCTCTTACGTACGTACGCAAGGAGTGCAAGTCCTGCAGGGGGTTTCGAGGCTTTTTTTTTGGCCTTGCTATACAGCCAGGGGTATGGGGTACCACCTTTTTAGGCTAAATGTGTTCATGCCAAAAAACGCCACTACCGGTTATACATACATATATATATATATATATATGTAAATAACTGGTATACGAAGTATGATATATTACCTGGAGTAGTACCAGGAACGTACCTGGTATATTGTCAACCCTCTTCGGACTGCAGTCCCGTTGAGGTCTCATTACAGTCTGGGAGAAAGGATCTTTAGGTTGGTGGGCTGTTGGGATCAGGGTACGGGCAAAGACCAAACCCAACCCCTCAACCTAACCCAAACCGCAGCTAAAACGGGCCAAAACTGGCCATGAACGCGACCGCGCCGCGTTTGCACCGAACCAGGAATTTTCTCAATTGCGGACGACGATTCCCGAAGTGCGTGCAGACCGCGCTACGCAATTTTCAAGTCAAAAACCCCCCCCCGAAAGATCCTTTCTCCCAGATTGCAAAACCTACCCGTCCCGTTAAAACCGGGTTTTGATCACTAGGCACTCAAATTCTTAGTGTCGGTTTTGAGGACAGCGCTCAAATTTCAAACGGTAAAAGGGTTAATAGAACTACGTACGAGTGCGGGCAAGCTTCTTTGAAGTCATTGTTTTCTCAGAAAATTCTGAGAAAATTTGGCTCCGCCCCTGGCCGTGGTGTCTCTCGGTGCACCCGGAATTTTCTGAGATTTTTTTGAGAAATTTCTGAGGCTCCTCGCATGGGGCGCTCCAAACTATTACCAAGTCGTTAGCACTGTAAGCAAGTGAGTCACCCGAAAACGGCCCCTTGAGAAAACAAGCGCACGATTGACCCCGGCGAGCGGTCCCATGGCCTTGAATTGAAGTAGGCTTGTCTGTAACGAAAGTGTTTCACATCTCTGGCAAATCATGATCTATCTGATCTATCTGATCTGTATACAGTAGATGATCTAGTTCTTCACCTGCCGCTGTGAGAGGCTGTGCAGGATCTGTGCGTTGTACAGATCATCCAACCTAGGAAACATGTGCTACTGATAGATCATGGGACAGAATATACGGGTCCCACCCGGCAACATGAGCTAGATCATACAGATCATACAGATCATACAGATCATACAGACCATACAGATCATACAGATCATACAGATCATACAGATCATACAGATCATACAGATCATACAGATCATACAGATCATACAGATCATACAGATCATACGGATCATACAGATCATACAGATCATACAGATCATACAGATCATACAGATCATACAGATCATACAGATCATACAGATCATACAGATCATACAGATCACACAGATCATACAGATCATACAGATCATACAGATCATACAGATCATACAGATCATACGCGATCGGGAATAGGTCTACTGCTGTATCTGCCTCCAAATGTGTACCGCGGGTCTCGAACTGGGAAGGATCTGTGTATATATGACCTAATCTGCTGGCTCCGAGGCGTGAAAGGTGTTGAGAAAGCAAACAAACAAACAAATGACCCGAGGAGCCCCATCAGTCACAAATACCAGGTAGTACCGCCCCCTTTTAACGTACGAACAAAGGCAGTCTTACTCGAGCTTTGGTGCCGGGGTTCGGTCGGTCGAGGGGTCGCACCGCACCGTGCGTGACCTCGTGTTCATGCCTCGGTTGAGCCTATTCGGTACGAAAGGGGTCCCTCTACCGTAGTGCCCGTCAAATAGGGCCGGTGCCCGATATAGTAGCGGGTGAGATGAGGCGCCCGGCACGGATGGGAGCAATTAGAGTGACGGCGGTGTGCGGGATGGGATGGGATGGGATGGGATGATGCCGGTGCCCGCTGCAATGCCGGTGAGACGAGCGGTCTGGCACTTGCCGGCCGGCGTCGCGGAGGGACCACTGATGTATGCCGTCGCCATTGTGTTGTACAGCAGCAGCAGCAGCAGCAGCAGCAGCAGCAGCAGCAGCAGCGGTCCCTCGATTGCGCCGGTGGAGTAGTGCCGGCTGCCCGCTTTTTAATGGTGCCCGTGAAGTCGCTGTCGCAATTTAGCGCAGATGGAAGCAACCTGCGAGGCGGTGCGCGGCGGGAGCAGTGCCGATTTCCGCAATCGTGACAGCGTTGTTGGTTGGCGCGGGCCGGCACTATGGAGGGAGAACCGTTCCATTGCTCTTACACCACTCGGTCCGGAAGTTTAAGCACTGCTGGTTGGGTATTCGATGGCCCAATCGTCCCAACATTTTCCGGGCGGATTGATTGGTGCATGTGCGGGAGTGAGTCCCTTTGTACGCGCACAGGCATTCTTTTTTGTTGTTGTTTTTTTTTTTTTAGACGTCATTTTTTTTGTTTTTTTTTTTGTGCGTGTTGCGTTTTCTGTGCCTGATTTTTTTTTTGTCCTTTATTACGGAAGGGTTCAATGAACTCTTGCCGGAAGGACGCTGGGCTTGCGTGAATTGTTCATTCGTAGATTAGTTGGATACCTGGTTATAGCTGTACTGTTCTACTGCGCATTCATACCATTTTTTTTGTTCAGTTGTTTTGTTCATTTCTATACTAATTTTTGGAAGCATCGATACGTATATATGTATTTATGTAATATATTTCGGGGGAACAGCATAAATCAGGACCAAATGTCCCCAGAAAAAAATGCTTAAATATACCAGGTATAGGTTTTCGTATATGTGATGGATCCTGATTACTGCAGTATGGTCCCCCGCAGGAGAGGACATATATCATGAGCATGCTTTATCCTATTATTAAATGCCCCACCTGAACCACAAAACTAAAAACTAAAACAGCTGGAGAAGTCGGAGCACGCGCTCCGTTGCCGCGTGGGTTTCCTGGAGGCAGAGGCGTCGTCGAGGCCGGGCAGGGACGACTTTTCGGCGCTGGAGGAAGAGGCCGGGAAGGCCGCCGCTGCTGCGGAGCGGCTAGACGAGAAGGCAAGCAATGGCGCATATCAAGGGGGGTTGGGGCGGGGGGGGGGGGGGGGGGAGGAGGAACGGAAGAGGGTACGGAAGTGGCTTATTTTGTATAAAAAAGTGTTCCTGCTCTTTCTTGCTCGTTTTTGTTTGTGTTGCGTCGAGGTTTCTGGGTACTGACTGCTCTGATGGTTTGGGCGGGAGTTTTTTTTTTTTGGCGTTGGTTTTGTTGTTGGGGATTTTGTTAGCGTTGCTGCTGTTTGTGACGATGCCTTGTGTTATGTTGGTTGTGGGATTGAGCTGCTGGAGATGGCGATTGCAGTGATGATTTATGGTGAAAATGATGACGCCGATGATGGCGACGATGGCAGATGATGATGACAACGGCTGTGTCGCTAAACCCAGGTAAAACATCTGGAGGAGGCTTTGTCGAGGGCGGGGAGAGACGCGGAGGAGGCGTCCGCCCTGCAGACGAAGGCGAGGCAAGAGCGGGACGAAGCGGCAGGGCGAGCCGAGAAACAGGAGGCTTCCAGGCTAGAGCTGGCAAGGGAGGTAATGCTTTCTATAAAAGGCGTTTTTCAGTCCATACCGCTCTGCCCCATAATACGCACTAACTGTATAAGGACGCACGGATTAAAGATGGTACAGCAGTAGTAGTGGCCCCTCTATAGTGCCGGCCTGCCCGCTGTAGTACCTATTAAATCTCTTGGCGCAAATGGGATTTGACTAGTGTGACGGTGTGCGTAGATAGTGCCGGTCTGCCCGCCATGGTGCCTGTGGAATCGCTTGGCTCATATGGGATTCCTCAGCGTGACAGCGTGCGGAGCAATTAGTGCCGGTTTGCCGCTAGAATATTGCCGGTATTGCCGGGTGGCGCATATATACCGGCGCTGTGGAGAAACCACTACCGCAGATACGTGCAAACTGCCCTGACGTTTCAAGACGGAGCGGTGCTATTACGGGGGGCCAAAGTTAATAGGACCTATGGTGTACCTGGTACATGAAAACCTATATATTTACCTATTTTTACTAACAATATTTGGTCCTTTTTACTATGGTCCCCCCCGTGCTATTAATAGATACGTATCCCTTCGGTTTTGGTTTGAACAGGATTGAGATGTTGTTCGGCTGGTTTGAGGTTGTCTTGAATCGAGCTTTGGACCGGTCTTAGTTGGTCCGTGTGAAATTGATTTTGAATCGAGGTTATGACTCGCTTACGGCAAATTAAACTGGTTCGGGTTGGTTTTGGTCTGTGCGTGTGGTTGGTTTTGAGAGTGGTTTCGATTCGATTATTATTGGTCTTTGTGCGCTAAGATGGATGGTTTTTGTAGATGTGACAGGCTGTTGTTTGTGTGTAGGTTAACTTGCATTATGTTGGCTTGGCGTGGCCTGTGGCTTGTCTAGGCTTGGCTTGGTTCGGCTTGGCTCGGCTTGGCTCGGCTTGGCTTGGCTTGGCTTGGCTTGGCTTGGCTTGGCTTGGCTTGGCTTGGCTTGGCTTGGCTTGGCTTGGCTTGGCTTGGCTTGGCTTGGCTTGGCTTACTTTTAATGATTGCGATTATTTCTAGGAACGGGCAATGGACTGAACTCCATCGATCGTTTCGCGTCTTCCTCTTGTTAGGCACCTGCGTGTGTACCGGTGTGTGGAATCACGCGATGTGTCGCCTGCCGCACACACCCAGGCAACATCAACATCATTACTAACGAGGAAAAGATTAATCACCCCCCCCCCCCCCCCCTTAGTAGGATGCAGCTCACCCTTCATGCGACTCGCCGGACACCTCACGGCGCTTCGCGCTTGGTGCAAGCAGTGTCTGCCTGGTCGGTGAAAACCCGACATGCTCCGCCCCGGCATTGTAGGGATGCGAGGGTCTATGGTCATACGACTACGGCCATGCATGAGATCGAGTACATCTCTCCTATCGAGTACACCCCCCCCCCCCCCCCCCCCTCTCCCCCCCCCCCTCCCCCAATTGCCTCGCCCTCAAAACGCCCCCTCCCCCCCCCCCCCACTTTGTTCTACGCTCTATCGTACCTGGCATCTGTTATTTGTCCCCGGGTTAGCGTCGGTTGGCAACGACACTGTAAAACATGCCGCTCACTACGTGAGCTAGACATCCAGGGTACTTTTTTTTTTTTTTTTTTTTTTTTTTTTTTTTTTTGGCGGTCGCCCACAGCTGGTCGTCTAGTTAGATCATTTGTGCGAAGTAAAGAACATTTACTCTGCACAAGGGAATTGATCGTATCACGTAGTGTTCAAGGTAAGGCACTCAAGAGGCAGTTACATAGTACTCCCATTGCTGTCGAAGTGGCCACACCGGAAATTAAACTAGCTCATTGAAGCTGTCATCCATATACAAGTCCGCCTCACAAGCGGTTCTCGTAGTAGGATGCAGCTAACCCTTCATGCGACTCGCCGGACACCTCACGGCGCTTCGCGCTTGGTGCAAGCAATGTCTGCCTGGTCGGTGGAAACCCGACATGCTCCGTCCCGGCATTGTAGGGATGCGAGGGTCTATGGTCATACGACTACGGCCATGCATGAGATCGAGTACATCTCTCCTATCGAGTACACCCCCCCCCCCTCCCCCAATTGCCTCGCCCTCAAAACGCCCCCTCCCCCCCCCCTACTTTGTTCTACGCTCTATCGTACCTGGCATCTGTTATTTGTCCCCCTCGCCCCCCCCCCCCAGACCCCCTCCGATCTCCCTCGATGCTCCTACTCCCCGACTTGCCATTTTTTGTTTCGTATCTGTTGCCATATTTTCGTACTGTTTTTGTGTGTGTACCCGTACATTGAACTCAGAATGGACAACTTGTACTCGCATCACGTCGTCCGCGTTCATGTGTGTTCGTAGTACTGTACGATATAGTATTGGTCGACATGTTTTGGTACACTTTGCCGTAAGCTCGTATGCATCCCTTGATGTTTTTCAGAAATAGTGATGTTGTTTTTTCAAAGTACGAACCTGATATGTTGTTGCTGCAGTACTATTAATAATAGTCCACTCTACGAGCCCGTGAAAAGCTCAAAACGCACGGTTTTATCTCTTAAGATGGTCTCATCTCTTACTACCGAAAAATGACCCCAAACTAGTTCCAAGTATTATTATTTCTCATGACAAGCCGATTTTACATGGTCTTATAGCTACTATGGCGTTAAACCGGATGGTCTTTGAAAAGGCACACCACTGTATTCTAAACGGGTAAAAAGTATTACACGGGTGGTAATATATAACACACGGGTGATAAAATAACACACCCCCCTTGGACGAGTTTTCCGAGCCGATGTACTCAACGCTCTTTACGAATATGGATGCGCACAGCATAGACCGTGCAAAATCTACGGCTTCCTGCAGCATGAGCTAGATCATACAGATCATACAGATCGTACAGATAATACAGATCATACAGATCATACAGATCATACAGATCATACAGATCATACAGATCATACAGATCATGCAGATCATACAGATCATACAGATCATACAGGTCATGCAGATCATACAGATCATACAGGTCAGGGATATACCTATCTGCCCTCAAATATCTAGATCATGAGTTACCAGTCGATCCTACTGGTACAGATCTAGGATACATCTATCTACCCTCAAATGTCTAGATGAGATAACACACCCCCTGTGATAAGATAGCACGCCCCCTGTGATAAGATAGCACACCCCCTCTGATAAGATAGCACACCCCCTCTGATATGATAACACACCCCCTCTGATGAGATAACACACCCCCTCTGATAAGATAACACACCCCAACACACCCCCCCTGTGATAACCTAACACCCCGCCTGTGACAAGATAACACCCCCCCTGTGATAACCAACACACCCCCTGTGACAAGATAGCACACCCCTTGTGATAAGGCAACACACCCCTATGATGAGAAACCACACCCCTGTGATAAGATAACACACCGCCTGTGATAAGATAGCACCCCCCCCTACAACATAACACCCCCCCTGTGATAACATAATACACCCCTTGTGATAAGATAACACACCCCCTGTGATAAGATAGCACACCCCCTCTGATAAGATAACACACCCCCTGTGATAACCTAACACACCCCCTGTGACAAGATGACACACCCCCTGTGATAAACTAAGACACCCCCCTGCGATAACATGGTACACCCCTTGTGACAAGGCAACACACCCCTATGATGAGAAACCACACCCCCTGTGATAAGATAACACACCGCCTGTGATAAGATAGCACCCCCCCTGTGACAACATAACACACCCCCTGTGATAACATAACACACCCCCTGTGACAAGATAACACCCCCCCTGTGATAACATAACACACCCCCTGTGATAACATAACACCCCCCCTGTGATAGCATACCACACCCCCTGTGATAGCCTTACACCCCCCCATGGAACGAAATTCTGAACCGATGATTCTCCTAAACAACAGGGGGGGGGGGGCACACACATCCAAAATACCGTAGTGATGAGCGTTGAGTGAGCTCGCGCAGGGGTGCATGCGTTCGTTTGTTTCAACGCTCGTCTCCTCGACAGGGTAGCATATAAAGCACGAGGACATATAAAACCCGTGGTACTGGCGATCGACGTATCACACGCATGCTTGCAAATCTGAGTTTCGACGAAAATCCTCGAATCTCACACCTGCTGTTATTGATTTTCGACGAAAATCCTCGAATCTCACACCTGCTGTTATTGATTTTTTTTTAATTTTATAAATAAAGTCGGAAATTACGAAATTATGTTTTCGGACGGCTCTCGACCGGATCCTCTTTACCCCCCCCCCCCCCCCCGCCCCCCCCCCCCCTCCCCCCCCCCCCCCCCCCCCCCCGAAAAAAAGCAACTTGTTCGGTACCATTTGCTGGCAAACCTTGCTTCCCGCTCTGCAAAAAAGTCGAGCGCTGGAAAACGATGAGCACCCACCCATCGTGTGAAACCCAGCGCTCTCTACCGTAGTTATGTATCGGCGTTTGCATTTCGTGCGAAGAAGTCGTCTGAAGGGATGCCTTATCTTGCGTGTCGTATCTACGTATGTACCCGGGTATATATACCCGGGTATGACCAATACAACCGCGTTCGGTACCTATGTACTCGGGTATATATACCCGGGTATGACCATTATAACCACGTTCGGTACCTATGTACTCGAGTATATCTACCCGGGTATGCCCAATATTACCACGTTCGGTACCAATGTACTCGGGTATTTTTATATACCCGGGTATGACCAATATTACCACGTTCGGTATCTATGTACTCGGGTATATATATACCCGGGTATGACCAATATAACCACGTTCGGTACCAATGTACTCGGGTATATATACCCGGTGTGACCAATATAACCACGTTCGGTCATCGCACCCTCCTGCAGCAGTAGACCGATGTTTCTGAGCTTTGATTGCTCCACAACCGGGAGAGGTGGGTTTCTAGGAATATCTCGAAAATCGGTGTACAGGGGCGCGAAGACTCGCATCCTTCATTTTTTCAAAACCACTCTCTGCTGCGTCAACACCCTCCTGATTGTGGAACAATGGACCTTTCAAGATCTATCTATCTTGGGGGGGGGGGGGGGGGGGGGGGGGGGGGGGGGGGGGGGGGGGGGGGGCGTACTCATTTGTTGCTTGCCTTAGTCATTTGACCATTGACCACGCATCCCTTTCGAGACGGAGTACCGTTCCTACTCCTAATAGAGACACCTCCAACAATTGGGCGCTCATTACGTTGTTTCCATAAATTACATAGAAACTTTTTGCTAATCTTATCCCCTTCCTGTTTGGCCTCCTGTGGCCACCATCTATCTCCTAGGATAGCGATCGTTTTCTCGCTGCTATTCATTGTATCAAACTCCTCCATGTCACATTCGTCTATTTTCCTCATCTCTTCTAACACATCCCGTTCCTCCTTGTATATTTCACATTCTCCTACTATGTGAGTTCTACTCTCTATTGCTTTGCCACACGGGCACATCTGTGCGTCTACTTCCTCCTCTTCCCGGCTACTGTTGTACCTCTTTCTTCTTTCTGGCAGGTCCAGGTCCCCTACACGAAAGCGCAGTTTCAGCGTTTTCGCGAAGTCCATTGGGCCATGCAAATACGTTTTCATTCCTATTCCTTCCCTCAATCCCCCCGTATATCTCTAAGTGTTTTTCCGATTCCACCTTGTTTCTTAGCGCTAGCCTTTCCCTTCTTTCTATCCTTTCTTCTACTTCTGCCTTGTACCTCCCAAACTTCCCGGCGGACATCATCTCTACTTGGTTTCCCCCTAGATCCTTCCATACTTTTCTCAACTACGCCATCCCACCTTATTCCAGCTCGTCCTTTTGATACTTTCTCCCATACAGTTCTATCAACTATGGCTGGCAACCTCTTTTTTGGCATGTTCCTTACTTTATTTTTTCAAAACCACCCTCTGCTGCGTCAACACCGTCCTGATTGTGGAACAATGGACCTTTCAAGACCTATCTGTCTTGGGGGGGGGGGGGGGGGGAGGGGAGGGAGGTGTACTCATTATCATGCATGGCCGTGGTCGTATGACCATAGATCCTCGAACCCCTACAACGCCGGGACGGAGCACGTCGGGTTGTCACCGACCAGGCAGACGTTGCTTGCTTGCACCATGCGCGAAGCGGAACGTGAGGTGCTGTTCGGCGAGTCGCATGAAGGGCGAGCTGCATCCTCTACTGTTAATAAGAACAGCTTGTGAAGCGGACTTGCAACATGGATGACAGCTTCCGTGAGTTATGTTTAATTCCCGGTGTGGCCACTCCCAGAAGCGGCAATGGGGGCACTGCTCGTATGTGACTTCCTCACTGGTGCCTTACCATATACACACTACGTGATGCGATCATTCCCCTTGTGCCGAATAAAGCTTCTCTACCCCGCACAAATGATCTATAGCTCGATCGCCAGCTGTGACCGACCGCCAAAAAAATTTTAAAAAAAAAAACGGTACCCTGGTCGTCTACTGTAGTCCAAGTAGTAGGGGCGGGATGTTTCACAGTGTCGTTGCCAACCGACTCCAACCCAACATATATACAATAAATTAGAGAGGGGGGGGTGCGGTGACTCACATCGTTACGATGTACGAAGCATGCTATTAAATGTATGTACCCCTTTCCGATTATTTCGCGGTCCGGTCCGGACAGCTCGTCGATTCCCACTGCGTGACCTAGATATTTCGGCCGAGATGTGTTCCTCAATTCATCTGTTTGATCTATCTGCAGATGGTAGGACGGGTTTACCTGGGTCAGATCTGTACTACTCTGCAGATCCCTGCTGCGCGATCAGTGCCTCACGACGACGGCAGCAGGCCAGGCTAGGATGTGCTGTATGCATACCGTGATCCGTGTGTCCGACTTCTGACTTCTTTGCGAATACATCTATCTACTTCAGGTGGAACAGCTGAAGGCCTTCGCGAGGAGGGCCAACCTATGTACATCGTGATCTGTGTGTCCGACGTATGACTTCCTTGCGAATGCACCTATGTCTGCTTCAGGTGGAACAGCTGAAGGCGTTCGCGAGGAGGGCCAACCTAGAGCGCGAGGAGTGCCTGGAGAAGGAGAAGGCGTCGGCGAGAGAAAGGGGGGCGGGGGGTGGGGGGCCGGGGCTGGAGACGTTTTTTTTTTCGACGGAGGAAGGGGAGGGCTGTCGTGCCCCCTGGGATGCCGTGAGGGGCCCCGAGGTGTGTGGTGAGGTTGTGGATGGCAATGACTGCGTTGTTTCGTTGGTATTGGTGGCTGGTGGTTGGTGGTGGTGGTGGGTGATGGCGGTGGTTGGTCGTTGCGGTGGTGGTGGTGGTGGTGGTGGTGGTGGTGGTGGTAAAGTTGGTAAAGTTGGCGACTTTGGCGGCGGTGGTGGTTGTGTTGCTGTTCTGTTGATTGCGTTCGTTTTGGTGGTGGTGGTGGTGGTGGTGGCAGTGATTTCGGTTGTGGCTTTGGTTGGGGTGGTACTGTTGGCAGCGCTGTCGGTGTGGTGCGCTCGTGGTTGCGGTTGCGGTGGTGGCAGTGGTGTTGGTAGCTTCCGCGGTGGTGTGTGCTGTTGTGTCTCGGGTGGGATAGTTACCCACGATACAGCAACACGAGACGACACCATAGACCAGAGTGCAGCAGATGTTAGACGGAAGGGACGCCAGGGCCCAAGTAATGAACTTAGGGTTTGTTTCAGGCTACCGTATTGGATCCCCCCCCCCCCCCCCCCCCCCCCCCCCCCCCCCCGATTCCCTTTCCCCCCCCCCCGACATGGGAAAGTTGAACTGGCAATATAAAGTAAGGAACATGCCAAAAAAGAGGTTGCCAGCCATAGTTGATAGAGCTGTATGGGAGAAAGTAACAAAAGGACGAGCTGGAATAAGGTGGGATGGCGTAGTTGAGAAAGTATGGAAGGATCTAGGGGGAAACCAAGTAGAGATGATGTCCGCCGGGAAGTTTGGGAGGTACAAGGCAGAGGTAGAAGAAAGGATAGAAAGAAGGGAAAGGCTAGGGCTAAGAAACAAGGTGGAATCGGAAAAACACTTAGAGATATACGGGGGATTGAGGGAAGGCATAGTAATGAAAACGTATTTGCATGGCCCAATGGACTTCGCGAAAACGCTGAAACTGCGCTTTCGTGTAGGGGACCTGGACCTGCCAGAAAGAAGAAAGAGGTACACCAGTAGCCGGGAAGAGGAGGAAGTAGACGCACAGATGTGCCCGTGTGAGTGTGGCAAAGCAATAGAGAGTAGAACTCACATAGTAGGAGAATGTGAAATATACAAGGAGGAACGGGATGTGTTAGAAGAGGAGATGAGGAAAATAGACGAATGTGGCATGGAGGAGTTTGATACAATGAATAGCGGCGAGAAAAACGATCGCTATCCTAGGAGATAGATGGTGGCCACAGGAGGCCAAACAGGAAGGGGATAAGATTAGCAAAAAGTTTCTATGTAATTTATGGAAACAACGTAATGAGCGCCCAATTGTTGGAGGTGTCTCTATTAGGAGTAGGAACGGTGCCCCGTCTCGAAAGGGATGCGTGGTCAATGGTCAAATGACTAAGGCAAGCAACAAATGAGTACGCCCCCCCCCCCCCCCCCCCCGACCCTTCGGCGGGGCCGCCTTGAGCTCAACCCTCCCCCCCCCCCCCCCCCCCCCATCAAAGCAATGTCTGCCTGGTCGGGGAAAACCCGACGTGCTCCGTCCCGACATTGTAGAGATGCGAGGGTCTATGGCCGTAAGACTACGACCATGCATGACATGAGTACCTCCCCCCCCCCCCCCCCCCCCCCCCCCCCCCCCCCCCCTCGCTCTACGCCCCCCTGGTGCTCTGCTGACCTCTCCCCCTCTTAACAATGTACAGTGGGACCGTCAGATGCAAGAACAGCAACAGCAGCAGCAGCAGCATCGAGAGCAGCAGCAGCAGCAGCAGCAACGAAAACAGATGCAGAATCAACAGCAGCAACAACGAAAACAAATGCGGAATCAGCAGCAGCAGCATCAGCAGAAGCTTGCGCAGAGCCAGGAAGAGCTCCAGCGGTGCAGACGGGAGGAGGAACGCTTGCGATCCAGGCGCGCTTTTCTTGTTTTGTTTTGTTTCGTCGTTTATTGTATTTTCGGGAAATTTTGTGTTTTTTTTTTTGTGTGTGTGTGTGTGATTTTTTCTTGTCTCTGTGCTCCTCTTTTGTTCTGTGTTTGTGAATGTTTGTTTTTGTCGTAGATAATGTTGTTGTGTTGTCCAAGTTTTTGCTTGCTGTATTCTTAGCCTTCTTGGTTTTGCTGCGCTCCCCCGCTCCTTCTGGTGCAAGCAATGTCTGTCTGGTCGGTGAAAACCCGAAGTGCTCCATCCCGGCGTTGTTCTCATAGGGATGCGAGGGTATTTGGTCATACGGCTACGGCCCCCTCCCCCTCCTTCCCTCCCCTCCCCTCTCGCCCCCCCCCCCCCTCACCCCCCGTCCCGTCCCCGTCCCCTCTTCACATCCGCCTCTTCCAAGGACAGGTGCTTGCAGCTGGAAGAGCGACTGGTCGAAGTCCGCGGATCTCTGGAGGAGCAGAAATCCGTGACGGGGTCGATGAGGAGGGCAGCCAGCAGGGCACACGAGGAGGCGGAGGCTGCTAAGAGGGAGGCAAGCGTATGGATTATTGTGATTGCTTGCGCGGCGTGACCCTCGTGCGTAAAAAAAAACGGTTTTTTTCGTTGTTGTTGTTGTTGGTGGTGGTGGTGTTCCCGCCGTGGCCGGTGTCCCGGTTCGGCACCCCCGAAGGCGGTCCGTGGCAGCAGTGCCCAAAAAGTGAAGCCATGATGGCAGTCTTGTCTGTCCCATGACAACAGCGCGACTTTGCGCTCTTTTCTAAGTTTTTTTTTGGAGGGGAGAGTGTGTGTTTGTGTGTGTGTGTGTGTTTTTTTTTTCTGAAGAGCAGGGAAGCGCCTTTTGTTTTCGTGTGACACCGGAGTGCTTCGTAGCGTTGTACCAGGTAGTGTTTTGGTATATACTTCGAAGTTTAGTTTTTCTCTGACGTTTCGTCTGCCCTCTCTCTCTCTATCCTCTCCATCTCCCTGCCCCCCCCCCCCCCCCCCCCTCCGTCTCTGTCCTCTCTCCCTCCCTCCCTCCCTCCCTCCCCCCCCCCCCTCCCGTCCCTATGCCACCCCTCTGTTTCCTCCGTTAGGCCCAAGAAGCTGCGGCGAGAGTGTCGCGTACGGAAGCTGAGGGTCGGCGACAAGTGTCTGTTCTGAAAGCACGCCTCCTCGAAAGCGGCGCAAGGGACTCCAGGAGACGGGACCTGCTACAGCTGCAGGCGAGTTGTTATTTTGTGCGTGTTTATTGTCACCCATGTGCAAGAAAGTAAGCCTCGAAAGCCGTTCTTAGCGGGATGCAGCTCGCCCTCCATGCGACCCGCCCAACGTCGCTTCGCGATTCGTGCGAAGCAATATCTCCCTGGTCGGTGAAAAGCCAACGTGCTACGTCCCGGCGTTACAGGCATGCGAGGGTCGATAGTCATACGACTACGGCCATGCATGACACAAGTACCCCCCCCCCCCCCCCCCCCCCCCCCCCCCCCTTCTACCTTTGTGTATGGGGGGATGCCGAAGGAGCACCCCCGCTCGTTAACCCCCTTCCCTACCCTCATGCAATGGGCGGGGGGAAAACTGCCTGGGTGGGAGGGGGCGTACGGGAAGGGCCCGCCCGGGCCGCCAACTGAACACGGCCTCCTTGTTTACTTTTTTCCTCTCTCGCTTGTGTGCGTGCACACAGGCATGCGCGCAGGAGGATCTGCGGCAGGCGCTCAGAGACTCGATTCCTTCCGGATCAGAAACCGACGGCACCGACATCGATACCGGCGGCCTCGGCGTTCTTGGGGCGGGGGGGCGCCGGGGCTTCGCCAGTTATAGCGCCGATTTGGGTGGCGGTGGTGGTGGTGGTGGTGGTCTTGATGGCAGTGGTGGTGGTGGTGGTGGTGGTGGTAGCAACAGTCGTATTCGCCGGGAGGGAACCCTAGGGCTGTAGGCTTGTCGACGAGCACGAGCTTTGAGCTACAGCATATACGTCTTCGCGTGGGGGGCTGGCTGTATACATCAGTAGTTGTAGGAGTTGTAGGGTTTTTAGCGTTTTGCTAAGAGGTGTACGAGAGAGGTTGCGGGAGTGGCTCGGGATGTACGTCGAGAGTATCTCGGGAGGTAGTGTGAGAGTGACATGGGGGACTCAGGGGTAAATCGGGAGAATCCCAGGTAATGTTGTAGGTAACTCAGGAGTAACTCGGGAGCAACTAGGGAGTTAAAGCGGCAGCAAATCGCGAGTATATCGGGAGAAACCGCGCACTCTGTTGTCTTTGTTCACCTGGTGAGGCCCCCGCCCCTGAGCCGTGCTCAGTGTCACGGCGGTTGATTAGCGTCTACCTGGCAACCGCTGCTGTTGATGTAGAATTGTAACCACTGCTGTTGATAAAAGAAACGGTATGTCCGGACGCGTCAAAGCCTTTTTTTTTCTTCTACTCACTGGTTTCAGTGGTTTCGGCCACAGTTTGCTCGGGACTTCAATGGTCCATGGCCGTCCCCCTCCTCCCGTCACTCCCGCGTCCCGCCATCGCCGGCCAGACCCCGCGGCGGCGGCGGTGGCGGCGGCGCGCTCGCCCGCGCTGACGACGCTAGGTCGGGCACTCCCACGCGAGGCGAGCGCTTGAACCCCGTAATAACAGTGCCACCGCAATACGGTGCCAAACCGCTCATGCCCGTGGGCTGTGCAGCACTTATGATGGTCGGCACAAAACGTTTGTGCAGGACGTTGCGTCCGTCAATTTCAACCCCCTGCACACGTCGGCCCAGACCAACCTTAGCCCTCACCCTAGCTCCGACCCTTTGGGGGGCTCGAGGTTGACAAGGGCAGTCACGTGACTCCGCCGCGTGTTTCGGTGCCGTTCTTCAAAGAAAGCTTTACGTCGGGCGACCGACAGGCCAACCTCGACGGACAAGACGCCGCATCCTCTGCACAAAGGTTTGTGTCGACCCGTCCTGCGCACAATCAATTGGCGAGTCATGCCCGCCGTGTGTACCCTCCCTGCAAGCGCCAACTCCGGATTTTTTTATTCATTTTTTTGGCGGTCCGCTGCCAACGCGGTTGGGCGGAAATTTCCATTTTATTTTCTGCCGATATATAACCCGCGCTTTGGTTTTTCGATGGGCGATCTGTGCGTATTTTTTTTCTTCCCCGAACGATGCCCGCTCGCATATGTGCCGATTCTTTTTTGCACGAGCGCATATTGTGCGAGGGGTTTCCGTCCGGGTTGGTCTCACGCGAGTGCCGAGGGACTTAAGGCACCGGAGAAGCCAGCCGAGCGTTGGCGCAGACCGGTTTGTATGAATGTATGTGTGTATGTACGAAGTATGTATGCACTTCCTCCGACACATAAATAAAGTCGGGTATGTTTACACCGGCTCTTAGCCGTGTTCGATGCCTTTGGCGATGATACTTTTGAAATATTTGTCGTTTTTTTAGTTGAAACCCGTTTTGTTTTGTTTTTTTTTTTTGCGCAGCCTCCTACATGTGGCCAGCGGCCGAAAAAAAAATCAGTCGGCCGAAAGGGAAAAAAAAAAAATCGGAAAAAAAAAAAAAAAGAATTACGAGTAGTCCTTGTTGTCACCGGACGCTAGGTAGTCCCACGCGACGCTGAAGGCTTCTGCGTCATATTTTACCACCTTTCGCATCCCCGACAGCTCATGAGCTAGCTCATCTATCGTGTATAGCTCAAGCTTCGAAAACATGTGCAGATGAGCTACCGCCTATAGCTCAAGCCAGGGGAAACATGTGTAGCTCATGTAGCTTCCATAGCTCATCTCGGGGGCAGATGAGTTAGCTCATGCAGCTCCTATAGCTCAGCCTGGGCGAATGTGTGTAGATGAGCTATCATCTATAGGTCAAGCTTCGAAAACATGTGCAGATGAGCTACCGCCTATAGCTCAAGCCAGGAGAAACATGTGTAGCTCATGTAGCTCCTATAGCTCATCTCGGAGGTAGATGAACTAATAGCTCATGTAGCTCCTATAGCTCATCTCGGAGGTAGATGAGCTATTAGCTCATGTAGCTCCTATAGCTCAGTCTAGGAAAATAGGTGTAGATGAGCTATCCCCTATAGCTGAAGCCTTCAAAACATGTGCAGATGAGCTACTACGGGGGTAGTCTGACACAGGGCAGGGCCATTCAGGGTTACCTATGGTGCGTGGCCTTGCTGAACCGTGGCCCCCGACCGTTCGCCACTCTGAAGTCGACGAAGAAGACTTGCGCTTGGCAGGCGAGTTCTTGGTAGAGGTCGGTATCATATCACAAAATGTGATATATTATACGATATGTGATATGATATAAGCGTATCAATATCACAAAAAAACCCGTGATATGATATATCATATCGTATCATATCATATCATATCATATGTGATATGATATGGAATAAAAGTCACGATTTCAGCTTTCTTTGAGGCCACACAGCAGTGTGATATGAGTAGAGCACTCATGGGCTGTAGATATAGATAGTACGTTGCAGTCTTGTAGTCTCACGAATACGAGAATATTCCAAAGAATGGATTAACCCGGCGGATATTCCGTTAGTTGAGAGTAACGTTCTCTTAGGAATGTTCCCTAGGGCAGAAAACCCCTTAGACGAGAGTAATGTTCCTTAGCGCAGATAGGACCACGAAGTGAGATATTCTTATATTAGCAGAAGAACGATCGGTAGCCCAGGAAAGTTCTGTAGGCGTACATCAGATAAGAGGAATTTAGGAGAGCTTGTGGCGTGGGGTGGGACGAGTATATCTGGGCGTCGAGTCCCGCCCCCCTACCTCTCACTTCTCTACCAGAGCACCTCCTCAGCTCTCGCCATCAATAAGAAGATCTAAATCAGAAGAAGCGAAGCATTGCTTTCCAGCTGCCAGAACAACCTGCGTCCCTTACCACTACCCTAGAGCGGTCACCGCATCACATCTGGCGTCGTCGGCAGGACGTAGTATTTGGGTCTTATTACGAGGTGTGGGGGGGATCTATAGCCTCATTTCTTTTGTTTTGAATAGCCGCATCTTCGACCACCTTTTCCTGGCCGTTCGGGTTGAACTTTGTCATCACCCTCCGACCATCTTGTGGTCTGCATATACGACTATTCAGGGTGGGCTAATGTGATATGAGTAGAGCACTCATGGGCTGTAGATATAGATAGTACGTTGCAGTCTTGTAGTCTCACGAATACGAGAATAATCCAAAGAATGGATTAACCCGGCGGATATTCCGTTAGTTGAGAGTAACGTTCTCTTAGGAATGTTCCCTAGGGCAGAAAACCCCTTAGACGAGAGTAATGTTCCTTAGCGCAGATAGGACCACGAAGTGAGATATTCTTATATCAGCAGAAGAACGATCGGTAGCCCCAGGAAAGTTCTGTAGGCGTACATCAGATAAGAGGAATTTAGGAGAGCTTGTGGCGTGGGGTGGGACGAGTATATCTGGGCGTCGAGTCCCGCCCCCCTACCTCTCACTTCTCTACCAGAGCACCTCCTCAGCTCTCGCCATCAATAAGAAGATCTAAATCAGAAGAAGCGAAGCACTGCTTTCCAGCTGCCAGAACAACCTGCGTCCCTTACCACTACCCTAGAGCGGTCACCGCATCACAGCAGCAGTAGCCAAGGACGTTCTTGGGTTGGGGTGGGGTGTAATGCTCTTCTTGCACTGCTGGTAAGCACATATTTCAATAGTCAAACATGTGTCCAGCGTCAGTCAGTAATAGTAGGGCGAACCGTATATATTACTCGTATAACGTTTTCGAGCACAAGCTGGGACGAAAGGTGGGTGATGATGTGCACACACACAGCCAGCGAGAAGTATAAAGTAGCATCAGTAATAATAATGTATTCATGTGGCATGATGCCGAGAGTTATTATAGTTGTTGGAAACCTTTACATTTTTTCAATTGGTATTTAGTAGTATGTATTTAACTCCTCTACCAGGCTCTACTCGCCTACAACACCTATACTACCTGGTAGGCAATATTATTATAATGAGGCGCGCGAAGCGCGCAAAAAGCGGGCGAGCTTTTTTTTTTTTCTTGGAAAATTTCCAAGAAAAAAAAAGCCTCTTCATAGCGGCTCGGATACGAGCGTGGGGTGCCTTGTTTTGAGTTTTTCTGTATGTGTGTGTGGGTGTGTGTGTGATTCAACATTTTTTTGGGCAACGTTTGACCACACCGCCCTCGACGCACACCAATTCCAGGTCCCGGCTGGCTCTGTGACGCGCACGACACAAAAGAGGAAAAAAGAGAGAAATGAAAAAAAAAAAATAAAAAGAAGAGGGGGTGTGGGGGGGGGGGGGGTGTGGGGGGGGGGGGTTTGTGGGGGGTTTTTGGGTGGGGGGGGGTTGGGGGGGTTGTTGGGTGGTGGGGGGGGGGGGGGGGGGGGGGCCGCACCAATTCCAGTCCCGGCGGGCTCTGTGGACGCGCACACACAAAAGAGACCTCCTGGTGCTGGTGCGGTGGTAAGTCGTTCACAGTAGCTCGAGCTAGGTGTGGCAACGTGTGTAGGCGCATGTTGGTGCTGGGCCTTGAATTTTACTTTCCAGCCCACTCGTAGGAGGTTTACCCCGACGATCTTCTGGACAAGCTGTGGTTACAGGTGTCGTCCCTTCTCCCCCCCCCTATACTTGGGTTTGGTGTACCTTGATGGTCTGGTTTGAGTTTTTGGTACCGTAAACCGGCAAAAAAGCGCTGGTATACCGTTTTTCGTCATTTTGTCCGTTAGGACAGGAAATTAATTTTGCTTCTAGATTACCCTAGATTACCCTAGGGTAAACCTAGGGAATACTGCTCGCGGAATTAGTGTGGGATCATTACTACAATAATACCAGGTATATAATAGGGTATCGGTAAGTGGAGATATATTGATCCAGCTGACTCGCGGCGATTAATTCATAAGTACCAAAAAGTTGCGCGAGGTCGAGGTTGCGCCATAATACTTTGTGACCGGTTGAGTAAGGTACTACAGCACATACATACATACTGGTACTATACAATGTATATGTTCCCCAAAATAAATGTTTCTTGGTGCTCAGAGTAATATCAAGGTTTCACAGGTAAAAGCTCGAGAACAAATGGTAGTCCGAGTACTGAGAGTATTGGAGTACTGGCGGCGAAAATATTGCGAGTACTGAGAAGGCCCAAATACTGAGAGTAATGAGAGTGTGAGCAGTAAGTAACGAACCCCGAGAATACAGGTAAGTATGTACCCGCAGTAGTATTGAAACACGAAATACTTGGGGTATAGGCAATATGCGCAGTACAGAACCTCAAGATACAGAAAGTATTCGCAGTACATGCACATATCGAAATACTGCCAGACTGCTTTAAGTGTTCAAGTTGTCTCCAGCGAAAGTAGTTTGCTCGAACTCCCACTCGTGTGTGTGGGACTATCTGGGTGTGTTTTGTGCCGAACGCTGGGCTTGAGACTTGTCGACACGGTGCACAGACGGTTGAAGTATACTTTATACTCGAAGTATACTGGGCATATTGAGGGTATTTCAATACTGCGAGTACTGGAGTTTCGCAGAAGCACAGCAGTGCGATCGTCGAAGACTACCAACGGACGAAATACTGCTAGACTAGTACTGGTATACTTGTAGTACCCGCGGTACAGAACCCCGAGATACTTGAAGCACAACAGGCGGTATCCATGCCAGCAGCAGTAGCGAACCCCGCATTAGTGCGAGCCCGAAAGTATACGCAGTAGCATCTACAGAACCTCAAATTACTGCGAGTACTCGCAGTATCTCGAGTACAAAAACCCCGAAATACTGCGAGTGCACGAAGTACCTACGGTAATCGCAGCAGTATTTTCTCGAACATACTTTCCTTTACTCCCAAGTATTCGGAGTAGCTGTGAAATGTTGAGGTATGAACGCACGCCACACGCAAGCGCGCCCTAACTCTTTCATTTGGGCTGAAACACACAAGTAACATGTACTATATCATATTATGCGTTCAGAAAAGCAAGGTGGATGAATGTACTGGCACCAAAAAAAGTCAAAAGTGGAAAATAAGCACACACAACTTATATTACAGTATACCACGCTATAGGTTCAGAAAAGCAAGGTGTGGACGAATGTATCATTGTTACTATAGTACTGTTGTAGTCCTGGTACAAAAAAAGTAAAAAAAAGTGAAATAATATAAAACGTGGATGGTGCGAGTGGAACCTCGGAAACGAAAATATTATCCAGCGCAGTATAAACGTATACGCTAGAACAGCCGGCGTCCCCGGTGGCTTTTGGTAGGTGGTCCGCGTACCTATCAAGATCAATTTCGTGGGTTCAAGTCTCACCGAGTGCATGCTCGTAGGGACTTTTTTTTGCATAAAAAGTTGATAAGCGGAAAGCGCGAGAGCGTGAGTTAGCTACATTCGATGAAAATCGACGAGCAGAGGGAATGCTGACCCTTTACGCGACAAAAAATAAGGCACGTACCGGGGGGGGAAAGGGATGACACCTGTGACCACGGCTTGTCCAGAAGATCGCTGAGGATAAAACCTCTTATGAGTTAGGCTGGGAAGTAAAAGTAAGTGATGATTAAAAAAAAAAAAAGAAAAAAGTGCTCGTACAACTGGCATGTTGTGTTTTTTTACCCAATCTAAAACACTTTGCACAATCTCTACTAGTAGCTTGTACGGGTACGACTGCATATTCAGCAGTACTGTTGTAAAATGCCACGCGAGGAACGTACGTGTACTGATCTCCTTTCGGCTGGCTCTAGGATCTATCGGTCAGCAATGTAAGACACACTGGAATATTGTAAAAGACCTGCTCGTGCGACGATAGACGATAGACGTTTGTTGTACAGTAACTAACTGTAAAAGACCTGCTCGTGCGACGATGCACGATAGACGCTCGATCTCGACAGAGACTCAGCCCACGGGCAACCCGCGCGGGGGCGGGAAAGATCAACGAGCATAGATGACGGGCTCGAAGAAATGAGGAGGATGCATGCTCGAGGGGGCAAGAGCTTGCCCGTGGCGCCCTACGGTATCCTCCCAAACCTGAAAAAAGCCCATTTTTTGCCATTCGAGACGGATACAGCAGTAGTAGTACTCGTAGATAATGTTTTTCAACTATTTCGTGCACACCAGCGGCCAATGCGCTGCACTGAGCGTAGGACCCAAGCGTCTGAGCCAACTCTTGTATCCATCGCCACCCTTGCACAACAAGACAGCACTATAGCAGTAGCAGGCACCTGGTCTGGTGTATAGATGTCTCCCCAACTTGGTATATCTGAGCCAACTCTTGTATTCATCGCCACCCTTGCACAACAAGACGACACTACAGCAGTAGCAGGCACCTGGTCTGGTGTATAGACGTCTCCCCAACTCGGGATATGGGATATGTTGGTGGTATGGTATATGGGAATATGGGGTATGTTGGTGGTATGGTATATGGGAATATGGGAAAATCACCGTATGTGGTATGGTATGTGTTGACAGTATGGTACGGGAAAACACAGTATATGGTATGGTACGTTTGCGGTATGGTACCATGGTACGATGTCGTGGATGTATTATATATGGCTAAATTTGCCTGGTGGTATGGTATGTTTCAGTACGTAAGGTCCGTAAGGGTCGAAAACGTCGTACGAATATCATCTGATCTGTAACGAGCTCATACATCGGTCATTGGAACGTGTTCGAAAATATAAGCCTTGCGGACAGACAGGCAGACAGATTTGCATTTACCAAAACAGAGACTCAGACCAAACATTGCTATTAATAGTCAAAATAGCGAAATATATAGGTTTTCGCGAGTCCCGTAGCTTCTATTTAAAAATGGGCCCTCGTAATAGGAGAGTCAAATACTTGTTGTTGTTGTTGTTGTTGTTTTCTTCACATTAAACCGTTCTTTCTACGCGTCGACATCCAGCCCAACCAGTGTCCGTGCCGATTCTTCAAACCTAGATACAAGTTCTGTGGTCACAAAGCTACGCCACAGAGATATTACGTTGCCACGTATGCAATGCAATGTCATGTCATCATACTGCGTACGACAGGCACGACATACCCATTCCATGACCTAGAGAAACAAAAACGAAACAAAGAGAAAAAACGAAAACAAAAACAAAGACAATTCGAAAGAGAAAAGAAACAAAAAAAAGAAACAAAAATATACCTGGTATGTGTATATACTTCAGTATAGCAACTAACCATCGTACCCCCCTGTAGGGGACGTGGCAGACACTTGAAAGAACGAGCTGGAAAAAAAAGAAAAAGAAGAAAACACCACTAGTCGTCAACAGAGTAAGACTGAGCCAAGGGAAAAATAACAGGCAAACCAAACAAAGCACAAGGCATGTTCCAGGTAGCGGCAGCAGTTTATGGTACGAGTAGCACAGCCAGGGTCTCCCTGCTGGCCCGCCTGGTACCTTGCTACCCTGTCTGCCACCATCGTCCAGCGTTCGTCAACTATGCCCGGCCCCTCGGCGTCACACAGTACGAAACAAGCAAAGCAGGCTCGTCATCCACCCACGCCACACGACTCCTTCAATTAATAAGGCTTATTAATCGGAGAAAGGAAGAGAAATGAAAATCACATAGGGTCACCGCAAAGAAGACAATAAAATGAAATGAAAATAAACAAAAACAACAGGAAGACAAATGAAGACCACGTTCGAACCAGCTGCACCAGTTGGTGGTACGAGTAGTATAGGCATGTTCTACTTCTTAGTCTGCCCGGTACCTGGCTACCCTATCTGCCATCTCCTTCCTACTTTCGTCCACTGCAGTTTCCCTTCTACTCCTCTTCCCCCCCTCTCCGCATTCCCTTGGTGCAAGTTCCGTTGACCCTTCGGTGGCGCGGAACTCCCTAAGGTCTTCGACTACGCATCCATGCCAAGTCTTAACCTGTCCGCCAGGTCTCGGGTTCTCCCCACAGCAATCGTCCCGAACATCACCCAGCTGGGTAATCGATCCTTGCTTTGCCGTGCCACCCCCCCCGCATAGAAGAGACGCCGTTTACGGATGGTCGTTTCGATGCTCTCGCAACGTGTCATCTTGAGGGCCTTCGCGTACGAGAGGGTGGCATGGTCAGTACGAAGTCGGCGCTGGAAGCCAATGACTCGCAACAGGACTTGGTGGTGAGCCGTTCGAAGCTTGGCAAAGTGTTCCGCTCTGAGGGTCCACGTCACACACCCGTACAGCAGGATCTCAATCACCTCGGCTTTCAGCATTCGGACTTTCAGGCATTCGGGGGGCGGTCGTCCTATCATACAGCTCCGGGCCGAACCGTTTGAGGCATGCTCGCATGAGACGGATCCGTCGGTCGATTTCGAGCGAGAGGTCAGCATTTTCGTGGATAACGCCGCCTAGGTACAAAAACTGGGCCGTCTGCTTATACCTCTGGCCTGCTGCTTCGATAACGAGCGGTGGTGCGAGGGTTTTCTGGTCGGGCGTTTGTAGAAGCATAGTCTCTGTCTTCTTTTCCGACATCGTAAGGCCTGCTGCTTCGAAGACAGTCACGATGACTGTCATCATTTTCGCGAGCCCTTCAGCCGACTTCGAGACAATCCCTGCGTCATCGGCGTACAACATGCCCCATACAGCCCTTCGCACGCACGCCAACGGCTCCTGCTCCTTCGTTCCGACTACTCCAGCATCACTGAGTTGGACCAAATCCCTTACGTTGGCTTCGTCATGGCTAAAGCGTACTATTAATAGTACGACGTGCAACGCAGCAGCGAAAAATACGTTTGAACAGTAACGGTGACAGCACACAGCCTTGCCGCAGCCCCTGCGTGACATCAAACCATTCCGAGTGCTCGCCGTCATCCGTGCGCACGCGAGCCCGCATGCCATGGTGGAAATTACGGATAATTCTCAGCATCTTGGTTGGTACGCCAAAACGTGTGAGTACTTCCCATAACAGCTCTCGGTCGACAGAGTCGTACGCTTTCTGCAGATCGATGAAACACAAGTACAGGGGGATTTTCCTCTGTCTTCCAAGCTCTTGCAACCGGCGCACGACGAACAACATATCAATCGTTGATCGTGCGGGGCGGAAGCCGCACTGTTCCTCCGGGAGTAATTCCTCGGTCTCGCAGTAGTTGCTGAGGCGCGACGCGTCGATTTTCAACAAGACTTTGCCTGCGTGGGCAACAAGCGAAATCCCTCTGTAGTTGTTGCAATCAGTTCGGTCCTTCTTTTGTGAAGGACCTTGATGATCGCGTCTTTCCATTGCTGGGGGACTTCTCCTGCTACCCAAACATTGACAAGGATGTTGTGAAAGCACTGGGCGAATGCGGCGTGGTCGATTTTCAGGAGTTCGGCCGGGAGACCATCTGGCCCGACAGCTTTCCAGTTTGACATCCCCTTAACCCCTTTAGAACCGCAGTCCCGGTTTGGGGACAAACTAGTCAAATTCCAAGTGGTTTGTCCCCAAAACGGGACTACAGTACTAAAAGGATTAAGTGCTTCCGTCATCTCGTCCATGGATGGTTCATCTCCGAGCGACAGTTTAAGCGGTCGTGGTGGCAAGAGGTCGACGATCGTGGAATCGAGTTTAAGCGCTATCGTGTTCAAAAGTTTGTGGTAAAACCTCCCCCACCGTTCACGAATTCGCGCCTTATCCCGCAACAGCGTGCCATCTTCGTCCCTAATGAACTGTTCGCTTCTCGCTTTAGTCCCTTCCAATCCTACCGTACTCTTAAGGTGCTTGTAAAAGCCTCTCTGGTCGTTGTTCGCTAGTAGTCGTTCGGTTTCAGCGAGGTGCGCTTCGAAGTACGCATGCAGTCCCGCGGCAATCACCTTCTGCAGGTTCGCACACGCAGATCTCAGTGTCTTCCACGCGGTTCTATCCCGGGGGTGGGCACGCAAGAATTGCCGTGCATCCTCCCTCGCTGTCCATGCTAACATGAATGCGGTCAAGGTTTCGGCAGACTCACACCATCCATGTCTGCGGTGGCGACGTGGAGGGGGTGGTACCTCTTTTTTCGACCGCATGAATAATAGCCGCAGTGAAAAACTCAACCATGCCAGACGTATTACGGGGCTGGTTAAGCTGGTTGAGAGTGGAGATGACCCTCGCGACTACTCGTTCACGACACTTTCCATCGGACATAAAAAGCTGCCTGTCGAACTCTCGGCGTTTTGTCGGTCTATGTATTTGTCTGTTGGACGCAAAGTGACCACTGAGTCGGACTTTGACATACAAGATGTTGTGGTCTGAGTCAGCCTTAGCTGGGGCAGGAGGCTGCGGGACGACTTTAACATCTTGTACTCTAGGTCGATGGCCTTGACGGGTAGGATGTAGTCGATCCGCTTACGGTCACTCGGGCTGGTGCCGTTGTGTATATGCGAAATCCCACCCTTGCGCGTGCTGAAAAACGTGTTGGTGAGAGCTAACTTGCAATTGGTGGCGAACGACAGGAGTCGTCTGCCATTATCATTACGAACATCACGCCCATATGCTCCAAGCACTCTATTTTCATCATCACCACACCCTTCCATCCTCTGTCCAGTTCGCGCGTTGGCATCCATCAGTACAAACAGACACTCTTTCGTCGGGATCTTTTCCACCAAGTCCTCCAGCTTCTGCCAGAAGCCACGTTTCAGTCCAGCGTCCTTGGTACAATCAGTTGTAGCATACGCGACGACGAAGTTAACTGCCTCGTATTTGCTAGTCAGCTCAAAGCGCATAGACATAAGCCGCTCGTCAATGAACTGACGAGTGTACACAGCCTTACCGCACAATACTTGGTTGACTGTGGTGGTACACCAAAAAAAAAAAGGTCGAAAACAACACACAACATACAACCACCACGACCGCGTATGTATGTGTGCCCGGACGGATCCACCTCCAGAGAAGGGTCCGGGCTGTTTTATTATCCCCAATATTTTTTCATTTTTATTGCGCGAGTTTGCGGGCTGTGAATAATAAGAGGACGACCTTCCTGATGAGACGATGAAGGTGTGCACGGGACGTAGACCCGAACCCAAACCCCATCATATTTAGCTGTTACCCCAACCCTCACCGAAAAAACGGGCCAGAAAACAAACTCGGCTGCGCCGCTTTCGCATCGACCTAGAACGTTCCGAGGTGCGAATTGGCGCGATTTTCTACGATAGAGGTACGTCGTAGCACATTTCCGCTAGAATGCTATCTGAAAAACGGGGTTCCTTGACCCAAAATCGTCGGAATACCACAATCTTGTCACGAAAAATGAGTTTTTTGTATACTTGGGACATAGGATTACTCATCGGGATGCAATTCGATTTTCGCTGAAGTCAGTTTTCGGGCGAGGTATGGGACCCCTCAAGGTCAAGTGAGGAGCCTCAGAAAAAAGTAGGGTGAACCTCTACCGTAGAACGTCTCAATTGTGTACCGCGGATGATTTGCCCCCCTGGCCAATAACACGGAGAAGCAAACTGCCTGTCTCACACGAACTAAACCGGTGGTAAATCAGCAATCAGCTTTCTATCTTTCGTGCGGCCATATGAAAAGGGACATCAGATATACATATCCTACCAGATACAGTCTTTGTATTTATAGTAGCAAAAGCCTTGGGCCTCTCTTCTCATCATTCACCAATAATGAACAAACAAAAACGTGCGTGCCTTCCCGCATTTTCTCCCTGTCACTCTCTCTGCCCCCCTCCCCCCGCGCCTCCCTCTCTTCGTCCTCGCATGCCTGCTCGTCCCCCGTCCCTGCAGTCTAGGGGTCTACGGTCATACGACTACGGCCACGCATTAAGACATGAACGACCCCCCCCCCCCCCCCCCCCCTCTGCCATCTGCTACCTTCTCCCCGCCCAGACACATTTATGTCAAGGACGCAGCAATGTCGTTGTATCTCTTGGTCGACAAAATCGCGCGCTTCTGGTGAATAAGCGAGCGTGGAGCTCGGTCCCGGGGCAGCGGTTCAGAAGCGCGGCGCGCTCACAGGACAACGCGTTTTCGCTGCGCTTCACGAGGCGCCTACAAGAAGAGCAGCAAGTAGTAGCAGTACTCGTATGATATTAACTAGTACCGGCAGAATTGTTCACACATACATGTTCTGCACTACTAGTAAGAGCCAGACAGAGGCGGGCAAGGCAAGGCCAGGCCAGACAAAGGCGAGGCGAAGCTGGACTAGACAAGGCAGGGGAAGATGAGCGAACGCACGGCAAGGGTAGACAAAGGCAGCGCCAGAAGGCGTGGCAGGGCAAGGCAACGCCACACAAGGCAAGGCAAGACAAAGAGAAGGCAAGGCCAGACAAGTCAAGCCAGCGCAAGGCAAAAGAGAAGGCGGTAAGGCAACCAGTACCACACAAGAGCAGGGCAAGGTGAGCGACGGCGACGCAAAAGCAAAGCAAAGGCCAAGGAGAAAAGGCAAGGCAAGGCAAGGCAAGGCACAGAGCATGGCAGAAAGGCAGAGCAAGGCTCAAACCAAGCCTAAACCGAAACCAACACCAAACCACGAATAAATCAAGCCATACCATAGCCAATCGCCACAGCCGTACAGGCTTGCGTACAGAAAAAAAAAAAACTTACGTACCCCCAAAAGCGCTGTTTTTTTCAAGCACACATCAGCGCATGCATACAAGGACAGAACCCTTTCTCCCCGACCCCGACGAAAGCGTGGCAAAAATCCGACAGACCGCGATCTAGCTCATCTAGATCTTGTATTCACCGTAGTGACAAGCCGTGTAACAAAGAGAGAGCTGTATGGTACAGATCCCAAACCGCAAACGAACATGTTCGTTCCCCCGGCTGCCGCCGCCGCATACATTTCTCCCGCGGTGATCACAAGGTGGTCATCTTCGCCCCTTTCCGCCGGTACGACCACCACAGCGTCCCCCGTCCCCGTGCAGAAATACGGGCAAAACCACATCGAAACCCCCTCGACGGAAACTGCCAGTGATGAAACCACAGAGTTTCCCACCCCTTCCCGCAAAATACGGTCGAATCCACATAGAAACTCCCCTCGGCTGAAACCGCCGGAGCTGAAACCACGGGGGGGATAACACAGCGTCCCCACCCTCGCGCGAAAATACGGTCGAACCCACGTGGAAACCCCCCCGGCTGAAACCGCCGCAGCTGAAACAATCGCGGCTGGAACCACAGCGTCCTCCATTCCCACGCGAATCCAGGGTCGAACCCACGTGGAAAACTCCTCGACTGAAACCGCCGCAGTTGAAACCACAGCGTCCCCCACCCCCCGCGAAAAATACAGCCTAACCCACATGGAACCCCCCTCGGCTGAAAACACAACGTCTCTCCCCCATCCCCGCACGAACAATACGGCCGAGCCCACATGGGATACGGCCGAGCCCACATGGGATACGGCCGAGCCCACATGGGAATCTTTGAGGCCGAACGAAACCTCTGTCGTCGCGGCTGAAACGCCTCGGCTGAGTGAGACCTCCGCGGCTCAAGTAAGCTTGAAAAAACTTAAGCACGGTGGGTCTTCCTCGTAAGTTTCGCCGCCTCTCCCGGCCTGGCCGCTCCATCATGCTTTTCGCCCGTCGGTTCCCCCGTCCCCGCGGGCTACCTATTTCAGTGCGGAAACGCCGAGCAGTGGAGTGGAAGCCCCGCGCCGCCGTGGCTTTCGATTGCGCAACAAAAGTGCCATGTTTGTCGCCGCAAAAGCTCCGTCAAAGCCGAGCTGCGTGGCGCCCTCAAGCCCCCCCCCCCCCCCCCCCCCCTCCCTCCTCCTTCCCCTCCCTCTCCCCTCCGCCTCCCCCGTGCGTAAATCCCTCCTCAACGTTTGGGTCTAGCCGCATACAAGGGCTTCGAAACTCACGCCTAGGAGAACTCCTTCTCCCGCCATCCCCCTGGAGCCCATCCACCCACGGTGTCCGTCCGGCTCGTACTATTCGGACCGCAAGCAAGCCCGAGGAAAAATACCTTCCCAGTAGCCCCGACCCATTCCTTCCTGCCTTTCTCCTTCCTTCCCTCGACTGGCTCTCTCCTTCCTTTTAGCGTTTCCTTTTTGTCATTTTCTGTTCATTTTTCCTTCCTGCCCCTCACTACGTCCCCTGCCCCCCCACCCGGCCCCCCGCCCCGACATACAAAATGCCGTCCAGCCATGTAGCGCAGAGAAAGGATAAGGACGATACATCAGAAGGAGGGGGGGGTGGGGTGGGGGGGGGCGGGACGTTCTGCCCCCCCCACCCCCCCCCCCCCCCCCCTACTTCCAAAATAAACCCCGAAAAGAGAGAAGGAAAATGCGAAAACAAAAAAGAAAAATACAAAAGACATAATTCCGGAGGAGAAAAATCCGGAAGAGAACAAGTCCGAAAATAAAAAAAGACAAGAGAAACATGAAAGCAGAACAGTAGAAAAGGTAGAAAACAGAAAAATATAAAATAGTAAATATCATATCTCAAACACATCCTCCCACCCACTCCACGCACTCACCTACTCCCGCCCCCCCCCCCCCGCTCCCCTTCCCATCGCCCACCCACCAACCAAAAACCAACCCCAACCCAACCGAGCTAAAAAATAGCAACTTCACAGGGCGTCCTGCGACTTGCGGACCAACAGGCGCGACTTCTTCTTGAATGCATCGCGGTCATTTCGCCACATGACGGCGGCGTCGATGTTCGCCGGCGACTCGTCATTAGGATCCGAGAGCATCGAGATCACGCTCACGATGATCCCCTCCACCCCGAGAATGGGGCGCCAGCGCTCCTCCGCGGTTTCCTGTGCGAAAAATAGGCGGGAAATGCAAGGGCGCGGGGGGGGGGGGGGGGGGGGTACTCGATGTCATGCATGGCCGTAGTCGTATGAATGTACGGGGAGGGGGGGGGGGGGGGGTACTCAACATGATGCATGGCCGTAGTCGTATGACCATAGACCCTCGCATCCCTACAACGCCGGGACGGAGCACGTCGGGTTTTCACCGATCAGGCGGACATTGCTTGCACCAAGCGCGAAGCGAAACGTGCGGTGTTCGGCGAGTCGCATGAAGGGTGAGCTGCATCCTACCAAGAACTGCTTGCGAGGCGGACTCGTACATGAATGACACCTTCAACGGGGTAATTTATTTTCCCGGTGCGGCCACTTCCGGAGACAGCAGTGGGAGTAATATGCAACTGCCTCTTGGGTACCTTACCATATACATCGCTCGCGGGTGCCTTACCATATACACACTACGTGGTGCGATCATTCCCCTCGTGCGGCGGAGCAAAGGTTCACCCCGCACAATTGATGTATAACTCGATCGCCAGGTGCGATCGACCGCCCGAAAAAAAAAGAAGCTACCCTGGTTCTCTAGCTCACGTGGTGAGCGGCATGTTTTACAGTGTCGTTGCCAACCCACGCCAATCCAACCTATCAACCGACACCAACCCAACCTATATATAATAGATAGGGGGGGGGGGAAGGAAGGGGGGGGAGGAGGGAGCCGGAGAGGGCAGGGGGGGGGGGGGGGGGGGGGGGAGGGGGTGGGAGCAACTCCCTTCCAGTCTACAAGAACAAAAAATAAAGGTCACCCCTCCTCGCTTATTTCCCCCCGGGCCATCACCACCCATCTAACACGGGAATGCCGCCGCTGGCAACTGCTTGCCTGGTCGGTGAAAATCAGATGTGCTGCGTCTCGGCATTCCAAGGATGCCAGGGTCTATATGGTCATAGGAGTACGGCCATGCATAACATAGAGCACACCCTCGCCCTCCCTCCCAGGTCACCATAAATCGTTCACAAAGCTCACACTGCTCGGCTGAGTCGCACAAAAAAAAAATTGTCTTCCACGACAATGAACGGCAAGACATCGGCAAGGAAATGCAAGGCAACGCAAGGCAGTCCTCCTCCCCCCCTCACCCCCCTGCCCCTCCCGCTCTCCCTCCTTACTTTGGCCCTCTACGTCCCCCCCAAAGCAACGCCTGCCTGGTCGTCGAAAACCCAACGTGCTCCGTCCCGGGAATGTAGGGATGCGAGGGTCTACGGTTATACGACTACGGCCTTGCATGCCGTGGTACACCCATCCCCCCCCCCCCCCCCCCCTCTGCATCCGTTCTTCCTTCCACTCTCTTTTTCCTTCCCTCAATAGTTTTTTTTTTTTCCCTCACCTGCTCGTTAAACTTGTCCTCTCCCGGGGGGTGCAGGATAGAGATGCAAACCCTGCCATCTGGGTACACTGCCGACAACGACGGACAGAGTCAAAAGGCAAAAACGAGAACACAGCGAGAAAAAAATTGAGAGGAACCCAAAAGACGCCACAAACAAATCGCGAAGGCAAAAGAGGACAGGGAGAACAACTCATCTCGAGTCAAGCAAGCAAGCACTCAAGCAAGCAAAGCAATCAAGCAGGCAAAGCAAGCCGAGCAGAACCAAAACCAAAACCAAGCCGAAACCAAACCAAACCAAACCAAAACAAAAACACACCAACAGTCAAAACCGCACACACACTACAACCGAAAACCGACCCCCCTTCGCACCCCACCGCTATGAGAAAATCTACACAAAAAGCCAAACCCAAACCGCACAGCCACCACGCACCAACCCCGTGGACCGTTCCGGTGGAACACCTACACACAAAACAGAACCGAGACCACCAACGATTTTTCAGGAAAACCAGGGAAAAGCCTCCTTACCTTCTGCGGTGGAACACCTACACGACAAACCAAAAACCAAACCAAATACCACTCAGTCCTTCAACGTAAATACCTATATAAGACTACTAACAATATTGAAACACAACGTTGTCTAGGGACAGAGGGGGAAGCCTCTTGCGGTCAAGGGTGGATCATCTACACACCCAAAACCCAAAACCACCGAACTCAAAAGCCAAAACGAAACCAGGAAGAAAGCCTCCGTACTGTTTGGGGTGCAAAAAAAAAACCCCACGCACAAATAAAGTAGCAGCACAACCGCACCGAACAAAAAACGAACAGATCAGGATAAAAGCCCGCTACCGTTGGAGACGGAACATCTGTCACACATAAAAAACCAAAACAGCACGCAAAGAAGCAAAAACCAATACCAACACCAACACCAACACCAACACCAAACCCAAAACAAAAAAAAAAAAAAAAAACTGAAACCGAACCAGGACGGGATAGGCCGCTCTTACCGTCTGGGATGGAACTACTTATTGTCACATATACCTCGTGCACATGGAAACCAAAGCTAGACCGAAAACAAAGTCAGACCGACACCAAACCGACACCGAACCTAAAGCCAGGACAGCGACAGGCCGCTATTTCAGGACAGGACGGATAAGCCGCTCACCGTTGGGGTGAAACATCTCGCTGAGGAACGTCATCGTCGGGGGGTTGTTTCGGGAAATCTTTCGGGAACTCGAGCTTCGCCTTGAAGAATCCCCCCTCGTACAGCTGATTCGAGCGCGATAAGCGATACAAGAGAACATGACACGGTTCAGCACCGCGGGTATAATCGGACGCGGGGGGGAAAAGAAAAAAGAGACGAGGCGCCGTCAACTATTTCGGGGGACCATAGTATACAGGACCAAATATTGTTAGTAACAAAAGCGAAATGTACAGGTTTTTGTGAGTACCGTAGGTCCTCTTTACCATGGACCCCCGTAATAGATGATATGATGTGATACGGCATGAGAAAATACGAGATGATCTTGATAGTACTCAAGAGTTCTCGACAAACGAAAAAGACAAAACCAGGTATTTGCCATCCCCTACCCCAGTCACGCCTCCCACAACACTAATTAATCACCACGCCACAAACTCCGGGTATTTTTCCTTTCGTTCATTCTTCCACACAAGGGACAGGAGGATACCAGATTAGACGAGACGAGAAGACATTACGCCAGATGCGATGAGAGGAAACGAAATGAGAGTTACTAGGGCAGTCCATCCGATTCAATCGCGCGATTAAATCGACCTCAATTTTGGAGACGAAACATTTGCTGAATATTCATAACGCACTTCGCCGGGATGGGCGGGCTGATTGCCGCTCGTTTTGTCCGTTCAATTTCACTCGTGAAACTCAAGCGAGCCGATCCATCGCTCAGGAATTCGACTAATCGGGTTCGCCAAAATCGCACAAAATGCAGTCGAACTTCCGCCTTTGATTCACCGCCCAAGATGCGCGATGCGATGAGACGAGATGAGATGAGATGGGATGAGATGAGATGGGATGAGATGAGATGAAACAAAACAAGGTTTTACGGAGGACCATAGTAAACAGGACCAAATATTGTTAGTAAAAATAGGTAAATATATAGGTTTTTATACATACCATAGGTCCTATTAACTATGGACCCCCGTAATACGTAAATATGAACATTTCAAAAATCTTGGAAGTCATGATGAGATGCCGGACACAAACCACTTTTGAAAGACACAAGCCACGAGACTCAACACGAGAGACGCAGGACACGAGACAACACGCGCACACGCCAGACAGCCGAGTATAACGAACTGAACTATTAATCCCCACCGGAAACAACAGCACACAGACAATCCCCGCACGCTTTACATTCTGAACCCACCACGCCTCAACCGAACCCATGCTGAACCTAAATCATCCATAAAACCCACTCCAAACCGATTCAACTAGTCCAAGACAAAGTCCACTGAAAAAAAAAGCAAAAAACACCCGCTCGGAATGGAACTAATCCAAGACCAATCCAATCCGATACCATCAACAGATCCCCCCGGTTCGACCGTTACACTTCCTTCCCCAATAGAAAAACGCCTCACTCGACCCACACACAACGCACCCCCGCTTCCACCGTCAAACGTATTTCCCCGCTCAGAAAAAAAAAACGCCTCACTCACAGTGTCCGGTGGGCCGACAATGAGGAGCGCCCAAATAAACATATTGTCATCGTCCGTCAGACCCACGGAGACGCCCTCCGGGGGGTTCTTGTTCAGCTCTGGGGGTTTCCACACGAAAGGAGGAGGCCAAAAAGGGAAGAGGGGAAATAAGACGGAGGGAAACGGGGATAGAGCAGCACGTAGATTGGCGTCGTTTGCACTGCTGTTGTTCAGCTCTGGGGTTTCCACACGAAAGGAGGAGGCCAACAAGGGAAGAGGGGAAATAAGACGGAGGGAAACGGGGATAGAGCAGCACGTAGATTGGCGTCGTTTGCACTGCTGTTGGCAAGTACGGCGTGAGCCATATTCAAAACACTTTTCTTAAAATCTCACAAGTTTCAAGCACAAGCAGTAAGTACATTTGGTGGACACGTAGGAAGGGAACCATCACCTAAAATGACTACTACGGGGGGACCATAGTAAACAGGACCAAATATTGTTAGTAAAAATAGGTAAATATATAGGTTTTTATGTACACCATAGGTCCTTTTAACTATGGGCGGGGGACCATAGTAAATAGGACAAAATATTGTTCGTAAAAATAGGTAAATATATAGGTTTTTTATGTATACCATAGGTCCTATTAACTATGGACGGGGGACCATAGTAAATAGGACCAAATATCGTTAGTAAAAATAGGTAAATATATAGGTTTTTATGTATATGTATAGGTCCTAATAACTATGGACCCCCGTAATAGAATACGATGCACCCAAAATGTCGGTAAATATTGCTTTACTGTTCAATGTATGATACGATGCCTGGAATACATGCTACGGGGGACTTCAGTAGTAAAATAGGGCCAAATCTAGTTAGAAAAAATACCGAAATATGTAGGCTTTTCTGTGTACCGTAGGTCCTATTTACTATGGCCCCCCGTAATAGAAGAGCAGGCACGATAAGAGAGTACTCTGGGTCGAAATGTAAGGAGCATTTGCGGTATTAACACCGAAACAAAGCGTTCCTTACATTTCCGGTCAAAGTGGTACTCTATTTCCCACACTGGTTTTTACCATATTAAGACCGGCCGGTTTAAGGCCATAGTGATGCGCCAATTTAAAGACCATCCGGTTTAAGGCCATAGTGATGCGCCAATTTAAAGACCATCCGGTTTAAGGCCATAGTGATGCGCCAATTTAAAGACCATCCGGTTTAAGGCCGTAGTGGTGTACCCATTTAAAGACCATCCGGTTTAAGGCCGTAGTGGTGTACGCATTTAAAGAGCATTCGGTGTAAGGCCGTAGTAGAGACAAGAGACAAGACCAGGTAAAACCGGCTTAGATCACGAGGAAAAAAAAAAAAAGTTGGAACTACGATGGGATAGTGTTTTCAGTAGCAAAAAATAATACCGTATCAGAGATAAGACCACGTTTTTAGGCTTTCTTCTCATCACGGGGCGGTCTTGACCCTTTCAGGAGCGCAGTCCCGTTTTGGGGACAAACTACTTGGAATTAGAGTGGCTTGTCCCCCAAACGGGACTGCAGTCCAAACTAAAAGGAAAGGGTAAAAAAATAATAATAATGGGTACACCGCTGTATTGCAGAGCACCGGAGTACACCACACAGGTATCTATCTGGTACTGCCATAACTTTTTTTCCAGCGCAAATACGGAGCCGACCGAAGGAAAGACAGAGAGCGACCGATGTAATTATAGAGACCGACTGACGGAATGGCAGACAACGACCGACGAACCGAAGAACCGACGGACCGGCTGCGACGACGCATGCACGATCTCAATAAAGTCCTCCACACATTGCACTGCTGCTGTCGTCGTCAAAACATAGAGGTATATTTACCAGCAGGCATATGACATTACTCGAACATCGAAACGAGTATCACATCACACCCCACGACCATGCATACACGAGCATTTCCTGCTGCTTGTGCGCAGTACACGTTTCATACATACAGCAGCTATAAACACAGCAGCAGGTATTTCGTTATCCCGCCGAAAAATTGTCATCCCGCCTGCCCGCCCGCCGATCGTTTCCAGCATCAGTGACATCAACCATTAATACGCCGTTCGAACGAGTGCCCCTCGGCTCCGCACAGCAGCAGCAGGCCTGGCGGTGCGAAACGGACCACAACTTCGAATTCAATTTTCTTTTTCTAAATTAAAAACACCCGTTCAGGGCAAGAAAAAAACTGCACACTTCCGTTTTCGGCGACAAACCACACAAATTCCAAGTACTTTGCCCCCCAAAGCGGGACTTGCAGTTTTCGTCCTCTATTGCGGAGGACCATGGTAAATAGGACCCAATATTGTTAGAAAAAATGGGGAAATATATACCTGGTAGGTTTTTGGGTGTACCATATATTAACTACGGTCCCCCGTAATAGCAGGGTTGACCGATTTTGGGTGTCTAGAGACAGCGACGAAAACAACGATAATCTTGGTGTTTAACCCCTCAAGTAGCGCAGTCCCGATATAGGGACAAACCACTAAAACTCCCCAGCAGTTTGGCCCCGAAACGGGACCGCGGTCCTAAAAAGGCTGAATTCAACCGTCCACAAGCGGCGTGCGCGCCCAGCGAACACGGGTGTGTTAACACTTTGCGCCCGTGCAGTGCTATGGTTTTGATTGTAACCCCACTAATAGCACAACAGGACGACACCTGTTTGTATCACCCCCGCCCCCTAAGAATCTCCGTCTCGAAAGGGATGCGTGGTCGACGGTCAAATGACTTAAGGCAAGCAACAAATGAGTACGCCCCCCCCCCCCCCCCCCCCCTAAGGATGACGCAGTTGGCCGTTGCTGTGATCGTCAAGTCCCAACAACTAAAAACTACGTACTCGTATAATAATAGGTACTACGCATAAACAATATTCGGTACGAAGTACCAGGTACCAGTATGCTATTACAAGTCGGTATCAAGTTCGTGGTAATAATAGTTATTCATACCTTGTTTGTTTCAATTTCTAGGGAAATCAATTTGCCACCCCCCCCCCCCCCCCCTCCCCCCGGCTGGCGAAAGGGGTAATACAGCCGGTGAACACGATGTGAACCAATCGGCAAAACTATCGTGGCCACTTTCGCGATTACGATGTCGATGCTGGCGTCAAGTACGATTGAATCGGACGTGACTCGGCCGTGATTCACGACCAGCCCCTGCCAACATCGAACGCATGCGTATGCACCGACATCGAAATGGATCGGGTACAGCAGTATGGTTGGTTCTCTGGTTTTGGTGTTGGAGTCAACAGGAATACTCTTTTTTACCCCTTTCACGACTGCAGTCCATTTTGGGGAAAAAAACTCTCAAATTCTACAGTAGTAACTTCTTTGTCCCCAAAACGGGACTGCAATCCTAACCAAAAGGGATAAAAGCGTGTGTCGTTGTGTTTATCGAGAAAATAACGTAATACAGTGAGTAAAAAGTAAATCTGAACTACTGGTATCAAAGTCAGTACAGCAGTAGGGATGTTTTTGTAGGGGGGGGGGGGGGGGGGGGGGGTACTCTTCTGTTGCTTGCCTTAGTCATTCGACCATTGTCCACGCATCCCTTTCGAGACCGAGCACCGTTCCTACTCCTGACAGAGACACCTCTAACAATTGGGCGCTCATTACGTTGTTTGCATATATTACATAGATTTTTTTCGCTAATCTTATCCCCTTCCTATCTGGCCGCGGGGGGGGGGGGGGGGGGGGGGTTCTTCCCATTTATTTTATTCGCGCTTTTTTGGTCTCTCCTTCCTAGTCGGAGCTTCGGTCAGGGCTAACACAGCAAGCTCCCTCCTCCTCCCTTCCGACTCACGGTACGTGCCATCCTTTTTATCGCGGCAAGGTTCAGCATTTTCTTTGCTCGTCGACTCGCGTCTAATTGTGAGCTGACTGGACTTCCCGGCCAGTCAGTAGTTGGCTGCGGCCAGCCAACTATTACGGGGAACCATAGTTAATAGGACCAAATTTTGTTAGCGAAAACGGATGAATATATAGGTTTTTGCGTGTGCCGTAGGTCCTATCAACTATGGCCCCCCGTAATAACATTAGTAGACTATTAATAATAAGTAGTCGGTACAGTCGGCCGGCGCTATTTTCGCCTCATTCTGCATAAAAACCAAGTCAACAGAAAAACGCCAACGGCCTTCGGCACTGGCACTGTCGATGGCGACGGTTTTTGATGCGCCATGAGTTATATAATAGACCTGTCAGCTCAAACTCTCCCTGTCTGCGCGAGTGGTCTCACGGGGAAATGCGTACCCCGTAGCGAAGAAGCCTCCCCAAAACAAGGAAAAACCCGATAGTTGGTGCCGCTGCAAACTCAACTATATAGATACCTAACGAGCCAACTACAGTATTATAATACCTACGATTACGGGGGACCATAGTTCATAGGACCTATGGTATACATAAAAACTTATATATTTACCAATTTTCACGAACAAAATTTGGTCCCGTCAACTATGGACCCCCGTAACAAGGGTCGGTCCTAAGAGCCCATCTTAACGGGGAACACTAAATTTCGTTCAATCAGATGCAAATAACATTAGAAAAAAAAAATCAAGTCAAATTGAAAGAACCGAAAGTCCTCGATAAGGTGGGCCCTTAAATTAAATTAGAAAAAAAATCAAGTCAAATTGAAAGAGCCGAAAGTCCCCGTTAAGATGGTGGGCCCTAAAGAGGAAAAAAAAAACGAAATAAAAAATAGACTTTTCGCATTTTCGTTAGAAAACAGCAGGTTGAGTTCTACCGAGTAAATCGAAGAAAAAAAATAAAACACAAAAACAAGAAGCCGGGTCGAATTTGTACGCGGTGCAATTCTTCAGAATGCCTTCAACCGCCACAGCCCGTGATTCCCGGCGATATATAGCGCTTCGACAACGACGGTTGATAGACACAACTCGCACACGCGAGGCAGGCACCCTCCACAGCAGGAGGTTCTCGTGGTCCAAGCCGCTCCCTCCGGAGTGCTCTAGAAGTTGTGCATCGGCCATCGCTGTTCGATGGCAGACGTTTGAATGAGGAGTGACACTCATGTTGGAAAAATGGAGCCACTTCCTGATCCCCCAGTTTTTCGCGAGGGCACCCCTTCATCATACCCCACCCATATATGCTCGCGCCGTTCGCAGACAAGCCGCGTGTCAACCACATGCCCCACCTCGGCCATCGTGCGCTTGTCAACCGGTCGCAGAAACTTTGTCGGAACTTCATCCTAACGCTCAGAGCTCTTCTTATGTTCTTCTTCGCCCCTGGGTAACCCATATTTCGTTTATTTGACACCCATTTGGTAAATATTAAGTGCTCTGGAACTTGAAAAAAACGGAGTGTGAAAACGGAGGTATCGGGGTCTCTAGTTTTTTTGCTCTTGTTTTCAACTTAGACCAATGAAACTCACGTGCTTTTTATAGTTCTGCTCTTCGTTTTGTTATTTCGATTTTTTTTTTCCCTCGTTATTACGCTGTTTCCGATGCGGTCCAGATCTTGAGCTTCAGATTTCGACCCCATCGCAGATCAGCTGTGAACTTCGAAAATCGGAACAGGCTTCCCACGCGGCAAAATCGGAGTTATTGTGCGTGCAGACATTCGAGCAAACGCCGACGCGAACTGCCGTTGTTGTGGTCTGGCGCGCCGAAGAGACGCGCTGGGTACGCTGCACTGCGCTGAAGACACAAGCGTCCGAGCCAACGCTGACTGCCTTTGGTCTGGCGACGAAGAGACGTGAAGAGTGCGCTAAAGTCATCCTGACTTGGTATTTATTATAGCAAATTTCATGATGTGACTATCTGACTGCTGTGTAGTCTACGAGTACGTGTCTGCGGAGAGGTGCGCGCCGGGTGCGCTTCTCTTGGTCTCTAGGCTCGAGCCCGCGCCAGCCGACTGTAGTCTGGCTATGCATGGAGAGAAGCGCCGCGCGCTGACCGCGTGTCGGGCGCGAAGCAACGTCGCTATAATATACAGCTTTGTCACCATCCAACTCATCGACCGTTCTGCTGCTGCTTGCTGTCGCGGATAGCACCTTGAACGTAGAGACCACGCCATGTTTCGACTTGAAAATCTGATTACCCAAGTCGTCAGATTTTGGGCCAAAAATCTGACGACTTGAGCCATCGGATTGTCAAATCGAAAAAAAAAAAAAACGGTCACAGATTTTACATACTCGGATTGCATACGTAGGCAGATGCTTTTATTTTTGGGATAGAAAAACGCAAATCGGACGCTCGAAATCGAACCGCATAGGAAAAATAAGCCTTAGGACCGGCCCTAACAGCTGGCGAATTTCAGTGGTTGAAATCACAGCTCTATCGTACCGTAGTAATCGGCACGCGTGTCGCGTCCAAGGGCGATTGTCCTTTGGCCTGAGAAAGTATCACGCGCGCTCCAGCCACCACAAAATAAACACTACCTGGTACAGTCAGTACGATACAGCAGTAGCAGCAGACTGACTGCTGTATACGTGCTTCGTGCCACACCAAGCACGGCAGTGCGTGCGAGTTCACACTTGGACGAATCTGTACCGTAGTTAGTACGTAGAATGCCACCAATATTGAAAAAAAACACCCTACAGATGACCGATCGCCCGCACAGGTTCAGTGTATATATACTCGTACGTACGCGCGTACCGAGGCACCCCAGTCAGCTGACACCCGGTATACAACTTTACAGCAGAGGCGTCGACCGCGCAGCAGCAGGTAAGAGAGGTGCCACCTGCAGACAAAATATCTGTCTGAAACTCGCATCATGCATAACGGTATCGTATGACCTTGCGATCACGAGAACTTGCATGCTTGTTGCACGAGTGATACCCGTATCTCCCCCTCACACACATACCGGTACGTGCGTAGGACGAAGGATTCGTGCGATATGTGCCAGATATGGGGGGGGGGGGGGGGGGGGGGGCAAAACCACGTGGAGTGAAGGTGTACTGCTTTCAGCTGTCAGGGCAACAACAGGCAACACGCTGAAAAAAAAAAAGAGTCCCCCAGCACACGTACAAGTGCAGTCAGGGTCTCTGAGGCATTTCATTAAATAGGTCTACTGAGATGCAATTGGTGCCCTTGTGTCCCTTTGCCCGGTCGGAGCATTCTACTGCTTGCTGCCGTACCAACAAGGTACTGCTGTACGCCGGCTGTACGCCAAGGGTAAGCTAATAGCCCCCCGGCTGAAGAGCGGGGGGGGGGGGAGGAGGAGGGGGCGAGGAATGGCGGGGGGGGGGGGGGGGGGGAAGGGTGTACGTATGTATATCATGATGGCTGTAGACATGCGAAGAAAGAAGGAAGGCTGGTATATGCAACTGGCTCCGTGGATCGTGCGTGGCCCATGCAGCTCTTCTCATTGGTTCAGGTCCAGAGGTCATCATGTCATTCTAAGTATCTGCCCACCTTGCAATTGCCGACGAAGCAGCTCCGTCGCATAGTCGGACATCTTGATATTGTCGTTCGAGTGTCGTTGGTTGTTGCATCCCAAGCACCACAAAAAAAAATGAAGGAACAGAAAATACACCGTAGAAAACACCAAGCAAGACAGAGAGAGAAAGACACAGGCAGCAAGAGAGAGGGGGAGAGGCGGAGCAGGAGGGGGCGACGGGAGACGCGAGAAAAGACTCTCCTTTTTCGAGTTGAAATTTCGACAGGCGTGCAGCAGGCAGGCAGGCTTGGTGACTGACAAGGCACTGACTGAGAGAGAGCGAAACCGGAATTGCTCTATTTACAGACTCTACAGTCAGTGGACTAAACAACGTGAGCAGCCAGACTTGAGCGAAGCGCATGGTACCCACTCTTCAGCACCTACCTGGTAGCTCGTAATCCGCGTTTAATTAAGGCGTACTGTAAGTTTGACATGAAACAACAAGGGTATGTACCTGAAAATAGTACCAGTGCGCCAGGAGTAGTTGCAGTACGAGTAGATATACCAGGTAATGCCTGCTGCTGTGTACGTACTCAAGACTCTCGGCAAAAATCAAAACAAAAAAAAACCGGTCGATCGTTCACTTGCGCTATCAAATCAACATAATAGACGGCAGAAGTGAGGAAAAAAAAGGGCCGAGGGGGTACAAAACTGCCGGTCGTCGTATTGCGGGAGCTGGGGACAGTGCATACGAGGGGAGTGGATGAGCGCCCGGCCGTCTCAAGGGGTGCCACGAGCGCCACGAGCCAAGCTTGGTGAGTGCACCTTGTGACTGAGCAGTGGCGGCTGCTGACAACGACTAAACAGCCAGCTCGGCAAAAACCACCTGTGACAAGACAAAATATTTTGCGAGGAGATGTTTCTACTGGTCGCCACGTGACCTCCGACGTCTCCAACACTCGAAATACAAAAACGACTGGCCAAATTTGGTCCGGAGCCCCACCACGGGCGTCGGAGAGAGGGGAACTTGTGGGCGGGCCGGGAACGGCTCGGCGTACCCCTGGCGCGCGCATGGAAATAGCGGGACGGCTCACCTGCTTGTTGCGAGTAGCACTTGGTGACGAACGAGCGGAAAATAAAAGAAAGGGAAACCACCCCAAAATTAGGCGAAAGGCTCGAAAAGGAGAGGCAAGGCTTTCCTGGTCCCGCCCGGGAAGCGGTGTCGGGTGCACGCGACGAGCTGACGAAAATACTTCTCACAACCTGGAGGCGCAGCGGTTCGGAAAAAGCCGGCTGCTGGGGGCGTATCGGACAGGAATCTCGCAGTGGGATAGCAACCAGTTGATGAGAGGTTGGAGGAGAAACTAAAAACGAATTGCGCTGGGGGGGAGTTCGACGGTTTCTCGAACGCGTTTTTAAATCACCAAAACGCCACGATGTGGAACTCCCTGACATTCTCATTTCCCACCGACCGAAATGACTCGTACCCAGTACCAGTACCCAGTAGTAGAAGGGAGGGGCGCTAGGCGGGGTTCATCTTGACGGAGACCATGACCTCATACGCCCAAGAATGGCAGGTGGACTATGAGAAGGCGCGAGGGAAGCTGAATTCTCTTCGCGGGGCTGGTGACGAACGGCAGGTTCGTTTTAGCGGAGTAATTACAGCAGTAGTAATTCTAAATTTGACGAGCTGCACGGCATGTCAATGTACCGGCTGCCTGCTTCTTGCGACGCCTACAGCAGTAGTTATGACGAGTACGTCTCGAAGCTACGTTTTACTGCTAAGTTCTTGTTTGCGGGTTCCGCGTGTGATCAGCTGATACACAGGGGAGGGCGTCTGTGTTGTGGAGGACGATTCCGTGTGCATCGACGTCATGATGGTAAGCATGGCCGATCTAAAAACAGGCTCGTACTCGTACTCGTAGCTCCTACGCAAACATCAACTTGAAAACACGCCCCAGAAGAGAAAAGAGGAAAGACGGCCGAAATACCAGGAAGACAGGAGACAACAGACAGGAGAAAGGAGTGCGGAAACACCGAGACCGTACAGCCAGCGCAGCATACCTTGTGATGCCGTCGTGTCATGCCTGGTACGTTGTTCGTACCTGGTTGTACCAGGTATTTATCGCATGTAGCACTAGACGTTTTTACGAGTACAGTTTGTAGTAAGAAATACGTAGCAGGTCGACCCTGGTACCTGGTATTAATAGCAGTATTACTTTTTACACTGCGGCTGATGTACAGGCAGTAGTAGATGTATACCCACGTACGTACTGCTTGTGAAGTCAAATAATCAAGTAATTTAATTAAAGCAAAGTGGAGAAGTTTATGCTATTTCAACTCGCCGACCTTCTTTCCAGTGCCAGACCCCTGCTCGTGCACACCCACGAGTAGAGCCCCGTACTACTGCTGTATATGGCCTTCTTTCTATCTCAAATCTCAACCCTCCCCAGCCCCTGTCTCCTCGGTTCAACCAACTGCACCCGTCGTCAACTGTATGACCCTCATGTCAATCCCTTCTTTTCAAACATGCGAACGATTAGGTACTCTTCACAAACCCCAAATTTCCTCAACGCGACCCATGTGCCAGTGTGCAGCTGCATCCTGCACAAAATTCGGGTCTTACTGGTCAAGGCGGGTCTTTCGACCGCCCGGCATTTTTTTTTTAAAACGCCACCAAAACCCGCGGCGGCGGAGCCCCCCAAAGGGTGGGGGTGAGGGTTAGGGTTAGGATCAGGCCTGGGGTTGGGTTGGTCTGGATCCACTTGCAAGGTTGAAATTGACGACATACGACCTGCGCAACGTTTTGTGCAGGGTGCAGCTGGTGCACATAGCGGGCACCGTTTTCCTCCGTTCACTATTCCACGTTTTGCAGCCCCTCGCCACCAGTTCCCGGTAAAACCTCTCCTCTTTAATCAGTATGGTGTTTGCGAAGTTTAGATTATGGTTGGGTTTGGCGTATTTCTATTCTCCCGATCCCAAAAAATAACCAACTTCCCAAAATAAGGACCCAAAATCGGCCCATATAGGCCATATCTTCACAAAAATTTCGGGTTGGGTTTGGCTTCTTGGGTTTCGATTATGATCATAGCTTCATTGTCCAGGACAACCCGGAGATGCCCCGGGCGAATGAAAACATCGTGTTTGGCTAGAAATCGTAATACGTCTACGTCACGTACTCATACGCACAGCGTACCCCAGCACGAGGAGGGAGGCATGATACATGGGTTGCCTGACACCACCAAGCTATCTAACCAAGCGCACGGCCCATTTGGCGAGTCCGTGTCAACGCGAGGCCCTCGCGAAGGCCGGCAAAGTCATCCGGCCATATGCGGCGGAGGGCTGCCAGGGTGCAGCTTCAACATCGTTGACGGCGCCGTGTGCGTTGTGGACTGCTTCTGAAGTTGTTGCTCGGCTGTGCTGCTTGTTCTTGATGCGGCAACAAAGTAGCGGTACTCTGGGCTCTGGCGCGTGTTACCGCACCACACGCACACCCACACACAGCACGCCTACGCACGCACTGCACAACGGGCTTCGGTCGCATCGATTGGCACTCTTCGCATGGCTGCCATAGAGCGCAGAGCACACACACACGCAGCGAGCCACTCAGCAGCAGCAGCGAGCAGCATCTCGCACGAAGCCGTTGGTGTTGCATTTTTCGTACTTTCATTTCGTTATTTTTTTCATTTATTGCTGTATTCCATTTTCCTAGAGTTTTACTTCCAGTTCAAAACCGAAATGATCGTCTCGGATTCTGGCAACCGGTTTCAAACCCGCCTCTGTTTTGGTTTGGTGCATAGCCTGTGGTTCTCGACCGAACCAGAATCGGTTCTTTCGCAAACGCTCTAGTAACTCTTGATTTGTAGAGCTGTGGGTCGACAAGTAGCTAGCAAGTATTAAATAATGATAATCGGTTCTTTCGCAAACACTCTAGTAACTCTTGATTTGTAGAGCTGTGGGTCGACAAGTAACTACCAAGTATTAAATAATGGGCAGGTACCATCGGGAGAGAAATCTGAGTTCTTCGGCATGTTTCTATTGGCGCAAGCGAGAGCACGCGAGCCCAATTGTGTACAGCATACAAGGCGCTTCGCTCCGCGGGCGACAGGCGCCGCCCGCTACGCTCGCTCAGGAACGAAAAGTACATGAAATTATGCGAAGCGGCCAGAGGTCCATGATTGAATGTACAGTAATTTTTTTAATGAATGTAGTCGCAAACGGGCGACTTGACAACGCTAAGATTCCCGCCGCTATACTTCAGGAAAAAGCAGCTCGGACGCTACATATATACGCTTCGCGTCGTCCGCTCACGAGGAAGAAGAATTGAACGGAACAGACGGCCCAAACAATTAGGTGCAAACGGGCGATTTGCAAATGCCAAAAGCTCCATGCTTTACCCAGGAAAACAACCCGAAAGCCGCATGCCGTACGTACGTACATGCCTCAGGTAGGGTACTTAATTTCTTACTCGAACATACTCAACCTAATTTTTCAGATGGAGGCCAGACAGAGTCTGTTCATGCTTCCCTCGTGTCTCGAGGCACACGCGACGCCTAGCCACGAAAACGGTGACCGCGCTCCTTGCAACCCCCCCCAACTACCCGCCAGCACCCGCTGACACCCGCGACGGCGCCGGGCTCGGCCGCGGTGCCGTGCTCCGAATGCACGCACGCACACGAAACGAAAAACGAAAAAAAAAGGAGAAAATAACTGAAAGGACACAAGAAATTTCAAAGAGCCGGTGGAAAAAAGCGAAAGAGAGCCTGCCAAACCGCTGAAGAAACAAAATGGACTTTTTCGTTTTCCGACATTTTTTTTTTTTTCCTTTTCTAGGAAAAAGGGTGTGGCACGATAAGCAAGCACGCAAAGAAACCAAAGAACGCGAAGAAAGCAAATATCGTAGAAGCGACAAAAAATCGTGGTAGACTCGATGAGCGCGAGGCAGGTGCTTACAATCGAGTAAAAAAAAAGGATAAACGTGAGTATGTTCATGGCGAGTAGCTTCTTCTGCGTTCCTCCTATGATACCCACTCTGCAGCAGAAAAACAAAATCTCGGTTACAGTACGAGAAACCGAGAATTCAAGGGCCTGGAACCACACTTTGAAGTTCAGTGACCAGGTCCGCCTCGAAGGAGGGCACGAGAGGTGCTGTCGCTTTGGCACACTCAGGGGAGTGCACGAAGGAACTCGTATCTGCCTTGCCAAAATTATGGATCCATGGGAAAGTTCGGAGCGAGGGAAGAATTTCGAAAACTCCTACAGGAAGAACAGGGGTAGACGTGGTTCCAGAGCTTTTTGGTCAAGAGACTCGCCTTATATCAACTTCTTTTTTTTTGTGGGCAGTGCAATACAGGTGCGCTCCGGCCGAGGGGGGCCCGCCCCCCCCCCGAAACAAAGATGCCATTCGCATTCAACAGTTCTTCTGACAAACATGCAAACCCAATAAATCGGATAGTCGGCACCTCCGGGAAACGGTACAGTGCCTATACCTGAGGCAATTCTTGTTGGGATTTATCTTGAAAATTCTGGAAATTTCTGCCAAGTAGCCCCCAATCACAGACGAGTTTTGTAGGGATGTTGTTGGGACAAACGTCGGTGATCGGCACCACGATCGCGCCGCCTTTGTCACACGAGACGAGAGATGGCGCGCACGAGGAAGAGAGACCCCTGTCGCAGCTCGCAAGCTTAGACGATCGACGCAGCAGAGGGCGGCCCCAACACCGTGCTCGTATCGCGGTGTCTCCCCCCTGTAGTGTGTGCCTTGTTGTGCGTCTCGGAGTCTATATTCTGTCTCTGAGAGGGTAGACAGTCGGCGCCTGCGCAGGCTGCTGTCCCTTTACGTACCCTCATCCGCCCAGAGACCACAGGCGAAAGTTTGAAGTGCGTGCGCATAGCCAGACTACAGCAACACCTGCACCAGGCTACAATACCAGCATCAGTAGCTTCGTCTCCGTCAATGCAAGCTCTGGCCCTTGCCTGCAGCAGCGGACAAACCCCGTGCTAGCAGTGGCTAGGAGGCGTTTCCCGTCGAATTTCAAACAGCAGCAGCAGTACAGCAGAAATATTGCCACCCTATCCGGAAATGTAAGACACGTTTGATACTCGTATTATTCCCCAAACAATCGCTATATTTCCGGACATAGTGGTAGTACCAGCACCGCTCTGTCCGGAAATGTAAGAAATTGTTGGTGCTGATATCAAAATCCAAAGAGTCCTTATATTATCGGACATACTTGGGTGTCGTTCACCCGACAGACCCAAAAATCAATTTCTAAAACCAAGATCAACGAACTCTCCCCGAGGAAAACATCCCGATAATTTAATGCTCTGAAAAATGTTCCCCAGGTATAGGATCGGAGCCCGGGAAACGACTCCGACTGCTGTAGTAACTACTTCTGGATTTCGGTGCCTTCACCAATTTCGGACTACAGTCTCTTTTAGATCAGTTTTGGGGACAACGTGCTTAGAATCTGAGTGGTTTGTCCTGAAAGAGTCAAGTGGTGCGGACTCCCAGCTGTACCGATTTGTGGATCATTGCTGATGAAGGTTATCGAACGCCCCGTGTGTGGTGCGTAAGGTCCAAGGTGAAGCCGGCGGAAGGAACCATGCGCCGTACAGCGAGCAGTATGCCAAGGTTTCCGTCGCTGAATCGATGAAACAGCAGTGTGGGCACATACCCCACCGTTGAAGGTGGATGTTGTATGCCGGTACCGGTTATTGTGTTGCGCAATCTTTTGAGACGCCGCGAAGCGGTCACCGTGTTGTACCCCGAGCGAATGAAACCTATGTGTCTGGCGAGTAGAGGGTGCCCTGCCGGTGTCCCGTTCGATGACTGAGGGTCTGTGTTGAGTTTCTCCAAAGAGCGTTGGAACGGTTGGAATGGAACGTGATGGACCCCGATGGTTGTTGCTGATTGGTTGCGATTTGTTCTCAAAGCGAATAGATTCTTAGCGTTCCCACCCTGTCCATGTTTTTTGGAATAGGAAGCACACGTCTCGAAACTGAAAACAAATAGTCCTTGTTCACCGAACGGCCCCGCCGGACGGGCGCAAAGAACGAGATGGACTGTCCATGATGGGTGTTGGGTGTGTTGCACTTCTTGCCGAGAGGCCCACGGGGGTATGGAGATACCTGGGATGACATGGGAGCACGCGATGGAGCATGTGCAGAGGCCGCAGGACTCGCCCGCGGCAGGAGCCACACGATATGGACATGGCCTGACTAGGAGACTCGTCATAGAAAAAATAGGGTGTCGGGGCGAGACTCTGGAGATATATTTTCTCCCCAAAGTGCCGAACTGATGTCCATACGTAGAAACTCCGGCAGTCCTCGCCGAGCCGCGACGGCGATAGAACGACTTTCTAGATTAGACCCCAGGGTGCCACTTGGACGGCTGGCGCTGCCTGCTCTGAGGCATGCCTTGCGTTGTGCTTGCGTGCGAAGCTAACCTCTGTGTGAAGAGCACTCGCTGCCCCCGTGACGGCACCCTTGTCATAGAGTCAACCAGGACGGTCCCGCCGCAAAAAAAAACAGTTGGGTTATCTTGTGTTGAGACTGTTCAGGTTCGGTCGGCCAAAATTCCAATCGGACACAAACCCGTAAACACAGCTTGGAATCGAACGAACGGCCCCGAACGACCACGAGTAATCTCCTTCCGTTCCAGTCGGTCAAACCGGGTAGATGAGGTCAAGACACGCCCTGAGGGTCCCGTCATGCCTCCCCATCATACGTAGCACCCTGTACCGTTTCCCACATTTTTTGTTGGCAACTTTCGACCTGGGTTACAGCAGCATCAGCAGCAGCAGCACATCGGCAGACGGTTGTTTTAGCACGAGTCGTGTTCGATATTGGGGTTGATCGAAGGCCCTCTGGGCGATTCTTGTACGTTCGTAATTTCGGCGCGGTGCACAGCCACCAGACTTTTTGTCACGTGCTCTCCACGTGTTTACGAAACGCAACACGAAATTTTTCACAGCTGGCGTCGTCCAAGAGTCAAAGGGGGAGCCCCCAACATTTTGGGGTGTGTTGGTAACTCCCCCTCACCCCGCCTGCCTGCAGCAGCCACGACAGCATCCCAGAATAACAACCGCTTCTGTTCGTCTCCGGATGATGTACCAGACACGTCTCGGCCCATAAGCACCACCTTACGTATTTATGTATGTATTCCACGACGTGTGCCTCACGGACGAACCGAAATCGCGAAATCGCCCTAATCAAAAATTGCAAATGTGTTTTGTTGGCCTAGCGTGTCCCGGGGAGTCGTCGGGGCCATCACCCTTTGCCAGAAATGAAAAATAATGAGCACTTGCTCGGCCGAGTGACGTGTTACGCAGCTTGTGAAGTTGGCAAACGACCAACCCAATGGTGTACTTACTGTAGAAGGGTATACGTATACTCTGTGTGGTACCCGTGCAGCACACCTGGTTGTGGCATATACCCGGGTACATCCAGGGTAGATGGCGTAGTGGTTTTGCCTCGAGTACTATCATTAGTGCTAGAGTTGATGTAATGGGTTCGAATCTCCGTGTGGAGTTGTTTTTTTTTTTCTCCAAAATTACGTCCAACTGTCGACCGCGCCTGTCATGTAGCTTGGATAGGCACAATTAGACGCGAGTCGTCGGCGAGGGAAGGAAGAAAGTGCCGAACTCTTCCCGCGATAAGAATGCGAGGCACGTACCGTAATGGCGAGGGGGGGAGCAGAGCCTACTTTTTTTTGCCCCGCATCTGACTTATGACCATAATACCTGGTAGAAGGGAGCAGGAGCAGGAAGGGCGAACGTGATCGATGGGATGGAAAATAAAATTATACCAAAGATATTCGGGTGCATCCAGATTATGCAGCCTGCTAAACACACCCTTCGACCCAATCCGGTCCGGTGGGTTTCCACGGCTGACGCATGGCGTTTTTGTCGTATACAATCACAGATGGCCAGGCTAGCTGCATCAGTGAAGGGCCTGGATGAGCGGCTGGAGGCGATGGAGACGAGGCCGATCGATTTTGCAGTGTGAGTTCCGAACGCGGTGCGGTGTGCGGTCGTACAGTCGTAAAATGCCAAAACTGTCAGCGGCGGAAGCAACAGCAGTAGGTATCATGGCTCGTCCACTGCCCTCGACCAACGCTGCCGCCCGGCCTTGCTGAACGCGCCACCTATCCCTCCTTTTCGCGCGTTTTTTTTTACACTGTTGCACGCCACGGACAGATCATCGCCTCCCAGTTGATCTAGATATGGGTAGGAAAGGACACAACCCGAATGGAAAATCAGTGTATACGTTCTCGTGTTGGTCCCCGAGTGTGCCGTCAAGAAAAAAATCATCTACGAGTAAGGGGAATCTCCCTCACCCCCGATGTGCTAGTACTCAGACGTCGAAGAAACCAAGGCGTCTGTCTGTATGGAGCAATCCCGCTATGTAAGCGTTTTGCTAACTCCCTCGGTGTGGCACTACCCCCCGACCCGCCCCCCGTTAATATATGAAATCCAAGCTATTGAACAACAACCACGGAAACATTACGAAGGTGACAAGGCCGAACCAACAAAACCAAACTAATACAAGCAGAGAAACGAAACCATAGCAGCCAAAACAAAATATCCTATCCAGAGAAATAAAACCAGAGCAACGGAGCCCGAACAACTCAAACCAAAACTACAAACTCAAACTGTCAGACCCGAAATTACTTAAAACCAAAGTGGTATCACACGCAGCTTGTAAATATATGCCTTTGAAGGAAAATTTCGATCTATTGTACCACAGCTGAGGCTTTTTTTTTTCTTCTTCTTTCACATTGCGAAGTTACCAAAACCAGTGGTACAATACCGAAGTAGCAGCACCAAAAGTAAGGGAAATCTCCCTGCTCTTTGCGACGCCATAGATCACAAATCAAATGCCCTTGTTTGACCTTGCTTTGTTCTCTCTGCTTGCTCGCCTTGCTTCCATGTTCGCTTTCTCGCTTTCTCGCTTGGTCGCTTGCGTTCGGGCGATCAACACCCGGCCTTGTGTGTGTGTGTGTGTGTTTTGTGATGTGTGTGGGGGGGTATTCTCCGATAGCGGGCAAGGAGAACTGGCGAGGAGGAGAACTGCGCTGGAAGCGCTCCGGCGGAAGTTGGTGAGATATGGAGGGGAAATGAGGGGGGGGGGGGGGGGGGGGGGGGGGGGGGGGGGGGGGGGGGGGGGGGGGGGGGGGGGAGAGAGATGCATGGAGATGTACGCAGATATGGAGAGGGGGAGTGGGTATAGTGTTGTTAAGAATAAAATGCCCAAGCTGTGACATCGAGAGTTTCCTCAAGGCTCATCTTTGCAAGCTTGGCGTGATACCTGTGATACTCCGATCGCGCGTTCTATGGGAGTGCAGGTTTTTAGAGTGGTCTACGAACGAATTCTTAACAGTTTTTTTTACCAGCTTATGATTCGCTACGAGTACCTACCAGGAATGATGTCATAGGAATGAGATTGTAATGCACCTGGTACCTATTATTTCGAAGATAAACTAGGGGACATGGAGGTTGCATGCATACAGAGACAAGCTGTATGTATGCATACCTGGTATATACAAGGCTCCGCATGGGTGCCTGCCGGCACCCATGCTCCGGATAGGGAAATATACCTCAGTGTCAATTTGTTATTAATTTAAGCAAGTTAACGTATACCAGGTATACAGCATTCGATCTCATTACGAACAGGATCGGGTCAGTGTCAAGTGGTGCAGGAAAAAGGCAATGCCGGGTTTCAGTTCTCAGTTTTTGTATCTTCCTTTTTTTTCTTTTTTTTTTTTATCCTCCGGCGGATCGGTAAAAATAAAGCGTAAGCTCACCACACTTCCACGTTCCAATTTCGTGTCGTGTGTCAACTTAGCCTCACTCGCATTATAGACCAACTTTTATGGCAATTTTTGGCGAGATAATTTCTGTCTTTTTCAGCGATATCTGAAGCCCAAAATCAAAACCGTCTATTATGGGCCAGGAAATCATCGATACTTGTGGTCTCAGTCCCTGGAGGGGGCAGAAATCAGCTCAGTTCTGGGAGGTTTCTCGCATTTATCAGAACTGAGATGACGTGGAGTTTGTGTATTATAGTACTGGTTCCCTTTATCTGCCCAGCTGGCAAGTACGCAATACCCACGCTGAAGTATCACACCTACCTACCCACGGCGAGCTGTGCCTACTGGCAACGGCACTTGTGCAGGAGAGATGGCCTCTCCTTCTCACAAGAAAGCGATAGCAGCAGCAGGACAACAGCAAAAACCTTAAATGCCGAGTTGTTTCAGTTCTCAGTTTTTGTGTCTACTCGTACCTCACTCCCATTATAGATATAGGCCAACCTTCTTTATGGCATTTTATTGCGACGTTATTTCTGTCTTTTTCAGCGTTCTCTGAAACCCAAAATCAAAAACCGTCTGTTGTGGGCCAGGAAATCATCGATACTTGCGATCTCAGTTCCTGGAGGGGGCAGAAATCAGCTCAGTTCTGAGAGGTTTCTCGCATTTCTCAGAACTGAGATTACTTGGAATTTGTGTACTATAGTGCTGGTTCCCTTTATCTGCCCAGCCGGCGAGTACCCAATATCCACGCCGAAGTATCAACACCTATCTACGGCGAGCTGTACCTACTGCCAACGGCGCTTGTGCAGGAGAGATGCCTTCTCCCTCACATGAACGCGATAGCAGCAGCAGCAGCAGTAGCAGGCATCGCTGCTGCTGCTGCTGCGGTTGGTTGCTGCTGCTGCTGCTGCTGCTGCTGCTGCTGTGCAGCCGCAGCCGCAACACCAGCAGCGGCACAACAACAGCAGCAGCAGCAGTAGCGGCATCGCTGCAGACAACAACTTGCAGTATCCGCTTAACTTACTTTGAGTACGACGCGTTCTGTACGCGCATCATCGCACCATGAACTACTCAATCATGAGTACAGGCAGTAACATCAGTAAATAACCCGAGATGCTGCGAGTATGAGCAGTATCGAACACTTGATGCCTGATACCTGATTATATCGTTCGGCAATACAGAACAACCGCAAAGAACTCCTAGCACGGGCAATATACTCAGTGTGAATCCCGGAAACCCCGAAATACTCAGGTTGGATATGCGTGAAGCGAACGCAACAACCAGTATGCACAGTAGCAGCACATAAGCCCGACGTACTGCGAGTACTCGCAGTGGGAGCAAGCAGTCTCGAACCCTCGATTACCTCCAGTAGTGCTCGCCGAATCAACTTGACAAGTTTTTCACCAGAAAATGGTAAGGCGAACATTTTATCTTATACGAACCTGGTACAAAGAATCGTATCTTTGAAGCGAGACCGTATCTTCCCTTTCTTTTAGTAGATACCTGGCATCTGGATATGATTTTTTTCAAAGCGAAAATTGTCTGCTGTGAAAACGACCGATTGAGGCTCATTCTTGTCGGAGAGCTTTTTTTCCAGAATTTCCATAGTTTGGAAATAATTAGAGATATGTATCAAGATACGGACGCGTTTTGTCACTATTCGTGAAATTCTCCAGAAGCAAAAAGTCATGTTTGTTAAATTTTGCATACTAGGAAAGAAAAAAAAATCAGGAAAAACTCGAAGATTTAAAAAATTGCGCGAAAAAAAACATGGAAGTTAATGGAAAAAACGCTCTCCGATAAGAATGGCCCTGAGTGGTTGAAGGTCAACTTTGGAAGCTGCGTGATACGTCAGACACGCTCATCGGGTGCGCTTGTTCTGGATGTTTCGCTTTGTACATGTTCGAAGTAGAACTCCTCTGAACTACTGTGCTACTGCAGTGCTGCTCGTATCTCGATGCGCGTCCAGAGATCAGACCTTGCAGCAGTAGGCAGTCCGAGCATGTACGACCACGTGTATGATACCCTCCGATGCATTTGGTCGGGGGGGGGGGGGGGGGGGGGGGTTTATCGAACTCACAACGCTCGGCCGAATTGATACCTGGTACTATCCAACCGCCTTCACATTCAATTCGACCGGCGAAAACAAATGACTTGCCGAATTATGCCGAGAAACACTGTATCACCGGGATAACCAACCATCTGGTACTAAGAACCGCGCGACACCCCGAGAAGGCGCGCGTAGTCGACCCGCAAAGAGAGAGGGGAGAAGGAAGGCATCCACCAAGTAAGGCAAGACCGAGGGAGTCGATCAGGTCGATGGCGGCCCGCAAAGCAAGGGGCTCTGGAGAAAGCGATAGCATCAGCAAAACCGAGAGATCGAACCTGGGCGAAAAATAATGCTAAGGTCGAGTCTGTCCCTATAATAAGCTCTTCGCGGAGCAGCAATAGCGAAGCACATCTCCAGGACCGAAGAAAACAGAACCTCCGTGTCTCCTCGCCCCAGCAAAGATTCTTCGAGTTCGGGATCGCTGCGCTCGTCGATGGCGCGAGACTCAAGAGATGCGCGCACGGGAGAACACCCGTCAGAGCCCGGCGAGCGCGACCCTCGAGGAAAGCGGTCGAGAAAGCAAGCGCGAGGCCAGGAAAGCGAAGGCGTCTGAAACCCAGACTAAATTCAACACGACATGTTCGGAGTCGGAAGCGAATGCTTCGCTCTCAGCCGTCGCGAAGGATTGTTTATATCTATCTATCTATCTATTATGGGGATTGGAAGGGGAAAGAGGGGCATATGCGTGGCGGTCTACTTTTATTTTTTTGGGGGTGTGGTAGGCGATACCGTAGCGGTTTACCTCATACACGGTTACCGTTCCTCACTGGTGTACCGTACCATACTTTTTCTACCGGAGTGGGCACCACCCTCTTCGCCACGATACGTACCGTGTGGCTGTTGGAATGCCGGTACAATTTGTGGTGGGTTCCCGGGCGTCACGCTCAACCACTCCCGTTTCTGTCTGGCAGATCGCGCGTTTGAGGTCGCGGTGTTTTTTTTTTTTCCTTTGTCCCCGAACCCCGGTTGTACCCCCCCTGTCAATTGGCATATCATCTAGATCCTCGCCCCACCTCCTTCCATCTATTTACGCCTGGCCGTTGGTGACACTGCTGCCATTCGACGAAGACGAAGATCCTCCGCTGGAAGGGATGTACACATCGGAGATGTCACCATCGTTTCCATCCGACGTTGCATCCGACGATGTTTTCCTTTACTCGTGCAGTATGTGTTTCTTCATCCACTTCCGCCGGAGATTCTTCGTCTTCCGTCAAATGGCGGCAATATCGCCAACGGTGAGGCGTCAATGGGTGGAAGGGAAGATGTAGGTACTTCACCCATTGTTTTGCCAGTTCCCAGTACATTACCATACTGTCGGTTCCCGACACTTCATCACAATAAGTATCGGATACCGGTGTACAATACCGCGTTTTGCCGATTTACCGATTGTCTACCGCATGCATCGGTTCCCGGTACGTTCCGATATCTGCCGGTTACCGATACCCTTACTACATTTACCGGATACCTGTGTACTTGACCATATTTCCTTCTTTTTTTTTGCATCCTCCGGTGGATCGGTAAAAACAAGGCAGAAGAGCGCCTTTACCGGTTACCCGTACTTGTTCGACAATGATTATTGGTTAATGATTTACCATGCTCCGTGCTTCACCATGCTTACCAGTCGTCGATTATTTTCCGTGCGTTTGTTGAGGATATATAACATAACTGCTTTGCTACCGGATTACACGCAAGATGGCACACCGGTCTGGGATGAATGTTCAGAGCCTACTTCCTCCAAAACCACGGGAGCGCACAAAACCGAAAATGGCGGCTTTCGGAAAGTCTCGACGAGATATTTTCCCGTAGACGCGTCGCTCGGCGTACTCGGTACGCCCTCCCCGTTGCCGCAAAAATCACCTTTGAATTCCGTCGGGGAGGGTGTGTGTTGTCGTATTACCCGTGTGATATGTCGTATCATACGGTACACAGCAGTAGGCAGGAGCCCACGGAGTCTGCTGATCGGTAGGATAATCGCCTATGGCGAGCAGATTCTGAACTCACATATATGCCGGTCCAAGGACAGTTCTGTTTGTTCGCGCTCCAAGGCCAGTCGCCTTGATTATTCGGCGCGCGAGGAGCACGCTTGTCGCAAGCAGCATCGAGTAAATAACACAGTGGCTAAACACATGTAGCACAACAAAAAGAAAAATAATTACGAAAAGCGCGCGACCCTCGTTTGGTTGGCATCCTTTTTGTTGGTCCCCCCGAGGTTCTGCAGGGCCCATCTAGGAAAGCAACTATTGCTTGCACAACGTTTGTACCAGGTGCATGCTGTGTCGGCCTTTGACATTTCGCGTATCACACCGCGCTGGCTGTGCATCCGTAGCCCTTCGTGCTGCTGTGGCCTGCTCGCTATTGGCGAGTATGTTACCGATCAATGACCCGGTGGGCTACTACCGACTGCTGTGCACCAAAGTAGCACGGACATTTAACACGGCTCCTCGATGGGGGTGTCAACTGCGATGGTGTTGTCGTAGATGGACACTTGGGAGACATGCTCAAGTTTGTGTCGGAGAAGGGGCAGTATTCGTTCCTACTGCTAAAACGCACAACGGTATCTCAAGATTCGATATCGCACGCCAGCGTTCGGTTCGTTGAACACGAAAACGAACAAACAGAAAACGAACAGCCCACCACACTTTCCCCCAACTCCCGTACAAGGAAGACGTGCGATGCGACTTACGACACAAGCGGTGCCGTTGGATGACTCGATTCCTCTTAGGGTGTTGGTGATGGTGGTGCTGCTAGTGTACCCGGTGGCGTTCTCTGGTTCACTGCATTTCAGACCGCGAATGATGGACCCGCTCGCAGCAGGTCTCTGCAGAAGAAGTTGCAGCAGTCCAGATCACGATGGTCTCGGCAGCTCTTGCGATGAGGCTCACAGTCTAAGCAGGCCTTCAGATACGTATGCACTCGATGCACGTCGTGACTCGGTGCTCCCTGCTCCGCAGTCCTTACGCTACCCGAAGGCTCACGACATATCAGCGGGATCTCCGCACGAAGGTTGTGGCGCGGCTGTGACTAACGCCGAAGAGCCTGCAGGAGACAAACACTGTTGGTCGGTGTTATTTATTGCGTGATGTAGTCGTCCGGAAACGGGTCGGCAGGGGATCATACAACCTAAGTGCAAATTATGTATGTTTTCCGCGCAAAGGCCGAAATATTCACGACGTTTCTGGGACGAAAAAAAAACGGTTTTGTTTTGACGCACGTGTGCTGTCAGCTCCTGTCGACCCGTTGGCCAAGATTTTTTTTCGTTGTTTTTTTTTTGTTCGCCTGAAATGTAGGATTCCTAAAGGCCCAAATGTCGCCTAAACAACTATACACACAAATGTCCGGCGAAAACACAATAACGAATCGGGGCCCTCGTCTGGCTCCATGGTTGTGGCCGCGCGGGCCGCCTGTAGTGTGCGGGTGGTCTTGTTTGCGACCCTTTGATGGTCGGATTCTAGCTCTTTTGCTGCCCTTTTTCCCCATCACCGCGGTTCCGGCGTTCGCCGTGGGCGTGCTTGATCGCTAGGAGAGCCACCGCCTTCTCTGCCACCAAGCATAGTATGACATCCAGGTCTTGATTGACCCCTGCTGCAACACCAGGCCTCACTCGACAGGTCAGTCAAGACCTGTGGTCAGTCAAGACCTGTCCGTATGTGATCGTGTCTTTGTAGACGAAAAACCGGCGGTGCCTGTCCGGGTGGCCAATCACGGCTACAACGAACGCTGGACCCGCGGTGATGGGGGCGAAAGGCGGGGAAGGAACTCTAATCCAAGTATCCACAGTAATGGTCACACCAACTAGACCATCCCGCGCACTACAGCGGGCCCTCGCGGAGCCAGACGAGGGTCCCGACCGCTACTTAGACCGGGCAGCAAGTCGGTTAACCCCGACTGGCAAATTGCTTGCCTGCTGCGGGCTGTGTGGGGTAAGTCAACAGCCGTACCACACGCCGTGTTGTGCGGAGATCCCGCTGCTATTATTACCGGGTGCCGGTACGTTGCCATGCCGTATTTACCGGTTACGGGCACTCTTACCATATCTACTACGGTTATTTACCGTAAACCTGGTGTATCGGGTCTCGATACTTTACCATATGTATCGGTTGTAGGTGCTTCATTATATTTACCGATTACCATTAACTGGTATAGAGTGAAAACCCGTTCCTGTGACCAAGGCGTGCGTCCGGCCGTCGCTTGCCTCCCCGCCGTCGAGTGCTCTCGCCGCTTCGGCGCCCCGTCGCAAGACAGACCGTCGCAGACATGCTGGCGGGAAGGCCGACAGGAAGGTAGTTGGGGGTAGTTGGGGGGGGGGGGGGGGGGGGGGGGGTACTCATTATCATGCATGGCCGTAGTCGTATGGCCCTAGACCCTCGCATCCCTACAATGCCGGGACGGAGCGCGTCGGGTTTTCACACCGACCAGGCAGACATTGCTTGCACCAAGCGCGAAGCGCCGTGAGGTGTTTGGCGAGTGGCATGACGGGTGCGCTGCATCCTGCTAAGAACCGGTTGTGAGGCGGATTTTCTTGCATATGGATGACAGCATCAATGAATTTATTTAGTTTTTGGTGTGGCCACTTCCAGAGACAGCAATGGGGTTACTATGTAACTGCCTCGAACTGCCTAATGGGTGCCTCACCATATACGCACTACGTGATACAATCATCCCCATTGTGCGGAGTGAAGGTTCTCCCTTCACAAAAAAATGATCTAACTTGACCGCCAGCCGTGCGTGGTAACCGCCAAAAAAAAACAAAACAAAAACAATAACAAAACGGTATCGTGGCTGTCTAGCTCACGCAGTGAGAGGCGTGCTTTACAGCGTCGACGCCAACCGACACCAACCCAACCTATATATACCAGGTATATAATATAGGGGGGGGGGGGGGGGGGGGGGGGTACTCATTATTATACATGGCCGTAGTCGTATGACGATAGGGGGGGGGGGAGGGGCAAAGGGGATCCGCACAAGCTTGGCACCACAGAGTCGTTTGCTTGCAGTCGCGATGCACTAGGTTTCATTTTCTTCCGAAGGATTTCGTGCGTCGGTTGCGTGGGCAGGCGACAACGCTCCATTTGAGGGACCAGCATAATAGCAGTGAAGATTTTGCCGTTACCTGTTCCGAGGGGAGGGATTAATGAGTCGTCATCTTGTCGCGTCACTTAATGGGGTTTGTTGAGGAGATACCAGGGGTATGAGGGGGGGAGGGTGTACTCGATAGGAGAGATGTACTCGATCTCATGCATGGCCGTAGTCGTATGACCATAGACCCTCGCATCCCTACAATGCCGGGACGGAGCATGTCGGGTTTTCACCGACCAGGCAGGCATTGCTTGCACCAAGCGCGAAGCGCCGTGAGGTGTCCGGCGAGTCGCATGAAGGGCGAGCTGCATCCTACTAAGAACCGCTTGTGAGGCGGACTTGCATATGGATGACAGCCTCAATGAGTTAGTTTAATTTCCGGTGTAGCCACTTCCAGAGACAGCAATGGGAGTACTATGTAACTGCCTCTTGGGTGCCTTACCTTGAACACTACGTGATACGATCAATTCCCTTGTGCAGAGTAAAAGTTCTTTACTTGGCACAAATGATCTCACTCGACAACCAGCTGTGGGCGACCGCCAAAAAAAAACAAAAAACAAAAAAACAAAAAAAACGGTACCCTGGATGTCTAGCTCACGTAGTGAGCGGCATGTTTTACAGTGTCGTTGCCAACCGACGCCAACCCAGACGGGGGAGGGTTGTACTCATTTTCACCGTATGACCATAGACCTTCACATCCCTACAATTGCCGGGACGGAGCACGTCGGGTTTTCACCGACCAGGCAGACATTGCTTGCACCAAGCGCGAAGCGCCGTGAAGTGTTGGGCGAGTCGCACGAAAGGGTGAGCGGTATCCGAGGAATAACTGCTCGTGAGGCGGAACTTTCTTGCACATGGATGACACCATCAATGAATTGATTTAATTTCTGGTGTGGCCACTTCCAGAGACAGTAACGGGTTTACTATGTAACTGCCTTGTGGGTACCTCACCATATACACACTACGTGATACGAACATCCCCCTTGTGCGGAGTAAATGTTCTCCCCGCACAAAAATGAATTAACTCGACGGCCAGTCGTGGTAACCACCAACGAAAAAAAAAAACGGTACTCTGGCTGTCTAGCTCACGCAGTGAGAGGCGTGTTTTACAGCGTCGTTGCCAACCGACGCCAACCCACCTATGTATATACCAGATATATAATATACGGGGGGGAGAGATATGAGGGGGGGGGGGGTGTACTTGATAAACGAGAGATGTACTCGATCTCATGCATGGCCGTAGTCGTATGACCATAGACCCTCGCATCCCTACAATGCCGGGACGGAGCATGTCGGGTTTTCACCGACCAGGCAGACATTGCTTGCACCAAGCGCGAAGCGCCGAGGAGGCACGTTTTGGGAGGTATAGAAAACGCGATCTTCTGCGCCTTTGTTTTCTTGGGCGTGTCTCACGGCCTTCCGCCGGTCCCGTTGACATGCTCGGACACGCAAACACTGCGACACGTGGTTATCAGTCAGCGGTATGTATTGCGTTACTATGGACTGATCCTATGCCACTCGTGACTATGTTCCTTTCGCCCCCTCTCTCTCCCCCCCACCCCCCCCGCCAATCCTTACCCTACCCCAAACCCCAACCGTATCCCTAGCCCCATCCCAACGCCAAACCCCAACCCTAAACCCTAACTGCGACTTCAAGATTACCCCTAGCCTAACCCCATCCCTTGCGTAACAACACCGCTTGCGTCTCGCCCTTTCGCACGAACTCGCGCGCCCGCAAGAACGCTGCTCGGGGCGCTAAGACGCCCAGAGACACGCTGATAGGGGAAAGCGGCGGTGGCGGATCGGACGACGTGTACGGCTCCCGTCTCGAGCAGCAACGAGAAACCATGAAAGGTGAGCGGGTCGAGCCGGCTCACTGCCGACGCGTCTCCCCTCGCCTTTTGTCATGCGACCCTCGGCCTTGCCTTTTTCCCGACTTCCAAGTTTCCTTGTGTATGATCCCCAGGCTATGCCCCTGATCGATTCCCGGGCTAGCCTGTCTGGAATTTCCAGGCTAGACCTTGCATGTTTCCTAGGCTACCCGTCGATCGACTTCCAGGCGACCCCTTGGGCGATCCCCACTCTAACCTGAGCGATCCTGATGCTAAGCCTCGAGCGGTCCTCAGGCTAGCTCTCGAGCGATCTCAAAGCGGCCGCGCAAAAATGCGGGAGCGCTGGTACCGTAGCGGGGTTGTTTTTTGGTGATTAAAAGGAGTTTTTTTCTCATTTGAGCATTCCGTGTATCCAGTGGAACTCCCTGCCGCAGCGTTTTGTGGTCCGAAGCGAGCCGGCGGGAATGGGGGCAGGGGTGTACTCGATATCATGGATGGCCGTAGTCGTATGGTTATCCTCGGCCCTGTCAAGGAAGTCCAGCACGAAAATAGGGGGCTTCGAGATTGGAGCGGCGAGAATGAGATACCTCAATTTGTTTCAACTCGGGTTCCAACTCTGCGTTTTTTTTTTAACTCTTCTGGGCATTATTCGCAGCGCTTCTTTCTATGACCGCCCCCCCCCCCCCCCCCCCCCCCTCCCCGCCCCCCCATCATGTTTTGTGTTTATAGAGCACGATCGCATGCTAGCCGACCTAGGCCGAGGAGTCGATCGCTTGAAAACGCAATCGGTGATGATAAACGAAGAGACGTCGCTCCACGTGAGGCTGCTGGGCGACATGGAGGGGGACGCCGAGAGAGCTTCGTCTGGGCTGCGGAATGAGGCTCAGCACGCGGAGAAGGTTAGTTCTTGGTTCTCAACAGCAGAGCATGGGCGCAAGGCGTGTAGGTTTTACGATGACATTGCGGCGTGTTTTTTTTGTTTTTGTTTTTGTTTTTTTATGCTCCTTGGAGATCTGGGTAAAAAAATCTTTCGCCCAATACACTTTCGTATTCGTGTACCGGTTCTAGTCCATCTGTAAAACACAGATTTAACATGGCACCCCACCAGTATTAGATGTCATGGACTTGCCGGCCCTCGTTAGTCGACCCCTCTCAGGTTCGACCAAGAGGTTGAGATAGCCACCCAGGAGTCGACAGCTCAGTTTGCCTTGTCTTGGGTGTGGTGGTTGCGCGTTGGTGCCGCACGCAGGCGGTCTCGATGGTGGCGAGTGTTGCCGCTTCAGGGAGGCATCCATCAGTTTTTGTTCGGCGTGTGCACGTGCGGGATGGGTCTGCTTGTGCTCTCCGCGCGCCTTGTTTGTTCTGCAAGTTCGCGCGCCATGTCGCGACGGTGCGAGGTGTCGCGGCTCGCGCACGAGAGCGGCGTGGTATGCGCCGGAGAGACAAAAATGCGCGGGCGCGGGTGGCGACGCGATTGGGTACGCCTCCGCCGTGGCACGGCATGTGTTGTTTTGCCGTACCAACAGCCACTATTGTGCTGCATCTGGGTGGGGCGTGCCTACCCTTTGCGTTACCATCGATGTTCCCTAACATCCGGTGTACCAGAGATATGCATAAAGTGCACCCTCGTAACCCCCCCCCCTCTTTTGTTTCCCCATCGCCTTTTCGTGAACTCCCGATGTGGCCGCCAGATTCGGGAAAAGAGCAAGACATTCAACCTGTACGTGATAATCATAGTGCTGGCCATAATACTCGCTATTCTCATCTTCGCGGGCATCTAGTGGGCTGACATGGCCGGGCCGGACTGAACCGGATCTATGAAACAGGGCGATGGTTCCGAAATTTTTAGTTCCCTTCATCTTGCAGAGGCATGTGCGTGTTCTGTTTGGCAGATTTCCCCCCTCTGCTAGATATGGTTGTGTAAAATGTTCATGCTGGTGGGGGTTCGTGCCGCTTTCTGCACTTGTTGTTTGTTGCTGTTGAACTGGTCAAGCTGTTGTTTTTTTTTGTAGGAGGAAGGGTAAGTCTGTCTGTTTTCTCTCGTTTCGACGCGTTGCCTCCCTAAACGCCATGAATGCGTTCAATTGGGTGATTATTCTGCGCGGCTTGTGGAGTTGGCGCCAGGTGGCTTGCCCTCGATGCAGGCGTGTGTGGGGGTGTAACGGCATCGGCGTAGAGCCGTTGTGTATCGGGCTCGTCGGCGGCGTTGCGAAGGTCGTCCAGTGCACCCGACCTCAACTTCAACGCTGGCCTCGAGCTGGAGCTTGTGCAAGCGTTCACCCCTCTCTTTCCACGCTTGCCCGCACGGTTCAAACACGTAGCAACATATTTTTTTGACTCCACAAGAGATCCACGGCTGGTCGGGCCCCGAGCGCAAGCGTACTTACGATATGTACGTACACACCAAGAAAACTGGATATCCTGTGCTGGTACGTACCAGGTTTTTGCTGCGAGGTTGTTTTCCGAGTCTCCACGGCAGTAGCGGTTTACCTGGTATGGAAAAGGGGAAGCTTCTCCTTTTCCCCGGCAAGGTGCCAGGGGGTATGTCGGTGGAGTGGGTACGGGCATACTGTGCATAAGCATACATCTGCATCTGGGGTTAGTTATAATTGAATTGTAGTGCGTTGTACTGTACCACGGGTCCGTGGTACTCAGTGTCGTGTCCGTTTTAGGGAGGGGGGGGGGGGGGGGGGGGGGGGGGTGTACTCATTGTCATGCATGGCCGTAGTCGTATGACCATAGACCCTCGCATCCCTACAATGCCGGGACGGAGCACGTCGGGTTTTCACCGACCAGGCAGATTTTAGGGGGGGGGGTATCTGTACGGCGGGGTCAGAGAGTAACGCGGCGGTGGCAGAGAGGGTGTGGGTGGGTGGCAAGCCCGATGGAAATAGAAGCCGAGCGGGGGCAGCAGCAGCAGTAGCAGTAATAGTAGTCGTAGCAGTACAACAAGATGCCGAGCAGCTCAATCAAGACGTACGTGGTAAGACAAACAAACAAACGTAGAGCATGGAAGACTAAGATGAGAAAGGAGAAGAGGGGTGTGTGTCTACCGCAGCACGGAGAAGGCTGATGATGGTGATGATAGTGATAATATCGTGAGCAAAACCGGGGTCCATCTACGAGAAGCGTTCGAGAGTTGAAGGGGGGGGGGCGGAGAGAGTCCCATATATCGTAGCCGGTGTTACACACTGCATCTTACTGATAATGAAACACGAGCCTTTTTTTCTTGGCTTTCCAAGGAAAACAAGCCTCTTCATAACGCATCGTACGAGAGTAGGGTACCTTGTTCTTAGTTTTTCTGCAGGTGTCTGTGTCACTGTGTGTGGTTCAACATTTTTTCCGGCTACGTTTGCCCACCGTGCTCATCGCACATACATTAAGGAAACTTTCTCGTGCTGGTGCGGTTGTAAGTCGTTCACTGTTGATCGAGCTAGGTGCGTTTCTCGTGCTGGTGCGGTTGTAAGTCGTTCACTGTTGATCGAGCTAGGTGCGGCAACGTGTATAGGCACTTGGTTTTAAAAAAACAGAACCATAAAATGTCATAACGGTTTTTGTTTTTCAAGCGAACCCCACAACTCTAGGAGTACTCGTAGGCCGAATGTGCCTGTCTGTTCACAGCAACGTTCGGGCCGTGTCCCAAAGAGATGCTGCAGATGGTATTGTCAGGCCCACCCTCTTACTGATGAGGGGACGGAGAAGCAAGAGGAGCTCTGCTGTAGATGTCGTACAGCAGTAGTAGTATAATAGTGGTGACACCTGCTACGAGAAGCTCTGTTGGACACATGTCAGGTTGTAGATCTTTCGTCTTCAAGTGAAAATTTCGAGTTGGGGAACCACGAAACACGCAACAAAATCGAGTACGTTATGTACAAAGGGTTCAATCAAGGGTAAGATCGACAAGCCAAGCGTACAGCGACGCTCACCCCAGTCTCGTGTGCCCTACCTCTACTGCTGCTGCTGCTGCTGCTGTGCTGCTGCTGCTGGAGAAGCTCTGCTGTGATGCCGTGCAGGAGTAGTGGTGGTGGCACCGGCTAAGATAAAAGCTCTCTCTTTGTTGGACGCATGTCAGGTGCAGATTTTCGTCGTCAAAGAATGCCGAACTTCGTGTTGGGGAACCAGGAAACACAACAAATTGAGTACGTGTACAAAGGGTTCAAGGGTTAGACCGACAAGCCGAGCGTACAACGACGCTGACCCTGGCCTCGTATGCCCTACTGCTGCTGCTGCTGCTGCTGCCGCTGCCATTGTTGCTGCCGCCGCCACGTCTGCTTCTGCTAACTTTTTTTTTCTTCCGATGGGCAAGCCTGAGATGCTTATTGGCGCGCCATCTTCAAACAACCTTAAGCATAGACTATTATATAGGATTTAGTGTAGAGTTCACCACTGAGCGGTTTTTCTCAACCCAATTTTCTTAGCGTTCTCCAAAAAGTGAGCATTATGTTCTTCTTGGAACAGGATATTTTCGGACTTTTAAGGATGAAAGTACTTGAGGATGAAACGTAAAAATATAGAAATCGATGAAAAGACACCAAGGAAACATTTTTTTTTCTTCCTTTTTCCAGGGTGGGTAGAAGTCACCACGAAGCACCACCTCGCGAATTTTTGGTGTCATACGATCTCGCATCGCCTCTCACCACCGCAAAAAACGAAAAATCGAATTCTTACCCGCACCGAGAACGGCAGAAATAGGTGAAAACCCGTTTGCGACAGTGAGCGGCGACGCTGGGTCCTAGGACCCCAAAAAATCGTGAGGTGGTACCTTGTGGTGATATCTACCCACCCCAGAAACGAAAAAAAAAAAAGTTGGCTTCGTTGGTAATTTTTCACCAATTTCCATTTTTTTCGCATTTCATCCTGAAGTAATCTTTCATCCTGAAGTCCGAAAATATCCTGTTTTGGGCACTTTTTTATTGGCGGGCCTATACTGCGCTGTAACTGCAGGTGGTGCTGAGGTCGCGCCTCATTCCCGCCGATGTACTACTACTGTAGTAATTGAATTGTGGTGGGTTGTACTGTACCACGGGTCCATGGCATATTCTTTTCTCGGGGGGGGTCTATCTGTACGGTGGGGTCGAAGATGAAGGCGACGGTGGCAGAGAGGGTGTGGGTGGGTGCCACGCCCAACGATGGAGTTAGAAGCCGAGCGGGGGCAGCAGCACGGCAGCAATAGCAGTAATATTAGTAGTGGCAGTACAACAAGATGCCGAGCAGCTCAATCAAGACGTACGTGGTAAGACAATCCAACAAACGTAGAACATTAAGACTAACAAAATGAGAAAGGAGTGGAGGGATGGGGTCTATACTTCACCGCGGCGCGAAGAAAACTGGACGATGATGGTGATGCTGCTGATAATATCATGAGCAACACCGGGGTCGGTCTACGAGGGAGTATCATTCGAGAACTGAAGGGGGGCGGGGGGCGGGGGCAGAATCCCATATATCGTTGGCAGTGTCACATACTGCGACCTTACTGGTGTTTTGTGCGCGTACTGAATTGTGTGTGCTACTCCGTTGTACCTACTAATCAACTAAAATTAAGTGTTGGTAACAAGAGCTACAGTAACTTGATCGGGGTCTCAGCATCCTCAAGTCGAAGATGGCCGGATTGGAGCTACTTTTTACACGCAGCAGTACAGAACTGACGTGTACCGTATTTACGTGGACATCATCAGCGCTTGACCGAGCCTGGCGGAAAACAAGCAATAAAGTCAACACAATGCAGAGTAAAAGTAAGAGCAATGTCAGGCACTGCTGTACTACTGCTGTTCATAGCATACATGCAGGATGATACGAGAAAAAAACAAAATAACAAAGGGGGTCACTCTCTTCTCTCGTCGTCGTGATGAAACGGCCAACAAGCTGCTACTGCTGTACTGCTGTGTGTTGTAGCTGTCTGTGCTGGATGCTGGATGATGGAGTCTGACCTAATGTGTGATCGTACTTGTATCTATCAGCAGCAGTACCATGGTACTTAGCAAACTTCCCGACCAATGGTGCTTGCGCCCCTGTGAACGTTGTATGTGCATCCATATGCGCGAGGATGTTGATGCGGCCATGCGGGCTGTGGACCCTCTGAACTCGGAGATGACCCATGGAACGTGACCCATGGATGGTGATGGATGAGGTAATCTAAAAAATAAACATGAAACCGTTTTTTTTTTCCCAGGTTTTCGTATAATAATAGTTTCACGCCTCGCTGCGCAGTAATTAGTTCTCATCAGATCTCCCACTCAAATCAAACCCAGCACAGGGCACAGCAGACTGCGCAACACCCTCCTCCTCTCCAGCCGCAGAGACAAGCGTGGCCAAGGACGACCCGCCCACATCCTAGCGCGCTCTGGTATATACCTCGATCCGGGCAGAGACCGCAACATCGACTACTTCGTTCGTCTGTGGCGTTGATGTTTGCTGGCACGCCGAAGACACCCGACCCTCTTCAACAAAACAATAAAAAAAAGGTATGATCGAATCTCGGTCGGCGGCATGGCAGACAGAAGTCTCTCTGGCTGTTCGTCCTCTGCTCAATCCTGTAGGACAGCAGCAGCAGCGGCAGCAGCAGCAGCGGCAGCAGCAGCAGTTTCGCGAACCTAGACCATAGTCCAGGCACCCGCCTCTCGTTGCCCAATTGGCTGCCGAGTGTTTGCAACAGCTACTATTATTTTCACCCTTGCTTGGCATCGTGGGCTCCGGCCTGCGGCGCAGAGCATCTCCTGGTGCCCGCGCGGTGGAACAGGGATCGTTGCGGAAATGAACTAATTTGAGCTACGAACTCGTACAAAAACACCAGTTGGTGGGTGGAGGCGCTGCAAGCCGCACATGAGACTATAGAACCAGTGTATAGATATACGTGCTGCTTAGAACAGAGCACTAGCATCATCGAAACGTATACACGCGGCTGCTCGAGTGCCGATGGTCAACCACCGCCGTTAGGATTGTCGGTTGCGAACATGGCACAGCGAGGGGTCTTGTGTCTCGGAAACTTGAAACTGGACTATCTATCAATAGACACGCAAGAATATTTTAAGATTATTTTCTTCCTCCGAAATCGCCCTGCCCCTCGATCTTTTTAGGAGATTTCTCAGGAAATGTTGCTCTTCAATCAGAGCATCTACGCACTCGTACTCGTACCGACCATGTATTAATGGTAGTAGTACCCGTCGGTGCTTGCTGCTGCTGTCTGCCGTCTCTCTCCGTCGAACGCGATTTTTTTCTGCTTCGTTCTTCGACCAGCAGCTTTGCAGCTACACGCTAATAGCGAACAGTTGAGGCCTGGCGCTGCTCCCTGGCTACGTATGCATATTATTATCAACGATCTGCAACGATCACAATTGCACATGGTTACAAGCTTCAAGCTTCCCCTTCGGGACACGCCTAGGGGAGTGGCGCAATAACGAATTGAAAACCATCGTACAACATTCGTATGACACAATATTACCAGGGCTTTTCGCGAGACAGGTCAAACTTCACGGGTCGGGTCGGGTCTGGCCTCTGACGCGACCCGACCCGACCCGACCCGCCAACTTCGGATTGACCCGTGAGACACGGGTTTCATTCGGGTCAGGTCACCTTGACCCGCGAGACCATTTTTCTTGACCCGCAGGTTCGACCTGCGGATCCGGTCCGTGGGTCGACACTTCAAAAACGATTTAATAATATTATGACCTGCGGATCCGGCCCGTGTGAGTCGACAAATCAAAAACGATTTAATAATATTAATAGTATTCATTTTTTTGCCCAGCAGCGATATGTGGCCTGGCTGCAGTGGGTATGGATGGATCCGGACATGCGTATTTGGATTTGGCGGTGTTTAATGTTTGAATAAGATACCCTATTATTGAGTATTTGTACGAGAGAAGGCTTTGGGAAAGAGAGTCGGGATTGTTTCAAGTGTCGGATCCACGAGCCGGATGCGCGGGTCCGACCCGCGGGTCAGCAGAAAACAACTCGGGGTTCACGCTGGGCCGGCCCGCGAGTGACCTGTTTCTAGCGGGTCATGACCGGACCCGACCCGTGAGCTTTTCATCACCTCTTGACCCGACCCGACTCGACCCGTGAGATTTGAAAGTTCTTGACCCGACCCGACCGGACCCGTGAGATTTGAAAAACTCTTGACCCGACCTCACCCGACTCGCGAGTTTTGAAAACCTATTGACCCGATCCGACCCAACCCGTGAGATTTAGAACACTTCCTGACCCGACCCGACCCGACCCGTGACATTTTGAACACCCCGTAACCCGACCCGCGGGTTGGGTCATGGACCCGCCAAAAGCCTTGAATATTATGCACATACATTTAGACATGTACCAGGTATCATCAATAGACCCTGTTTTATTAGAGCTGTAGTGCCTGCATTTTTGGGCATAAAACATGCATGGAAATAGTGTGGACCTGTTATAATACTATTGACTCATTCAATCGTTTTTCTAGATTTTCTTGATGATTCCGCAGAGCATTGTGTCGCATTTGTTGTGGCGTTGCGGCGAAGAAGGCCTCTCCCGCACAAAAAACAAAATAAAAAGGTTTGAAAGCACTCCATGCGTGACACACGGCACACACGTGACACATGGAATACAGCAGTAGCAGTACATACAGCAGTACATCTAGTGGGATAATATTTACAGAAACAATGAAGGATGCGCGGAAGAAGGGGCTGGAACTCTCGACCACGCTCGGCTGCCCACGAAAACCATACTGCAGCAGCAACGGCAGCAGCAGCAGCAGCAGCAGCAGCGTTGTTGTACTTGTGGCAGCATGCATGTATCACACCACAGAAGAGACCCCAGCTCTGCAGGTAAACTATTATGGGAAATTATTTCTGAGCTCTCAGAACTGGGCTTTTATTAGGCCGAATATACGCGTTTTACTCGGCGCGAAAGCCAAAAACACCGATAGCCTCCTCAAAGTGTTCCCCGTAGTTTTTGCGAGCTTTCAGGAACAACTTCCCGTTTCTCCAGAGTCCTATTATTTAATTTTTGGAGCAGCCAATCAGTTTTCTCTGGAGGGTCGGAAGTAAGGCTGTTGGTTAGAACTGGGGCCAGAAATAGTGGATCTTCGAAGATTTTTTATGCCCAATTGGAAATATGGACAACAGTCCAACTACGACTCTGGAGAAACCGAAAAGTGCTCGAAAAAGCTCTTGGAAAACTAAAAGGGGAGCATCCTGAGGCAGTAGTGGACAAACCTTGATAGTAGATCTTCCTGGGGTAGGTAATTAGGCACTCTGATTGGCTAGTGCTATGTTTTACGCGGCTTATAATCAACTTTCGAGTCTTTCCCAGCCACAGCATCCATCCCGAGTCATCCCGAGTCAACCTAGAGTCTTCCCAAGCTCAGCATCCACGCCGGCCGAGCCAACCTAGAGTTTTAACAAGCACAGCATCCCCACACTGACTACTGGCATAGGGTTCGGGTTCGGGTTCGGGATACTATTAGGGTTAGGGTTCGGGTCGGAGGGTCGGCTTCAGGCGTCCAACACAAAACCCCCATAAAGATCTACTATCAAGGTTTGTCCACTACTGCTGTACTATCAAGGTCTGTCCGCCCCTCTCCTGAGGAGTCTACTGGTGTTTTTGACAGTCCCGTCGAGTAAATCGCCGGTTTTCGGCATAAAAAGCCAGTTCTGAGACCCCTTAATTTTTTTCCCAGAATACTGTAGTTGATCTAATAAGGTCCGACAAAAAAGCAATTATAGAGTACAGTAGGAAGCCACAGCAGTACAGTCCGGACAAACTATCAATACCGTACACGCGTGGTGATGTTGCTTCGTGCTCTTCTGCTGGCGGACGGCAGTCGTGAATAGCGTTGTAACCAGCTGGTTGTAGCACGCATCCTGCACTGCTCGTGTGCTGTTTGTTGTCTGTGGTGTCTGGGTTACGTACATAATCCAAATATAAAGTTGAAAATAAAAGTAGAAAAATAATGGGCATGATCTCTGCGAGGATCGAACTCGCGCCTTCACGTCCAAAATCGGGCATCATGACCGTTTGATCATACCACGAAAGATACATACTATTATTCTCGGCGGCGCGCGACACACCGGACGCACATGGACGCACATACATACATACATGCACAGCACACCAGAAGAGAGAAAGTGGTGATGACGGATGACGGATCGCAGCCCCGATGAAAACAAACGGTCACAACAGTACACCGCTCGCGCGTGGTGTTTCTGACCGCTGCTTGTGCTGTTGGGCCGGGTTGTGACGTTGTTTGTGTTCTCTGCATTGTATCTACTGTCTACAGTTGTACGTGGTAGATGTCTGGTGTGTGCTCTGGCAAGAAACACAAAAGGTCGGAAACAGAAGCACCGTTGGCGTACTAATATTCAATCTAAACGGTGCCTACATTTCCGTCCAGAGATAGCTTGGGTCTGTCGCACACAGCAGCAGCAAGCATAGGCAGATGGTGGATTACGGACCGCAGGCTCTGACGTGCACAACTAGCCACAGCAATACCGCGCATGATGGGTTGGTGTGTCATACACGCATGGTGTTGCCTGCCCGTGCTTATGAGCGGCAGCGTTGCAACGTTGCTCTTTGTGTTAACTTCAAGGTCGGGACACTTTGTATCTTCTTGTTGGGTATGCCTATTGAGCAGTCCCCCCCCCCCCCCCCGTACTCGGTGGGACTCACGTGTGATGTTTACTTCGAAATAGAAGAAGAGCACGTTCATTGTTTTCGTGCAAGGTGGAGCCTGAGAGCAAGGGTCGTGCCTCGCTGGGAAAATCCCTGGTTTTCCATGCAAGATACGCCTGCCAAGTACTACAAATACGATCCTGATACCTGAACCCAGCCAGGTAGTTACCGGCCTTTCAGCTTTCAGCCTCATGCAAAACAGTACCACAACACTAGCCCACTCTGATGAGCCGTATATACAGAATTATGGGAAATTCATGGAAACCTCGATTCCACGAGCTAGAACCTGAGTCGAAGATGCGGCTCATCAAAACCCGCTCCCACACCTCTGAACGGCAAGGTTTCGAAGCCGGCGAGGTACGCCAAAAAAGGAAGGAACAACGGAAGGCCTAGCCGTAAGGGACAAAAATAAATCGTCAAGGAAAGCCATCGCCATGCCACCCGAAGGGGGGAAGGGCGAGAATGTGTCTACGAAAAAGCGAAAAGTTAACACAAAAAGCGAGGCAGCGCTGTGCCCCAGTATGCGTTGTCAATTTTATCCAGATCGCCTCCAGCTCCCGAGCGGGGGGGGATCGGCAAGACGAGAAGGAAAATAATACAGAATACGCTAAAAACCACCTAAACCCAGACCAAAACTCCGGAAACGCGTCCTGTGCCACAATGGAGTGGCCCGATTACTCAGACCAGCCCGGACACTGAACATGGGGGTCGACAGGACAAAATACGCCAAAAACGTCCCCAACCCAGCCCAAGAAAAACACATATTTAATCAGAAACATACGCAGTACCATAACATCGGCTGTTTCGGTTTTTGACTCCCTCATTCAGCGGGCGTTTCTGACAATAACACTGTCCGTGACGCCTAGGCCTCACTACGAGGTGTGGGGAAATCTATAGCCTCATCACGTTGTTTCGAATAGCCACATCTTCGACCTCCTTTTCCGCTCTTTGTGAATGATTCCGGTATCACCATTGACTGTCGTGTGGTCTGGATATACGACTATTCACGGTGGGCTAATGTGATATAGTATAGTATCGGGCTATAGAAGTGGTTATGATACAGCCCGTAGTATCAAAGCCCTGAATACCCTAAGAGTATTCCCGGGGCTCTGAAGTTTCCTTTGCAATACAATGGTTAGGATAGCCGCTAGGAGAAGAGTGGAGTTCCTCGAAGTGTCTTTACCCGCCCAGCGGGTTAATGGAAGGAGAGTAGAGTGGGCTCGATGCCTTGAATCAAGCCCCTCGCTATCGATTCACTCTCTCAACAGCTCCCTTCTCTCGTCATGAGGAATAATGCGACAACACAAGAAGTCTACTGAACAAGAGAACAAGCTGCCTTCCTAGCCAGTTTCAGTAGTACCTTCCATTCCCTTACCACGATAATCGGGTTATATTACATCTGCCTCTTTGTTGTCTACCTGGTACCAGGTACATGTCTGGGCTGTGTGCTCGTGCAAAGTAAAAAAGCTGACGACACATTTCACCGGTACGTAGGTACTAAATAAGGCCTCTCGTACTGAAACCAGGGAAATTGTCTTATCCACTCCCGCCGAAAAAAAAAACTATGAGGGCTTATGTCACGCGCTTCAGAGGGCACGCTTCGCGCCTGAACCTCGACCAATGTGTCTGACCCGGCTTCCCGTGTCGATTACTTATCGTTTCGACAAGAAGTGCTCGTAAGAAGTATGTTGGAAAAAGTACGAAAATTTCACAAAATTATCTGTACATATATCATAGCATATACAAGGCGCTTCGCTCCGCAGGCGGCCTACGCCGCCCGCTACGCTCGCTCAGGAAGGAAAAGTACATCAAATTATGCGAAGCGGACAGAGGTCCATGATTGAATATAGTTTTTTTTTCATGATTGTAGTTGCAAACTGGCGACTTGATATTGCCAAGACTCCTGCCGCCATGCTCCAGGAGAAAAAGGCTCGGACGCCACATACGCTTCGCGTTGCCTGCGGTTCCGCCCGCTACGCTCGCTCACATGTCGTACGTATGTACATACCCCAGGTAGAGTACTTATTTTCTTCTTTTGGTATGCTGTTGTATGTCTTATGTACGAAAGAGAAAGCGCAGCACGGCACAGCAGCAGCACCGCAAAAACAATGAAAATGAAACCGAAATTTCGGAAAGAAAAAAAGAATCCCCGTCCCCTCTCGTGTAATAATTTCCTGTCTGATTGGAACACCTTACACCGGTCAAACAGAAAAAGAAAAACGAACAGTAGAGCTTCTCTCTCAGCCTCGTACGCCGCCCGCCCCTCTCGCGACCATCTCGCAACCGATTCGGTCCGGGTAAGGCTTTCCTCCCTCTCTGCCACAGTGAGCCCCGTCGCCCGCGTCGCGTGAAGCCCGGTGCTCACCGTGGCCCTCGTTCACCAGCTCGACAAAGTTGGTGCTCAGACTGCCTCGCTCTCTCTCTGATTTTTAGTTTCGTCGCAAAAATAAGCACCGCTTCAATTTTTTTTGCTTATGAAAACGACCCTTATTTACTCGTACATAGTATAACCGGAACCACACCAGGAGGCCAGACAGAGCCCATTCATGCTTCCCTCGTGTCTCGAGGCACACGCGACGCCTAGCCACGAAAACGGCGACCGCGCTCCTGGCAACCCCCCTTCTACCCGCCACCACCCACTGACACCCGCGACGGTGCCGCGCACGCCCGGGGTGCCGTGGTCGGAGTACACGCACACCCACGAAAGTTAAGAAGAAAAAAGGAAAAAAGGATTGAAAGTGCCAAGAGAAATGGAGAAAACAAAGAATCGCTGGAAAGGCTACCTGCAGCAGCTAGCAACAGCAGTAGGAACACGGCGAGCGGCTTCTTCCCATTTATTTCGAGTAATTCTAATTGGAGAGCTTTTTTGCCATAATTCCCATATTTTTTTCGCGTCATTTTTCAGTCTTGTTCCAGATTTTTCTGTTTTTTTTTCCAGATATGTGAAGTTTAACTTTCCTGTTTTTTTGTTTTTCTGGAGAATTTCACGGAGAGTTACAGAACGACTCCGTATCTTGATACCTATCCAAATTCTGGAAAGAAAGCTCTCCGATACGAATGAGCCTAAGTTGCTGCTGATAATGGCGCGCTCTATACCAGGTAGTACAACACCAGTACAACCGGTATACGGCACACATCCTGCCGGCGCCACCACGCCCGAGCGCCTCTTGGATGCTTTGCAAATAGACCACGGAGATTTCGCACCGCCGTGCTGCCACTCTTCTGCTGCTGCTGCTGCTGCTGCAGCGGCGTTGGGTGTGCTGGAAGATCGTGACAGTAGGATAACTACCTGTGCTGCTGCTGTGGAAAGAGCTGAGAGATGAAAAACAAAGGAGCGAACCGATGGGGTTGGGTGCGGGGGTGGTGATGGTCGCTTCCCCTCTTCTTTCCTGGCACGGGACTGTCTGGTTTTACCCCGAAATGTTCCAGAAAATCGTCGGATCTCTCTTTTGGGTTCTCGCTTCGTGACTTGAGCACGCTCATTGATTAAAAACAACGAAAAAGCGGGCAGGTTCAACGATTTTGCAAGCTGTAGCCCCGGTCGATAGTTAGTTGTATTCGCCCGAGATTATATGCTTCTACGTTTCTTTGTACACCCAAACGGCAAAAAGTTACATTTTTATAAACTATCGAATATTACATTTTGCGGGTCAACGCCAGGCGCTCTACTTATTATTACTACCGTACTACGGTCTATAGTTAGTTGTATTCGCCCGAGATTATATGCTTCTACGTTTCTTTGTACACCCCAACGACAAAAAAATATTTTTTTATAAACTATCGAACATTACATTTTGCGCGTCAACGCCCGGCGCTCGATTTATTACTACTACCGTACTACGGAAGGGGGCGAGAAGCGGGATGTTCGGATTATTTACTTTTGATTTCAAAGCCCTCTTTTTGTGGACACGCTTTGACCAAAGCTTTGAGCTTTGCCTTGCCCAAAGCTCTTGTGCAGCTGCTGACCCTTTTAGAATTGCAGCCCTGTTTGGGGGGCAAAACCAGTGAAATTCTAAGTAAGTTGTCCCTAAACGGGACTGCAGCCCTAAAAAGGTTGTCAGCTCGACGTGCAGGTTGTATTAATAGTTGATCGGTTGGGGTCTTGAAACTCGAAACCGAGGATGAAGGGAATCGTAAATCTTCAGAAATATTTTTACATTTTTCTTTTTCCCTTCCCTTCCGATTTCGGTCTACCTGCGCCCCCCCTTCGAAACCGCAAAAGCACACGGTCTTTGGGAGACTTTGTCTGGAAATGTGAAATGTGTCGCAAACACACACACGGTCTTTGGGAGATTAGTGTGGAAATGCTACTTCTCGATGGGAGTATCTACGTATGATACAAGGTGCCAGAGTGGTCCTTCTATAGTGCCGGTATTTATACGCCAGCCAGCAACAACACTGGCGTTGTAGCGGCAACTAGCACTACTCCTCACACTACCACACTGGTGAATCCCATCTCTACCAAGCGATTCCACAGACACTTAAAGCGGCACCCTAAGAAGGGCCATTCCTGCTGTACTTCTGACATATCTGGTCGACTTGGATTTAAAATTGCTTCGAGGACGAGCCGCTTCAGCAGCAACGGTAGCGGTCGGTGGAGGCCATGTAGTGCTGCCACCCCTTCTGCCTGCGCAAACTTATGCAAGCCTGTGCTTGTCTGCGGAGCGTGTGGGTGTGCAGGCCTCAGAGAGGTCCCACCATGCCGTGAAGGGCCTGTTCGAAACAGCGGTTGGCAGAAGTTTAATTCAGATCCAGCTTCAAAGTTACCACGCACTCATTCACACCCTTTGAGTGTGTGCTCTGGCCATGCATACAGCAGCATTGCACGTATCAACGATCACAACTTATTTGGAATGAGAGCTTTGGTCGTGGAAAAATGAAATGTAGAGTCAGATCCTCCCCCGTTCGGGCGCTTTAAGTTTTCGCCGTCGGGGCTTTCGAGCTCTACTTGTCGTAAGCTGGTGTTTTACACACCCTCTGCAAGACACGAGGGAGTACTACGAATTTCTTCGACATTGGTCGTTCGATCCTGCCCCGGTATCGCGCTAGATATCATGGCAGCCGCGGGCAGATCTTCGATTTGCACTTATTGGCCCAGATCTCTTCCAGGTCGGATGTATTCCTGGATTGTGGCACCTGCGGTAGCACATGTTGCCGGAATGGAAGCATGATCCGGCACACGATTCCTGAACGGAGTTTGTGCTGGAAATATCCTGCATATAATATCATAACGGCAGATCAGGATCTATTCTAGATTATCTAGATGCTGTAAATAATCTAGATCGTGATCTGTCCGAGATATGAAGCGCTCTATACGACGAGCTGGGCCAGCCAAGACACCAGTGAGGTTAATAGGTCACATGCCCCGCTTAATAATATCAGGTACCAGGTACGTACCAGTACGTGTTTAGGATGTGTTTTTCCACTCAGTTTGTTGGTCATGGACCAACAAACGAATGAAAAATCTGTTTTGCCCTCTTGTTTTCATTTGTCCGAGAGATATGACCGATACAATGGCCCAATAAAAAAGGTAAAAGCGACCACAACATGCCTGAAAAAGAAAAAAGTTTTTAAAGACAGGCCCTCCAATTTTGATAAAAGCAGTTCAAATACGAGGTTACAATTTCAGATCGGAACTCGCAAAATTGAGCGGGGTATCGCAGTAGCGCAATTTGTCCTCGTTTCTACCCGATTCAGTCACGTACAGGATTATGTTTTGGTCATACCTCTTGAGGGGCAACGACTTGGGTAATGCAGCTGATATCGGTCGTCCCTTTGTGCCTTTAGCCTTTAGCACTGTCTACGCCCATCTCACGTTGATCAGGAACGAAGATGCTTGCATCTGTTTCGCGGCTTTAATATGTAAAATTCTTTATTAAAATGGTGCTTTTGAGCATCTGGATACCTCGACGCACACCCTCGCTCTTTTTCTGGATAACTTGGCACAGACCCTCGCTCTTTTGCTTGCGCAATGAAGCCACAGCGAGAAGCGAGAACGACGCCGAACGTTTTTTTTTTTCTCTGTTCCACCTAACCGCGCGCCGAAACTGCGCCACTGCCAAAGACAGCCGCCCTCCGCAGCATGAAAAACCCACGCGTCCGGAACCCCTTAACATGCGAACGCCTCCAATAGTGCACCGCAACCTCACCCCCCTCAACCGACTGCCCAACCCTTGAAACTGTAACTCTGCGCGACGCTTCCCGCCATATCGCTTGGCCTCCAACGTCGCCACCAGGACATGTTGAACGGCAGCGGCGGCGGTAGGTTCGGCCAGGTTCCCTCCACGTCCACCGCGACAGAGTCCCGGCAGCTTCCGCCATTCGGGTATGGCGGGTGGGGAGGGGGGGGGGTCGACCAGTGCACTCCGTTCCATCCGTGCGTGGAGTTCGTGGGAAAAGATCAGCAGTATGGGCACCGCGGGAGGTGTTCGCAGAGCGGCATGCCAAGCGGCTATGACCCGACCGCGATGTTCGCCGGTAGGACGATCAGGAGGGGAGGTTCGGTGTCCGTACTTTGTACGGTGCTTGGTATGATTGGGTTGGGCTCGGCTGGTGTTGGTTGGTGTTCTCGGATTGAGAGGGTGTTGTCCGCGCGCGCTGCTTGGCTGCTGCGGTAGCGTGTCGCCCTGCCGGCTGCATCTGTCGTGTCCTTCTTACAGGCGCTTGTATCGCTGCTACTGCTACGCTAGCAAGAGGGTTCGTTTCGTCGTCCGTACTGCTGTACGAAACGCGCCTACTGTACCCACGGTTGTGGGTTACTTCGCTCAAACACCGAAGGCGCTGGAATTCGTTGCCGCTGTTGACGACGCTCGCTCGTAACGCATCTCCAAAATGTCAGCTGCCAGTGCCGAGAGTGACAACGTAGTCTTCGTTTTATGCCTGTTTTTTTTTCCGTCGGGTATAAAAATGTGGCAGATCCTCGATACTAATCTAAGGAGCCTCTAACATAGCGTTTTTTTTCCCAAGGAAAATTGTGTTCGCGTGTGCTAAGTAGTGCCCAGGGTCGAGCTGTCATTTGAGTACCAACACCGGGCGCATTAATCAATACCCTTGTGTACAAGAACACAGGCCTCGGGAAGGACCTGGAGGCTGCATACCGCATAGGTACTCGGATACTCACACACACGTACACTTCTCGGTTCGAGAAAACCTCGTCGCACTGTCCTTGAGATAGACCACGCGAACCCACGGCATACCGTTTGTATAATGGGCAAGTGAATCGTAATAAAGGGGCAAGATCAAGACAATCGAAAGTGTTGAAGAAGAGGAATTGAGTCCTATGTGGCCCCCCAAAGTCCTTTAAGTACCAATTCCTCAAAATTGAAAAATACAATGGAAAATAAGGTTCCGGCCGAGACTGGTGCCCCGAAAGCGCACCTTTGCACAGATCCTCAGCACCAAACACGTCAGGAGACATGTCAAGCAATGCAAAACATGCGCCGTCAAGGGCGCAGGGCCGGGTGTTCCACACTAGAACCACACTAGAACTACTGTAGTAGGTTTGGGGTCATTCAGGTATATCAAAGCAAGCTTGCTGTCTAAAAAGGGGTGGAAGTGCTGTCTCCTGAAGTACTTACTCAGCACCCATGTTTTTTGTGTTCCCGATTGTATTTTGTTTTAGCAAGCGCATGCGAATTTCTTATTTGCACGGCACCAAAAAACAACGAGACCCGTTGCGAAATCGCCGAAGCTTCAGATCTACCACCGACCGCGAAGTTATCTCCGAAAGTAAACACCCTGGTAAATCAGGACCCTTGTTTTTGGTTCGAGCAAAAACCTCCCAACGCACACGTGCAGTACACTCTCCGAAAGGAACGAAATCCGGACTGGTGATTGTTGTGCCCGAACACAAAGTTCTCAACGCACACAGGCTTGACCACAGTTTTATTAATATCCTGCAGCACGAGTCCCTCGTGAAATCTGTACCTGGTACTTGGTTTACCTATATGCGTTGTAGCTCCTCTAATGTCCGACATTTCTTGGCTGCCGCAGGAGACGGTCCCTTCGCGACGGCGCCAGTCGTGCCTTGCCGGAGCCAGGCCCCGGAGGTGCTGGCAGGAGCAACGGACGGAGCCGCGCTAACATCGTTCACCGCACAACGCGGAGACGAAGCTGCCGGCAAGCAAGACGTCGTTGGAGGCAAGGAGCTTTGCCGGGAGTAGTTCAAGACTGAAAAAAAAACAGTAGCAGTAGCAGCAGCTGCCGTTTCGGGGGTGCGAGTGTTTCGGTTGTGGCTCGGCGCTTGCGTGGGGCAAGCGCTGGTTTGTAGCCTTGCAGAGTCTTGGGGCGGGAGGGGAAACCAGCCACCCTAATCGTCCAAGGAGTACTGCAGTGCTGTAGTGACTATATTTTTATCGGGTTTCGCCGCATTTTATTGTGGATAGTGCCCCTGCGTTGCGTGTAGGTTGTTGATTCGCGATACAACTGCACGTTTTACAGCACATGGATGGGACAGCACCTCCCCGCCTCCCCCCTGTGGGCAACACCTCGCGGATATCGTGGTCAGTGGCTCACGTCGTTAACCCGATCCACGTACGTCTGAAACCCAGGCGTGTTCACGGCCAAAGCGAAAAAATTAACAAAGACTTACATTGTCGTACGCGTCATTTCGCGGACGTGCTGTCGACGTGTCGTGGATGCGCTTTTTACTTCCCGTCGCCGAGCCCTTGTAAGTCCTGAATATCGGTGTGTCTGACTGCTGCAGGTGCTAGTCGTGTTCAAGCCAAGCTCTCCCCGTGGATAGTCCCCGACAGGCCCTACGACGACACACCGAGTCTGGTGCGAGAAACCCATGGGCAAGAGCGGAATGCTTATCGTCTCGAGAGAGGCGACCAGATACGCGGGGGAGGACGGTAAGCAGAAACTCGTGCCGTTGAGTTCAACTGTACTTTTCACGCTTCCCGCACGCCAGCCTGGTTTATCGATCAAGAGGTCGTAGGGCGAGGAAGAACGAAACCCCCGAAGTTTTTTTTTTTTAATGTTTCGGGCTGATGTTTTTCAAACCAGCACGGGCACAGCAAGCAGGAGACCGCGTGGCAGCTATCGGTGCGCAGCAATGCATAGCAATGGTGTATACGCTGTCATGGTCTTGCCCAACAGGAGAGCTTTGGGCAGAATTTGCCCGGCTGCTACTAATCCCAAGCTCAAGCTACGACTTACGCATTCAGATGAGATGCAAACTGCTGTAGAACCATGCGCTGAGTCGCTTTTCGCTAGGAATGCTACGCGCTCTGTATCGGTGTTGACGCGCGAGCAGCACCACCAACGACGTGTTTTAGTTTTGTTCAGAGAGAACCGTGCCCATTGGACAAATTATCGGGTCCTATGGTCTGACATCCGGGCCTCCCCATCATGCCGTAAAAGCCTCTACCGGCGATCGGAGACGGGACTATTATCACGACGGGGGAACACAGAAATCAGAACGAACAAATTTGTCCGTAAACATATCAGAATGCGTACTTTTTGGTTCCATCGCGAGTTCCAATTACTAAGCCCCCCCCCGGTAGCAGCTGCACCGGTGATCAAATATGTTGATAGCCGCCTCGGATAATGCCATCGGGCCCCCCAACACCCTGCCGGAGAGGACGGAGGTGGGGCTGTTGATAGCTGTACCGGTGTACAATGTGTTGTGATGGACGTTACTGACAATCACATTGAACCCCCTGCGCTTGGTTTGGGTGGTAACTTTCAGATTTTCCGTGGAGGCCGCCGTCGCCAACAGCACCCGTGAAAGGCCTGTGGGTCAACACACGTCTCTGCGTTGCAAGGTGAGTATGGAGCAAGTGAACGTCGCCTGCCGACCTTGGACTGGTTGTGGCCCTTTCCGTTGATTCAGCGCAGCTCCGACGTGCGCTTTCTAAGTTTGGATTTTTTTTTATGTCGTCAACAGAAGGTCGTCGAAGAAAACCTTGCAAACTGAACCAACGTCCAAGAATTGTCAGAGAGAGATAAGAGGTTACCTGCACGCAATTTTCCTGTTGGGCAGTTTTGTTATCAAAGAAGTTTGCACAACTGGGCGCGAAACGCGACCAACGAGTACAGCAAAAAACAAAATTGTGCCCCCGGTAGGTTTTTTTCGAACGGCCGCTTATATAGCCTGAATTTAGTGTCGATCCCAAGACGATACGGGCAGAATCGGACAACTAGCGAAATCGAATGACCGAGCAGAATAATAGGTAGTTGCTAGGGTATCATCGACGTCCGCACAAGAAACCCAGCACGAAAACGGCAGGCAGGTATCCAGCGCGGTTTGTGCGCTGTGTGGGACGACGCCGCGTTGAGTACTGCTGTCCACTCGCCGGACGGTCAATGGCAGTCAGCAGCAATGCGATACAAGTGTCGTGCGAACGGATTACGGCTGGGCCCTCCCTTCCGTCGTGTTAAGGCTTATCTTTCGACGTCGTGAAGTCCCGTGACTACGAAAATAAGGGCACCGTCTAAGGAAGAACGGGTTCACCGACGGTTTTGGAAACCCATCAGGCGTCGGCCAGCACATGGTCGGCACTCAGCTTGGGTAGACGGACTGTTTTCCGCCCGGTTAGACCTTTATCGGTTACCGGATAGAACCTGCAGTTTGCCGGTTCAACCGGTTAACTCCAGAACCGGCAGGGGTCATAGCGTGGCTTTAGTGACTACTAGTTTAGTGACGTGATAGTAAGTGCCAGCACGACTTCAAACGACGGGACGTGACGCGGAGAGAGCTAGACGTGCCCCCCCTGCTGTTGCATTGGCTCCAAAACGGTGCCGTAAGCGCACCGCATATTTACGGATCACGCTGGCACTGGTCACGGCAAAAAGGACGCCGCACCAAAAATTGTTTTGGTAGATTCACCGGATCACTGAGTCACGAGGCACGAGCACAAAACGTATCGCACAGAAATACGTACGGACAATTTTGTCTTTGTGAATATTGCAGTGACATGACGGCACACCACCACACACAGGACATCGATCAACGAACTCTGAGGCACGATCGTCACGCAAGTCATGATCGAGGGATTGATCGACTTTTACCCGCTTTAGCGCGATAACGTCTTTCATATCATCGGAACCCCAAGGCGAACATATCTGTCGTTTATACCACGTGGTTAGTCGCAGTCATTTGATGTTTCCTCAGAGTCCGTCTCGAGTCGAGAGTGGGTTCCGCGTTCGAAAGCGGTAGAGAAGCTCGAGACTCGTCATATTTAGACATGGACGTCTGCCGACGACGCCGACCACTTAGATTCAGATCGTGGCCTCATCATTGCGCTTGGCGATCTACATCTATTTGGTCGGCCTTGTTGATAATATCACTGCCTGAATCTGGTGGGCCTTGAGGTACTTGATCGCTCTCGAACGGGACCTGTATTCTCGACTCTTGACGCGACTCTTCTTCGGGTAAAATTCAACAAAGAAAAAAGAAAAGAGAACCCGAGAGACCGTGGCATTGGCACCGCACAGGAATGTACAACTCGATATCGTAAGACCCACCGTGAAACACAAAGGAGAAAAACCTAAGGGAATGGATTAGTTGGAAATCTATAGTTTGCATGCGTGAGGGGGACGGTGCCACAATAATACTAGGGAAGGTGAAGTAGTTACCTTGTTTTCTGTTTGTGGAGACGGTATGGCTACATTGACCTTAAAGAAACTTCAAATGACTCCGACTACCCACATGCCATAAACGACAAAAATATATCCTTTACTATTTTAATTACTTTGGAGGCGCTACCGCTCATAGACCTGTTGAACAGGTTATGTCGGTAAAACCGGTTTTTTGTTCAGCCCGTTAGTTTCCGGCTAAATGTTTCTATCGTTTCTCGGTTCTTGTAGTTCCCAATTTTGGGCCCGTTTGTTCCTGTGCCCCTTGTGAGGTACATCGTCTCTATAAAGTCGTCAGGAAGAACGGCGTACCAAATAAGCTGACAAGAGTTTCCGGCAATCATGGCGAAAGATGAACCAATACCCCCTCCCCCAGCAACATAAGTCTTGCGCGGAGGGGTTAGATTTGTCAGATTTGTCCATCCATCGCTTGTGACTGCAGGAAACTGCCGTCATGTTACTTGGGAAGTTGTTCTTCTTGTCGAGTTTGCAGAGACGATGCGCCTCGATGAGGTCGTAACCAGGAATGGACATCGAATAGAAAAGTCCAAGAACGGAAGATCAGATGAAACGTGTTCCTCCCAGAAACCTCCCAAAAGAACGATTTAACCAGATAAAACTGGCTGGACGAACCTGGCTTCGTAACCGACACGAAGGTGGCCACACCAGAAAACAGCTAAATTCATCCGACGTTGCCATCCGTATGCAAGAATGGATGTCCGCCTTACAAGCGGTTCATATGTTGCAGGATGCCCTCGATTTTCCTGCGACTCGATGAACACTTCACGGCGCTTGGCGCGTTGTTGCAAGCAATGTCCGTCTGATCGGTGACAACTCGGCGTGCTCTGTCCTGGCATCTTAGGGGTACGAAAGTCCATGGTCATACGATTACGGGCGTGCACGACATGAGTACACCTCCCTCCCCCCCCCCAAGACGTGTCGCTGCTTGATGACCCACGCGAGAGCTGTTGTGGTTTCCTCCGGTGTATTGCTGCCATTCTTCTTGCCGCTAGCTGCTTTGAAAATATACCGCCGCGTTTCTTGCGGAGTGCTCCCGGGTATACCTACTGTAGTCTCTACTGCCGTAAGTAAAGAACCTTTCCAGGGTAGGAAACAGTAGCATATGTTGCAGGCATTGCGCTTGCTGCGAGCGACAGACGTGCTAGAACAGAAACACGGCACTTAGCCACCGAAGCTTGAAACCTGGACTCGAGTTCATTTTGCTCCTCCAGTTCACACCGGTGTACCAGGCTTGAAAAAAAAATGAAGTCGAGGTGTTCCTTTTTCGCTGGCGCACGCTCAATTACACAACGTGTCCCGTGTGATGCCCTCTCTCCCTCCCCTTTCCCTGGCGACAACCTTGCGGTGTACTTCTTCTGCTCACGGCACACACCATGGTGGCACCGCCCGGCAGTACCAACAATGCCCCAACGTTCCGGCGTATGGCTTTAAATACCAGCCCCCGAAGTATTGTCGGTCGCACAAACGGGTCGGCATGTACTCTGCGCGCCCTGGGAACAGGTGGATGATCGCCACCCGGGACGGTGACGGTAAGCTGCCTTGCTGACGCCATTCTGGTTGCATGCCGTAATCGAAACGGTCATGGCGGGGGGGTCATCTAACAGTAGCCAGAACTCACGGTAGGCTAAAAAAACAGGTGTCGCCCGATGTGTTCCACACCAGTTTTGGTTCTGATCGCTTTGTGCCGCCCTTATACTGTAGTTTTTGCGTACGGTATTTGGTTATGATGGCTATTTGTCGCCGTTACGAGTGCTGCATACCATGTTTGACTCTGATTTATATGTTACCCAGTGTTAGTGGCTTCGCAGGCGAAATTCACCTGCAACAGTGCCTGTCCAGGCGCACATCCACTGATAGCCGTGCATGGTTGGCCGTGCTTTGAGACGTTGTAGCGGGCTGCCCGGCGTTTCTGGCGTGGTCGGGCGCCGCCCTTCGGTAGACAGAAACGGGGAGCTTTGGTTGCTTTGTCAAACGCCCCACTGCCCCTAGAACTCCACAATCCAAATCGAAAAATCGTGTCTTGTACTAGCACAGATCAACGGCTCTCTTCTGCGTATGTCTTTCAAGCATCTCACTGGCACAAGGCCAGCACAGTCGAAACGGCGAAGGTTCTACCTATTTCTTTAAGACCGGAACCTTCGGTAGAACTTACTGTCACTCAAGGAAGCATGCGCAAATGCTCTAGCGTTCTGACGCATGCCAAGCATTTTCATGAACGACGCTCATCATAGACTGTGCAAGGGGTGATAGCTGTTTCCTTCACTAGTTATTTTCTGTCGATATGGTAAAAGCTCACGCCGACATTCGAGCCGACCAGCGGCGAGGTCGAAAAGCTATCGGTCGCGCCTATGGAGGCATCTGCGAAACGCTCCTGGACCCTAAACGAAAAGACATTCATCAAAGGCGGCGTGGGTCACGAATCTGCAACGTTTGTGGCGGATACTGCTTGCATCTAGAACAGCGAGAAACTCGCTGTATATATGGCGCACAAAATCCTCCTTAAACCGCTGCCCCCCTCGTGTTACGCGTCTGCCATGTTGTAACCGCGACATGGCTGTCTCTTTGCTTTCTGAAGCTTTCCGGGAGGGAAGGTCCACCGAGTCGCCCGACGGTGGTACCATGACAAGGATCGCTTTAGACAACATTCGCGGACCGGCGGCAGGTGCGGGCGCTGCCTTCGGAGATCTTTGGTATTGTTGCAGCCTCTCGTTGTATGGGGGAGAAGGGTAATCATTATCATGCGTGGGCGTAGTGGTATGACCGCAGACGGGGGGGGGGGCGATTTAACCATTAACTACCGTCAAAACTTCGTGCTCTATTTCCAAGTAGCGTATCCCAAAATACGCTGTTGCGGTTCCTAAGGGGTTTGGCGGGGTGGGCGACAGAAGAAAGATCTGGGTGTGGACGGTTTCGAAGTTAGTGCTGCCGCCTCTACGGTCGCCTGCAATTTGAGTAGCCCCGTGCATTACACTAGAGGAGGTATCCTGTCTTTTGTTGGCGACAAGTTCACGCACATCTTGTTCTATTCCTACTCAGTATTCCTTTAGTCCGCCCCAACGGTTTCTCGAGCTCAAGTACGTGTCTTTCGCGAAGGCGTAGTGGGGGGAGTTTTGCAGGAGGTGATATTGAGCCGGGTAACGGCAGCTTCGTGTCGATACCGCTCTTTCCCCCTTCCCCCGCTGTCTATATCCTGAGAATGTATCGTTGTCCGCGCGATATTGTGTCACCGCAGCCTCCAGACTGGCAGCCGAACATCGCTCGCCCTCCGTTCCATCTCCCACCGGACCCGGAGACGCGAGGACGCGCCCCGGCGTGGGAACGACTGTGACGCCATATGGAACGCCGCTTTCCGTAGCGCGGCCAATTTCAGGTGATTGTTTCAGAGACAACAACGACGTTGAACGTTTACCTCGGGAGTGACATGTTCGGAAGGACGAAAACACATTTGTTTTCGATGAGTCGACTACTTAACAGTATGAGCAGCCTAATATTTATGTATGTATGTAGGCTGAACGTCGTTACAGGCCCTTGGTGATGGTGGTGGTGGTGGTGGTGCTGCTACTGGTATAGTCGTGATACCTCACGCTGCAGAAATTGAATGGCGGTATCGACACGTGATGACGTGGTATCATATTGCCTCTGGTAGGACACGCGTCAGCCGTCATCGAAGGTTGTTTGCACCAACATATTCAATGGAGAGTTTTTTGGCGACTTGACCGTGCTTCGACACAGTGGTTGAATTATATCCGGAGGCTACTCGTAGCCCCGACGTCTCGCTCGGCCGTGTCACGATGACACGGAGCGCTTCAGGTAACAGTTGCCGACCGATGGTGGGTGCGGGCACAGCCTTCGCGGGTCGTAGGTTGTTGTGGTGCAGGTGTTTGCTGCCTCTCGCTGTATGGGGAGGGGCTGCCGACTTGCGCAGGATCGGGGACAGAAAACAAAATGAGTTGGGTGCTGACGGTTTCGAAACCGCCCTCTGTCGCCGCTGTGGTCACTCGCAGTTTGAGGTGCCTCATGTTTCACATCGCAAGACGGTTTGCTATTTTTCATTGCTGTTTGTTTGTGCGTAGCTCGTTCTACCATCGCTTTGCGTGTCGTCCGCCCCGAGATTATTCGCGGATAATCACAAGTGTCCTGTGCGAAGGTACGACGGCGGGAGCTTCGTACGAGGCGATACATAGCCGGAGCGACGTCGTTTGTGTGGACCCCTTCACTACCGTCTCAGAGAATAGTATGAACATGTCCTTTCGAAGGGTGTACAACGAAGCCGCCGCCCACCTCTGCCCCCGGTGTTCATAGCCTGAGTACGCAATGCTTTCCGCGGCTTTGTGTCACCGCAGCCCCCGGACAGGCGATCTCTTGTCACCCCCTCCGGTTCCATCTCCCACCGAAGCCGGAACGAGAACGACTGGGACGCGACAGGAGACGTCACCTACCGTAGCGCAGCCAACTCCAAGTGAGAAATATTGTTGATTAGTTTCCGTATGTAGCAGCGACGTTCAAGGTTTTTGCCACGGTGGTGATATGCGAGGGTGAAAACACGTTTGGCTTCGATGAATCGGTTGCTGCTGCTGCGGCCCCCCCTGTGGATAGCACCTAATGGCGTTTTTTCGCTGCAGAAAAATGAAGCGTGATGCCACGGTGTCGTATCATCTGTGGTAGGATACGTGTCGGCCGTATGCGATAGCTAATTTCACCAACCGATTTGATGCAGGGCTGTTTACGACTTGGCCCAGCTTTGACAAAATGGTCGAAATGTATTTGACGGTAAAGCCTAACCCTACCCCACCCCCCCCCCCCGGGGGGCTATTCGTAGCTCCGCCGGGTCGCCCGGCGGTGGCACGATGACACGGAGCGCTATAGACTCTAAACATCATTTGCCGATCGATGGCGGGTGCTGACGCCGCCTTCGCAGATCGTCGATCGTTGCGGTCGCTTGCTGTACGCAGGGGAGCTGCAGATTGGGGCAGGATTGGGGGTAGAACAAATGGGGTTGGGTGCTGACGCTTTCGAAATCGCGTCAGTCGCCTCTGCGATCGTCTGCACTTTGAGTAGCTTCATGTTCCACATCGGAGGAGGGTTTTCCTGCATTTGGTTGGCGTTTGTTCGCGCACCGCTTGTTCGGCCATCTCTCAGTGTTTAGTCCGGCCAGAGGCTGTTCGCGTACGAGTATGTGTCCTGTGTGAAAATGTTAAAAAGTCGGGAGTTTCTTACGACGAGACAGCCGGAGCCGAGCGACACCGTTTGATTGCGAATACAACCCTTCTCCAGGTGTCTATAGCCTGAACATACATCGTTTTGCGTGATTTTGTGTCACCGCAGCCCCCAGACAGGCGGTCTATTGTCACCCACCCCCGGTCTCATCTCCCACCGAAGCCGGAACGAGGACGACTGGGACGCGACAGGAAACGTCACTCACCGTAGCGCGGCCAACTCCAAGTGAGAAATCGTGTTGATTGGTTTTCATATATAGCAGCACGTTTAAGATGTTGCCCCGGTGGTGACATACGAGAGTGAAAACAAGTTTTGGCTCCGATGAATCGACTGTTTCATATTGTGAGTAGTCTACGTATCTACGTATTGGCGTTGCTGCAGACGTTTGGGGCTGCTGCTGCTGCCCCCCCGCTACCTAGTGGATAGCACCTCATGGCACCTTTCGCTGCAGAAAAATGACGCATGATGCCACCGTGTCGTATCGTCTGTGGTAGGATACGTATCGGCCGTATTCGATAGCTGATTTCACCAACCGATTTGATGCAGGGCTGTTTACGACTTGGCCCAGCTTTGACAAAATGGTCGAAATGTATTTGACGGTAAAGTCTAACCCTACCCCACCCCCTGGGGGCTATTCGTAGCTCCGCCGTGTCGCCCGGCGGTGGCACGATGACACGGAGCGCTATAGACTCTAAACATCATTTGCCGATCGATGGCAGGTGCTGACGCCACCTTCGCAGATCACCGGCTGTTGCGGCCGCTAGCTGTACGCAGGGGAGCTGCAGATTGGGGCAGGATTAGGGGTAGAACAAATGGGGTTGGGTGCTGACGCTTTCGAAATCGCGTCTGTCGTCTCTGTGGTCGTCTGCACTTTGAGTAGCCTCATGTTCCACATCGGAGGAGGGTTTTCCTGCATTTGGTTGGCGTTTGTTCCCGCACCGCTTGTTCGGCCACCGCTCAGTGTTTAGTCCGGCCAGAGGCTGTTCGCGTACGAGTATGTGTCCTGTGTGAAAATGTTAAAAAGTCGGGAGTTTCGTACGACGAGACAGCCGGAGCGACACCGTTTGATTGCGAATACAACCCTTCCCCAGGTGTCTATAGCCTGAACATACATCGTTTTGCGTGATTTTGTGTCACCGCAGCCCCCAGACAGGCGATCTATTGTCGCCCACCCCCGGTCCCATCTCCTACCGAAGCCGGAACGAGGACGACTGGGACGCGACAGGAGACGTCACCCACCGTAGCGCGGCCAACTCCAAGTGAGAAATCGTGTTGATTGGTTTTCATATATAGCAGCACGTTTAATATGTTGCCCCGGTGGTGACATACGAGGGTGAAAACAAGTTTTGGCCTCGATGAATCGACTGTTTCACATTGTGAGTAGTCTACGTATCTACGTATTGGCGTTGCTGCAGACGTTTGGGGCTGCTGCTTCTGCCCCCCCCGCTACCTGGTGGATAGCACCTCATGGCATCTTTCGCTGGAGAAAAATGAAGCGTGATGCCACGGTGTCGTATCATCTGTGGTAGGATACGTGTCGGCCGTATTCGAAAGCTGATTTCACCAACCGATTTGATGCAGGGCTGTTTACGACTTGGCCCAGCTTTGACAAAATGGTCGAAATGTATTTGACGGTAAAGCCTAACCCTACCCCCCCCTGGTGGCTACTCGTAGCTCCGCCGTGTCGCCCGGCGGTGGCACGATGACACGGAGCGCTATAGACTCTAAACATCATTTGCCGATCGATGGCAGGTGCAGACGCCACCTTCGCGGATCGCCGGCTGTTGCGGTCGCTAGCTGTACGCAGGGGAGCTGCAGATTGGGGCAGGATTGGGGGTAGAACAAATGGGGTTGGGTGCTGATCCTTTCGAAATCGAGTCTGTCGCCTCTGTGGTCATCTGCAGTTTGAGTAGCTTCATGTTCCACATCGGATGAGGGTTTTCCTGCATTTGGTTGGCGTTTGTTCCCGCACCGCTTGTTCGGCCATCGCTCAGTGTTTAGTCCGCCCAGAGGCAATTCGCATACGAGTATGTGTCCTGTGTGAAAATGTTAAAAAGTCGGGAGTTTCGTACGACGAGACAGCCGGAGCGACACCGTTTGATTGCGAATACAACTCTTCCCCAGGTGTCTATAGCCTGAACACACATCGTTTTGCGTGATTTTGTGTCACCGCAGCCCCCAGACAGGCGATCTATTGTCACCCACCCCCGGTCCCATCTCCCACGGAAGCGGGAACGAGGACGACTGGGGCGCGACCGGAGACGTCACCCACCGTAGCGCGGCCAACTCCAAGTGAGAAATCGTGTTGATTGGTTTTCATATATAGCAGCACGTTTAAGATGTTGCCACGGTGGTGACATACGAGGGTGAAAACAAGTTTTGGCCTCGATGAATCGACTGTTTCACATTGTGAGTAGTCTACGTATCTACGTATTGGCGTTGCTGCAAACGTTTGGGGCTGCTGCTTCTGCCCCCCCGCTACCTGGTGGATAGCACCTCATGGCACCTTTCGATGCAGAAAATGAAGCATGATGCCACCGTGTCGTATCATCTGTGGTAGGATACGTGTCGGCCGTATTCGAAAGCTGATTTCACCAACCGATTTGATGCAGGGCTGTTTACGACTTGGCCCAGATTGGACAAAACGGTCGAAATGTATTTGACGGTAAAGCCTAACCCTACGCCCCCGCCGGAGGCTACTCGTAGCTCCGCCGGGTCGCCCGGCGGTGGCACGATGACACGGAGCGCTATAGACTCTAAACATCATTTGCCGATCGATGGCAGGTGCTGACGCCGCCTTCGCGGATCGTCGGTTGTTGCGGTTGCTTGCTGTACGGAGGGAAGCTGCAGATTGGGGCAGGATTGGGGGTAGAAGAAACGGGGTTGGGTGCTGACGCTTTCGAAATCGCGTCTGTCGCCTACGCGGTCGTCTGCAGTTTGAGTAGCTTCATGTTCCACATCGGAGGAGGGTTTTCCTGCATTTGGTTGGCGTTTGTTCGCGCACCGCTTGTTCGGCCACTGCTCAGTGTTTAGCCCGCCCAGAGGCTGTTCGCGTACAAGTATGTGTCCTGTGCGAAAATGTAAGAAGTCGGGAGTTTCTTACGACGAGACAGCCGGAGCGACACCGTTTAGTTGCGGATACCGCCCTTCCCCCGGTGTCTATAGCCTGAACACACATCGTTTTGCGTGATTTTGTGTCACCGCAGCCCCCAGACAGGCGATCTATTGTCACCCACCCCCGGTCCCATCTCCCACCGAAGCCGGAACGAGGACGACTGAAATACGACAGGAGACGTCACCTACCGTAGCGCGGCCAACTCCAAGTGAGAAATCGTGTTGATTGGTTTTCATATATAGCAGCGAGGTTTAAGATGTTGCCACGGTGGTGACATAAGGGAGTGAAAACAAGTTTTGGCTCCGATGAATCGACTGTTTCACATTGTGGGTAGTCTACGTATCAGCTGGGCGTTGCTGCAGACGCTTGGGGCTGCTGCTTCTGCCCCCCCCCCGCTACCTAGTGGATAGCACCTCATGGCACCTTTCGCTGCAGAAAAATGAAGCATGATGCCACCGTGTCGTATCATCTGTGGTAGGATACGTGTCGGCCGTATTCGAAGGCTGATTTCACCAACCGATTTGATGCCGGGCTGTTTACGACTTGGTCCAGATTTGACAAAAAGGTCGAAATGTATTTGACGGTAAAGCCTAACCCTACCCCACCCCGCGGGCTACTCGTAGCTCCGCCGTGTCGCCCGGCGGTGGCACGATGACACGGAGCGCTATAGACTCTAAACAGCATTTGCCGATCGATGGCAGGTGCTGACGCTACCTTCGCAGGTCGCCGGCTGTTGCGGCCGCTTGATGTGCGCAGGGGAGCTGCAGATTGGGGCAGGATTGGGGGCAGAACAATGGGGTTGGGTGCTGACCCTTTCGAAACCACGTCAGTCGCCTAGCCGGTCGTCTGTAGTTTATGTAGCCTCATGTTCCACATCGGAGGAGGGTTTTCCTGCGTTTGGTTGGCGTTTGTTCCCGCACGGCTTGTTCGACCATCGCTCAGTGTTTAGTCCGCCCAGAGGCTGTCCGCGCATACGTATGTGTCCCGTGAGACAATGTATAATGTCGGGAGTTTCTTACGAAGAGACGGCCGGAGCGACACCGTTTAGTTGCGGATACCGCCCTTCCCCCGGTGTCTATAACCTGAAGTCACATCGTTTTGCGTGATTCTGTGTCACCGCAGCCCCCAGACTGGCGGCCGAACGCCCTACGCCCTCCGTTCCATCTCCCACCGAAGCCGGAGACGTGGAGACGCGCCTCGATGTCGGGGCGACTGGGGCACTATCTGAGACGTCGCCGTCCGTAGCGCGGCCAATTCAAAGTGAGAAACACTCCTGAGACAGCAGTGGCATTTAAGGTTTACCAAGGTGGTGATATGTGGCGGTTAAATTTTGCTTTTGGTTTTGGTGAGCCGACCATTTAACAGCGTGAGTGGCCTGTTCTTGGTGTTGTTGTTTTCACATTTATTCATCGCCATTATTCAGGACTTGGTCACAGGACGGACTCCAGTTACTCTGGAGTAGAGTATTTTCTCAGGAAAAAAATAGCACCTGGGCGTCGTTGCAGACCCTGGGTGCTGTTACTCCCTCACTACAGAGTGGTTCAGCCATGGCGCCGCTCGCTGCAGAAACGAAATGCCCGTATGGAAACAAGTACGTGAGGCCACGCGGTCGCATCGCCTCTGGCAGGATACGCGTTGGCCATATTCGAAGATTGTCGGCACCAGTAGATTTAATTCAGGGCTGTGTACAACTCGGCCCAGCTTCCACAACGTCGTTGAAGTTTATTTTACGTCACAACCCCTGACCCCCTAAACCAACCTGACACTATTCTCGGAATGGAAATGTAACGACGAGATAGTGTGCACTCGTATACCAACCATATTTTTCCGAAACTAGGCCAAGTTGTAAACACTACTGAAGGTAACGTGATTACCCTTGGCGGACGCCCGTTCAACCACTCGTGATTACAGTGCGTGGCCGGGCCCCCTGTGATTTTCCTGGATGCCGCATCCATCCCAACGTCAATTGCTCCGGTGAGATGTTCGACGATTCTGTGTGTGAGAGAGATAATAGAGAGATAACGCGAGAGAGGTTATCGATCAGGGGCAGGATAGGTCTAAGTGCTGCCTCCCGTACCGGGTCGGTCGACGATCCCGTAGTCCCAAGCGAAGCAAATTCAGCGCCAATCCTGACCCTGTCGGGAGTAAAAAGGGGACACATGAGTGGTAAATCGTTACATTGGAAACCGCGGCTTTGACTTGGCGCTGGTTGTCCACTGGTTTTTGCTATGCGGAGATTCTTCAGCGACGTTTTTCTCCCAGTCGATCCATGGAACTCCTAAGCCGTCGTTAGTCAGAGTCCCCCCCTGCGGCAAGCAGACCACACGTAGACGGGGGAAGTATACGTAGATAAAAAAACGTGTCGATCGTGGCAGCGAGCTTTAGCCCACTATGAACCTGGTTTTTGTGGGTGATCGATCGTAAGTATGTCAGTACTGCGGCATTGCGGACAATACTGATGATGTACCACAGAATCATGATACGCTTTTCAATTCTCAAGAAGAATGCTGCACGCATAACTACGTCTGCGATCTTTACTAACAAGTTTGCCTCAAGCTCGATCATAATAGCATGCGAGCCGGTTCGTCAGTCGCTGCTGGCCTGCGCCGGCATCCTGTTATCAGTCATTGGGCACCCCATCCACGGCACCCCTCCCCCCCCTACCCCCCATCGACTTCCCCACCCTAACCCTCCACCGTTTTCCCCACTCTTACAGACGGGAAACCGGTGCGTTTCTGTTACAAGCACAGGAAGAAGACTGGGGCCGGCACGTTGAAGACGAAGAGCCTCGTATGCATACACCAAGGGTGAGAGCGAGGCGGTGGGCCACTCAAGCGTAGCGGTCAGTACGGATGCCTTCCGCACGTCCTTTCACGCCTCGTTTTGGTGCTTTTATTCTCAAGGTCGAGGATCGAGTCGATCAAGGTCGGGCTTGAAATGAAAAGGTCTTCGTGTTAGCGGGGACCGTTGCGCATACAGAGTACATGTCACCACTTAAAAAGCAAGATAAATTTCCTCTTTTTGGGCCAGGCTCAAGTTCTTGTTCTCTTACGAGGCAGGATGTGTCCTCCCAAATTTCGGTAGTGAAACTTTGGTTTCTTCTGTTGAGTGCAAAACTCGAGCCAAACATTGGTTTAAGCGCAGTCGCGTGCTGTAGCGTCAGAGGCCTCTTCATCAATAAGAACGAGTAAGCAATGGACTCACCCGCTTTTTTTTTTCGTGTCCGAGTCTCACTGATAGGGTTGTCTACTGTACATGCCACCGAAACGGCTCTTCGTCGAAGCTTCATAACAGTGCAAAAACTGCGTAGCCGTTTCCTCTCGTCTTCACTCTCTTTCCTGGTGCGCGAAGGCCTTTGCTGGCCCTCTCAATTATCCAAGTAACTTGGAGCTTCGCTCCAAATGCAATGAGTGAGCATGATACGGTCTTGATACTATTTAATAGCTAATATCGTAATATCACTACGGAATTCTTCGCAAGGCCTTTGAATCGTCGCTTATGTATCACTCGAGTCAAGTCACGGTGCACGGCCAGGCAATTATCCAGCTTTGGAAAAAAGAATGACGGCCTCCCGATTACCGTATATGGCTATTAATAGTGATCTGGCGTTTTGGTCAGAAAATCAACTTGCCACGGTCCAGACCTCCGCTGCCGAGAAACGTTTGTCGACTGTGACACTATTAATAGCTGCAAGAACGGGCGCGGGAACTATTTGTAATTCTTGGGGAAAGCGGACGCCGTTTTATTGCCGTCAAAGCGGCAAAACACCGAGTGGCGTTTTGTTTCAAAATGTGCGCCGATAGTTATGCGGCTCCCTGTTGTACATGCTTATTCGTTTGACGTTCGTCAGTACATGGCTTCTATATGTATTTATTTGATATGTGCCGCTTGAAGCGTTGAACTATGTCAATTTCCCGCATGGATATCCGCAACTCGCGATACAGGTGCACCACACAACCACACTACGGTTTGCCCATGGGGCGCCAGCTGTACTGCTCTAAGCACAAGGCCGACGGCATGGTGTGCATCCTGAAAGGAGGCACGGTACTGGCCATCGGAAACGCTGCCAGGTAGACAAATGCAATGCACGCAAGGGAGGGTTTGGGAAGAGAAAAATAGCTGACCTCCTCTCGAAGACTTTCGAAACGCAAGTGTTGAATATTCCATCGCTGGACGGCTACCTCGAGTGGGCAGCAGAGCTTGAGCGAAATGCTGACGTTTCGAATCTTCGTACTCAATTCGATATCGCTTGCAAAAAATGGCTTAATGGCTTCAAACGCGACTGCCCATCACTCTTCTTCAAGTGTTGGCTCGCATGGATGAATAGCGCCAACGCTGCTACAAAATTATCGTCATACCATTCAGGGGCGCACTTTCTTCGACAATTTTCACCGCACTTGGGCTACCACGTCGAAATCCCATGTACAGCAGGGTGCTCAGGGCCGTTCAATCGATTGTGTGCCCTGTGCAGGAAGAAAGTCAAGAAAATAGCCAATCGCGAACTCCATAAAGGTGGAAACGGGCTAAAGGTAGGAAACATAGAGGGGGTGGACGTCGCCGCAGATGCCGAAGTCAACGGCGGGGGGGATTTTACCGGCCGCGTACAAGACAAGGCCGACGCAGCTACCCCCACCGGCAGCAGCTCGTTGCCCTCGCGCCCCCCTTTCGGTTGTGACACATCCCCTTTGGCTGACATCGATTTGCTGAGGAAGGCGCGGCAATCGGCTCAGGCCGAAGCAGAGGCAAGCGGTAACGGTAAGCGCCCCAAAACCCCGTCGCGCAAAGCATTGGAGGCGTCAGGGGTCGCCGGAGTGGTTCAGGATGCGCCGCAGCTTATGACCAAGGAAATTAGGGAGGCATTGGCCCCGAAAACGGCGCGGCGGACGAAGGATCAGAGGCCGAGGATCAAAGGGGATTGCAAGCGGAATTGTTTCACAGGCCAAGCGACGGGCGATGTCGCCGGAAGCGGTAGCTTTACAGGAAAGTTTGGAGGAAACGGGTTTAGCAGGATCAGCGCCGCTGGCGAGGATACGTCACCCAGCTCGGAGGAAATCCTGGAAGAGTACCTCCAGCAGCGGCGGCAGCATCAAGAGCAGCAAACGCAACATCAGCAGAATCAACAACGCCAACAACAGCAATCACGACACCTAAAACGTAAAACACAACGGCAGCAACAACAGCGCTCTGCGTCACTACGCCCCCACCAAGGGAAATCCTCAAACGACACGACTACAGCGGTTAGTGCCCCCCAGTGCCGCCGAGTTGACGCTGCTCCCACACGGGGTGCAGGCATTGTAGATACCAAGAAAACGACCAATACTAACAAGCGGCGCGGTGGAGTGGCAGAGAAAAACAGGGATATGAAGGCTAAGAAAATGAACACCAGCACCAACGGCGAGCTTCGGGTTGATGGAAAAGAATGCGTGGTTGTTGCGAAGGCCGCCACACTGTGCGCTTTTGAGGACTGCAAGGCAGGAGCTACCTACGGCGTCAATAACACCGTGCGTTACTGGTACGTTGTGCGTTTTACTTATCTACCGCTATAGGAGCACCGCTCGCCCGATCAGAGAGAACGCTTCTATGGGTAGTTCAAAGCCGCGCCCCGGCGATACTACGATTGTGGATGGGCTACGCGATGTTACCGGTATGACCTGTTCGGACTGGTTGATGCTGGTGTATGGCGCCACCGTAGGAGTCTCGAAGGTCGATCCCGGTGGGATCCTGGCGGCTTCCCCAACCAGAATGAACAACAATATTTGTCGGGCATGCCACTAGTGGCTTGCATTAGAAACAACCTGAAACTCTTCTTCCCCGATCCCGCTCACGTGCGCTCTCTTTCTTTCCCCGCTCTCAGCCAGAACCACCGCCTGTTCGGCATGTACAGGATCCCCTAGACCAAAAACGACAAATGCGATCCTCATCGCACCAGGAAGAAAAGAGGTTTGCGAACGAGCGCATCAGGACGAGCGAGCGTTGATTCGAGCCACATGGCAGCCGAGCGAAAACACATCAAGTCAGAGTGCTGCAGTAGATCAGTTGCATCGCACTGCGCTTTTTTCTGAATGTATGACCTGTTCTCGGGAGCATTGCTGACAACGGCGGTTTTTGTACTCTATTCCGCGGGGTTGCTTGCTCCGAGGCCGTTACCGAGGTAGCCGGCTCAAAGATGTGGTGGCTCATTGGTGGCGGGTGCATATTGTGTTAATCATGGCGTGGTAAAATTCGCTCAGCTGCCGATCTGGAGGAAGCGAAAGGTTGTACCTACCTGGTACCGGTAGACCTACCTGGTAGTACTTTAGGCATAGCTGGGGTGAATCTGTATCGTTTTAGTTCGGGTTCATGGAACTCGTCTTTTCATATCTAGCTGGTGCTCAAACGGCGGAGTAGGTACTCTATTAATAGGTGTTGCATGAATATCTGGTGCACGCCAGTGTGACATGGGTAGAGGTGAATACTTCTGGTAGCTGGGGGCGCGCACGGCACGTGCCTCGTGATGGATTGTATGTGAAGCGACGCACGGGGCACGTACGTGCCGCTCGTACGGAGCCATGGAACGTCGCGCGATCTCGGCAACCGACCCTCAAAGGACGTACGCGAACGCCTCTCTGGATAGCCCCTTCTCCGTGTCAACCGCCCCCCCAATCTCGTATCAGTGCGGAAGGTTAAGTAGCACCATATAATATGTATGTACACTCTTGTCACCCCTTTTAGTGCTGCAATAAGTATCCCAGTCAGTTTACAAGTAGTTTGTCCCAAGCAGTCGCTGATGCAGTTCTAAGAAGGTTAATAAGCTGTGGGTGCCGGGTAGGAGCCGTTTCTCTCCCAGGTATTCCATCGAGTAGCTCTTGTGTGCGAATATTGCGCTGCAGGCCCCACCGAGGGAGTGTGTTCATGTCATGGATGGCCGGCGGTAGTTGTATGACAATTTGACCCACCGAGGGAGGCGGTAACATCGCGCGCTCTCGGTGTAGAAAGTTTAGAGCACTGCGTTCGGTACCGGACCGCGGAGAAGGTCACTTGAACTTCAACGTCTTGAACTGGGCAAGGACGGGGAAGGGTATGACAATGATGTTCTCACACTAGCTCATTCCCTGAAATCCTGCCAGTGATGGTACAAGCAGTCCCCGCGCGCATGCGATAGTTATCCTGGGTAGCCGGCAGCCAGTTGTATGTTTCTCGCTGGTGGATTTTCTGCTCTCGATTCAACATTGCTTCACGTTTTGCTTGTGCAGAGGATAACATACTAGACTAGAATACCTGGTTGGTTTCTGTACCATACGAGTGTGAGTGCAACAGCATAGTTTAGCTGCATAGTTTGTCGTGTTCCCCAGGTTAGTATAAAGGAACCAGGGCGCTCTCGTGTCTCCTCGCTTTGCGATCGCCAGCCATCATAACCCACCTTCTATGTTCTCGCGGTCGCAAGACCCCCAGCATTAATACTATGCCAGAAGATTGCCGATCTGTCGTGAACACGATACCGGTATACTATAATATACGTACGGTAATACAACATGATGATTTCCGAGAGTGGACGGCACGGCAGGCCCCGACTGAGCGGTATTCAAGGGGATCCGTAAGGTCGGCTACTTTGCCGATTGACTTTTCCTGCATTTGTTGTTCTTTTGCTGGAGGATTGTTTGTTGTGGGAAATTTAGAGGACCAGGGCCGTTCGTCTGGGCCTACGAGTACGTGGGGGAACGGCATAGATAGATACCGGCGGGCGCTTTACCTAAATTCTGAACCTATACAGTGGTGGTCCCTCAATAGTGCGGGTATGCGCCAGTCAACTGTACCGGCACTATAGCGGCAACCGGCACTACTCCGCACACTAACTACCACACAATCTGGTGAACCCCATCTGTGACAAACGATCCCACATGCAGTACGTACAGACGGCAACCGGCACTATAGAGAGATCCCTGCTCTGTCTGTATACTATGCTACACGCATCTATCTATCCTCATGCATAGGCACAACACATACATATACATCCACGAAAGGGAGAGGTTGCTTCCGGGTCGTCGCTTTTCTCGTTCTCTATCTTCTGGTATTTCTAACCAAAGTGAACGAAAGAGGCGCATGTCGTATAGTACTCGTGTACACTGTACTTGTACGAGTACCTCAGCACTATGATGCCAGAGCAGACACACACAAGTGCCTTACTCACGTTTTTTCTTGGCCCTGGGATAATATGCGCAAGGCGCATCGTTTGCCCGCCCTTCGATGGAGGCCTACGATACGAACAACGCCTAAATACCCAAGGGTTCACCCTCGCGCATCGCGTATGCACGCATGTATGCACACAACGAGTGAATCCCCGCCCACCACCCCCATTAGTACCAGTCACCTGCGATTCTCTATTAATAGTCATTCAACCTTTTTTTGCAGCCGCTCGCCGACACGCAGCACGAACAACACCTGTTCACCAGCTACCAAATCACCAGACATGATACCCTGAGGCCCAATGCGTTGTGTCCCGTGCTTGTACGTATGTACTCGGAATAAGGAGCAAGTTGGCGGTTGGGAAATATCAAGATCGCGAGATCGAGCAAATTATTCTCTTCGAACTATTCGGAAATTCCGTGCGGCCTACCACGAGTGCTCGTGTTGGTTGGTGATATGGAATTCCCTATCCCCGCTCTGGGAGTCAGCAATACAGTCGAAACCTAAAACGCGGCGTAAATACACGAACATGACACACTGCTGCTACTGCTGTGTCCAGAGCAACCGAGTGCGCTCAGCCGAACGCTACCACCTTCGTCGGTCGTCGTTGGACCTCGGCCTAGACTGGACTGTGGAGTGATGAGGAAGCCAGCCGTGTTTTCCGTGCAGCTAGTCCTCCTGTCGTTGGCAGAAGTCGCAGGGTTTTTCGCGGGTGGGCTTACTCCTCGTGTCGCCAACAGCAGGCATGGCACAGCAGCAGCTTCGCAGAGGACGAGTGCTGGTGTCGATGTCGCCGCCGCTGCAGATGCGTCGTCGGATAACCCTGTTGCAACTACAGCAGTGGTACTTTCTTTCGGGTTGACGCATGAAGAAAGGCTGGCGGCGAAGGAAACGGTGTTTGGAAAAGGGGAGCTATTTCCGGTTGGGGTCGAGGTGCTTGACGCCACTTGCAGCGGGGTTACCCTGAGGGAGGTATGATATGATAGCAGCACCAACCATGGTATACTGTAGACGGGTGGGTGAGTCCCTTGATCTGCTTTGTATTAATAGTTCATGTGCAGACATATCACGCATGTTTGCGGTGTCTATCGTAGGTGCGGTATGATAGCACGTGCATCGACGAGTGGGTGGGTGGGTGGATGGGTGGGTGGTTGGGTGGGTGCCTTGTGCTGCTTTGTAGTTGATGTGCAGGACCATCGACCCGTGGCACATGCTTGCGGTGTCTCGGTGCCCTGCACCGTGCACAGAGAGCCCGCGCGGCATCACCGGCCGCCATCCAACCCGCAACTCTGAGGGAGGTATTGATTTCTCCGACCTAGCACCTCAACCTCTCCTCTCCTCTCTCTCCTATACTACAGTGGGTACTACATAGCACGTACCAGGTACGAGTATATATATGGGTGGGTGGGTGGGTGGGTGCCTTGCGCTGCCTTGTAGTTGATGTGCAGGACCGTGAACACATGACATGTTTTGCGGTGTCTAGGTGCCCTGAGCGGCGTGCAGAGAGCACGCGCAGCAGCACTGGCCGCCATCCAAGTCACAACAACAGAGTATCAACGAACGGATGATGCAGACCAAAAAGGCGCAGAGACGACCACTTGATCTTACTTTCGTTGCCTTTTCACGTCATCCTGTCCCTTGCGTGATCTCGCTTTCGTTGTCTTTTCACGTCATCCCGTCCTCTGTCTAGGCGTCTAGGCCGACCGCCATCCGTCCATCATATACCACCGCATCATACCCACCTGTAGCATCATACCTGCAGTACCTGTGGCATCATACAATCGCAAAAATCAGCGCGCTTCGCCCGCCTTAGGGTTGATCTTAACGAGGAGTGTTTTTCAGTTTTTTTTCGGTATTTTCCTATAGAGAAAAACCGAAAAATACCGAAAATACTGAAGAAAAACCCCTGAAAAACTGTCCTCGTTAAGACCGACCCATAGTTTTTCTTATTGGGTATGTTGTCATACCCTGGACTGCAGTATAGACACGTACTATGATAACGACGTGAAGATCCCGGAGACTCTTTCTCCCCTCCTTGGTTGGAAGATGTCGCTCTACGCTGTGAACCTGTATCCCGTGAGGCGTGCTTGCGTGGCGGAGCACAGACATTATCCTCGCACGACAGAGAGCCTCCCTCGGCTGGCAAGACTTGAGAGGCGAAAAGTAACGAAAATCATGACGGATGCAGCATCAGCAACACATACATAGCAACCTGACGCTGCTGGGTTAGGGGGCTGTACCTTCAGTTCCAAAGCTACAACTGCAGCTGTACAACATGTGTACCTTGCTGCCTCCTCGACAGGCAATACTGAGTTCGACCACGACAGAGGGCACGACGAGCCCGGTGCTGGCTAGCGGGCCGATACACCGCTTCAGAACGCCAACCTGGAAACCCCCGCTTTCATGCCCAAGCTGCTGCTGGTCTTGTCTTCGGCCCCCAGCTCCAGCAGCGACGACGGCAGCGGTGCGGCATGCGAAGGGGGGAACGAGGAGCTTCTCTTGTCGGTGATGGAAGCTTTGGACGCTAGTGAGGCCGTGCCGCCTGCGATCGTCTGCTGTCCTCCCCCGTCTACTTCGAGGGGGGGGCGCCAGCGGGGCACCGGACAAAGGTACGTATAGCTTCGCATGTGTCAGGACGCGGGTCCGTGTGTACGCCTCCATCTGCTGTGACACCACGCAGGAGTCCAGGCCGGTTGCACGCATACAAAATTTAGAAAAGTTGCCAGAGATGGGAGTGCTAGCCAGGTGACAGTCGCGCGGGTATTCTCGCATAGCGCGCGGACTGCAAACACCGTTTTTTTTTCATTCGGTCGGTTGCTGGACCTCTGGCAAGTCAGATTTTTTTTTTTTTCGAAAGTGGTGGCGTTTCAGGGTTCTTCCTTGTGCTACAGGTCGCTTTTTCGTTTTTTTTTTCGGGGTCTCTTGAGAGCTGCCCTGCGCCCGCTCGAGAAGACGCTTTTACCGGCTTCTCCGCTGAAGCAGACAAAAAACACTCCCGAAGGTGCGCTGCGCTCGCCTCGGCGTCCGCAGAGGTCTGCTGTATCTCTTCGAAAGCTTTGTGGGGCACCATTGCCCTGCTGTTGGTAAGCATGGTGGACATGGCGGAGCCAGCGGTTTTGTGAAGTGACGCCGCTCGATGTTTTAATCGTCTTTTGAATTATATCATGTTTTGTAATCGGTGCAACCCGCGCTCTGTCGGATGCGGACCTCCTCCCCATTCCCCGGTTCGAATTATTCACCCCGAAAAGCTCTCAAGGTCTCCAAAAACTCCTCGACGAGTTCGAACCCGTGCTGTTGGACACCCGGCTGTCGGACCTGTGGAGGCAGGAGGCGGAGAATCATTTCGAGTAAGTAGCGCTCATGGGGGTTGGTGCTTTTTTGTTGTCCTCGATGTACGCGCATACTTGAGGTATCGGGTCACACGCACCTCCCTTGGTGTGAGGCTTGCCCTTCGTCTACACGGAATTGATTGGGTTTTCGCTTGTTTTTTTTCCGCCGTGCGCTGGAAACCAGCGCCTGCGATGAACACGCCGCGCGTGTCCATAATGACTTGTGGCGATTTTTCGTTTGTTACTGCAGCGTGTGAAGGGTGACGGGTTGATCGCTGCTTCGTATTTTGTTTTTGCCGATTTTTGGCCAATTTGACCATTTTGGCGTTTTTTCGGAAGCTCAGGCTGGATCGATGTCTTCCATCCAACTTATTCTACTCTGTTCCTCGCCGTAAATGACCCAATCTTGCGGGACGGTCTCGCATCGCATGGCCTCGCCCCCGGCTGAAATCGCGACGATTTCCCGCCCTTGTTGACCCGCGTCACAGAAGTAACGGGCTGGCGGTACCGTTGAGAGTGCATGACACCACCTGGGCCCCTTCCGAGCAAGAGCCCAGGGTTGCCCTCAACTTGGAGCTAGACGGGGCTTGGGTCGATTCGCCAGGGTCGACGGGGGGGCGGCGGTGGGACACAAGCAAGGTGATGGTCGCATAGATTTCTACAGGTATCCGTTGTGTAGCCAGCACCCTACCCCAGTGTCGTTTGCTTTCTTTCGGGGACTACTTCCGCACGCCAGGGATTCGCTCGCTCGGCAGGGTTTTGTGTCTCTCTCTGGCGATATTGTGGTCTCCCTCGTGCACTTGTGTCGCCGAAGGAGTGTCGCGCGCTTTTTTTTTTGTGTGCGTTCTCCATGGCGTGGCGGGCAACCGTGACTGATGCCCGTAAGGGTTTTCGTTCAGCGTGCTCCGCTTCATTTCCACCCGAAAACGAGAGAAGAGTAGGGCGGTTATGTCGTCCCCAGGCGAACTCTCTGATTGGCTCTATCCGACTACGGGAAGCCTCACCCTCTTTCCCTCCCTCCCTCCCTCCCTCCCCCCCCTCCCCCCCCCCCCCCACGAGGTGGTTACATAAAAAACCCGTTGCTGTCTCTGGCACTGGCCACACCATAGATTAAATCAATTCATTGGCGCTGTCATCCATATGCAAGAAAATTCGCCTCCATCGTGCTTCTTAGTAGGATGCAACTCGCCCTTCATGCACCCCGATATTATATACCTGGTACTGGTATATATATATATATAGGTTGGGTTGGCGTCGGTTGGCAACGACGCTGTAAAAGACGCCTCTCACTGCGTGAGCTAGACAGCCAGGGTACCGTTTTTGTTTTTTGTTTTTTGTTTTTTTTTTTGGCGGTTATCACGGCTGGCGGTCAAGTTAGATCATTTTTGTGCGGGGAGAACCTTCAGGATGATCGTATCACGTAGTGTGTATATGGTGAGGCACCCACGAAGCAGTTACATAGTAACCCCATTGCTGTCTCTGGAAGTGGCCACACCAGAAATTAAGTCAATTAATTGATGCTGTCATCCATATGCAAGAAAATCCACCTCTAGAGCGGTTCTTAGTAGGATGCAGCTCTCACCCTTCATGCGACTCGCCCAACACCTCACGGCGCTTCGCGCTTGGTGCAAGCAATGCCTGGCCTGGTCGGTGAAAACCCGACATGCTCCGTCCCGGCATTGTAGGGATGCGAGGGTCTATGATCATACGACTACGGCCATGCATGATAATGAGTACCCCCCCCCCCCCCCACCACCCCCCTCCCCCTCCCCCCCTCCCTCCCCTCGCTCCCTCCCCTCTCTCGCTCCCTCCCTCCCTCTGCCCCCTGTGCTCCCTCCCCCCCTTCGTCCTTCCTCCCGCTCTCAGATCGTTGTCCTCGACGGGCTCGTGGACGAACATCTGTTGAAGGACCTGCTCGACTTGGTCACGGAGCCGGGGTGGGCGACGTCGCCGGGAGAGGCAGGAGACAGCGCGAGTGGAAAACAGCCACCGGCTCCAGAGGCCCCGCCGCTATCAAAGTGGGAGCGGGGTTTGTCCGACGTGGAGTTGGACCCGAGCGCGGCAGGAGGTAGGGGGGCCGGGGCTGGGAGCTGGGGTCTGACGACCGGAGGCATGGAGTGGCTGTGCCAGGAGGGAAAGCATCCGGCCCTCGTAGAGGTGAGTGGGCGGGTCGGGGCGGAGTGGAGAGAGTGGGCACGATTCGTTTTTTTTTTGTGTGTGTCTCGAGGGGATGACACGGAGCACGAGAAGATGGTGCGACGAGACCGCGGTTTGGCCCGTTGTCTGACCGCCCCTGACCGCCCCTACGCTGAATCTAGTATATTTAGGCCATAAGAGGGCTTGACACGCGCCCGAACAGACTGACTGCTCTTCTAGCATAGGTGACTGCGGTCTCTGGCTCAGCACATTTGCGGGAGGGAGTGCATACTGCGTGGGGTGGCATGTATTACCACGTGTCGCTAAACAGTCGGCGTTCGGGTCCTCTCTGTCGATGGCGCAGGTGCAGTCCAGGCTGTGCAAGCTCTACCCGGATTTCGAGATCTCCCACATGCCCGAAGCGGTCCTCGGCGCCAGCACGCCTCGCATGGTGGCGAACGCCCCCGTCTACGGGGATCGATTTTCCTGGCACGTGGATGCTGACCCAGCGGTGCTTCCCCCGTCGCCCTGGAGGGACTACTTCGGAACGTACACAAACAGGTGCCTTTCATGATCGCTTACCGCCGCCGTCGGATCGTATCGTATCGTTGCGCGCGAGCAACCCGCTTGGTGGTGTTGGTGAGAGGGTGGCGGGGGCGGAGAGGGAGGGGGGAGGGTGGGGGTGTGTGGGGGGGGCGAGAGGAGGGTGAAGAGCGAGGAGGGGGGCGGGGAGGGGGGGAGGGGGGGGGGGGGGGGGGGGGTGTACTCGTTTGTTGCTCGCCTTAAATAATTTGACCGTTGACCGCGCAACCCTTTTGAGACGAAGCACGTCCCAGGAAACCGCCAGAGCCAATATCGCTGGGGGGGGTCGATTGTTTTCTTCTCTCACATGCACATGCTTCGTACATCAAAGTGCAGCAACTTTTTCTTATGTTAGTGGTTGAGGGAGCGGGGTTGTTCTTTTTACGGGGGACCATAGTAAGTAGGACCAAATATTGTCAGTAAAAATAGGGAAATATATAGGTTTTGGTGTGTACCGTAGGTCCTATTCACTATGGTCCTCCGTAATAGAGGAGGGGGAGCTCTCCGCTCGCTTGCCATACGGGTGCATCGAGCGGGGATGTTACCGTAGACGCGCGCTGTGACAGAGGTCGCACTTTTTTGCCTAAGTATTTTCTGTCTTGACCGGGCTCCTCAACCCAACTTTTGTATAACACCGGGAGCGTTTTACAATATTTTTCGTGATACTATACCACTTATTACAGTAGGCTTAGGGATTGTCCGTCAGGTCGCACCATTAGCGTTTCTCAAAATCAGTTTTCGGGGGTGAGGCACGGAGCCCCCTTAAGGTCAACTGAAGAGCTTCAGATTTTTTTTGTGCTGCCTGTACCGTGGCATGACTCTGCAGTGTGCCCCCAGACTGCCAGACATTCTGGTGCGGCGGCCTTATTTCGAGAGGAGAAAAAAAAAACGAGTCAAGCTCAATTCTCTGGGGTATGCCCCGCCGGCCTGTGCTCAACGTGTCCTCCCCGCGCGGCGCCCCAGCTTCGGTGTGTTTTCCGAAAACCGAGAACCTGGAGAAGACAGGCCGTTGTGTTGATCTGGTTGCTGCACTCCTCGTGTTCACTCCGTGGGGTTGACCTTTTGTTGTCATGTCTCCCGCGCACGTGGAGACAGTAGTCACGCAAGCCCGCTTTTTGCTACCCCTTGCGGGAGACACCCCCATCCCGAAGCTGCAATCCTTCTTTTTTTTTTTTACTGTTGCCAATACTTCCCTCTTAAAAAGTCCACCCCAAAAGTGTCAACACGTAAACCATTTTCCGCTCCCCCCCCCTCGCCCAGCCGCACAGCACCGTACCGAAACGACAGAGTGAAGATCATGTTTTTTGTTTCGTTCAGCTGCACCCCGGACCACATTTTTTGGTCCTGGCCTGCTTCGAGCTACTGCGGGGTAATTGTTTCAGCGGTTGAAACGGTTGTTCACCCCTCCCTTCCACGTCCCCTCGACCCCGCCGAAACCGCGCAGGGAGCCCGGCATGCCGCTGTTCACAACCATGCTGATCTATCTGGACGCTGAGTGGCGAAGGGAGTGGGACGCGGAGACGCTCTTTCTGGACGCGCCGACGGGTACGGGGGTGTTTGTGCGCCCTCGGGGAGGGCGCGCGGTGATGATGGACCAGGACGTGACGCACCGAATTTCGACCCCGTCTCAGGTGGGAGTCGCCGCCCTATTACGGGGGTCCATAGTTTACAGGACCTATGGTATACATAAAAACCTACATATTTACCTATTTTTACTAACAATATTTGGTCCTGTTAACTAGGGTCCCCCGTAATAGTATATTCGCGTGTTGTTTCTTTTTTTCCCGCCTTGCCGTTCGTTGACAGGCAGGCAGGCAGGCAGGCAGGCAGGCAGGCGTGTGTGTAAAGTAGAGAGGGCGATCACGCGGAGTTTTGTTTCCATGGAGACTTTTTGTTGTCGCTACATGCTGCGCGTAGTTGCGTTCTCGAGGGGAAGGTTTTGCGCAGCAGAGCGTACCAGGGTGTATGTGGACTGGGCGCAGAAGAGCGAGGCATGAGCGAAACAACGCGCGACGAAGAGCGCAACAAAAAGCGTAGACAGAGCGTGGCCAGGTTTCGGTGTGCTTGCGGGTAACCGCGAGCGCAGGAAGAGTGTCTCCGTCGTTCTGGCCTGCTGGGCATGCTGCGGTGGTTTGTGGATGGTGGGTGGTGGGAGTATTCAAGGAGGGCGTTGACATTATTCGGTCGCTGCTGGTGCCTCCAGCAGCCACTGCTTGGTTTGTGGATGGTGGGTGGTGGGAGTATTCAAGGAGGGCGTTGGTATTATTCGGTCGCTGCTCGTGCCTCCAGCAGCCACTGCTTGGTCTGCAGAGGGAAGGGAGCGAAAGGAGCAGCACATTTTGTGACGAGTGGAAGGACTCTGGGGAAACGTTCCCATTTGATACCCTACCACTCAGGTCCGGACACGTAAGGACGCTTTGGGTGACAGTGTGAACATCCAGCTACGCTTGAATTTCGGGACAGAGTACCGTATGGCGCACGTGTGATAACTTATTACACCCATCCCTCCGGACGAATTTGCAAAGCTGATTCTCTCTCTCTCTCTCGACAACCGGGAGGCTGCAAGCGCCAAACGATGCGTCTTTGGAAAGATCTCGACGAGATTTGTTTTTTTTTTTCCCAACCCCACCATTTTGGTTTCGTGTGTGTGCTTCTTAAGACATGCAAAGAAGAAGCTCGGCTCGGAAATTTATCCCGGGGGGAGGGGGGGGTGTTGTCTCAAGACCCGTGTGTTGCGGTAGTATTACAGCTCACTCCGCCGATTCATTATAGCGCGTACCGTCCAGGTACAGGCTTCACCCCAACCGTTGTATCGCCTTCTCCCCTCCTCGCTTGGCCGTAAGCCGCGTCGGTTTTCACGCCATGTATCCGGCCGAAAGATCAATTGCTTGTTTGCTATGTTGTTGTTGTTGTTGTTGTTGTTGTTGTTTTTTTTTTCCCCCTCTCGCGCATGTAGCGAGCGTCAAACACGCGCTGAAACCGGCGCTGATGACCGATGCCGATGGCGATGCCACGGCCGCTGTAACCCCCCTCCATCGTGTAAGGTAAACAATCACCCCGCTCGCCCGCCTGCCAACCTTGTCAGACCGCAGCGAGGCCACGGTACAGCCTCGTGTGGAAACTCGTCTTTTCGCCTCGACGGCACGGCCGACAAGATCGGCACAGCTCGGGCACAGAATCAACCACCTCCGCCACCACAGCAGCTGCTGCCGCCGCCGCCGCCACCACAGCAGCTGCCGCCGCCGAAGCAGCCGCCGCCGTTGCCGCTGCCGCTGCCGCAACCAGTGGCAGCAGTAGCAGTGGCGGGGGAGACCCGTCGATCGCCCTCCCCGGATGGGGAAACCCCGTGCGGTTTGGATCGGCTAAGGGGCCGTCGCCGCTGCTCGACTCTTCGACTACCGCCCTGCCGGTGTACCGGGAAAACGCGATCGATCGAGGGGTCTCATCGCAGGCTGCCCGTGGCCGTGACAGCGAAACAGGGCGTGCCGACGGCTCGAGTACGGAGGAAGGTGGTTGTGGCGGGGAAGGAGCGTCGCCTCCTGCGGACGAGGGCGAGGACGCTCCCATGGTGGAGGTTAGGCCGGTGGGGGCGAAGGGTATGGGACTGTTTTCGGTAAGGTGAGGGGGCGGAGGGGGTAGAGGGCATGGCTGGGTGAGTGGGTGACGGGGTGTGTGGGTGAGGGGGTAGAAGGTCGGGTGGATGTGCCGATCAGTGGATGGGTGGGAGGGGGTTAGGGGGGGGGGGGGGGGGGGGGGGGGGGGGGGGGGGGGGGGGGGGGGGGGGGGGGGGGGGGGGGGGGGGGGGGGGGGGGGGGGGGGGGGGGGGGGGGGGGGGGGGGGGGGGGGGGGGGGGGGGGGGGGGGGGGGGGGGGGGGGGGGGGTGGGTGGGGGGGGGGGGGGGGGGGGGGGGGGGGGGGGGGGGGGGTTTTCCGTTCGTGTTTCGTAACGGGTTTACCTTGTGGGGGGTTGCGGGGCGCTGGGGCAGCAACTTGGGCGCTGAGTGCAGTGGAGGGATTTTCGTTTGCGCTCGTCGTCGTTGTTGGTGTTGTTGCTGTTGCAGTGACCTCAACGATCGTTGTGGTGGAACGAGTTGAGTGTCGCCTGCGTTTACTGAGGCGACGCCGCGCCAAGCAATCCAGGTCGAATTGGTTGCTGCTGTTTTCTGATCGCCAACCGACACAACCGATGCCCGCTGACCCCCCCCCCCCCCCCCCCCCCGCAGTTCATCATCCATGTGCAAGAAAGTTCCGCCTCACGAGCAGTTATTCCTCGGATACCGCTCACCCTTTCGTGCGACTCGCCGAACACAACTCGCGCTTGGTGCAAGCAATGCCTGTCTGGTCGGTGAAAACCCGACGTGCTCCGTCCTGGCTTTGTAGACACGCGAGTGTCCATGGTCATACGACCATGGCCATGCATGACATGAATGCCCCCCCCCCCCCCCCGCCCCGCGTTGGGTTGGCGTCGGTTGGCAACGACACTGTAAAACATGCCGCTCACTACGCGAGCTAGACATCCAGGGTACCGTTTTTTTTTTTTTTTTTGGCGGTCGCCCACAGCTGGTTGTTGAGTGAGATCATTTGTGCGAAGTAAAGAACCTTTACTCTGCACAAGGGAATTGATCGTATCACGTAGTGTTCAAGGTAAGGCACCCAAGAGGCAGTTACATAGTACTCCCATTGCTGTCTCTGGAAGTGGCCACACCGGAAATTAAACTAACTCATTGAGGCTGTCATCCATATGCAAGTCCGCCTCACAAGCGGTTCTTAGTAGGATGCAGCTCACCCTTCATGCGACTCGCCGGACACCTCACGGCGCTTCGCGCTTGGTGCAAGCAATGTCTGCCTAGTCGGTGAAAACCCGACATGCTCCGTCCCGGCATTGTAGGGATGCGAGGGTCTATGGTCATACGACTACGGCCATGCATGAGATCGAGTACATCTCTCCTATCGAGTACACCCCCCCCCCCCCCCCCCCCCCCCGCGCTGCCGCCGCCGCCGCCGCTGCCGCCTCCTTCCCCTGCACACACACTGTTTATCCTGGTTCTCAGGCCCATCGCGGAAGGTGTGGTGGTTGGTTTCTACACCGGAGAAGTTTTATCGCTCGCCGATCTCGACGCTAGATACCCCAACTTTGAGGGCTCGGAGTACGTGATGCAGGTCGGGCCGGACCGCTACCTGGACTCGCGAGACCCGGAACAGTCGGGAATCACCAGGCGAGATGCGTGGGGGCTTTGCGGTGGTGCTGGTACCGTTTTACCCCGAAATTCCGGAACAGTTTGGATAAGATACGAAAACGTGGACGAAAAAAGTCCGTATTGAGTTGATTTGGACAGATTGATGTTTAGGAAACAAAAAGCGGGTGTTGGGATTTATTTTGCGGTTTGCTTTTTTTTTTTTTTTTTTTGTTCATGATTGGACAATCATGCTTATATTCGCATGTATTTATGCTTCGTGCTAGGCATATGGTTGTTTGGTTTTGTGTGGGGTTTCAGCTCGTGGCGTTGAAGCGAAAAAATGGAGGGGGGGGGGGAGAGGAGCGTGTGTGCGTGTGCGTGCAAGAGCTGTTTTTTTTCTGCTTAGTTTGTCGGATGCAAAGTTTCGTAGATTACAGCGCGCCGAGATATGACCTGAAGTGCATCGCTCGTCGACAAAACGCCAGCCAGTTTTTTTTTTTTTTTATCTCGCTCTCTCTCTCACACACCTTCGTCTCGTTGTGTATGTATCAACCATGGGCGCCAGACAGCCCAAACCAGATGCACACGTCGTGCGATGCAAGTGCCGACCTAGGTTCCCACTAGTCGGTGAAAACGTTGCCTCGCGTTATCTATTTTGTCTTTGCCTCGTCAGATGTGTGAACCGCGGCTAGAAAAAAAGGGCCCAACCTGATGTGCGTCGCGCCGCCGGTGCCGACGAACAGCCTACATCGACGAAACGTCATTTTTGTTTTTCGTTTATGTTTGCTCCGCGTCGTTGTCAGATGTTATCAAGCACTTCCGCCACTCGTCGACGAAAGACAAAAAATTGTTTTTCTTTCTGTTTTTTTGTTTTCTCTGCATCTCGTCAAATATATATAGTGGACCATTTTCGCCCCTCGTCGACGATTCACTACGCTAGCTTTATATTATTTTTTTGTCTTGCGTGTGTTCCCGTCAGATATATCAACCACAGTGGGCAGCCCAACCTTGTCGTCGAGCTGCGTTCGGCCGCTCCGTCGACAGCGAGCGGCGAGCGAGGGGAGGAGACTCGGGGCGACGGCGTGGCGCTGACGACGCTCCGACCGGTGGCGGAGGGGGAGGAGCTGACCTTCGATTACGGCGAAGGGTAAGGAAGCGGAGATTACCTTACCTTAAAGAGCGTTGAGCTTGCACAGGGGGAGGTGCTATCGGTTTTGCAGCGCTCGCTTCTCTTTCGTTTCAGAACGGGAAGGTTGAGGTTAAGGTTTACCAGTAACGTTCGTTCGAAACAAAAGGTGTTTTTCGGGGGGGGGAAAAAAAAACGGTCGAGACCTTTCTGAAAAATATAATGTTCGCACCCCTTTACCGTTTGATCGAGAGAGAAAAGCGAGCGCTTAAAAAAAACAATCGCATCACCCGTGTGCGCACTCAATCCTCTCGTTGTGGGATATCATGGAAACCCCTAGGAATGTGGATAGCTCGGGGAGAGGGAACGGTATGCCGTTGCTGCTGCTGCTGCTGCCGGACACGTGCAACCATTGGGTGGAAACACAACGAAGGTTAATACATCAATAGTGTGGAGACCTAAAACTCCCTAAATTTTTGCTCAGGTTCGCCCAGAGAGGTGCTACATTGTGACTGACGGGGCCACCTCAGCTGAGGATTTACCCCTATATCGCTGGAAAGTATCATTTGTGTGTTTTCGGGTTGCTTTTTCGGTAGATGCCTTAAGGTCATGGCATTCCTCATTTTGGGTCTGCACTTTCATTTTTCTCAAGGTGGGGGGGGGGGGGGGGGGGGGGGGGGGGGGGGGGGGGGGGGGGGGCTTTGATTGTCTTGCTAATAGTATAGAGCTTCTCAATTGAGGGGCCTCACTTTTTTTTTTTCGGGTGCACCTCTATCGCATGTAGCCGTCGATGTATGTGCTGCGACGAGACTACAATAAGTAGATATCTCGGCGTTGCTGACCTTTCGTCTGTGGAATGGTCCGATTTGTTTTGGCTCGTTTTCGGTGGAGGCTTGTCTGTGTTGGCCGCATCGGCTTATTGCTAGCACGGCAACGTTTCCGCTTCAGAACCATCTGCGGGGTCCGACGTCTTCCCTCCTCTTGTTGGCGGGGCGGAGCTTGCCCTGGCCGTACAGACGACCGGTCGCCTGTGCGGCAAAAACAGCTTCGCGGGACGCGCACGATCGCCGGAAAGAAAGGAGCAATCGCGATTCGAGGACTGTCCTGCTTCCGACGTTTGTCCTATGGTAGCTTCGATAAAATGGTTGAAAATACACTTGGAGCCACCACCGCCGCGAGCGTTGCGGGGCTGTTGCGTTGGCTGGGGTTTATCAGCGCCGTCAAAAAGGAAACGGGGTCAGACAACCAGGGTCCGAAAAGGAGAGCCGATTGTCTATGGCCGAAACAGGAAACTAAACCTCGAAGGGGATTTATAACCCCCATCCCTAACGTTAAGCTCGACCGCCCGGAAATTTTCTGGGAGTGTGTCTACGGTAGGGTGCAACGAAGAGTTGCTGTGGACTTTTTCAACCATTTCTGTCGAAGCTGGGCCAACTCGTAAAACACCTATTAATTGTCGTACACCGCTCTCTCCCTTCCATCGCCGTACTTTTCGCTTTCGCGCATCTTTGACGGGCATGTTGTGGACCTGCCTGCCGTATGGTTGCGTTACGGTCGACGAACGTAGCGCGCACGATTGCTCGACGACCCTGCCCCCCCCCCCCCCTCCCTATCCTAGGAGGAGATAGATGGTAGACACAGGCGGCGAAACAGGGAGGAGGGGATAAGATTAGCCAAAAGTTTCTATGCACATGTATGGAAACGACGTAGTGAGCGCCCAACTGTGGGAGGCGTCTCTATTAGGAGTAGGAAGGGTTCTCCGTCTCGAAAGGGATCAGTGGTCAATGGTCAAACGACTATGGCAAGCAATAAATGAGTACCCCCCCCGCCCCCGCCCCCCCCCCCCTTCCCAGTCCAATCTCCTCCTCCTTCCCCTTGTTGCCTGCGCCCCTATGCAGGTACTTCGATGGCGAAGACGAAGGCAGCGTGATCGAAGACGGGGTGGAGATGCAGGACTTGCTAGGCGGGATAGATTGGGGCTCGAATACCTTATCGACCTGATAACATATTTGTAGCCGACAGAAATAACGACCCCTAAAAAAAAGCCCGACAAAAAATATTTGTATTTTTTCCAGCCGGAGAGGCAAACCCGAAACCAAAACAAGGAAGTATCGCTACGTATAGGCACCTTTTCCCCGCACACCTCATCCCAACTACGTATAGTAGACACCTGGAAGAGATTATCGACCGGAGAATGTATCGTGTAACCGACGGCTGTAAACATCTGATTGGCCTGAGAAAATAGGCGACGGATCAAGAGCGAAAGAGCGTCATAGAACTCTTATCTACAATGGTTGACGCTGAAAACTTTCCTTCCATATCGTACCAGGTACCGAATTCGTGGGCACGTACAACTCTGAGACACAAAACAGTAGATGAAGTACCGTGGAGACATGCACAGCATAGGACAACATGGGGACCGACAGCTGCCCCCTTTTCCCGCACGCCTCTTTTCATCTATACGCCCGTGAGAGCACATCAGGTGGTTGACAGTCGTCAGCCCCCTGGTTTCGTCGCCGCTCTTTGTGCCTAAATGCGCCCAATTCCCGCATGAGGGCGTGCTCGCTCTCTCTCTCTCTCTCTCTCTCTCTCCCTCCCTCTCCCTCTCGATGTAAACGGCGCTGCGTGATGACGCTGGGCATGAAACAGCCGCGATAGTGAGACCGCGTGCACGCTGATATACACCTTGCTACACTCGTTTTTCAATGTTTCCACCCCATTATGATCTTCGCCATTCCTTTCCCCCCCCCTTCCCAGCAGTAACTCAACCATAGGCTCATCTCCTTCCTGCCCACTACTACGGTTCTTGCCTTGCTTTTTTTATCGCGAGAAGACTTCGACCCTTTCTTCCCTCGTCCCCCGTACCCTCGTCCACTATTACGGGGGACCATAGTAAATGGAACCTACGGTACACACTAAAACGTACCCTGGTATTTATTTCCCGATTTTTACTAGTACGGGGGGCCATAGTTAATAGGACCAAATAGTGTTAGTAGAAATACGGAAATGTATAGGATTTGTGTGTGTGCCGTAGGTCCTGTTAACTATGGTCCCCCGTAATAACAATATTTGGTCCTGTTTACTATGGTCCCTCGTGCTATTACTAGGCGCTCTCCGCAGTTGATTCCGTTTTTTTTTATTTACTTTCGGAAATAAACTCGAAAGTTCGACCAACATGTGATTCGAACTCCAGCACCGTCTCTTGGCAGCATTCGAGGGTATCATTACACTAGTCCACCGGGGACAGACCGGTCACGGTGGTTGCAGTCGACCCAGCCCGGAACAGATAGGCGTACGTACAAGCAGCAGTGCTCGTACAGGCATGCATGCGCGTGTGTAGTCGACCGTCACGCGACCGATCATCTACTACTCATGTGGTCAGCTCCTACCTATTTGTTTTTTTTTTCCGTGATGAGATACTGCAGTAGTAGCAGGTAGATAGATGTTGTGCAAGAGCCGTATATATCATATGCCACAAAGGTTGCGTGTGTTTGCCTTGTAGGGATAACTTTTCTGAGAGGCTCCTTCCTCACTCCAGGAGCTTTATACGGCACTAGTACTACCGTGTAAGCCTCACCCCAAGAACTGATGTCCTAACCCGACTCGTAAAAAAAAGCTTTAATACTACTCCAGCGAAATTTGGGTCGTAGCTCCTCAGGGCCGCAAAACCCATCTAGGGCTGCAGTCCCGTCTTGGGGGACAAACTGCTTAGAATTTGACTGCTCTGTCCTTAAAACGGGACTGCGTTACAACAGCACCAAAAGGGTTATTGGGAACCCCGTCAGCCATTCGCATTTGCCTCGCAAGGCAAGGCAAAGAGTGCTGCCCCTATCGTTCTCGTAGCATGCCTTAAGATCATCATCTACGTAGACCGTGTCGATCATTTAAAAATAAAACAAGGAGCCATCCACGCCCCCCCCACACCCACGAAAGATCTAAACCATGCCATGAGGATCTAATGATCTGATGATCTGATGCGTGGAATAGTAAGACCTGCACACTATTGAGGAGGAGCCCACGGTAGTAGCGGACCCTAGGAACGCGTATCCTCCTGCGAGTTATGTTTATGAACTATATTTGGCACTGGTGACTATATAGGAGGAAAACGCGAGGAGAGAGTGGTGTTCAGAATCGCAGGCGCGCCTCAAGAAAGCAAAACGCGGTGCACAGGCTACGCGCTCCTCCGGACTCCGGACGCAGCCCACCACCGCGTGACCACAGGAAGAACGATGGTTACGTTGCAGGGGAAGATGGTTGAAACACTGCTGCCCTCGGCTTGCACCCCCCCTTTTATAAGGACGCCACCTACCCTGCAAGGCAAGGCTCACACCTCGGACGTATTCTGCACATGTTTCCCACTTGATGGGTCTAGATATTTCAGGGCATAGAGACACCCCTGATCTGTATGATCTGAGCGATCTAGCTCACGTTGCCGGACGGAAGCCGTACGTAACATGTAACCTGCATGATCTCGGCCCTTGCTCCCTGAGGTGGATCCGTACTGAACAGATCCTGCGCGGCACCTCAGAGCGTCAACCTAGGATCTAGATGATCCCATCTGCAGATGATCTACCCGTGGATCCTCTGTCCGACGTGTGCAAGGATTATTCGACCGCGACAGCTGGGTGTCTCCCACCACTGCTGTTCGAGACCCGCGGTTGTCGACATGCGTGCGCGTTTGTTTTCCCCTGGCAACAGTCGCGTCCCCGGCCGTCGTCGGGATTCATGACCCCCCTGCTCCCATGACCCCCCTCCATTCCCTCCCACAAAACAAACAAAAATAATAACAAACGCGTGGTACATACTTTAATGCGCTCGCGTACCGGTATCTACCGGAGGTTGTGCGTCGACCTTTTTTACACGTGGAATTAAGGGAAAAGGCGGGTTCGTATCACGGTTTTCGGCGTGGGCTGTAGCACCTTCTCACCCAGACGGTGCGCAACTTCGAAGAACTGGGTGTTACCTGATCGAGAGGTGGCCATGCCGGGCTAAGAGCAGTGGGATAATAAGGAAACACGTGTTTTTTTTTCTGCTCCGCCGCCCCTTCCCTCAAAACAGTAAAAACGAATAAGTACCTGGTACGGTACATCAATAGGCACACAAGGAGGGAATCGAGGCAAACGCGGGGTCAACCGTCTCAGCACTGCTTGTCGGAGCCCACCATGTTGATGCTGTTTGTTGTTGTTCTGACATTATCTCATCGCCACAACCCCAAGTCGAAGGTCACAAGACAGGACCCAACACTTCTGCTAGGGAAGAAAAAAAGGGTACGTACGTCACCAATAAAAGCACAAACGACAACAAAAAAAGGCCAGAGTCACAGAACTCCAATAACATGCTATCGGTGTAGAACGACCTTGCGGCCATAACGCAATACTCATCAATCTTCGACATCTCGGCGGATTTTTTGGCGAAGTCGAGGGTCGAGCAGATCTGGGAGTAAATCAGTCACCAGGCACATAGCCAGCCAATCAAATACAGCGCTGGAAAACAAAACAAAACAAAACAAAACAAAAACAACGAACCAGCAGCAATCGAGGGGTTTCCGTGTAAAAAAAGCCTTTTCCCGCTTCAGTCACTTCGATCCTCATGAAACAAACGAAGAAGAAGAAGAAGAAAAAAAAAAAACAAGTTGTTTCCGCGTAGAAATCGTTTGCCGCTTCGCTTCCCTCTCCATGGAACAACGGAAGCAAAAAAAAAAAAAAAAAAAGTCAAAGGGGGGTTTCCGTGAAAAACCAAAAGCTCTTCTTCGCCGCTTCGCTTCGATCCGCTTGAAAACAATTGTTGAGCAGAATAAAATCAAGGAGTTTCCGTGTAAAAAGCCTTCGCCGCTTCGATGCCCTTCTCCATGTTGACCGCGTCGGCAGCCTGGCCTTGGGCGGACGTCGCTCTCCCGCCACCTCTACCACCACAGACGTCCAGAGCAGCGCGAAGCCACTCGTCCGCCTTAAGGCCGCCCTGAAAATAAATCAATATATACATACGTGTTTGGCGTGGAAAATCCGGGGAGCGGGTTGTTGCAGACAGATTGTCAGAGCGGGAGATAAAAAAAAAAACGCGCGTGTGTGCGAGGTGTTTGTTACGCGCGAAGCCACTCGCTCGCGTTTTAGACCACCCTAAAGTAAATTTTGTATTTACGGGGGGCCATAGTAAATGGGACCAAATTTTGTAAGTAAAAATAGGGAAATATATACCAGGTATATGTTTTTTTGTGTGTACCGTAAGTGCTATTTACTATGGTCCTCCGTAATACTGGTGTTGGCGTGGAAATCCGGGGAGAAGGGCACTTTGCAGACAACGATCAGAGCGTGAGTGCGTTGAGGTTCTATTTTTTTTTTTTCTTTTGCGTGCAGAAGAGCTGAGCGGGGTTGCAGGCGGAAGCAGAAGAGTCGAAACAAAACGTGCGCGAGGAGATCCGCCTCTCTCGCCGGCCTATTAGCTGGGGCAAGGTTGCAGACAGAGCCGTGTGCGAAGAACAAAACGCCTCTTGAGAGTTCCCCTTCGTTTGCGGGGGCTATGCTTAGCTGAGCGCGCGCGCGCGGGGGGGGGCGGGGGGGTGTAGACAAACAGAGAGTGTAAAAAAAAAAACTACTGAGGGGCGAGGGGCTCCACCAACCACTGTATAGATTGGCAATCGTCTCAGCAGGCTGCCGTGTACCACCGCTAGTGCACGGGTGATCCGAGAAAACGCACACCGCCTGGGATGACCAACTTCAGAGACGGTTTCCTCCGAAAACCAGGGCGGCTAACACACCAGGGGCCAAAACAAACACACAACGGAAGTAGCGGCTTTCGGAAAAAGAAGATCTCGTCTATTAATAGATGTACTTATTTCCCCACATAGACACTTCGCTTTGCGTTTGTTGCATCTTTTCCCGCTGTAAAAATAGTTACAAAAAAAAAAAAAAAAAACACCTTGGAAATTCGCCGAAAAGCATGTGCGTGTCACCTTGCGTGTTGTACCGATCTTTAAAGGCAATTCGCGTGCAACGGCGGGCGCAGTATATGTGTGTCGGACGAGCGGCAGGGAGACAAGCAACGACAAGAAAATTCAGAAGGCGACGCCAGAAGAAGCGACGCCTGCCGCTGTCATCGGTCGGGCCGTGTTGTGATGTACGCCACAAAAACGAGAACCCCGCCCACACAGCAGCAAGTTGTACAAGCCCCCCCCCCCGGGAACAATTATCCAGATACGCTGTATACATACGTACAACAAACAGCAGTGACACCCACTCGCGAATACCACATGACCAGGCAAGCCACTGGTTTAGTTTTCGAACACAGCATTACTATCCAGTAAGTTAATGCGTGCGTATAACGGTGAGTGGCAATCATCCGCGGACACGCGGCACGCGGCGAAGCCACCGATCGAATCTCGATAGTTTGAAGACTCGCGCTTGCCCTGCGCGTTCGTACAGTGCCCACTACGAAAACGAAAACGACGACAGACAGATGTTCGCGAGGGTAGCCTAACCCGAACAAACAGGTTAATCAAACGGTCCGATTGGACTCCAAAATAATCAAGCTCGCGTGCAAAAACGAACCCCACCACCACCACCACAAACAACAACAACAACAACAACCAGCAGAAGCAAGCAGCAGCTCATTCTTATCACGAAAGCCCGAACAAGATGCGACACGCACAACGAGTCGTGCTCACAGGCACCACTCCGGCCAGAAATACAACACACGTTTGATGCTCATATTAGAGTTCAAAAAGGTCGCTATATTTACGTCCAGACTTGCATCAAAAACACAGGAAGTATGTGACGACACATGAAAATGATTGGATTTAAGAACTTCATTACCGAAAAAAAACACAAGAAAAAAAAACACACACACACACATTTGTTTTTTTTTTTCATCTACGAACTGGAACTAGTTGTGCACCTCAGCGGCAGCTCCCGTCACAGCGCTGAACACTATAAGCTTCCCCGAAGCGCCCGGTCCCTCGGCGCTGAACCCCATGAAGGACAGCCCCGGCGCGGCCTTCGACACGCCGTCCAAGACTCGCTTCACCGCTTTCGAGTCCGCTCCGATCATCACCTGAGCCACGTCGATAGCAGCAGCAGCAACCCCGCGGGTGGTAAAAGGGTCTGAGTACGACAAGGTGTGAAGAGGTGTCACGACGCAATTTTCTCCGGTAGGGCGGTTGTCACCTGAAGTTTCCCGAGGCACCTCGGTTCACCTCAAAGAGTGCTCTATGCCTCTCCTTTTAGGGCAGAAGGCATTCCCCGTTTTGGGGGGGGAGAGGCGTTCTACGAAAGAAGTTCACCCTTAATTTTCTGAGACTCCTCGCTTGGCCTTGAGGAGCTCCATACCACACCCGAAAACTGACTTCAGCTAAAATCAAATGGCATGCCGATGAATAAATCCCATGACCCCAGTACACAAAAGCGTCGTTTTTCCGAAACAGGATTGGGGGTTCCGACGATTTTGGGTTAAGGAGCCCCGTCCTTCAGAAAACAAAACTAGCGGCCTGTATCGCAGAACGCGTCGGGACAAGCCACTCAACTTCCAAGCAATTTGTCCTCCTAGACCGGACTGACTGCAGTCCCAACTATTACGGGGGGCCACAGTAAACAGGACCAAACATTGCTAGTAAAATTAGGGAAATGTACAGGTTTTGGTGTGTACCGTAGGTCCTATTAACTATGGCCCACCCCCGTAGTACGAAGGGGTTCTAGCCGAGGAACAGCCGAGGAACTACCTACCCCATGGCCAACGCGTATGCCGGAAAACCATCGCGAAAAGACGCGCACAGCACATGCAGCGCCGTGCAGCGAGCGCGCTTACCTCCATGACGAGCAAGGACAGCCCCTTCTCGGCAGCGTCCTTCGCGGCCTCAACGGCGGCGTTCACCTATAACACGGGGGCGGGCGACCGTACGTACGCACGTACGCACGCACGCACGCAAAGAAGGAAGTCTGCTGCAAGGCCTGGTGCACGTCGGTTCTCGCGAAAATCATTGCGACGGCTACGAGAGAATTTTTTGTCACGCCTATCTCCGAAAAGAAAGGCGGCCTGCTGTAAGTCTCTGCCGTAAATCGACTGTCGAAAAAAAAAAACATTCGGCGATACGCACGCGATATTTTCCGACACGTCGGACTCCACCACGCCTGAAGGGGTCATTGGTCTCACCCCAAGCAGGCTCGAACTTGCTTGCTTCTTTCTTCCACTACCCCTCTCGAAGCGGTCACATGGGTTCGCCACATACATCCTAGAACGAACTTGATGGCTTGCTTCCGTGGCTTCTACCGTCGCGCGTTTGGTGGACTTGTCTACTGGAGTCGCGAAGACCCCATCGCGGTCTGTGAAGTGCATGATGCCTCACAACAGAGAGGGCGCCCTCCGGGTACAGTACGCAGCAGTTCGTCGCCGAGTCGATTACCCTTCCCGTCAATCGAACCACATTGCTGCCGTCAAGGACAACCTCGGCGCCGGGTTAGGTCGAAATTGAACAAAACATACCGAGAGGGGCTTCTCCTACCCCTTGCGAGAGTCTCCTACGCACCGCAACGCCCTCTTGACGACCCGCACCAACCAACTCCTCGCGGCGAGTGTACGAAGCACGACCTTTACAGTGTCTCGCTCACACAAACAGTCTCGAAGTAGCACGTAGAACCGCACCCTACCAGCAATGCGTCAAATAGGATATCTCGCCCTCTTAGTACCCCCCCCCCCGTCCTCGCCACCCCATGTAACACATGGAAAAAAAAGACGTAAGGAGCGCCCAACTGTTGGAGGTGCCTCTATCAGGAGTAGGGACGGTGCTCCGTCTCCAAAAGGGATGCGTGCGTGGCCAATGCCTCAATGACTAAGGCAAGCAACAAACGAGTACCCCCCACACCTCTCCCTATATATATATTATGCATAGGTTGGGTTGGCGTCGATTGGTAACGACACTGTAAAACGTGCCACTCGCTACGTGAGCTAGACAACCAGGGTACCTTTTTTTTTTTTTTTTTCTTCTTTTTTTTCTTACTTTGGCGGTCGGTTACAGCCGGTGATCGAGCTATAGATCTCGCTTGTGCGGGGCGGAGAACCTTTTCTGGGCACAAGGGGGATGATCGCATCACGTAGTGTTTCTGGCAAGACACCCATGAGGCAGTTACACAGTACAGTACCCCCGGTGCTGTCTCTGGAAGTGGCTCGTACACCGGAAATAGATTAACTCATTGAAGCAGTCATCCATGTGCGAGTCCCCCTCACAAGCGGTTCTTAGCAGGATGGACGCAGCTCGGCCTTCATGCGACTCGCCGAACACCTCACGGCGCTTCGCGCTTAGTGCAAGCAATGTCTGCCTGGTCGATGAAAACTCGACGTGCTCCGTCCCGGCATTGTACGGATGCGAGGGTCTATGGTCATAAGGCTACGGCCATGCATGATAATGACTACACCCCCCCACCTCCTCCCCCGCCCCGCCCCACCCGCCTCGCTACCGCCCCTCCAAGCATCCCCTCCCCCAGTACCCTGCCGGTCCTCCCCGTTCCCACCCGCGAAAAACAAACCCGCTTGTCTCGACGGATCGTCTCGCGCATTCCCCCGCTCACCCCGCTCTGGGCTGCCGATGCCGCAGCAGACTTCTTCTCCGCCGCCACTTTCTTGAGGAGCTTGTCCCCCTGCGCCCTCAGGCGGCCCTTGAGCGCGGCGGAGAGCCTCGTTCCGTCGACGTCGCGCCTTCAGTGCAGGCGGAGCGTGGGACATGGGAGTGGGCGTTGCGGGACTGTCGTTGCTGTTGTTGTTGCTGTTGTTGTTGTTGTTGATATTGCAACATCAGAAACAGACGCAACGACAACCGAGAAGAAACGGTCGATCCTCAGCAGACACAGAGTCCCGGTGTATCCCCGCCACACACCTTTCGTCATGAATAGACTTGGGACTCCCAGAGAAGAAAATCAAGTCCCATAACTAACAAGCCTACACTACAACATCCTCGTTGTTGATTGTTGATTTTCAACCACATGTGGTCACGAAACGGCACTAGGCGTCTACAGGTGGGTAGACAAACAAAAACAGAGCAGAACTTAGCCGGGGTCTCAGGATGACAGCCAGTCCCAGGACCTGACACTATCGCACAAACACGAAAAATACACACATATACGCGGTAAGGCGGTGGCCTTCGGGTGGGGGTTATTTCAAGCCTTGTCGCTAGGGTGGAGGTCATGGATACCGCTTGTCGCTTCTGCTGCCGTAGAGGCGGTACTGCAGTCCCCGACCAAACTCCTGCCAGAGCTCTGCTGACGCCACACAAGGTTTTTCAACGGTTGGTAAACCCAGGAGGGGGGGGGGGGGGGGGGGGGGGGGGGGGGGGGGGGGGGGGGGGGGGGGGGGGGGGGGGGGGGTGCTGCCAGTAGATTGGAAAACAATGGTTGCCGTGGTCGCCAACATCAGCATCAAAGTCATCGCCATCGCTATCGTCACCACTACCACCACCACCCTCACGAGCACCTTAAGCATCACCACCTTTATCGCCACCATCATCAGCGTAACCATCGCCATAAGCATCACTATTACCACCACACCCCCCCCCCCCCCCCCCCCCCCCCCCCCCCCCCCCCCCCCCCCCCACCCCCCCTCCAACGTCGTCCCTACGGTTCACACCCCGCCACCGTCAGACCCCCCACCTGAATTTCGACACGGCCCCCTCAAGACCGGCCCCTGTCATCCCAGAAATGTCCTTCACCCGCGCCTCAAACGCCTCCCCTGCGTCCAACGCCTGCTTGGCCACATCGCCCGTTATAGCTGTGATCTGCCAGCCGACGCCAGATAAGGGTGACACCATGACAGCAAAAAGAAACGGCGGTCGATGCGATTTCAATTGCGGGTGATACCTGTGGAAAGCATGTCCTTCGTCGAAGTCGATAACAAACTAGGGGGACTATCTGGTAGCGTGGCGGAGAACGGGCGGCGGGTGGGAGGCGGTGGGGAGGTGAGCTCAGGTCATGCATGGCCGTAGTCGTATCACCATGGAACCTCATTTCCCTACAATGTCGGGGCGGAGCACGTCGGGTTTTCACCGACCAGGCAGGCATTGCTTGCACCAAGGGCGAAGCGAGACGTGAGGTGTCCGGCTGGCGAGTCGCATGAAGGGTGAGCAGCATCCTACTAAGAACCGCTATTACGGGGGTCCATAGTTAATATGACCCATGGTAATACATAAAAACCAATATATTTACCTATTTTTACTAACAAAATTTGGTCCCGTTAACTATGGACCCCCGTAACAGGCGGTGGAGAGGGTTCCTCACTGCCGTGCATGGCCGTAGTCGTACGACCACAGCTATTACGGGGGACCATAGTAAATAGGACCTACGGTACACACAAAAACCTAGAAATTTCGCTATTTTTACCAACAATATTTCGTCCTATTTACTATGGCCCCCCGTACTAGCGCTGGCCGTTGCCACAATACCGCTGCGACTTTTTACACTGATGCATCATCGCCGCGATCGCTACACCACCATTGCTCCTACCCTGCTACAAAATATTGCCGGCACTGCTGTTGCCAACACCGCACCGCCTGCGTCACACACGATTGCGCCTGACACTGTGGGGGTTGTGGCTGAACTACACTCCTTTCGCGCCTGATGCAGACACCGCGTGTAGACGGAGTCGACACAGCCCTTGTTTTCGCTGTGCCCCCCCCCCCCCCCCCCCCCCCCCCCCCCCCCCCCCCCCCCCCCCCCCCCCCCCCCCAGGCTATGCGGGTCGTGGTCGTCGTGTAGCAGTTACACCCTCCCTCCCCTGTTGAGCGGGCGCGAGGCTCTACGCAATGAGACCGGAGCGAGCTCGCGGGGTACGCCGCTGTGTCCATTTCGTTGGCTCCTGATTCTATAAGCGGAGTAAAATTCATGCCTCATGCTTTGTTGAGAGATAGAGTGTCCGCGTCGGGCGCACCGGTGCCGCTCTGCTAGAGAGACATCCAACAATTGGGCGCTCATTGCGTTGTTTCCATATATTACAAAGAAACTTTTTGCTGGGGGGGGGGGGGGGGGGGGGGGGGGGGGGGGGGGGGGGGGGGGGGGGGGGGTGGGGGGGGGGGGGGGGGGGGGGGGGGGGGGGGGGGGGGGGGGGGGGGTTGCTTGCCTTAGCTCCTTAGTCATTTGACCATTGACCACGCATCCCTTTCGAGACGGGGCACCGTTCCTACTCCTAATAGAGACACCTCTAACAAGTTGGGCGCTCATTACGTTGGTTCCATAAATTACATAGAAACTTTTTGCTAATCTCATCCCCTTCCTGCTTGGCCGCCTGTGGCCACCATCTATCTCCTAGGATAGCGATCGTTTTCTCGCTGCTATCTAGTGTATCAAACTCCTCCATGTCACATTCGTCCATTTCCCTAATCTCTTCTTCTAACACATCCCGTTCCTTCTTGTACATTTCACATTCTCCTACTACGCGAGTTCTACTATTGCTTTGCCACACGGGCACATCTGTGCATCTACTTCCTCCTCCTCCCGGCTACTGGTATACCTCTTTCTTCTTTCGGGCAGGTCCAGGTCACCTACGCGAAATCGCAGTTTCAGCGATTTCGCGAAGTCCATTGGGCCGTGCAAATACGTTTCCATTCCTATTCCTTCGCTTAATCCCCCGTACCTGGTATATATCTAAGTGTTTTTCCGATTCCACCTTGTTTCTTAGCGCTAGCCTTTCCCTTCTTTCTATCCTTTCTTCTACTTTTGCCTTGTACCTCCCAAACTTCCCGGCGGACATCACCTCTGCTTGGTTTCCCCCTATATCCTTCCGTACTTTCTCAACTACGCCATTCCACCGTATTCCAGCTCGCCCTTTTGTTTCTTTCTCCCGTACAGCTCTATCCGCTATGGCTAGCAACCTCTTTTTTGGCATGTTCCTTACTTTTTATTGCCAGTTCAACTTTCTCGTGTCTCTATTTGTCTTGGGTGGGTACATTCCCAGTTCTGCTCTTAATACTGTATAACTAGTCGTACTTGAGCATCTTAGAATAGTCTTGGCTGCTGCCATTTGTACTGTTTCCAACTGCTTTACGAGCTACACGTTCCCTTCCGATCATTCCCCTGCATGTTCTAACTTTGGTAATACCAGGTATCATTTATCTTAACTCTAGTGCCAAGGAGCGAGTCTGTTAGAATCGCATCCATCTTGCCAACGTGTGCTTTACCCTTTCCTATTACTTTTGCTATATGTGTATCCCAAGAGCAGTCTTTTGAGATCTCTACGCCAAGGTACGTACACTGGTCTACGATCGGCAATTCATCTTCTCCCCACTTCTAACTGAAATTTACCGGGTTCACCTTATCTTCGTTCCAAACAACTACTGCGTATTTCTTGGCGGGGGGGGGGGGGGGGGGGGGGGGGGGCGAGACCTTATCTAGTCTAATTCGCACTTCGAATGGTCGGTGAAGACGCAGACTGACACAACCGTGAATTAATTATATCATCTGTTGGTCGTGAACTATTCGGCAGAAAACAAATGCGAAAAATGGTTGGAATTGGACTGAACCCCTTCTGTAAGACAGAACACTTGGGAAGTAGGGTAGATTTTTTTTGTCAGCGCTTCAGCAGCACAGAAAAAGGGTCAAGGACGGGGCCTTGCCCATTGAAAAAAAAGAAAAAGAGAAGAAAAAAAAAAAAAAAACGCTTTAGGTTCGTTGAACTCCCTAAGGGGAAACGCTCGATGAACGACGTGCTACACACTACGCCGATCGAAGGTACGGCCAAGCGACAAAAACACCAACACGAACACAGATGCACGATACCACTCCGGACGGAATTACAAGAACCGGTTATCAATTAACACGAACACCAAACGTTCAGAGTGATAAGTACTAACGATAGGAAGCTCGATTGGCGGATGCACGCACATAGCGCAGCGCAAAACTGAGCCCGGTGGAAAAGCAAGGGTGACTGAATAGGAAAAAACCACGCACCAGGTACCAGGTATTAATAGTATACATAGTATGCACTCGAGCACGACAACGACTAACGAGAACAAGAAAGTACGTGTCCACATCAGCAAAAAAAAAACGCCTCTCACCCGTCGAATCCCTTTAGCCACCGCCGTCTCCTCGGTGATGACAAACGCCTCCGCCTCTTTGGTGTTGGACACGTGGGTCCCCCCGCAGAACTCTACCGACGAGGTTCCCCACTCTTCACGACTCGGGTCTGTCGCCTGCCCGGTTCGTTCCGATTGATCGGTCGGTAAGTGAGTTAGTTGGTTCGTCGGTAGATGAGTTGATCGGTCGGTAGGGGCTATTGACTGATCGGTAGGTGGGTTGATCGGCGAGCCGAACTGAATCGAGCCGCGCCGAATCGAACCGAACCGAACCGAGCCGAACCGCACCGGTGCCGAACGTAATTAAACCGAAGCAAGCCGAGCCGAAATGAAGAAACTAAACGGCGTGAAACGAAACTAAACGAACTATAAAATGAAAAGAACGGACCCAAACCAAACCAAACCAAACCAAACCATACCAAAACCAGAACGGAAACCACGCGAGCAGCAGCGCCAAGTTGTAAACCCTCAAAACTCCGTTCCCCCACCCAGCTTGCAAGCTCACCATCTCGTCCACCGGAAGGCCGACCGAGACCACCCGGACAGGGTCGGGGTAAACCTCGCCAAAAACCGCGCGCAAGCCGTAGATTGACTTCGCGACGGACAGCGGCAAAACCTGTCGACAAGGAAAAAAAACAGCAAACGCATCGCACCCATATAGAGGTTTCCAGGGAGGCGGGGCAAGGTGTGTGTGTGTGTGTGTGGGGGGGGGGGGGGGGTGTGTACTCATTATCATGCATGGCCGTAGTCGTATGATCATAGACCCTCGCATCCCTACAATGCCGGGACGGAGCACGTCGGGTTTTCACCGACCAGGCCAGGCATTGCTTGCACCAAGCGCGAAGCGAAACGTGAGGTGTTGAACGAGTCGCATGAAGGGTGAGCTGCATCCTACCAAGAACCGCTTTAGAGACGGATTTTCTTGCATATGGATGACAGCATCAATGAAGTGATTTAATATATCTGGCATGGCCACCTCCAGAGACAGCAATAGGAGTACCATGTAACTGCCTCGTGGGTGCCTCACCATATACACACTACGTGATACGATCACCCCCCTTGTGCGGAGTAAAGGCTCGGGGGGGGGGGAGGGAGTAGGGAGTCCGGGGAAGGGGGGCAGCGGCAGCGTTGCGGAGAATGGCGAAAATAAAATTTAAAAAAAAACACCACGTTCGGCCAACCGAGGGGTTTCCATACAGATCAAAAATAGCCAAAATGCCAGTCTCTTACCGCTGTAGCACCTCTACACTCGATACTACGGCTGCATTATACCTTGCTGTACACTTGGCGCTCTTCCGCGACGATGTCTTGCACGATGGTCTCCGTCTCCTCCAGCTGGGGTCCCGTGAGTGCCTTACCGTGGCTGAAGTCGAACCTTCTCGATCGCGTCACGAAAACAAGCAAAATATGGCAGAAGCAGAAGCAGCAGCAGCAGCAGCAGCAGCAGAAGCAGCAGCAGCAGCAGCAGCAGCAGCAGCAGCAGCAGCAGCAGTGGCAGCACGCAAGCAGAAACATGAAAATCAAACGCCGGGTATATTACGTAAAGAAACACGAGAGATAGCAGAAGCATAGCAGCAGCAGCAGCACCAGCAGCAGCACCAGCAGCACCAGCAGCAGCACCAGCAGCACCAGCAGAAGCAGCAGCAGCACCAGCAGCAGCAGCACCAGCAGCAGCAGCACCAGCAGCAGCAGCAGCAGCAGCAACAGCAGCAGTAGCACCAGCACCAGGCAGCAGGCAAAAACAGTGGCACGCAAGCAGAATCAACACAATAATGCGACGAAACACGGGCAGGCAGGAGCGGCGCAGGAAACGCGGCCGAAGCAAAAGACGTGCGTACGCCCCGCTGATTCCTCTTCCTCTCGGGGACTACCGCGCAAATTCTCCCACACTTAAGCTCCCGGACTACCTCGTCGTGCCCCAAAACGTGCACTGTGTGTTGTAAAACGCATAACCTTTCCAGTATTGTTGCAACGTTCCGTCGTTGCTCAACTTCGTACCGGCACATACTGCATGTAGTTTGGGGTCAATCAGGCTTCGCTGCTATCCCTATTGCGGGGGTCCATAGTTAATGGGACCAAATTTTGTTAGTAAAAAATAGGTAAATATATAGGTTTTTATGTATACCATAGGTCCTATTAACTATGGACCCACGTAATAGCCCGCTTCTTGCTTTCCCGTGCTGTTGTCGGGTCGATCACGACGGAAACGGTAGCGCCTCGCCTTCTCTACAAAACCCGAAGGCTTCCTACAACCCCGGGGACGCACTTGTTGCGCCCCCGCCTTTTGGTTCCCATATTATTACGTTCTGCTGACCCGATCCTACAATGATTCCATGTCGTTTGTCCCCGTCAGCGCGTCTGCTGTAAATACGTTACAACACCAATAATGGGTTTCCACGGGAGGAAACGGCGGTACCAATGACCGGCTGCCACGGGAGGGAGGGGGGTCCAACCCAAAACCGTAAACACCCTCTGCGCAAAAAAATCAAGGGCGTATCGGCTATCAGAAACGCCTCCTCGGCGACAACGCCCATGACCAAGAACAACGCCTCCGAGGGAGGTGGAGGCGGAGGCGGGGGCGAGGCGGCCGGAAGGAGAGCCCCCCCCGACCTAACGACACAGTCCAATGCAGAGTGAGATGCCCGGCATCCTGCAAATACGCCCCCTGACCCTTCCCATTTCTGTTTTTTTTTTATTTTTTTTTTTTTTCAGCGAGAACCCTCAGCGCACCTTCGCACCGCAACGAAGCACATCTTCGTGTCATGCTCATATGCAAATAATTACCACCAGTTATGATACAGTACTATTATGGGGGGCCATAGTAAATAGGACCTACGGTACACACTAAAACCTATGTATTTCGCTATTTATACCAAGAATATTTGGTCCTATTTACTATGGTCCGCCGTGACACTGTATTATACGTGTCTGCAGCCCGCAGCAGACACCGTGTGTCCACGCAGCTGCTATTGCGGGGGGGCTAAAGTAAATAGGACCAAACATCGCTGGTAAAGGTAGATAAATATATAGGTGTTTGTGTGTACTATAGGGCCTTTTTACTATGGTCCCCCCGTGATGGCCCTTGCAGGGGTCTTCAGAAAAAAAAAAAACACACCGTAACAAAAAAATGATCACGGTATTGACCATTGATTGGATAGGGATGTGAAAACAAAAAGCTGACTGCTATTAATATATATATATATACGCACACCAGTCTCAAGCAGTCATCGCTCTGAACGAAAACATAGGGAACACTTGGGCCTTGATACCAATACGAAACCGCTCTGGACGAAAATACAGGGAGCACCTAGACCTTGATGTCAATACGAAACGGTCCTTAAACATCCGACCGGGGTGGCAAGTCGTGCGTACGCCAACCGGCACATAAGCATCATCCTACTCCTTCGTACTGCTGCACGCCCACACTCTCTACTGTCGAAGAAGGTGGATGAGACCTGTCAATGGCTTATCAAGACCCCCCGCCTCCTACAGCGGTAGCATTCTCGCCAAGAGGCTTTAGCGCAGGGGGGTGGGGAGTGTACTCATTGTCATGCATGGCCGTAGTCGTACGACCATAGCCTCCTAGTATTTTCGCCAAGAGGAGGCTTTAGTGCAGGGGGGGGGGAGGGGGTGTAGTCATTATCATGCATGGCCGTAGCCGTATGACCATAGACAGTCGCATCCCTACAATGCCGGGACGGAGCACGTCGGGTTTTCACCGACCAGGGAAGTCAGTCAAGGGGTCAAACCACGGTTCCCCCAGTATTTCAGCCGAGAGGGGGTGCGGGGCCGCACCTCAGCTTCTCGGCGGTAACCAGAGAGCCCTTCTGGTCCACCTCGCTCCCAACGGCCTTCCTCAAAGCGTAGTTTAACACGTGCGTCATGGTGTGGTTGGGGCCACCTTCCCGCGCCGCTCGTAGTCCACCTCGCACCGCACCGTGTCCCCCCACACTCAGGCTGTTCAGTTTGGGGGAGGGAGGAGGGAGGGAGGGAGGGAGGGAGGGAGGGAGGGAGGGTGGGACGGAGGGAAGGAGGGGGGGGAGGGATGAAACCAAGGTCATACAAATCGAAACAGCAACTAGTACAGCACTATTGACGCTTGAATCAACCATCAACAGCTACCGTATGGCAGCGGACACGCCATTCAAAGCGGTAGCTGTCGCGCCGAGTCTCCTACTTTTCTAGTCCGACGGCAGCTCGGGCTTTTGCCGTTGTTCAGCTACCCTGTCGAAGAGCAGAAGGGATCAATCAATCAAACAAACAAACAAACAAAAAATCTCCGATATTCCACCCCTCTCCTCCGTCCGCCAACCGTAGCTCCCGGCACCATTCGGGCGGGTTTTCATCCAAACCGGAGGCGGAAGAGTTTTTTTTTTCAAGACACCAGCACACGCGCCAGAACGATGCGATGCCCGTGCGACTGATCGGCTTTAACTATCCCCCCCCAAGCAGACCGTCATACGACACGGCCGTGCAAGACATGAGTGCACCCCCCCCCCCCCCCCCCCATCCAAGCACGCCAGCATGAGCAGCAGACCAGGCGTGCTTCTTCTCCGAACCGAAACCACCACGAATGACGCGAGAGCAGCCGTCCAATCAGACGCTCCTCGATAGTCCGTCGATTCCCTCTCTCCTTCCCCCCTTCCCGCCCTCTCAGAGAAAACCCCAGTCCCCCGCCAGCCCACCTTCCAGAGACAAGCCTCCCGACATGTAGAGCGAAGCCTCCGAACATCTGCACGTCGGCCACCTCGATCACCCCCTTGATGTCAACGCCTCCGCCTCCCCCAGGGGGCGACGAAAACTACAGAAACTGTGCCGCAATCCGCCACCTGGCCCCCAGCCTCAGCGTAGAACGAAGTGGCGTCCAAGACGACGCCGACGGTGGGTGCCTCCTCCTCGCCTTGGTCGTTGCTGCTGCTGCTGCTGCCGCTGCTTGAACCGGTAACTGTTCCGCCGCTTTCTGACGGGGACGTGGAAAGGGTGTCGCCGTCAAACATGGCCATCACCTGGTGGCGGTGGCGGCAGGAGTTGGGG